>OU611758.1:7461132-7873632 GCA_914767535.2 Dunaliella primolecta | reverse complement strand
GAGCCTAGCCGTGAAAGGTATTCTTGTTTTTGATTGCGCGCCTTATGATATGACATTGTGGACATACTTTACAGAATGGGCATAAAGTTATAAGCAAGCTTAGCAGCACGTTGGTGGTCAAGGCCTAGGTGCTTGAACTGGTTCAGGGTATGCTCAGTGTAACGCACTGAGCATACCCTAAACCAGTACCCAGGAGAAACATTGGTGCTGGTGAAACGTACTACACTAAACACATTATGAACCATTCAAGTAACTAGGCCTCGACCACCCACGTGCTACTAAGCTTGCTCATAAATTTTATGCCCATTCCGTGATGTGTGCCCATAAAGTTGTTGCCATCAGGCGCGCTATTGAGAACAAGGTTACATCCACAGCCAGGTTCTGAAGCCTGGTGCTTCCAGTTACCGTCCAGATTCCCACTAGCCCTTTCTGTTCTAGAGCTTTGTGGAGGAGAAGAGTTGCAGCTCTTGTGAGCCAATGTGTCTCTTTTTCCTTGATTGCTGTAGGGAAAGTTTCCTCTGCCCACGTACTTGATCCTTTTTTTTCAGATTTCTCATGTAAATGCTTGCAGAGGTCTGCATGCTGCTGCTGGTGCTGCCTGTCCTGCATGTGTGCCTCCTGTCATGCTGCCTGTCCTGCATGTGTGCCTCCTGTCATGCTGCCTGTCCTGCATGTGTGCCTCCTGTCATGCTGCCTGTCCTGCATGTGTGCTCCCTGTCATGCTGCCTGTCCTGCATGTGTGCCTCCTGTCATGCTGCCTGTCATGCATAGACAAAAAAACACTACGCAAGCCAGGTCCGGTTGTGTGCACTAAAGAAAGGTTCCCTCCCTAGCAAGCTAGCTAGGGCCTCACCAAAGAGGCTTCACAGGCCCAGCCTAAACTAAGCAAGGAGCCGATGGAAACAACTAGTGAGGGTCTGTCATGCTTATGCTTTCTTATGCTGTAATTTATATGTGGCGTTCGCGCATATCACCTTTTCCATGCACCCTGTACTGTGGTTGCTTCAGGCAAAGGTAGCAATGCGCCTCAAGCTGTGGGAGCCAGCCTGTTGAGCCCCAATGTGTGATAGGGACTCCTAATTTCTTGCACCATGCACTGGCTGCTTCAGGCAAAGGTAGCAAGGCACTGCAAGCCGCTGGAGCCAGCCTGATTGATGATGAGGCCGGGGAGGACAGCGATGAGGGTGCGTAACGTTGCTTCTTTTGTGGCATTCCTATCGTGGCATTGTTTCTTTTGTGGCGTTTATGATGAGGCTGTAAAGCACAGCGATGAGGGTGCATGGCGCTGCTTCTCTTGTGGCATTCCTATTGTGGCATCGTTTCTTTTGTGGCGTTGATGATGAGGCTGTAAAGCACAGCGATGAGGGTGCATGGCGTTGCTTCTTTTGTGGCATTCCTATTGTGGCATTGTTTCTTTGTGCGTTTATGATGAAGCTGTAAAGCACAGCGATGAGGGTGCGTGGTGTTGCTTCTTTTATGGCCTTTCCTCTGTGGCATTGTTTCTTTTGTGGCGTTTATGATGAGGCTGTAAAGCACAGCGATGAGGGTGCGTGGCGTTCCTCTTGTGGCATTCCTATTGTGGCATTGTTTCTTTTGTGGCGTTTATGATGAGGCTGTAAAGCACAGCAATGAGTGTAGAGTGTGTTGCTTCTCTTGTGGCATCCTTTCTTTGGCATTGTTTCCTTTGTGGCATTGAAAAGAGAAGAGAAGTCTTCACCAAGCAAAAGGCCGCGTGGATCTAGGAAAGGTCCCCTAACGAGCAAGCCAGCAAGGGTCTCACCAAAGGGCCCTCAAACCTGAATTGGACACAGCTGGCCTGTAGGAGGAAGCCTGAAACAGAGTGTGGCTTTGATGATGAGGCTGGAGAGCACAGTGATGAAAGGTGGCGCTGTTTTTTTTGTGGTGTTGCTTTTCTGTGGCACTGTTTCTTTTGTGGCGTTGAGGCTAAAGAGGACAGTGATGAATATGGGTGGTGCTGTTCCTTTTGTGCAAATCCTTCTGTGGCTCTGTTTCCCTTGTGGCATTCATGCTCGAAGCACGCGCATCAGGGCCAGCTCAAAAGTGTACAGAAGAAATAAGGAGCCCTGACGGTGGGTGTGGCACACACACACACGCGCGCGCACACACACACACACACACACACACACACACACACACACACACACACACACACACACACACACACACACACACACACACACACACACACACACAGGAGGCGACAGTGGCGGTGGCCTGGGTGAGGATGGAAATGAGTCGGAGGGAGGCAGCAGTGGAGGCCCGGGGCATGAGCACGAGCAGCGAGGCAAGCGTGCCAGGGAAGAGGAAGAGGAGGGAGAGGGGGATGAGGAGGCTCGGGGGCCTGGTCCTAGGGTGAAGCAGCATCGAGCGGGAGGGGGGGGAGACTTTGTGCGGTTGGAGGCAGAGATGAAACGGGCGATGCGGTTGATCAGGTGAGGGCTGGCATAAAATGTATTTGTGTTCAGGTTTTTCCATACATGTATGGCATGGTATTCAGGGCTCTCTATGTGTGGCATGTGTTCAGGTCAAACCTTGCAGTGTGCTTGCAGGTCTGTGTGCGGTATAGGGTCAGGCCTGTGTCTAAATTTTGTGTGGCATGTGTTCAGGTCAAACCTTGCAGTGTGCTTGCAGGTCTGTGTGCGGTATAGGGTCAGGCCTGTGTCTAAATTTTGTGTGGCATGTGTTCGGGTCAAACCTTGCAGTGTGCTCGCAGGTCTGTGTGCGGTATAGGGTCAGGCCTGTGTCTAAATTTTGTGTGGCATGTGTTCGGGTCAAACCTTGCAGTGTGCTTGCAGGTCTGTGTGCGGTATAGGGTCAGGCCTGTGTCTAAATTTTGTGTGGCATGTGTTCGGGTCAAACCTTGCAGTGTGCTTGCAGGTCTGTGTGCGGTATAGGGTCAGGCCTGTGTCTAAATTTTGTGTGGCATGTGTTCGGGTCAAACCTTGCAGTGTGCTTGCAGGTCTGTGTGCGGTATAGGGTCAGGCCTGTGTTAAATTTTGTGTGGCATGTGTTCGGGTCAAACCTTGCAGTGTGCTTGCAGGGTCTGTGTGTGGTATAGGGTCCGGCCTGTGTTAGATTTTGTGTGGCATGTGTTCGGGTCAAACCTTGCAGTGTGCTTGCAGGGTCTGTGTGTGGTATAGGGTCAGGCCTGTGTTAAATTTTGTGTGGCATGTGTTCGGGTCAAACCTTGCAGTGTGCTTGCAGGGTCTGTGTGTGGTATAGGGTCAGGCCTGTGTCTAAACTTGTGTGGTGTGATGTTGAGGGTCAGGTACATGTGCATCAGGCTTGTGTGTGTGTGTGTGTGTGTGTGTGTGTGTGTGTCCCCACAAGCTGAATCTCCCTCCGGACTCTGCCTTTGTGATTACTAGATGCAAGAGGTGCATTTAAACTGCACCATGCACGCTTAGGCTCTTTCCTTTCTCTTGGTGCATGGATGCAAGCATGCATCGAGGAGTGCGCCTGAACTACACCAGCGTGTACACGTGTTCTTTTTTTGCTCTTGGTGGATGCGAGCATGCATCAAGGGGTGCGTCAAAAGTGCACCAGGATGCACACAGCCTTGTTTCTTCCTCTTGGTGGGTGCAAGCGTGCATCAAGGGGTGCAAGCATGCATCAAGGGGTGTGTCAAAACTACACCAGCATGCACACAGCCTAATTTTCTTCCTCTTGGTGGGTGCAAGCGTGCATCATGTCGCCCCACCCTGATACCATGCTGTCCTTCCCCACAACACGCTCCACTGCTCTGCAAGCACATGTGCACGCACATGCCATTTGAAGCCAAATGAGCAGGGGGAGGGGGGGGGGGGGACGGTCAATGGAACCATCTAGGTGCGCTTTGTATGTGGGGATGGGGCAGGGGGATGGGGATGGATGCCGAGGTGCTCCGTGTTTTTTGGAGTCAAGCTCACTTCCAATGCTCCACTGTGTCTCCTCTTCCTTAATCGTTGTAGGGTGAGTTCTTTCTACCTTTGCGACTTTCCATTTCTCTTCCACACACGCAGGTCGCAGGTGGCTTCCCTGCCCATGCCACCTCATGGCCCCATCCATCCCTGGAGCACACTTTCTGAGGCCGCCACCGTTCCAATGCTCCACATGTGCAGGTCACAGGCGGCCTCCCTGCCCATGCCACCTCAAGACCCCATCCATCCTGGAAGCACACCATTGGAGGCTACCACTGGCCCGTGCGGCGCACGCTTTCTGGCCTACACCATGGAGGTGAGAGAAGTATTGCTGGAATGTCACACATACACAGGGGTTGTGACAATAAGGCTGAAGAAAGATATTGCACACCTGATTAAATAGCCAGATGATGGTAGCAGCATGCATTGCTAATCATGTTGCTCATGATAATGTTTTGGCCAATCAATTCCAAGCCCTTGATCAAAAGCAAATGAGCCTGCACAAAACATGTTTTTGGGTCTATGTGTGCAGCATTCGCAGCAGCTGTGTGAGGCATGTCCATGTTGCAAGCCCGCAAAAGTATTACAAACAACCCTGCACTGAAGGGCAACTCTGTTCAGCATTGCCTGCTGAGAGTCTGTGCGCAAGCATCAAAGCTCAGCAGGTATGATGCAAAATGTGCTGTTTTTAAAGTCTGGGATTCGCATATCTCATTTCATCTTTAATAGGGCGGGCTTCCTAACAGGCAGGATGCATTTCTGTGCCAGTGAGCGCTGCTCACATGCTAGGACCGCTTGAGGAATTTTTGAAAGCATCTCTGCCTGTGAAACAATGCTGACATGCTGACGATGGATCTCTTGGTGGCAATAGATGGATCCCTCTCTGCAAACAATGCTGGCACCCCCCTTGGCTTTTTTTGTGCTGCCCTCCCTTCACTTTGTGGTGCAACGGCTCGCCACATAGCTGCGTAGTGTATGTCTATTTGCGTGTGTGTGTGTGTACGCGCGCGTGTGTGTGTGCTATTTGTCTTCACTCTGTAATGTAAGACGGATCTTGCCACGTGGCTGCAGGGCTTTATCATAAGTCGGCCAGTCGATGACCACAACGTGGTAGAGGTGAGTGAGTGACACGCACTGGGCGTGCATGCGGTATAGCAGGCATATTTCATATATGCCTGTGTGTGCATGCAGAAGCTGGTATTTATCATATGTGCCTTTGCATGCATGGAATAGCTTGCATATGTTACTTTTGCGGGCATGCAGAAGCTGGCATTTATCATATGTGCCTTTGCATGCATGGAAAAGCTTGCATATGTTACTTATGCGTTTGCGGACAAGCAGAAGCTGGCATTTATCATAGTTGACTTTGCAGGCATGCAGCAGCTGGCACTTATCGTACGTGCCTTTGCGGTATTTGGCATATTTCCCCTTGTCTTAGTAGTTGGTATATTCCCCCTTGTCTAATCGCCTGGCAAAAATATGAGCCTGCTGGATAATACCCTTGTTGGTTCTGACAGCTTCTCTGCCTGAAGCTCCTATGCCAATATGCATCCTCACGCTTGTTCACTCTGCCTGCCACCCTTTCAAATCGCCTCCCTTTTAAATTGCCTGCCACCTTCTTGAATTGCCTGCCTCTGCAGCAGCAATTATGCAGCTATATGTTTGATCCAATCACTGCTCACAAATCTTGTGCATTCTGCATGCGCCTCTGTCCTTGCTCTTGCCTGCTCAGCAGGAAAATGGATGATGTGTGCAGTGGTCCGCCCCTCCTTTTGATCTATTATCTAATTTGAATCATTTCTTCAAAGTAGACCCGGTCTCTGAAGTTAGTACATGATCCTGGCCTGCTCATCAGGAATTGGATGACATGCGCTGAAGCTGTCTCTGCCCAACACCATATCCTCTCACTCTTTGTATGTTAACAGTGACTCACTCGTACAATGAGTGGTTCTCCCTCAAACACGCGACACACTCCTCACGCAGCTGCAAACCAACCAATAATCCTGGGCTCTCACACGTTATGAACCTCGCCGCGCAGTTACAATTCCATGATGCGGGCCGGGCAAATGCAATGGGCCTGGGGCGTGTGCCCCTGCTGACTGACTTCTTCGGCTTCACCATGGGCGCGCTGGGGGAGAAGGGCGTGTTGTACGGCAGCCCGATGTCCAAAGACAGCCCCTCCATGCTTGTGTACAGGTGCGCTTACATCCAGAACTTTTTTTGGCTGCGCCATCGGCGCGCTGAGGCAGAGAGGTGTTTCAATGTACAGCAGTACAGCAGCCCCAAGCCACTTAATGCTCTTGTCAGCTTGGATTGCATTGAGGAAGAGGTAGGCGCATCCGAGGAGTTGCTTGCTGGCATAGGCGTTTGTGAGGTGGAAGATACTCAGTTAGGTGGAAGGCCATTTTGATGAGAGGAGAACTCTGCTTCGTGGTAGCCATACACCTATTGAACGCGAACTCAGGTGTGTGGTGTTTGTACGGGGCTGGAAACAAGTTGCATTTTGGAGCACGTAAAGGTGCATCTCAAGTTTGGGATGTACCCAACGGGCTTGTGTTTGGTCAGAGACAAGCCCTTGTGGCATTCTGATGAGGAGTGACCCCCTTTAATGAGGTTTATGACCCCCTTACATGACAAGCAACCCCCTCGGAAGTGTCTCTGTGTACGCATACGCAGCAAGTGGGATGGGAGGCTTGCTTTGGCAGCATTGCAGGATGACTGCGCTGTGACCTGAGATGTATCCACCCTCCGTTGCATACCTGGCACACCCCATTGGATTCGTGCATGCGCTGTGATCTGAGATGCGTCCATCGATGTGTCCATTGCATTTGTTGTGATCAATGCGCTGCAATCTGATGTGTGTGAATGCAATACTTTTGGTAGTTGGCATCAGTGATCTATGGCGCTCTTGACATGTATGATGCCAGCAAATACACAGCAGCAATGGTGGCCACAGGTGCAATAAATGCACATGTTTCACCAGTGTCCCTACTGTGGCATCATCAAGTATCAGTGGAGTTTTCAAAGTGCCCATGCAACGCCTACATCATGATGGATGCGTGGAATCCTCATGCACAGGTCAATGCTCTGTCTTTTCACCGCTCCTGCTATCTATCTATCTATCTATCTATCTGTCTGTCTGTCTGTCTGTCTGTCTTTCTGTCTATCTATCCTGCTATCTTGTGACCGCCCCTGCTCCTGTGGCATCATTGGCAACATGTGGTCACAGGCAGGCCTGAGTGGCATAAGTACCTATATTTGTTGTTTCATAAGCATTGGTATTTGGTTGCCTCAGTGCCATTGCCATGGCCCTAATGATCTTTGGGGTTTTTAAGTTGGAGCTGCCACCGCGTGCATGCCTTGCGTAATCTGTGGTAGTTCCCGCACACTCTCAAGTCCCCAGCCCGCCTTTGTACAGGAGAGGTCCTGCTCCCTTTCAAGAGTGGAATAGATGCATGGACTTGTGCATGAACACAGCTGTTTGAGGCGTGTGTACCAAAAATGAACATCTCTCCTGTGCAGGCCCTTTGAAGAGTGGGCCCCTAATGGCTCTTGGTCAGTGGGGCTGCCCGCTGGGGAGAGCGTGGAGTGTGTGGCTGCAGGTGGGCAAGCAGCACATAAAGAGGCATGCCTGCACACGAGCACATGCGTGTGTACATGTGCACACGTGCTCTGCACTTAAAAAAAGCAAAGTGTGTGGCTTCAAGGGGGTTAAGATGCATTGAGTGGAGCAGCCTGATGATGCATTGCGTGAAGGAAGGAAAATCAATTGAGCCTGAGCTTTAGATGGCTTGCTTGTATGGTAACACAGTAGAGATTCCAGGGTTTAGCTGGGTGTGCATCTTGTCTTCTTTGCCTGGAGGCACTCACACTTGACAGAGTCACCCTCATGGGCGGTGGCTGATGGGAGCTCAAGGTAAAGGACAGTGAGCTACCACGAAGCCGCAAGAAATTCTTTTGAAACCAGAAGTTGCTTTGATGGGTCTGTGTTTGGACTTTAGTGGGTAAATACGGACAACGGGCAACCATGAAAGCCGCAAGGGTTGCATCTCTGGCAATGAGCAAATCTGACATTATCAGTGCTCTCTTGACGCATTGTTGATATTCCGAACCCAATTTATGGAGCTCCCTTGCGCTGGGGTTGGTCGGAGCTCAAGCATAGCTTTGGTCAACGCTGGACGCCCTTTGATTGCGCTGAAGCTGGATAAGCAATGAATGATGCTTTCCTGCCCACAACAGATATAGCAAACTCATACTGGGCCTGATGAATGATGTTTCCCAGACTAATTCATACTGCAAACTCACACTGGGCCTGATGAATGATATTACCCTTCCTGCAACAGAAATCCAACTTCTTCTGAGCAGGCCAGGACCATACGCAAACTGCACAGACCAGATTCACTTTTATGTGGTGACTTTCTTCACCGCTGAGCGGGCAAGAGCAAGGGCAGAGGCGCTTGCAGAGCGCGTACGATGTGCAATAATGAAAATTCATGGGCAAGGATGAATGTAACAAACTCATACTGGGCCTGTAACAGAAAAGAAAAGAAGAGAAAAGCTATGTAGGCAGTGGAGCACCCCCCACATCAAATAAGGAAACTAGGCCTGTGACATGGCACGAAATTCTGGCCTGTGGTGAATGGCTTGCGCAGGAGCCACGTTTTCTGCTGCCGCCACCAACAGCCAGCTCCTGCGGCTTTTTAGTGTGTCAGGCATGCAGTCCGCCATCATGAGCTTGCAAGGCGCAGTGGTGGCCCTGGCAGCGCAGGTGGGTTATGTGCATGGTGGGAAACGGGAGGTGTTGATTTTCAGTGTGTCGGGCATGCAGTCAACGATGGTGAACTTGCAAGACACGGTGGTGGCAACACGGGTTAGTCACAAGCAAGTTGTGTCGAGCGGTGGGGAGAGTTGTGCAGGCTGACGCGGGGATGAAAAATGTGTGGGAGGAGTGTGCAGGTTAGAGCAATGAGAAGAATGTGTGGGTTGCGATGCAGATGGGTGGCACGGGGGAGTGATGTGCGGGGTGTGTTGACAAATTGGGAGAAGCATACCAGTGATGATCCATGGTGATGGGTATGCTGGTCGATGTGGTGGTGGATATGTGGATCGTAAAAATGGGTGCAGATGGGTGGCACAGGTGGGTGGTGTGCAGGGTGTGTAGGGTTGGCCAATTCCCTCTTTTTATACGTATCTATATGTATTATACGGCAAGTGTATGGGATTTTTAGCACTGGATATACGGGCATACGGTATTGGCATATGGAACTGGCCAACCCTAAGGGTGTGATAAGGAATCGGGTGGAGTGTGCAGGTTGGAGTGATGAGTAGTGAGTGATGATGGTGGTTGTGTCAGTGCAGGTATCTGACTTAAAAATTGTGGTGACAAACTGGGAGAAGTACGCATGTTGGGATGGTAGGTAATACTCCTAGGTATATACAGATTGTGATGGCAGAGGGGCAGCGCATGTGGATGAAGAAGGAGTTGAGACGACAAGGCGAGCGGGCCATGCCATGTGGTCTTCGCGCCACACACACTCATACTTTTGTTTGCAGATGTCATCGATCAAACAAAGTGCGCCCCTTCGCAGATGCATTTGGTCTAGGCATCATTGATCAAACAAACTGCTTGCGCTGGTGCTTGTGCTGTAGAACAGTTTAGGCCCTAATCCTGCGGCTGATTGCAATGCTTTTTGCCTGGGCATCATCGACCAAGAAAAATGCTTATGCTATAGGCAATTAAAGCCTTGATCCTGATGCACTTGCCTCATCAAGAAACTCATTTGAATCCGTACCAGGGGCACCTGACAGCAAGGGGGCACGCCATTCCATTTCATTGTGCCTGCATTGCACGTTGCTCACTTGTGTGTGCGGCAACCTGCTTGCTAACTAGATAAGTATCTGCTTGTAGAGAGCATGTTTGTGGCAATATTCATGATTGTTTTGTCACTGAGAACACCAATCGCTTGCTTCCTTGCTGAGTAGGAGCATCTGCTGGCGGTGGTGACTCACAGTGGGGCACCTTCCAGCTCTGGTCAATCCTTAGAGCTTGCGGTAAGACACCCACAGCCAGCAGCCACCAAATCGTCCTTACGTCGTAATATGCAAGAAGTTATAGACCGCATTTATGTGTTTGCATTCAAAGCTGCGAGGACAATGGACAGGCTTGCATTTATTGACCTTTGAAGCCAACTTGTTGTCCTGGTACTCCCACACTCAGCAGCATCTGTGGAGTGCCATTATTTGGCCAAAATGGCACACTTCATTGAAATGTTATGTAAAAGGAAGGGTATTATTATATCATGCATTTACTGGCAAATGAAAGCACGCACACGCGTTCGTGCACACACTCACACAGACACACACATACACACACACACACACACAAACACGCATGCACACACACACACACACACACACACACACACGCGCGCACACACACACAGAGCTTGGACACATGCATACTTGCAGGTGTACGATGTGCCTAGTAGTACCTGCCTGCTCTCCGGCCCCTGCCCTCTCAGCTACAAGGCCACCCTCACATGGATTGGCTTCACGGATGAGGGGATGGTTGCCACTGCTGACTCAGCAGGCATCATCCGGATCAGGCAAGTGGGGATGATGTATATGTGTGTATGTGCGCGCTCCATGGGTGGTGCTAAAATGCCAGTATGGGCCGGCGCAGCCATCTGCAAGTATGGTTCCACCCAAAGCACCCCGCAAACCACTGGGCCCTGGCTGCTTATAGGTTGCTCTTAACGGGTGGTGCTTGGATGCCGGTGTGAGCCGGCACATCCACCTCTACACCCGGGGAGATGCCCCTCAAATAAACTCCCTGCACGCCACTCTGCCCTGGCTGCTCACAGGTCGCACTCCATGGGTGGTGCTTGGATGCCTGTGTGGAACAGCGCAGCCGCCTCAAAATCCGGAGAGGTGTACTGGCCGGTGGCTATCCGCAACCAGGAGCTGTGCTCAATCATGTGCCCAAAGCAGCAGCCATATCCCTTGGTGAGTGCGTTTTTCTTTGCTTCTTTGCTGTTTTTCTTTGCTTCTCCGCTTTCTTTCACAAAGAAAGGGGGTTTGTTGCCTGCATTCCTGTACAGTGGGGAAGAGGTGTTGAGGGAGACATTTGCAACCAGAAGTTGTGCCCGGTCATTGAAGCCAAGTACTAGTCATGCTGCGTGGCACTCCATTATGACAGGGTGGATACTTTTCAGTGGGTGATTGTGTGGCTGCAGAAGCTTGCATAAAAAACCATAGTTTTAATGCGGTTGAGCGATCCAGGACATGGAGCTCAAGTGCTGCCGCAGGCATCAACTCTACGAGCACACCTCTGTTGTTGCTGCATATTTTAAAAAACGTGTTTGCTTCCTGAAGAGATTATGTACGTTGAGGTCAAGAGGCAGTGGACAGCACGTTGGTGCTGCCCGCTCATCATCAGAGACACACCAGCGAAGCGCCCTTCATCTTGCAGGTCAACCCGCGCCCCTTCTTTACGTGCCGCCCACTGCAATTGCCTCCCGCTGCAGTTCCTCGCACTGCAGTTTCCTCCCACTGCTTAAACCTCTCAACGCACGTGCCTCCCGCTGCTTGTGCCTCCTACTGCGATCACAGGCCAAACCGCATCCCTTCTCCACGCACCTCCCACTGCAGTTGCCTCCCGCTGCAGTTCCTCACACTGCGGTTTCCTCCCACTGCTTAGACCTCTCTACGCAAGTGTCTCCCGCTGCTTGTGCCTCCCACTGCGATCGCAGGTCAAACCGTATCCTTTCTTCATGCACCTCCCACTGCAGTTGCCTCCCACTGCAGTTCCTCACACCGCGGTTTCCTCCTACTGCTCAAGCCTCTCAACGCAAGTGCCTCCCGCTGCTTATGCCTCCCACTATACTCGCAGGTCAACCCGCGCCCCTTCTTTACCCGCCTCCCACTGCAAGTGCCAGTCGTGGCTGTGGAGGGAGGTGCTCCAGCACTGGAAGCAGAGCTCATGCTGACCAGCCTTAGAATAGACAGCGCGCGTTTAAGGTGAAAGATCTCGTTCTCAAGGAAGCAGTTCAGGTAGCTTATTTAATAAGATCACACTGACCAGCCTCTTGAAGATCAGGCAGCGCGATTCTGAGGTAGCCTGTTTGTGTGTATGTGTTGGATTGAGACTGAATGATGCGCACACTTACCCAAGAATAGGGCAATCTTGCAGTGTGCTTCCTGCTCACCCTCTTTACGCTCCTGCCCACCATCTGTGCTTTTGTCTTCTCTGTTTACGCTCCTCCCCAGTCTGTACGTTTGAACTCTTGCCCACTTTATCTGTGCTTCCGCCCACTCAAAAGCGCTTCCTGCCCACTCTCTGTGAGCTTCTTTAGACCCGAGACGTCCTCGAGCCTAGCTCTTTGAGCTGGGAAGCGAAGCTGCTCACACTTGGCCCGTTAAAGCACGCCATATGCACACACTACCTCAGGTCCAAGACGGCCAGGCGCTTTGATGCTGTGCATGTGGCAGATGAGCCTGTGAGCATGCAAGCAGGCTTGCCCCACCATGCCCACGTTGTGCACACTTTCACAGGTCTGAGACAGCCTCGGGCCTTGATGCTGTACATGCGGCAGACGAGCTTGTGGGCAGGCAAGCAGAGGCCGACCGCAGTTTGCTCAAGATCTTCCAGGTGATTTAGGCTGCCTTCATTTCTATTCAGCATTTCATTCAGCAATTTCATGGATTAAATTGTAAGCTGGCAGACTGGAGATCGCTCAAGATATCCCAGGTGGTTCAGACTGTCTGCACTTGAAGCCAGCAGATTTTACAGACTAGATTGTAAGCCGGGAAGCAGAGGCATACTGCAACAGGCTCAAGATCTTCCAGGTGATCCAGACTGCCTTTATTTCAATCCAGCAGGTATTTGAGATGAGCTTGTGGGCAGGCAGGCATACGCAGTCTGCAGCTTGCTCAAGGTCTTCCAGGCAATGCCACTTCTTTCAATTCAATTTGATTCGACCCTTTCTTGTTGGATGAGCTTGTGGGCAGGCGAACAGAGGCTGACCGCAGCTTGTCGTTTCTGGTGTGAGGTGCTGGGCAGGGGCCTGGCTGGTCGGGTGGATGTGATTTTGTTGATGTATTGTCAGAGGCTTTGATGGTGTAATGACGTGGGTACAAGCGTCCTTGCGCTGCACTGGGGCTGGGTGGCTAGTTCAATTCCCGGTGTGTGCGTTGGAAGAGGCAAAGGTGGTGCGGCAGAGTGGATGCAAATGCCTAGGAGCTCGTCCAGGAGCCCCAATTAAAATTGTCTCTGAGCTCACCCACAAGCCCCAATCAAAAGCGCCTTGAGGTTGTTCAGAGGCCTCAATCAATATTGTCTCGGATTCCGCCCAGAAGCCCCCGATCAAAATTGTCTCTGAGCTCACCCATAAGCCCAAATATAAACGCCTTGAGCTTGTTCAGAGGCCTCAATCAGTTTTTTCTCGGATTCCACCCAGAAGCCCCCGATCAGAATTGTCCCTGAGCTTCCCCAGGTTCCTCCATCAATTTCTCATTTGTTACATCCTTCCCAGCAGCCCCCTGCATGCACCTTGACAAGGGTTAGAGCCAGCTGCTTTGCATGTAACTAGGAGCCCTTTGGTCAAGCCATCCCTACTGAACAAAGTCACCTTTTTTTCACGCAACACACACACTTACACACAACAGAGGCACACATGTGCACACATGTGCACACACACACACACACACACACACACACACACACACACACACACACACACACACGCACGCACGCACGCACGCACGCGCGCACACACACACACACACCACACACACACACACACACACACACACACACACACACACACACACACACACACACACACACACACACACACAGGCTGCCCTCAAGAGCGACCGTCAAGCCCGAGCCATGGATGTCGTGCCCCAGCTGTCCCAGCACAGGTCACTAGAAGGTGAGTAAGAGCGAGGAGGCATGTGCAGTGCAGCGATGCCCGGCTCCTCGGCACCCGGAGTCCAAGGTTGGTTGGAAGTGATCTTGGGAGATGTGAGCTATCCGCGCATGCAGTCTGGTGGTGCCGGGTGCCTCAGCTGAGGCTGCCAAAGTGGTCACCCTGGAGTACGTACTGTGCGCTGCAGTGCATGAGTGTATGGGTGTCTGTTTAGGTGTGCTTTGTTGTGGTCTTGGTGATGTCAGGTGCCTCAGCTGAGGCTGCCAAAGTGGCCACAGCAGAACGCACTGTGTGCTGCAGTGCATGAGTGTATGGATGCGTTGTGCTGCGTTGTCTTGGTGATGCCAGGTGGCCCAGCAGAGGCTTTTAAAGTGTCAACCCTGGAGAACGCACTGTGTGCTGCAGTGCATGTGTGTATAGATGTAAAGCGTGGTGCCCCAGCACAGAGCTCGCAAGATAGATCGGGAGCGAGCACGCGTTGCGGTGTATGGTGTGTGTTTCATTTGTCTGCAGATGTCATGTGTGGGTAGGTCATGCCAGGTGTCTCAGCACAGATTGCTAGAGTCGCTAAGGAGTGTTGTGCGCATCAGTGCATATCTTGGAAGGGGTGAGCCGTTGAGAGATGGAGAGTGTGCCCTGATGTAGCCAAACATTAGTGTATGTATGTGTGCGTGTGTGTGTGTATGTGCAGCAGGGGGCTGCCGTGCCCGGTCTCTCGATACTTACTTTGAAAACATGTGTAAATCAATTGGCCACAATGTGGATGATCTCATGATCTAGGATCACAGCAGCAAGTAAACAGGGAGGATGTGAGGGTGCTGATGCCCCAAGCTTTGGCCTGCATGTTCCATGAAATGCAGCATCACTCGTTACCAGCAGCACGTACACACACACACACATGTTCATGCATGCATGTTCTCAGGTGCCCTTAAGCTGGCCAACTTCCACCGGGCATCAGCCGTGGCTGAGCGGGTGGCTCTGGTACTCCAACAAGTAGATGGTGGGTGCTACGTTGATAACATAGGTACTTGAGCATTCAAGTGACATAGTACATGGGAAGTGTCATAATACATGGGAAGTGACGCAGTACATATGGGAAGTGACGCAGTACATATGGGAAGTGGCGCAGTACATATGGAAATTGGCGTAGTACATATGGGAAGTGACGTAGTGCATATGGGAAGTGGCGCAGTACAGATGGGAACGCATGCTCCTGATGTTGTTGGTGAGGCCCTAGATAGCTTGCTTGTTTGGGAACTTTGCCTTGATGCATGCAGCTCGACCTGACGTGTGTAATCTTTTCTGCACATCTCTTTTCTTTCGCTCCTGATGTGCTCTCCGGGCCCAAGACCGGAGACCCGCACAACAGTTGCTTTATTTTACTTCTTTTCTTTTGATCCTAATGTGCTTTCACAGCCCAAAACCAGAGACCAGAGATTTTCGCGGCGGCCAACCTCCCATGTGCTCCACCTAATACCGTTGATTGTGCTTGCTGGCCCTCTGCAAATAAAGCCTTACTGGACACATTTCATTTAACTATGCAACAGCCCAATACTGCTGATCTTGCATCCTGATCCTCCACAAACCAGGATACCACTGCCACTGGTTTCCTACCATTCTCATGCTCTCGGCCCAGATCCAAGACTTCACTCCTTTGTCGTCCCCTTGCTGCCCAAAACCAGAGTCTCACTCATTCTTGCTTATTTTGTTGTTGCTCCCTCGCAGCCCAAAACCAGGATCTCACTGTCACTCCCCTGCCCCCCCCAAAGGGAAACATTGGCAGCAGGACGCCCGGGCCACTAGGCGAGCATGACACCAATGCAGCAGGTGAGCGTGACACTAATGCAGTGGACGAGCATGATTCCAGCGCAGCGGGTGAGAGGTATTGGTGTAGAAGGCCTATGCCACCAAGTGAGCATGAAACCGATCATTGGTTGCATGATGCAACAGGTGAGCCACCATTCCATTTTTGCTGTTCTTTGAGGGGTTTCCCTAGGTGAGCTTCATGCACGAATGTGGCAGAGGCTAAGATGAGAAAGCAGCAGGCGAGCATGACACCGATGCGGCAGGCGAAACCACATTCCATTTTTTTTCCATTCTTTGAGGGATCTTCCTAGATGAGCTCCATGCATGAATGTGGCAGAGGCTAAGATGAGAAAGCAGCAGGTGAACAGCATGCTGCTTTTGTTTTCCTTTCCTTTCTGGGGCCTCCTTGGGTGAGCACTGCACGCACATGGCAGGTGAGCCACACAGAAATTAGCGGGTGAGCCACACAGATGAAAGTAAATTAGATTGGATTGGATTAGATTAGATTAGATTAGATTAGTCTCCAAATGGGGACTTTCAGCCAATTGAGCCTCACAGAAGTCCATCAGGTGAGCGTGAAACCAACGCAGCAGGTGAGCAGCATTCCATTTCAGTTTGCTGGTGCCTTCTGAGGTGAGCACTGCACACACTTGGGGGCAGGTGAGCAATTTGTGTCGTTTTTGCAGCAGGACAGCATCACTGCTTCCCGGCTTGGCTGTGTGAGCGTTCCATGCATCAGCAGGCAAGCAAGAAACACGTGCAGCTGTTGGGAGCTGCCAATAATTGACAGCGGTATCTCCACAACTGCAGCGGGGGGAACTGGACGTGTGCAGCATGCTATCATTGTGGCAATGCAGCAATCGATGTACTTTGGGGGTTGCAAAGTCGCGAACCTTTTTGCGCTAGGGCTGTTTACTACAAATCCAAATGGCACACACGTACACAAGCGCATGCACGTGCACGCGCACACACACGCGCGCACACACACACACACACACACACACACACACACACACACACACACACACACACACACAGGTGATGCCCCGGGCTCCAACCCCCCCAGCTCGGGCGGCGGCGGTCAGCTTACAGCCCTGAAGCAGCTCGCCTCCGCCCCAACACCCACTCCCAACAAAGGTGAGTGAGGGTGCGGCACAGATCTCGTGGAATGCTTCACAGAGAATGAAGGGCATGTGGTTCCAAATTATGAGGAACATGAGGTTGTGTTTCAGAGAATGAAAGGCATGTGTTTGCAGGCTATAGGCGCTGGGCCTCTGCGGTGCCTTGCTATGGCTATGCTTGGCCCTGCGCTCAGAAAATGAGGGGCATGAGGTTACAGAAAATGAGAGAGGTGAAAGGCATGTTCATCTCCAGGCTGGTCGCTGAGCCACTGCAGTGCCTTGCTCTGTTTGGCCCTGCGCTCAGAATATGTGGAGTTTTGTGTAGTTGCAGAAAGCGAAAGTGGTGAGAGGCATGATAGGTTGCAGGCCGATCACTCGGCCTGCATTGCAAGCCTCACCTCTGGCACCAGATCATATTTGCCTCTGTCCTGCGCCCATAACTGCAGGTGCGTGCTTCTGTGTGCTCACATGTACGCAAGCGCACACACACACATACACACACACGCGCACACACACACACACACACCATGTAGGTGGGGGCCAGAACGAGAACAAGCGCAAGCCGCCAGCAGCAGGCTTAGGTGCCGCGGCCCACGCTGCCGGCAGCATGCCCAACAACCCCTTTGCCCGGAGGCCTGCAAAAGCTGCAAAGCACTGAGGCTGCACAGCACTCCGGAGGCAAAGGCACTGAGGCTGCATGGAACTGGGGCTGCAAGACGGGCACTGCTACCATGAGGCCCGCAAGAGCTGCACAGCACCCCGGAGGCAAAGCACGGAGGCTGCATGGAACTGGGGCTGTATGACGGGCACTGCTATCATGAGGCCCGCAAACGCTGCAAAGTACTTAGACTGCACAGCACTCCAGGTGCAAAGCACTCAGGCTGCGTGGCGCTGAGGTTGCGTAGCACTGAGGCTGCAAGAGCATTGATGTCATGAGGCTGCAAGGCTGTGAGGATGCTCAGCACTACGGATGCAGAGCACCAAGGCTGTACATCATTGAGACTGCAAGGAACTCAAGTCGCTCAGCATTGAGAGGCACGCAAGGGATGAAGAGGCGCAGAGGGGATTGTGCCCATGTGCGCTCTCACGCACTCACTGGCAGCGCAAAAAGTATGCTTTTGTCATAGCGTGTCTTTCTGTGTGTCTCTCCTGTATCAAAAGCGCTAGTGATAATGGGGTAGGCTGCCATCTGTGTGTGCTCTCGCTTGGTGTGCCACAGAGGCAGGGCCTGCAGGAACAGCCAGCTCTTGCAGGCATGAAAGCTCATGCCGTCTGCCTTGTATTGAGAGCAGGCAAGTTTACAGAGGCAGGAGGCCTCTTGTGCCGAGATTAGGGAAGGACAGGACAGGAACGGGCTGCATAGTGCTGTACCAGAACTTCTAACAAAAGATGTACAGAGGCAAAAAGGCCTCTTGTGTTGATGTCAGTGGTGCACTTGTAGTGATTGTAGTGGTGTACTTATAGTGACGTCAGCACCAGCATTGCTTGGGCACGTCACACGTGGCGCTGTGCACCAGTTGTGACGCCAGTGGTGCATCAGTAGTGATGTTTGTGGTGCACTTGTAGTTATTTTAGTGGTGTACTTACAGTGACGTCAGCACCAGCATTGCTTGAGCACAGCACATGCAGCGCTGCGCACCAGTTGTGACGCCAGTGGTGCATCAGTAGTGATGTTTGTGGTGCACCAGCATTGCTTGAGCACATCACACACAGCACTGTGACATCCAAGAATGAGAAAGAGCGGATCATCATGATGGCTGCCTCCAGCTGCAGCAGCAGAGGTGGGCTTGTGCTTTGGAGATGTTGTTTCTCAAAAAAGAACAGGGTTTTTACGCAGGTGTGATGACTTTAACCTTGATGGCACTGAGTGACGCAGGTGTTAAAGACAGAAGGCCTCGTGCTTCTGCAGACGTTCAATGCAGAGCATGAGGTCAGCATGTGTTGACTGACGTGGTTTTCCTCTTTGACTGACTTTGTTTGGCTGAAGACACTGAGCGTGAGATCAGCTGACATGTCAGTAACGAGCTTGATACAAGTGAAAGTCTATGGCAGCAGCCATCATGCATGAAGGAAAGACCCCACATTCAGCACTGACACTGACAGTGGGCCCTACCAACTTGTAGACTGACTAGGGCTGTTTCTGATATGATTGATGTGCTAGTTGAGCAGGTATTGCAGCAAACGCAGGAGTCAAAACTTTTTTATAGTATTACGCAGCAGTGTGCTTCCATGGATGATGTATGGAATCCCTGATGTGTGTCACATACCTGTTCGAGAGTACGTTTTCTTAAAACTGTGTGGGTTGCCCCAGGGACCACCATTGCTCTATGTTTTTTGCAGTGCACCTTTTTGGCTTTTTGTTGGGATGAACATCTCAAACTGTCATGGAGCTTATTTTGCCATTCTATACAATACATCATAAATCATAGTCATTGCATTTGCAATAGATAACGGTCCATATTTTTGACGCTGAACTTGCATGACAAGACTGTACATTCCCCCAACGTCATGAGGGGGCAGAGTTGAACAGCACTGCCCTCCATTTACATTATAGGATTCTTTAGGTGCTTGGTATCTTCAGCCCATTCCTTTATCAACAATACAAAAGCTAGACAATCAAGAAAGAGTCTCTTTTAAGCTGTACCTCCCTTAGCGGGCAGCTTAGCTGAAGCGAAAAAGGTGCCAAGAAAGGGTTTTTGTACCTAACCAATCTAGTCCAACCCTCACTCTCAAAGCCCTAACTGGAGAACCTGGACGTACACTAATGGCAGTTGTCATACCCAGAATGGTGAGCAATAAGTTGGAGCAGGCGTGTACGGGTTACAGGAAAAAAGGAGGCCTCCAGTCAAAACTGCCAAATTGTTCATAAAAACATAGATTTAGATTTACACAGGGGGACCTTCAGCCAGACTGTTCGGCTGATCGGCCTGTGACTGGTCCTCGCCAGCCAACATAATGTCCATAAGCTCAGAAACAAACGAAAAAAGCTTGTTGTTGTGTTGCAAGAGGAAATCAGAAGCATCCTGGACACTGGCTTGTTGTAAAAATGGTTGCTCCATTGAAAAATCACCAGAGAAACAGTTGAACAGGTAAGCGTACTTTCTTCTCAAAGCACAAACATCTGCGTCTCTGCACACCAAAAGGGCATGAGCCTCATCTTGAATCTCATCACAAGAACAGCGATCACACAAAAGAGTGTTCCGTCATAAAAAACATATAGTTCATGTTAATAAGGATAAAGCTTATTGTTGTTCTGACTGATGAAGGAAAGCATAGTGAAAGACTGTACAAGGTGATTGGCAGGCAGGTAACCTGAGGCGGTGACTCAGGTTAGGTGGTCTTTGGCAGCATAGTCACTGCACGGTGCAGGTTGATATTTTTTCCAAACATCATCTCCAGGTATCTGGAAATGTCAGCGTAGGGCAGAACTTTGCCATCGTTACCAAGAGGTGGTAAATTCTCAGTTCCTGAGTTGAAGCAGACCACCACTATTTTTTTTTGCGTTCACTGTAAGGGATTTTCTACGGGTATAAGCCTTTAGACGGGCATGGTCTGAAGGTTATTTGGAGAATTGGATGTGAGACATAAATAATCAGCATATACAAAATTGGAGACATTGAAGTTGGTTGTGCCAGTGCATGCTCCTTCAATACCCCCAGTAATTTCATTGAGGTAGATTGAGAGAAGCAATGGAGATTTGGGGCAGCCCTGTTTGACACCATATGTGGGGCTGACACGAGCCTGTTTATCCCCATCAACCAAATATTCATATATCACTGTGATAAAGATTTTTGAGGATACTGAGAAGGTGATTGTTGAGCTGGCAATGGTGTAAGTGGTGCCACAATGTTTCACAGGGGATGGAGTCATAAGCCTGTTGGAGTTCAAAGGTTTACAAGCTTTACAAGGATAAGGCCTTCAGTCAAGAAGTGCAACTGCTAGCCTGCTCATGAAAGGCAATCAATTCATGAAGGAAATAAGGAAGTTTGTTGTTGTTCTGGTTTAAAAAAGCAGACACATTATGAGATTCTGCCTGTGAGAACAAGGGAGCATATTTCCTGCGGAGAAAGACCACCCGGGGATGTGTGCAATGGAAGAGGACATGTTTTTCATCCTGGACATCATCATCAGCCTCACAAAGGTCACAGTTTGGGGAAGAGCTGTGATTCCAAGTTGCTGTCTCATAGCGAAGGGTGTGAATGCGGAGTCTAAACCGAGCCATGCTGCGAATGACATCATGGGGGGGGGTTCAAGGAACATGTATTTGGGGAGACTATAAGGAGAATGCATATATATATATATATATATATATATATATATATATATATATATATATGTATTTTGGGGAGACTATAAGGAGAATGCGTATATATATTATATAACCAAGGCTCTTTTAGTAGGAGGAGCGCACCACTGGTGATAAGTCAAGCGTTTACTGTCGCGCTCTCTAGGGTGTGTGTTGGAAAAAGGCTCTTAATATTGTAGATGCTTGGTCCTGAGATCTGCAACAAAACGACTAAGATCAATGGGCTCACAATTCAGCAGCTTCTGCTTGAAAATATTGGAGTGTGCCAAACCATCCATGGCTGATAGAATGTGGGAAGACCAACAATCATCCGATCTCGAGCTCAGCCGCATGTCAGCCTGCAAAATCTTTTTCATTGTGAAGCTGTTGCATTGGGTCAAGGAGTTGTAAAGACGCATTGCTGCTCGGAACCAGTTGAACTGTAAGGGCCCCAGACCACATTCTCGCATGATGCACCAAGAGGGAGCAGTGTCCCTGACCCCCAAAGTTTTTTTAAGCACTGTTAACAGCCACTTATATCATGTGATATGGGATTGTCCATCTCTTTGCCTCGCCGAAGGTAAGGGGTAGCCCAGATCTGACTTGCATACATGCCAGCAGGGATTGCATACGTCTTGAGGAGCCAAATCCGGGCGTGTAATCCGTTGGCAAGGTCGTGCTCCTGAACAAACTTTTTGACTCGGAAAGTACCAGCTGTGAATGGTCTCAACGCTGCATCGGCCTGGATCAATAGAAAAAACTAGGGATTTACCCGCAAAGGTCCACTAAGCTTGCATGAAAGCTCCATGCCCACTCTGTGCGATATGGGCAAAGCCTTACCTCTACTGCACGTGCCATTGAAATCAAAAACACTCACCATAATTCCAGTACCCTTAGGCTGCATGCTTCCAGAAACCCACCTGACCCACACTATAGCTTCCCTCTTACCCTCTGGTGAGGGAGACTCACGGCCATTTGGGCCAACGTGTCTCCTTGATTGATGTAGGGAGTGTTCTCACTGCTTACATAGTTTTCCCTTTTTTCTTTTTCAAGGGCAGCCCTCAAAAGCATGGTACCTTGGAGGCAGGTCCTGTCAGAAGCCCTCCAGCCTGCATTAGTGCTTTCCTGAAGGCTTTTTCTCTTCCAACATGTTGGTTTGATTACAGGCACCTTCTTCAGCCAAGCTCCCTGCGTGGCAGGTACAGCTATATCACCTCCTTTTTAAACCAGCTCCATATAGATGTAGGCATGCTTCAGTTTTTTCAGTATCCAAGAGAAAGCTGAGCAGCTAACCTTTATGGCTGACTCAGGGCACACACACTGAAGGTGGAGACAGCAGCTTGGGATACTTGGAACACTCTTTTGTGTGATCGCTGTTCTTGTGATGAGATTCAAGATGAGGCTCATGCCCTTTTGGTGTGCAGAGACGCAGATGTTTGTGCTTTGAGAAGAAAGTATGCTTACCTGTTTCTCTGGTGATTCTTCAATGGAGCATCCTTTTTAACAACAAGCCAGTGTCCAGGATGTTTCTGATTTCCTCTTGCAACACAACAACAAGTTTTTTTCGTTTGTTTCTGAGCTTATGGACATTACGTTGGCTGGCGAGGACCAGTCACAGGCCGATCAGCCGAACAGTCTGGCTGAAGGTGCCCCATGTAAATCTGTATGGCTGAAGGCTTAATCCCCTTTGTAACGTAATGTAGATGTAGTCCTTCCTTTGAAACCCTTTCTTTCCCACAGAAATACAAAGCTGTCTTTTAGCGCTCAGGGATTCATTTTTGGCTGATTGAGACCAGCTCAAATCGAACAATTATAGCTTAACTTAGGGAGGGTCAACCCCAATGGAACCATGAACTTATGCCACCACTGTCCTGTTAGGAAGCCATTCCCACCATAAGCATCTATTGCAGTTGTAGGGAGCTGATGCGGTTTTTAACAATTAACACTCTTCTACTAGAAGTTGCATTGCAATAGCAATGCAATAAGAAGCTTTCCTATTTCATGTCTGAGTTTTTGGATTCGCTGTTGGCTGGCATGGACCAGCACAGGCTGGTCAGCAGAACAGTCTGGCTGAAGATCTCCCTGTGTGACCTAATCTAACCTACTAAAAGTTCTAGGCATACTGAAGATGGCCAACCCCTAATATTTTGACTCATCAATTTACCAACTTGCCTGCGGATCAAGAAGTTAAAACTCGCCTGTGAAGAAGACCTGGAATTGCATTATGCTCACTCTGTTACAAGGAATAATGAATACCAAATCACGCAAATCCCAGCAATGAATACCAAAAAGGGTGCATCAATGATGAAAATACTCATCAGAACGATGCAACACATAATAGTCATACGTGTTCCACAAGCTGATCACGCTGATTTACCTAATACCTGTATTAATACCGGTAAAGGCTTCATAAGTAAGTTATCCTAACACAAATTCCTGGGTTCTGCGTCTTTCTGGATGCATGTCTCACTCATGCATGCAGTTGTGTTGAGCCGCAAGAACAATTAAGGTGGAAAGCTTGCGTCACAGAAAAGCACCAGAGAAGACACAAAGGAATTGGGATAAAGAAGCAAAATGCAGGCAACATTGCGTAATAGCCGCACCTGTGAGCATGCGAGCACACGCGAGCAAAGCCTCACCGAGGTAATCAGTAGCAAGAACTCCTTACACAAGAGGTAAGCACATGCTCTAGAGGAAGCGGATGGCAGAATAAGGTAGCCTCTACACAATCCAGAGACATATGCAGCAGCATTGCTAAAACTTTGGCTTGCTCCCCTTCAAAAGCATGAAACAAGTCGCAACTATGAAAGCATGTCCACCAACCTCTTCGCCACACACGGATATCTGTGGAGCATGGGTGCGCAAGCCCACACTTGCAAAACACACACAGAAGAGCATATCCCTGCAAAGTGCTGCGCATGCCCACACTTGCAGGACACACGGAGAGGTGCATAATCCTGCGAACTGCGGGTATTTAAATTCTCTAGCATACGTTCACTGATTGAGCAGCTTTGCCCATCAGTGCGCACTTAGCGCCCCAAGCTGCTCCCTAGTTGTTGTTCACTGACCTAGCAGCCTTGCTAAAAGAGCGCACACATTGCGCCTAGCTGCTCCCTAGCTGTTGAAAAGTGAATCATCATATGAGCACAGCAATACTTTCACATTGCAACAATGAGGGAGAATGGGTGAGAACAGGTGCAGGCACGCACGTATGTGCACTCAGACAAGGAGTGGAGCGCTGAAGGACGCGCCCTCTACCTGCACAGGAGGATCAACCCTGATGGCCAGTTTGTTCGAACTAAGGCAAGGGTGTTCTGCCCCTGCTTGCTGGAACCAAAGGTTTCACATGCACTCTCCATTATCCATTCATGGGGGTCACCCAATCACTCTCAACAGCTTTTGACAGCTTGCTGACGAGAGAGAGAGGGCTCACTCCCTGATGGTGGAAGCGAAGTCATACTTGTCGGGCTTGATCTCAGCGGACGAGCTGTTCAGAGGCTTGCTTCCTGCGCACCCACAGAGATGTAGCAGCACATAATGTCCACATGGGCAGTAGAGGTATAGCAGGAGCAGATGTAGCAGGAGCAGATGTAGCAGAAGCAGATGGAAACAGCAGCTTCTGCTTCGTCACATCATGGGGAGTGGGTCCAAAAACGGCCTTGCACCAGAGGGAGCTTTGCCTTGCCACCAGAAGGAAACAGACTTGGGACAAAAACAGCAATGCAATTTGCGGCACGAACGAATGCATTGCGGTATGAAAAGGAATGAATGCAATATGCAGCATGGACAAAAGAGTTGCAGCATGAAAAGGAATGCAATGCAGCACGGACAAATGCATTGCGGTATGGAAAGGAATGAATGCAATATGCAGCACAGACAAATGCAATACAGTGCAGTATGAACAACTGCAATGCGGTATGAAGAAATGCAATGCAGCATGGACAACTGCAATGGGGTATGAAGAAATGCAATGCAGTATGAACAACTGCAATGCGGTATGAAGAAATGCAATGCAGTATGAACAACTGCGGTGCGGCATGTGCACTTGAGAGCTGCGCAGTACAGAACCCTCTGATCTCAATGTGAAGAGATGTGCATGCAGGTGTGGTGTGGTGCGCAGCCATGTCATGAGGAGACGACCTCCATACACCTCTCTCCCTTGCCTCATTGCTTGTCTCATGAGCCTTAATGCCTGAGTCCCCATGCAATACATCACAGCTCCCTTGCAGGGATGCGACCCCTGGTCAAGCAAGCAAGAGCACAAGCAAGAACTGTCCACGTGAAGGAGGCCACTACCTCAGCTCAGCACTACCTTCCTCTGATCCCGGATTCACGCAAGAGAACACACATACACATACACACATGCAACCATGGGCATTTCTATTCAACCCCAGACTTGCATCCACCACCCACCTCTGCCGATCTGGCCATCCTTAGAGCCTGTGGACAAGGTGTTGGAAGTGCGCGAGATACGGCCCAAGGGCATGGACGTGCGGCCAACAGGCCCAGAGGGGCGGCCAATCATGGAGCGCCGGCCGATGTTGAGCGCGCGGTTGGGGTCCTGGCTCACAGTCTGCAGTGCGTGCGTGTGTGTGTGTGTCTACGCGCGCATGCTTTCATGTGCAAATACGCATGATCTATTTGAGACCATCCAAAGAGCGGTCTGTCTGAAATGCACGGCAGCTTACAACTTTCTTTCTCAAAAATTCCATTCTGACCAACAATGATGGCATGTTCCAGGGAAACAATCGGGGAGCAGGGATATGGAGGCCGTGGTGTACTCTGCCGGTTTGCAAGGCAGCTGGTTCGTGCGGCTGCGGACAGTGAGGGGGAGCAGGCGATTGGCCTTTTCCAGCACTGTGTGCATTCACGTCATAAGCAAAACCATGGATAGCTTGGGGGGTTGGCTGTTTGGCTGCCCCCTCACGGAGATCATTCACAAAGCATGATTATGATTATATTTATATATATATTCCTTCATATACTGAAGGACATTCCGGTGCATGACCCACGCAGCATGCTTGGAAATGCAAGCGCGCACGCACCATAGAGTTGCGGTTGATAGCAACCAGGGAGGCGGACTTGCGGTCCAGCACAGCTGACACAGGCTTGGACATGGACGCACGGCCCAGGGGGTTGGAGTAGTTGGCCGGCACCATGCCAGAGGGCCCCGTGAACTCCTTGTCGCCGATGTCATCCTTGCTGCGGCGGTCCAGGCTCCTCTTGGTGCTCTCGCGCCAGGACATCTGTATGTGTGTGTGTGTCCACACGCACGTGCAGGTAAACATGTTCATGCATTTGCAAGCAAGGCATTGCGCAAAGTGCGGAGTACTCTCAAGTGTCTCCAGCAGAGACACTTGAGCATGTGGTACAGGCTCCTTTGAGCGAGCAGGCACACAAGCAAGTGGGTTAACAAGCAGGGGGGCATGTTTATTTTTCCAGCAGGCAGGCAAACGCACGTGCGTATGCACCACCCCTCCACATGCACCTTACTTCTCTACGCACATCACTACTACACGCGCATCATGGTCCTACCCATGCACCACACTTCTCTACACGCATCACTTCTCCATGTACATCACACGCCCCCACACATGCACCACTCCTACGCGCGCATCATGGTCCTACCCATGCACCACACTTCTCTACACACATCACTTCTCCATGTACATCACACACCCCCACACATGCACCACTCCCACTCCTAAGCATGCATCACGCCCCCACACATGAATCATATCTAGCCCTCATTTTGAACACTGTGGTCAAATCCTCACCTCCCTCCCACAGACTCACCGTGTCCCTGAAGCCCTCCTCGTTCAAGATCCAGAACAGGATCCACTTGATGGGGTCCAGCAGCACGTACCAAATGGCAGACCAGATCCAGGCCACAATCACGTAACCACTGCACTCAGGGAGGCAGGCCAGCAGGGTTAGGGTTTGGGGTTAAAGGGCACAAGGAGGTGGGCTACATGTCGGTCAAGAGTGTGCAGGGCCCATTCATCAGCACACAACAGGAATCTGGGCTACGTGAGGGTCGCCAGCGTGCGCAGGGCTCATTCATCAGCACCAGAAAAGGATCTGGGCTACAAGAAGGTGGACAGTGCTTGCCGGGCTCGTTTATCAGCACAAAACAGGAACCCAGTACATATGAAAGTCTCCAGTGTGCACAAGGCTCATCCATCTGCACAGGAAAACACTGGATAAGCCTCTCAGGCATCTCTGAAAGGAAGCCAGACAAAACGGCCAGATGCCCCAGCACAGGAAGAAAAGAACCCTCTACAAACACACCCATGTCCAACAACAAAGGCAGTGAAGTTGGACTCAACAAACGAGACAACAATTGAAACAAGAAACAAACGATGAAGGAGCACTTAACGTCCCAAGCGCGCGTGCAAGCAATGACTGAGGCAGTGAAGTTGGACTTGACGCAACAGACGAGACAATGTATGAAATGAAACAAACAAGCGAAGAAGCAAATGGATCCTTTGCTCTGCAAAAAAGCAAAAAGCGCACCCGCATCCGATGACAGAGGCAGTGAAGTCGGACTCTGTGCCGGACTCAGGCACAATCCCGGAGTCAAACCAGTCTACGGGCTCATGGAAGGAGTAGTCGCAGAACTGGCAGTCCTCCAGCTGGTGGCGGGGCTTCTCAAAGCCACCCAGGCCAAAGATACCAAACAGCGTGGCGCCCACCTGCAGTGCGTGCATGCGTATGTGAGTGTATGTGTGTGTATGTGTGTGTGTGCGCGCGCGTTTACGAAGTGTGTGTCAGGTGTCATGTCATGCGTTCTGTATGGTTATTATTACAAAATGAACCGCTTGTGAAATACTTGTGTAGGCTTCAAGCAGCAGGCCCTGGATACAGCTCACAGACAAACACCAGGCAGGAGGCAAAGAGAGCGCAGGTGCTGAAGCGGACCTACACCAGGCAGAAGGCAAAGAGCTACAACAAAATGAGGCAAAGAACTACAACTACAGCATGCAGACCCAGCTCAGGTAGAAGGCCAAGAAAGCACAGGTGCCGAAACGAACCTACACCAGGCAGAAGGCAAAGAAAGCGCAGGTACTCACGTGCTCAGAAGCACCATGGGCCATTTTTTTTATTGCCCAAGGCTTGCAGTGAAGCAAACCCACCTGGGCTGAGGCCAAGGCAAGGAGCATGGGGGTGCCCATGCCAGCATGCTGCTCCCTCCCTGCACTTATGGAGTCCTACCTCTGCGAAATCCTCTTTGGTGCCCATTACAACTCCCCCTCAACCAAACCAACCACAACCCCCTCTCAACCAAACCGATTAACTCCACAGGGTTCTCACTCTGCCATCCCTTGCATGATGAAGGTGCCAGGACCCAAGCTCAGGTAAAGCAAACTCACCTGGGCAAAGAAGAAGGCCAGGTATGTGGAGGTGCCCGCGCGCTCCATCAAGGAGTAGCCCGCAGTACGGACGACAAACACGAGGGCCTGACCAGAAATTGAGACCTGTGCACACAATTGCAGGGATGAACTTCAGTCATCAGTACCTCTGTGGTGTGGCGACCTGCAATCTTAGCAAAGTGCCAACAAGTCCCTTAATTGAAGTGACTCCATTGGCAACCTCGACTGCTTGGCAAGTACACACATCGACACATCGACAGGACTTAGCAACTGTCCTGATGGGGATGGGCACGAAACCGACGTTTCTTTTCATGCAGTGCAGTGAGTCAGAAGTCAGACCTGTTAACAAACTTTTCAGGCACCTTCCTGCATGCCAACTGCTAGCGGTGCTGCTGCTGCTGTCCTCCTAAACTGTTGGAGAACTATTGATCTGCTGTTTGCCGACTCCAAAGCCATCTGCAAGAAGGGAGCCCCTGGCACCCCTCCGACTACCCTTTGACGCCCCAGTGAGGGACCCAAGTCCATCCCCATCACCAGTGAGGGGTTGTGTGCCCTTCATCGAGGGATGCAATGCATTGTTCAAACTTTGGCACTTCATCGGACCGTCAGCGAGCTTATCTTTGTCGAATTGTAAACGATACTACCCTGGTGCCATCATTCAGTAAGTGGGCTTGGTCTTTGCAATGGGTCAGCCCATGGCTCAAACCTTCCACACCATGCGGCATCATCCAACCCAGTGATCTTCTGAGGACCGATGGAGCCCTGTCATCATTCCCCAAATGTTAACTGCAGGATGACACTTTGCTTATTACGTTATAGTTAATGGAGTGTCTTAGTTTGAGAAAGACATGTTTATTTATGGGCAAAGGAACAAAAATCTTGGTCAGCACCATGTTTCCAGTGATCCTCTGGAGAGAGCGCACATGCACACACACGCACACACACACCTGGGTGTAGATGAGGGAGCGCGTCATGGCGCCACGCAGGTAACGTTGCTCAGTCACGCATTGGGCATGCAGGGTAGGGACGTCCTCCACCTGTAAAGAGGCAAGGGGGGCAGATGTTGAGTTGTTCTGATTCATGTACGGCAAAGGCAGTAGTTCGAACGGTATAGGGACATGTTCCACCACTGCAGAAGCAAGGTGGGCAGCTGAGTGGCAGTGACCCAGGGTGCTGAACTCTGAGCAACTTCTCAACTGGACCTAAAACCACCTTTCACGATTTGTCACAGTGCCACTGCTTAAAGAAAATACAACTCTCCCCAGCAACGCCTGCGCTCAAGGAATGGTGGTCACTAGTGTTGTATTGTGTGCTCTGGATGGTTTACTGATGACACCTTGGGTCCAAGGTGTAGTACCCCCTTGCGTTTAGCAGCGCTTGTGTAATTGGCCACAGCACCAGCGTGTGGGACCATCAAGTCCCTGCTGGACAAAGCACTCAGGAAATGGCTCAATCAAAGCGCAGCGTCATGGCTTCTGCAGAGCTGTTGGCAGAGAAAGCTAAGCTGCGAGGCTCCGCATGTGGAAGCTCACACCCACACACACATGCACGCGCGCACACGCATGCTTTCTGTGCAGTGCCGTTTGGTGCGTGAGCCTGTGGGTTTTTGAACCCCGGATGAGAACATGAAGGGTTGCCTGTGCCAGCCTCACATTCATGCATGAGTCTGGAGCACACCTCTGTTGGTATATGCACACTTTTGGCAGACCGCACACTTATGGCCGACCAAGCTCGCACAAAGCACACGCTGGCTGCACAAACAGCACAGAACAAACAGATCACGATGCAGCGGATGATAAGGGGTGCTGAGCACAGTCGACACAAGACGTGAAGCTGGGAGGCACGGCAGCGAGGCTGCAAGCTCGCCCTTGAGCGAGCTTGTTCAATGCACATCCCGCCTTCGCTTGCTAAGTGACTCCAACTTCATCATGCAGGGTACAAGAATGGGAGGTGCAACAGCTGCCTCTTTCCAACCTGGACGTCTAGGCCCTTCTGGGACAATACAATAATGGAAGATACAACAGCTGCAGCTGCCACTCTCTCACCTGCACGCCTGAGCCCTTCTGGTATCCCTCGCACTCGTCAAACTGCTTGGCGTAGCTGTTGGACTCGCACAGTGAGGCGTAGGGGTCGATGGTTTGTCCAAGCTGCAGCGAGGCATAGCACACAGCAAGGCATACAGTGAGGGTCCATGCTTATAAGCCATGTTCTAAAAGCCTGGGGGAGCACAGCGAGGCAAACAGTGAGGCATGGGGGTCCTCGTTCTGACTCAGCTGCAATAAGGGGTAGCATGCAGCGAGGCACAGGGCTTCATGCTGTCATGCCACGTTTTTCGCACCAAAGGGACCATAGGGTATGGGTCTATGTTTTGACCCAGCAGCAGCGAGGCGTAGCGTACAGCGAGGCACAGGGCTTCATGCTTTCACGCCCCATTCTTCACACCATAGGGACCATAGGGTATGGGTCTATGTTTTGACCCAGCAGCAGCGAGGCGTAGCGTACAGCGAGGCACAGGGCTTCATGCTGTCATGCCACGTTTTTCACACCATAGGGAGGCATACAGTGAGGCATAGGGGTGCTACACAGCAAGGCGCTTGGCACACAGCGAGGCGTGTGGGTCTATGTTTCAACCCAGCTGCACAGAGGCATAGGAGATCAATGCTTCCAAGCCATGCTCTTCATGCCAAAAGGGTGCATACAGCGAGGCATATGGGTGCTACGCAGTGAGGCATAACACAGTGAGGCAAAGGGATCCATGCCAGCTGCGGGCGGGGGGAGATGGGACAGGGGACGGTTGCAAACGTGTCAGCCCCGGGCATGAAGAGTAAAGTAGTTCCAGGGGACTGGGAACATGGAAATTTGCAGAGATGGAGCAGAGTCCGACCACCTCTGGCTCAGCAGCAGCAGCAGTGCTGAGGGGTCAAACACACTTTCACAACCCACCCACCATAGCCTGCACAGTGTCCTTGCATCAGGGCTATTCACTAGGACACCATTCGCATTTACTTTTCACCCACCTTGGCCCGCACTTCGTCCTCACACCAGGGCTGCAGGACGCTGTACTGGTCATTGAGTGAATGCAAGGGTGTCTTGTCCTCGAAGAACGTGGTCTTGGTGGCAGTCTGGTACCTGCGTCATGATGGGGGGCATCAGATGAGCAGAGTGAGATGCAACCGCAGTGATAAGTACAGGTTGTTGAGTGGAGGCATGTCTTGCCCACAAAGTATGGGTGAGGCCCACTTGGAGAGGGTGAGGTACAGGCCCATTCACCATGCCCATGATGGAGATGTTGGTACTGTTCCAGCTGTGGGGCGTCTTCAAAGGCCACATCCATGCAATTTGATCGTAACTGGAACTACTTAGAGTTTGAAATTTGGCACATTCACAAGGCACATATGGAGAGTGTGAGGTACAGGCCACACACCATGCTTTTCTAGATCAAGTTGTTGGTAGTGTTCCAGCTGTGGGGCATCTTCAGAGGCCACACCCACACAAAATAATCATATTTGAGCAAATTCGAGTCCAAAATCAGGCACACTCACAAGGCCCATGTGGAGAGGATCCGTGCAATTTGATCATAACTGGAACTACTTTTTTGAGTTTGAGATCAGGCACACTCACAAGGCCCATGTGGAGAGGGTGAGGTACAGGCCGTACACCATGCCCATGATGAAGATGTTGGTGATGTTCCAGCTATTGGGCGTCTTGGAGGCCACCACACGGTCCTTAGACAGCGCAATCATGGCACCATCGTTGAAGACAGCCATGATGACGATGAGGATGGTGGGGAAGTACCTGCGCACATGAAAGATGAAGGCGCGCTATTTGAACAGCAGCGTGCATGTGCAAGTGGCTCTCATCACCACCACCACCACCACCACCACCACCACCACCAGGAGACAGTGAAAATAAAGTTTTGATGGCCTTTTTTTGTAATTAGGCAGGATGGGGCTGGGTTGGGGATGACAGTGGCCTGGGAAATGCTTGCTGCGTAATCTCATGACACACACACGCAACAACACACCATAGGGTGCTTCATCTGACTGCCGCTGATGCCATGTCTGGCGGTGCAACCACAACACACACACAGCCAACCCACACCCTTGCTCACGCACCAGTCGTAGATGACGGTGATCAGGCCAAAGGTGAAGCAGATACGGAAGGTCATGGCGATGGTGTACTTGGAGTAGGTGGTCATGCGCTGGAAGATCTTGCGCGCGCCGATCACCGCCGTCACGATGGTGGACAAGCCAGGCTCCGTCAGCACGATGTCGGCAGCACCACGAGCAGCATCGGTGGCGTCAGCCACAGCCACACCCACGTCAGCCTTCTTCAGGGCGGGTGCGTCATTCACACCATCACCTGTGCGCATGCATTTTTAACGTGAACGTGTGTGTGTGTGTGTGTGTGTGTGTGTGTGTGCGCGTGCGCGCGCGTGCGCGCGTGCAGCCCAACTACTGCTGAACTAAAGAGTTAGCATGGCCACTCAAAGTGAATGCCCTTTGCTGCTCAATGCCCAACAACCTTGAAAGCAATAGCTATGCTGGCAGTTGTGGGCGTCCCACAACAATGCCGGGAGAGTGTTCGCCAACTCCGGACACTTCCCCTTTTTCTGTCAGGACAAGCCCGTAGCATGCATTATGGATTACACCGACCCTACATGAAGCCCGCGTGTTCACTGTAACGCACGTGCCACCACATACGTGTCACGCCTACGGCATGCATGAAAGCTGGCACGCACCCACCATCAGTCATTACATCTGGAGCACACGTCCATTTGACTTCACGCTCTGCGGCAGCACCTCACACACCTGTCATGCCGACGACGTGGTTGGAGTCCTGCAGGATCTTGACGATCTCAAACTTGTGCTCCGGGAACACCTGGGCAAAGCCGTTGCAGGTCTCCACCATCTCCACAAAGTTCTTGTAGCCGTGCAGCTGGCTTGCGTCGCCATTGCGGGCCTTGATCATGACCTCACTGGGGAACATCTGCGAAAGGGGTACAGTGTGTGTGTGTGTGTGTGTGTGTGTGGATGCGGCTCCATCCCGCATCACATATTGACAGGCAGTGAAGAGCTCCGGCACACTTCAGAAACAAAACGCACCCCAGGGGCGGCTCCAGCTAGCTATTGGTCCTGTGTCGAAAGCCCAGACCTCCCTCTTGGATGCATGGCATTAGGCACTGATGCCATGGTGCTGTGTACTTATACATATGCCTTTTTTTTAGAAGCAGTTACAAATGACACAAATGACACCTGGACCTGTTTTTAAGGGGAAAACGCTGCACTAACCCTGGAGGTGTAAACCAACCCCCTGGGATGGTGAACAAATCTCCAAGACTGCCAAGTGTGCAAGCCTTGCATGACATTCTCACCTCAGTGCCCATGCCCAGCATCTTGGCGGTTTCCTTCCCGATAAGCAAGTGGTCACCAGTGATCATCTTGACTTGGATGCCCTGCAGTGAGCAAGTGGTGAGAAGCAAGGTCGGTTCCTCGTCATCAGAGGTGCAACAAAGGCAACCTCTTGCATCAGTGTTTGTATGAAGTCTGGAGCTGCTGAGCACTGAGCATCGTATGCAGTCTGGGGCAGCTGAGCATCGAGCATTGTATGAGGTCTGGAGCAGCCAGTTACGCCTCTGCAGCGTCAAGCACACTCAGCTGACATGCAGCCTATCCACCTGATGCATCTGCAAGCATCCACAAACACACACACACACACACACGTGCGCGCGTGCATCTGCACACCTGGTTCTGGCAGTGCTCGATGGTCTCCTTGGTGTCGTGGCGAGGGGGGTCAAACAGCGGCAGCAGCGCCAGCATCTCCCACTTGGTGCCATCTTTGCCGTCGCCGTCTGCCATAGCCAAGCCCAGCGCGCGGAAGCCGCGGTTTGCAAATTCCACCATCTTCTGGTTCACGGTGGCATCCAGCTCGGCTGCATTCCACGCCTTGGCCAGCACCACCTGCAGGCAACCACGCATGCCAGGGATTGCATCTGTGTGTTATATGGCTTGGCCAGCACCACCTGCAGGCAACCACGCATGCCAGGGATTGCATCTGTGTGTTATATGGCTTGGCCAGCACCACCTGCAGGCAACCACGCATGCCAGGGATTGCATCTGTGTGTTATATGGCTTGGCCAGCACCACCTGCAGGCAATCTCGCATGCCAGGGATTGCATGTGTGCGCGCGTGGGTGTGTGGGCGAACGCGCAGGCGCGCTGGGAACAAGTATTCCCGTCCAAATGTAAGCTGTCAGGGCATTCCAGATGAATCAAGAGTGGGCGACATAAGTTCTCATTGGTGCATGTGCAGATGGTGATGGCTGCCACGAGGCGACACACATGGTGCACACCTCAGCTGGCATGTGCCTCCTCACAGTACCTGCGGAGACCATGCACCTGAACTGGGCCCCTTTCCAGCGCCAACCTGACAGCACTGACACAGGAAAGCCCTCCTCCTCGTGCCTACACACACACACACACACACACACACACACGTGCCTCTGTGCTTACCTGAGGAGAGCCCTTCAGCACGCGGAACACCCTGCCGGTGGCGATCTCCAGGCACGTTGCGATGGTAATCTTGTCATTGGGGTTGAAGGGGAAGTACTTGGTGTGCTTGTAGTCCCTCTTAATTGTTTCCTGCCAGCACATGGAAAAGAGGGGCCAATGTAAAAAGGAAGGCAATGCACAGGGTACACGGAAGGAAGGCACACGGACCTGAAAATTCCGACCATCCCTTCAATTCAAGAGGCTGCCAGCTGCTACGCCCACACACAAGTCATCACACACAGCGCCGGCTCGCTCACCCTGTCTGGATAAGACTCCCACAGCACCATATCGATGGGCTCCTCTGTGACTGTGTTGGCAGACAGGGCGCCCATTCTCATGATCTCATCCACGCCCATGTTGCCCACCGGCACCACCATGCTCTTGTCAATGGACAGCTTGTTCAAGGTGAGGGTGCCGGTTTTGTCAGAGCACAGCACATCCATGCCTGCACAGAGGTTTGTATATGTCAATTGTTCCAAGAGGTTGGCAACCCACAATTACATATGTACACTACTTCATGTATGCACATTCTAAATACATCATGCACAACACACGCGCTCATGTAAGTATGTAGCACAGGTGCTGCGGCTTTGTCTACTAAGAGGAGCTCGAGCATGGCAGTGTGCTGCGCTAGGTGTCATCCGTGATGATGTTTTCGCATCTGCCGCTTTGGTATCTTGCATAGGTCAGTCAGCTTCACTAAGATACCAGCATTCTTTGCATCAGATAAGCTGCCCTGCTCGGCAGGGTGGGCTTGTGTTGCCCATAGAGGTCATCAGGGAGCTGCTTCATGCACTTGCACACGGCCTGTGTTGCCCCTGGAGGACATCAGGGAGCTGCTTCTTGCACTTGCACACGGCCTGTGTTGCCCCTAGAGGTCATCAGGGAGCTGCTTCTTGCGCTTGCACACGGCCTGTGTTGCCCTAGAGGTCATCAGGGAGCTGCTTCTTGCATTTGCACACAAGGCTTTGAGGATCCACTTATGAGACTTTGAGGATCCGCTCCTTGCACATGCTTATGAGGCTTTGAGGATCCGCCATTTGCAAGTGCAAAGAGGCCATCAAGAAGAGGTGGCCATTCCAGATGCATTAGCTCCTCCCTCCACCAACCTGACCTACTTGGCGTGCCTTCCATGCATGCGCACACAAGCTGACAGCCTCAACTTCCCACGCACCTGCCATCTCCTCTACGGCGCTCATACGGGTGACGATGGCACCCTCGCGTGCAAGCTTGTAGGCACCCAGGGCGAGGGTCACGGACAGCACAGTGGGCATGGCAATGGGAATACCGCCCACCAGCACCACCAGCATATTCAGCAGGGTGGGGCAGCCCTCTGCGCAGGGGGTACAGCGACACGTGTGCTCAGGTGAGTGCATATCCTGCTTTTAACTTTTGAATCTGAAGAGATCCTTTGCATGAGAAACCGCCCCCTTGAATTCTTTAGCACCCACGTACAAAGACACCCTGCAAAGCACCCAGCAGCACGCTGCCTCGCAAGTTGCACAGCACCTGCGTGCAAAGACACCCTGCAATGCACCCAAGCAGAGCTGTGTGCAACCTGACCTGCAGTGCAAGCTCTCGCAGGCGCTCTCAAGTGTGTTCTCCACCAGCACTTCCAACAACCTCTATGCAACACCATCCAGGTCCTCCTCTGTCTTTTGATCCCACGCACTAAACATAAGACACTTGAAGACCACCTTTTGCAAAGCAAGAACCGTGTGTGTGTGTGTGTGTGTGTGTGTGCGCGCGCACGTGTGTGATAACATTACAAGGAACACACTCACCTCTGCCACCAACGCATTCATGCGAGTAGTGCCCAAATTGCACGGCCAGCTCGACAACGACCCACAGCAGGATGGTGACGATGCAGATGGCGCTCATCTTGTTCATGACAGTCTGTGGTCGAAATGGGAGAGGGGAACATCTCAGTGATTGCTTTGATGGAAGTAATTAATTGGATGAGTAGATGGTGAGAAGTCAGGTGTGTGACGATGCAGATGGCGCTCATCTTGTTCATGACAGTCTGTGGTCGAAATGGGAGAGGGGAACATCTCAGTGATTGCTTTGATATAAGTAATTAATTGGATGAGTAGATGGTGAGAAGTCAGGTGTGTGACGATGCAGATGGCGCTCATCTTGTTCATGACAGTCTGTGGTCGAAATGGGAGAGGGGAACATCTCAGTGATTTCTTTGATGGAAGTAATTAATTGGATGAGTAGATGGTGAGAAGTCAGGTGTGTGACGATGCAGATGGCGCTTATCTTGTTCATGACAGTCTGTGGTCGAAATGGGAGAGGGGGACATCTCAGTGATTGCTTTGATGGAATTGATTAATTGGATGAGTAGATGGTGAGAAGTCAGGTGTGTGACAATGCAGATGGCGCTCATCTTGTTCATGACAGTCTGTGGTCGAAATGGGAGAGGGGAACATCTCAGTGATTGCTTTGATGGAATTGATTAATTGGATGAGTAGATGGTGAGAAGTCAGGTGTGTGACGATGCAGATGGCGCTCATCTTGTTCATGACAGTCTGTGGTCGAAATGGGAGAGGGGGACATCTCAGTGATTGCTTTGATGGAATTGATTAATTGGATGAGTAGATGGTGAGAAGTCAGGTGGTGACGATGTAGATGATGCTCGACGGGTTCATAACAACCTACAGTCGAAAAACGGGAGTTCAGCATTGCAGGGCATTTCGTTCTTGCAGCCAGAATTCCAGCCTCAATGCTGGACAGGGAAAAGAGGTCGGCGGTGGATGTGAAGGGTTGGTGGTGCCAAGGCAATGTTCCAGCAGGACAACAAGGCAGAAACTACATTACCATTTCCTTCCTTTCCTTCTCTGAAGCACACCGGTGCTGCTCCCGGAGAACAAGGCAGACAGGCTAGCATGCGGGCGTTCGGAAAAGGGGCCTCTCCCTTCTGTGACCAGCTATCTGTGGAGTGCGAGCTGGACTCACACAACACAAGAGTTCAGAAGGGAGAGGCCCTTCGCCAAACGCCTGCATGCTAGCCTATCTGCAGGTGTGCACCACAGGACTCTCTCTCTCGCGCGCGCCTCACAAGAGCCCTATAAGGAGCACTCCCAATTTGCACTCCCCAGTTGCACACCTGCAGGTTGGATACGTTGTTGGTGCCGCTGATGAGGGCAGCTGCACGTCCGAAGAAGGTGTTCACACCAGTAGCATACACCACTGCATGGCGCTCTCCCTGCTTGATGCTCGAGCCGCTGAAGGCCACGTCGCCCGTGAACTTCTTGGCCGGAAGGGACTCTCCTGTGAGGGCGGCTTGGTCGATCTGTGCGTGCAGGAGGTGTGTGCACAGAGCAAGCATGTTAGTCCTTCTTCACCTTTTCCCAAGGAGAGTTGTGTTGTCTCAGTTTCCAAGCCCGCCAGCAACCCTCCGCTTGGTTCCACTACACTTTGAGCTCGAGCTTCATGCTGAGGGCATGTTTCATTGAAGTCCACAAGCATGACTGTCATCTTGGTCTTGTAATTTTCACTTCAGCAGTCAAAACCCACACAGGCCCTAAATTAGCGAATGCCGGTGCCCTGCTGCACGCTTTTAAATGCTCTGCGACCATGAATTGAAATATTCACACCACACACGTCCCAGACCAATGGGAAAAAGGTGCTCTTGGCAAATAAACCCATCCTTTGTCCTTCAAGGTGGTACAGGCAGACTGCGGCGGGCATGCCTCTAATTCGAGCACTGTGCCTTCAGTCAACACGCGTCACTGTCGAGGAGGTCTAAGCAGGAGCCTCTGGTCCTACTGGATGACACAACACACTGAAGCACAACACACACCGCCAGCGCACCTGCATGGGCGCTTCCTGCTCCCCCTCATCAGCTCCCTCTTCTTCCAGCAGCTTGACGTCTGCTGGTACGATGTTGCCCAAGCGGATTAAGATGACGTCCCCCGGCACGAGATTCACAGCATCGATGGTCACAATGGCACCATCTCGCACGACCATGGCCTTGGGTGCAAGGGCAGCTGTCAAGGCCTGCAAGGGCATGCATTTCACGACGTGCATCCTTTTGAGTGTGTTACAGCATTCATGTTCTCAGCACCATCTCGCACAACCATGGCCTTGGGTGCAAGGGCATGCATTTCATGACGTGCATCCTTTTGAGTGTGGTACAGCATTCATGTTCTCAGCACCATCTCGCACAACCATGGCCTTGGGTGCAAGGGCATGCATTTCATGACGTGCATCCTTTTGAGTGTGGTACAGCATTCATGTTCTCAGCACCATCTCGCGTGACCATCGCATGGCAACCTGGCGGCACCAACTTGACGGCTGGTGCAAGAGCAGCTGTCAAGGCCTGCATGTTCATACATGTATGCACCCTATGGTACACATCCCTAAATTTTCACAGCGTTGATGGCCATGATGGCACCATCTCACGGGACCTGAGTATTAGGGTGCAAGGGCAGCAGTCAAGGCGTGTACTTGCATACATGACACACATCGTCATAAATAAGGATGCCATAATTATTTCCAGGTGCATGCCTGCAAAGCATAAGAGTGTGTGTGTATGCATGCGTGTGTGTGCATGCGCGCACGCATCAGGTTTGGTTCGTCTGCCGGTTTGACAAAATACGTCTGCCAATTGTTCAAGAAAATAGGTGGTTGGGAGGGGCGTGGAAGCTGCCCCCCCAGCCCCAGACACATTGTGTGAAGGGGAAAGTAACAGGTCTGCCCGGGTGGTGTCAGTGGGGTTGTAAGGGGGACACATTGCGTAAGAGAGAGAGAGAGAGAGAGAGAGAGAGAGAGAGTAACAGGTCTGCCCGGGCGGTGTCAGTGGGGTTGTAAGGGGGACATATGGCGTAAGAGAGAAAGTAACAGGTCTGCCTGGGCGGTGTCAGTGGGGTTGCAAGGGGGGTGTAATGGGGTTATCATGGAGTGTCAGGGGGTCAATTTTTGACACGGGGCTTATAAAACTGGCATGATTTGCCAACACTCCAAAAAAGTTCATGAACACTTTTAAACTCTTAAGCAACCCAACATGCATGCTTTTACCTCACACAAGCACGCGCGCACACACACACACACCTTGATGGCCTTGTCGGCGTTGCTCTCCTCATAGAAACTGATAATGGCATTGATGAGCAGCAAGCCCACAATGAGCACGAAATCTGCCACATCCAGGAGGGCAATGGAGATGATTGCGGCTGCCTCCATGGCCCACGCCAGGGGGTTCCACATGTATCTGCGTTTTATGCAACGTGGCAGAGGGTATGAGGTAGCGCCAAGAAATCACTCAACGCGCAGCCTCCATGGTCCTTGCCAGAGGGGTGCATGCACATGATGCAGCACACAGGAGGGCTCGAGGTCACAAACAAATGGCGTGTACAAAGCATGCCTTACCCTTCAAACAACCCACCACTTAAGACGAGCACAAAAACTAGTTTGCACACCTTGCACTGCCCAGTGTAAGAAAAACGAAATGACATCCCACATGCCTGCATTCACCTCTGAAACTCCACACACATACACACACGCAACACTTACCCAAGGAAGACAAGGACAGGGTTGCGTGAACTGTCAGGAAGCTTGTTGGGCCCGTGCTGTTGAAGACGAGCAGCTGCTTCGGCACTGCTGAGCCCGTGCTTGTTGCACTGCAAGCATGGCAGCATGCACAGCAGTGTGCTCAACCACTGGAAAGCTGGAGGCACAGGCGGTGGCAAGCCAAAGGGTGAATACTGCATCGTCAACTGGTGGTGGAAGGTGCGCAGAGCGTGCAGTGTGCGGCTGCTCCGGCTGCTGATGCCGGTACCCACGCTCAACTCTGCGCTGGCCCCTTCCACTCACATTCAAGTACTTGAAGGCATCGTCCAGAGTAATCTTGGCAAAGTCCACCTCATCCACGCCAGTGTCCCCTTGTGTGAGGGGCTCCTTGATCATGTCCACCTTCACCGCTGCAACACGAGACAGGGCAGCAGGAATAAGGGTCAGCGGGCCCAAGCATCTTTTGTGTGCTGAGGTGCTCATTCCACAGTGTGGGCAAGGCACACACAGCAGACACCTAATGCAAATTGGCATCCATTTCTGAGCAGCAGTGTTGCTTGGTTCCAATGTGGTGTGCCTTCCCCACGTGGCGGGGTTCGCCAAGCTGGAGCTTACACTGGACAAACAGGTTCACAGCCCCTCGCTTTCAAAGCAGCAGGAATGTAAAGCGCTAACGCGCACACACTTACATCCTTCCTCGACTCCTTCCTTGATGTCCGCCATGTTGCGGCACTCAGCGGGCCCAGGGGCCCTCTCCAGGCAGAGACGGCTGAGTCGGTTGGCAGCTCACGGCCTAAAGCAAGCTCTGACAGGTCAGGGCGCTCTGTGTCTGCGTGTCAAAGGTGGGAGTGTGGCGCGAAGAAGGCGCACTTGCACGCAGCGGGCCTCACAGGTGCGCCATTTGCTCGTGAACAGGTGCGGAACTACTCTGGAGCCAGGAAGCAAGCCCACCACTCCGTGTGCGCCCACAGAGGTGACTGCCAAATTGTAATTATTTGTTCACACACACCAAGCAAGAAACATCTATTTATTCACCCCTCACGTGCGGGATCTAGAAAACTTGCAAAATTCTATAGTATTGTTGAAATTAATCCAAACAAAGAACGAGGCTTTCTGGCACCCGGGATCTGCTCACGAGTGCATGAGCCACTGCGGTGGCTCAATGCTGACACGAGTGATACTTTCTAAATAATGAACTTTATAATTTTACATGATTAGAAGTGTCATTTAAAAGAGATCTGATTTGTGTGTACTCAGAAACGCACGTGCATTTCATGTAATCTAGGGGTACATCTAGGGGTACACCGGCTTGCATGTTCTGATACAAGTGATTGTGAACACACACACACGCGCGCACGCACACACACACACACACACACACACACACACACACACACACACACACACACACACACACACACACACACACACACACACACACACACACACACACACACACACACACACACACACACACACACACACACACACACACACCCAAACACACACACACACACACACACACACACACACACACACACACACACACACACACGCATACACACACACGCGCTCGCTCACGGACTTCTAGACATTTAACTTCCTGCCTCCAATCTGCTCATGTTCAGAAGTCTGTTCCCTGCATCCAATCGACAAGCACATCATCCAGCATGCACTTCACAAACAAGCCAAAGTTTGAAGAGGTTTTGAACACATACATGGCTTGTGGGATGCTGAGCAAAGACAATTGGGTCCACTCTATCACGGGCTCATCGAGCCTGGTTGACCAGTCCTTGCAAGGCCACACGTTTGACTTTAGTTTGTCATGGTGCCATTCAATGTCCGATGTCCTCTAGCTTACTGAGTTGAATCACAGGTCCTGCACATGTGCCTGTACAGGCGTTTGCACTACTTCATGTAAGCCACATGCACGCATCATAATAATTGTGTTAAAGGAATCTTTCCATGTATTTTGCATGAGCAGCATTGACCAAATTTTTATTTTACAGGCACTAAATTGTTCTGTTTAGGGCGGCAACTGCTTAAGCTGCTCCATTGAAATTATGAATTTGGCCATCATGGCCGAATCTCTAATCCATCTTACCCTTACGGTAAAGAAGGTGGCAGGAGTAGCCTGTCCTCTTGCTCTCTAGGCCTCCCCCACATGTTCCGTCCTGGCTAGCTAGTGCTTTCCTGAATGGACTCATGTGTGCACCAGTCAGCAGCAGTTGAGCACATAGTTGTCCATGGCGAACGCCGTAATAAATGACAGAAAAAACCCAGGGGTTGAAACGTTTTGGTATCAATGGAACTGTTTGCTGCAAACCTCGACTTGTATGCCAATTGTGTTTGACCTCAGAACTGATTTCTGAAAGGATGTGTGGTCCCTGCGTTCTAACCATTGTTTGTCTCTGACACACGCATTTTTACATATACCGTGGTACTGTGTAGTACATATAAAACTCTGTGGCTGTCACATGACTCAGCCCTCACCTGATTGATTTCTGACTTATCAAAGGTTTCAACACAGCAAAAGCTTTTAAAGGACCCTCTGTCTCTGGCCCTTATGCCACTGTGAAACATGGAGATTGCGAACCCCAAAGATTGCAATCCCCAGATCATGCTCATTTGCCATGAAATATTCCGGTAACATATATGCTGGTATTCCTTTGAGACATCATGATTGGAGAGCAATGATTGGAGAGTCTTCATGTTCTGAGCAATGTGGCAAACAAGGGGAAAACACTATGTAGGCAGCAGAAACACATTTTAATGAACCAAGGGAAAGAGGGTGCTGTGTGAGCTGCATGCTTTTAGTCAGTTAAAAAAAGAAACCAGAAAAAGAATAAGAAAAAGAAAAACTACGTAGGCAGAGAAGACTCTCCCTACATCAATTAAAGAAAAGGAGACCCATTGGCTCGAGAGAGCCGTGGGTCCCCTCCACCACGGAGTTAAAAAAGAAAGGGCTAATGTGGATCTGGAGGGTTATTAGAAGCGCCCGGCTCCCGAACCTGGCTGTGGGAAGTATTTTTGTTTTCAATAGCATATTAATAGAATATTGCAGACAAAAAAATGGATGCATCTAACAGAATTATACCCTCGTACCTCTTCCCACGTAACTTTCCTAAGAGATTTAGACTCAATTCTTGCCGTCCAGATGCTGTACTGATTACTCTGTATCAAGCCAAACCCACTTCTTCCTCTCCTTCTTCATACTATGCGTTACGCAGCAAAAACAACCCCACACAGAGAACCAGCGTTACTAACCGTGTGAGACAGCCTCACCAACTAGATGCAAACCAGCGGCACGTGCACACGATTGAGATCAAGTACTGTGAAGACACAAGGTCTGAACAACAGTCGGAGGTGGCACAGCGGCAACACGCAGACCTCTGCAAACTTATTAATGCTAAATTAGTGACTCTTCACACCATCTTTCTGGGTGTTGGTGGGACCTGCTATAGAGAACATGCCTTAAACCAGTTTAAACAACTGGGACTTGACCAACAGCGTGCCTTGGAACTTGCTCGCAATCTGCATGCCCATTCTGTTGAGTATGTTGACCATATAAGGGAGGACTTATGTCCCAGCTGGTAAGCCGAGCACTCAGCTTATGTCCCAGCTGGGACATAAGTCCTCATATGGTCAACAGAGTATGCTCATAAACTTGTTACCACTAGGCGTGCTATCGAGAACAAAACTTTTCGCAGCCAGGTTCTGCAGCCGGGTGCTTCCAGTAAGCCTCCAAACCCCGATGAACACTTCTTAAACTTCGTGGTGGAGGGGACTCACGGCTCTTCGGAGCCAATATGTCTCCTGTTCCTTAATTGATGTAGGGAGAGTTTTCTCTGCCTACAAAAAAAAAAACTACGTAGGCAGTGAAACACTCCCTACATCAATTAAGGAAAGGGGGCCACATTGGTGCACAGACTGTATGACCCACCCACCACGAAGTTCAGACTGAGAGAAGCACGGCAGGCAGAGAAAGAAGACAGGTCCAGCAACGAGAAAAGAAAGCAGGATGATAGCTGAAAGACTGGAGTTCCAGACCTTCAACAGCAAGCAGAGTCAGCACTGTCAGCCTTCCAACCAAGGAAAGCCATGCCCAGCAGCTGTCTGCTGAGCACAACTAAAGTCTGCATTATGGCAGACTAGCTTAACTAGCTGCTAGCAGCTGCTGACCACGCAGAAGCCTGTGGAACAGCCCTACACAGTTTTTCTTTTTCTTTTCTTTTCTTACAAAAAAATGGAAACAAGACTTCCAAGTACCTTAGGAAGCATGAATATCTCAGAGGCACTCAAGCTCTAATAAGAACTTAAATCGTGCTAAAGGAGAGTAGTGTCAAGATGGCAAAGTTCTGGCACCAAGATGGTCCGTCACCTGCGGTATTCTCCCTGGTGCCCACCTCCTTCTTTCCAAAAGAGAGGAAAAGAAAATACTACACTGACCAGAAATGATTGGCATGTATTAAGGGAAGGTCCCCTAACTAGCAACCCCCTCCTTTCTCCTTTTTAGGCTGAACAGCAGCCTCTCCCGCAAAAAAGCCATCAAGTACCTGAACACACGCAGTTGGATCATATGTTGAAGCCATTGCACTGTTCATCATGGCATGCAAGCTGTGCTGATGTCATAATTATTGGAGGTAAAAACGGCTGCAGCAGAAAGAACTTCTTTGAAAGAAAGAAAGAAAAAGAAAAGAAACAGAAAAAAAAAGAAAAAGTAAAACTACATAGGCAGAGGAAGCTCTCCCTACATCAATTAAGGAAAAGGAGACACGTTGGCTCAGAAGAGCCGTGAGTCTCCTCCACCATAATAAGAGAAAGCAGCACCACAATAAGAGAAAATGATAAATTTGTTGGATTCCTCGGCATCACACCTTTCCTCTGAAATAGACAAACTTCTATGATGCTTGCATGTTTTCCCAGATCTATTGCAACACAAATAACACGCATGCACTTGCGCAAACACACACACACACACACTTGACAAGGGCGGAGGCAAAATGAATTTCTTTTTTAAAGAAAAAGAGGCTGGAGGAGCACAAGAAAAACAAGAAACGCAATGGAGGGTCGAGCACTGGGTGATTGAGGATCAGACCCTGGTTGCACAACGTTGTCCTGAAGACAAAGTGCCTTGTCTCATAAAATACTTTCTGATGCTTTGCAAATGTTCCTGAAAACCAGAATTGTTTCCTATTACTTTGTCTAGGTCGCTTGGCATTAGCATCTTTTGACATGGCCACCCCATGTACACACAGAATCTTCGACCTGCACAAACAGAGCCTAGCAAGAAGGATGGCCTTTAAAACTCCAAAATGTGCAATCCTAAGGATTTCACGATCTAGCCCATAATTCTACACCCAAGGGTACCCATGTTAAAGCCAATTTCAGATCAAAAGGATTTGGATGAACTACAACTCACATCAGCCCAAAGCTGAAGAAGATCATGATCACGAGGATGGCGTAAAACACTGGCGCAAGTTGATACTCCCACGCTAGCCTCTCGTAAACCCAGCTGCAAGTATGTGGCAGGTGATTGGATAAAGCTTCTTATTCATTTTCTGGAAATGATTAATATAACGTTCCTCCAGGACCTGCTGATGTGCAACCATGCAACATGTTTTGCTTCTTGGCAAAGCGGAAGACCCTGACATATCACCTCGCCAACTTTCCTGACTTTGTTTTTGGAATGCATCAAAGCTCAGTTAACCTGCTCCTAGCTGTGGCATGTATTGGTAAACTTTGCTGAGTGCATCCAGAATCAGTGTCGCCTCTCAGTGTATGCCGCAAAGGAGTTTTTTTTGGTTTTGTGCCTCTGCTGCAAGGCACAACTCAGCACCACTCATCCTTGAGGCCATGCGCTATGAAAGAAAGAAAAGAAAAACTATGTAGGCAGAGGAAACTCTCCCTACATCAATTAAGGAAAAGGAGACACATTGGCTCAGAAGAGCCGTGAGCCTCCTCCACCACAAAGCTACAAAGAAGAAAGCTAATGGGGATCTTTAGGGTTACTGGAAGCATCCGGCTCCAGAAAGGGCTATGTCACTATGGCTATGTCACTATGGCTATGTCACTATGTGAACTTTTTTTCTTTCTGAAACCAACATCTCAATAGAGGAGATAAACATGAGGATGACTTATGTGGAGTGGTACAAGGTGACAATAACTAAATCCTAGGCATTTTCTGAAACCAACCTTTCAATAGAATAGATGAACATGAAGATGGCGTACGTGGAGTGGTACAAGGTGACAATTGTCAGGTGGTAGGCAACTACTGGGATGCGTGAAAGCAGCAGATCGAGAATCATCAGGAAACTGTGTGCTCCATGACGCAGCAAAGCATCTGCCAGGACCGGCTCTCCTGAAGAGAATTCTGAGGACCTGGTTCAAAAATGGGAACGGTGAGGAAGTCATTAGTAGATGGCTTAGTGGAAAAGCTGGGAACCCATGGGCGATGGGCACATTCAATAAAGCACAATTTACAGGCAGAAGCTCCCCAAGCAGGCCAGCATTGATTGCTAGAACAAAACTGAAATGATTTGCAAAATCAATACTGAATTAGGCAAGAGACATCTTAAAGGCCACTAATTGTGGCATGAATGCAAGAAATAGGCACCGCATCATTGCAACGACACACATATTGCGATATCAAAAAATAGGTACTGCATCATTACAGCGACACACACAGACACGCACCAGTAAAATATTGTAGCAACGATTGATGCACAGAAAAAGGTCTGGAAGAGGAGGAGGTATAGCTTGTCCAGTAGCGCGTATGGGCGTCCTGCCAACTCTTATTTTGTTCCATTCACAGATTGTATCAAAGAGCAACCAGTGAGCATGTGCTAGCAATTGCTTCATATTGAGAGACAAGGTTGCAATTTGTCAAGGCGGGTACAAAGCAGTGAGGGGCAAGAATGCTGGCAAGATTCCTTTTTAAGTATGTTGTAAAAACCTTATGTGGCCAAAAAAGTAGTGTACTGCTGGGCGGGAACCCACCTAACACAGGCTCGGCCCCAGGCTCCTCTCTTTGCTCCTGCTTCCCTTCACTTTCCTCTCTATTCAGGACTCCACCACCTTTCTCTGGGTCGTGCTCCTGTCTACTGTGGCTCGGTCCACCCTCTTGACACTGCTGCTGCTGCTGCCGCTGCTGCAAACCAATGGGCCCTGCCGGTGGCGCAAGGGCTCTGACACTGGCAGTGTCGCCGGAAACAGATCGGGGGGCTTGTAAGGCTCTGCCAGTGGCAGTGTCACTGGAAACATATTGGGGGGCTTGTAAGGCTCTGCCGCTGGCAATGCCACTGGAGACAGATTGAGGGGCTTGTAAGGGCTCATTCCTGGTGCCTTCCTTCAAGATCTGCCGCAACATCTCCTGCAATTTAAATACTGCAGGTCCTTGAGGCAGACCTTTGACAACGGGGTTGCTATGCAGCATTTCCTTCAAGCACCAGCGCATGGCATGCGTGATTCTTTCTTTCTTTCCTGCAACCCAAATGCTTGGTTTAGGTTGTTTGCTGGCACAATGCCAACTGGGTCTGTTGTAAACTGCTCACTTCTCTCCAATGCCCATGCAATTGAGATTTCACCTTGCTTGGCATGACGTTGACTGAGCCACTGTAAAGTGTCAGGTGGCTGAATAGACATTTCAAGCAGTGCGGTGCATTATATGAAGCAGCAAATGCACACGTAAAAGGCATATAATGCAAAACATATCATCCCCATCTTACCATCGCAGCAAGGTATGCTCCTAGTAAGGCTTGGAGGCCAAATCCTGAACAGGAAATTTTGTGGGGGGATGAAAAATCCTCCTGGACTGGGTTGTGTGTGTGATGCTCTAAAGCTTGCCCTGTTTTTGACCTCCTTCTGAAATTATGCTTGCTGGTTTGATTACATTCATCATTCAGGGTACAAAGCTGGACAGAATCAGGAAGAGCAAGGAAACCAAGATAAGGCAAGATGGAGGCTGAATAAAAATTGTTCATTTACCAGTGAAGCTTTGAATAGAGCCAAGCATTTGAATAAAGCCAAATGCTACTTTCAATCATGGGAAAGGTTGGCCAATTCGGCATCTACATACATATACATATACATGTATATATATAAACATACACGCACAAATGTATATATATACATTTTTCTATACATTTATAATGTACATATATATGTGTGTGCCGTATACGGCACACGTACATATCACGTACATATCAGCTTGTAGCAGAGAAACTGTGATACAATGGCACAGATATAAATATGGAACTGGCCAACAATATTAGAAGAACAATTCGGGACAGTCTCAAATGCGAGGCACCTGTCTAGCTCTTGTTCTTGTTCTGCCTAGCTCTTGTTCTCCATTTAATATTCAAAGATATTTCATAGCAATGGAGCTTTTAGGAAAGGGCACACACTTACCCATGAACGTCCAGTTGCTGCGAGGAAGAAAGAGGAAAAATCAGTCAGAGCTTACTTTACAATCGCACCAACATTTCTAACGAGTGGACCATCACAAAGCACTCATCACCTGAAGTATATCAACCACTGAGGTGTCAGACGATAGACGTGGACCTCAGGCCCAAATGCCTGCTCATTAAAAATTGCGCGCATCGGTGGTATTTAAGGCATTATGCACCTTTGAATTTGGGAGTGCGCAACCCTTGGAGCTACCCTCACCTGCCAAAAAATCACAAATACAAACACCAAAAACTGCAAGATCTGCAAGGCGAAGAGGCTCCAAGGCCAAAGGCACCCTTTAACCTGCAAAAGGAATTGTCAAGTTCATGCAAAAATGGCCCATAATGCCACAACCATTTTGACGGCGCCGGCCCTGCATTCCAGCAAGTTGCATTTGTCCCAACCAGATGCTGCGCGTCCAGGCACTCGAATGCCCAGAAGGAAGTGGGCCTGTGGGTGACGCCATCATTGCTGATCCAGAGCACGCGGGGCGGCTTTGACTTTCTCAGGAAGTTCAAGGACAACAGCAGTATGTTAATGGCAACAAGCACAATAATCACCCCAACGGCAGTTCCAACCTCACCACTCACCGACATTTTTTCAGTAAGGCATTTCGGCTTCAATTGCCGCCTGCCATTCAATGATTGCTCAGCAACTTTCCGAATATGAAAAATCGCTTTGGGTAAAAGCGAGTGCGAGAGTCAAAAATCAACAATTGTTACACATCATTTCATCAAAATTTGCAATGTAAAGACACTGCCTGCTCCTGGATGATGGCTGCTCATCTCCCCGGCGGGCCATGCCATGCCATGCCATGGCAATGGCTTCCGCAAAATTCCACAAAGCGTATTCTCCTGGCACAGCGACAGTGCTGTCCCACGCGGTAGGTGTTATGTCAATGTTTGGTAGCTTAAATGCCACACACAACAGACCCTCCCTGTGCATTGCACAGGAGGACTCCTCTTCTTCTTTCACAGTCATGACATTCATGTGCTGCTGTGCACCATGGCAATCTTGTAGGTCTGTTAGCAAGCATGTGGTGGGAAGCTCGTTTGGTCTCCCCAAGCCCCTCACAACAGGAGCTACAGCACAACAACATGCAGCACCACAGCCTGAGGGGTCTTCTGCTGGTGCAAGAATGAGCAGCAGCACCCCAAGCACCTCAGATGCACCCCAGGACCTTGCGTGGAGTGAACGGCAAGCATCACATGCCCAAGCATCCACGTCATTCAGCAGCATGAGCCAAGGCGCACACACCACCAGGCAGCGCAAAGCGCTGGCCATCGGTGCACAGCGGACAAAATTCAGAAATGCAAGGATAGGTCATCCTCCTAGCAGCACACAACTGCGTACCATGTCCAAACGGGGCTGCGAAAGCAAAAGCAGCAGCAGTTTGGGGACCCTGGACAGGAGGAGGCCTGCAAGCAGTCGTGTGTCCCTGCAGCCCCTCTCAGATACGACACAGTCCCTCGTGCGTGAGGTGGTGCAAGAGATGAGCAGAGGCCGCAGCGTGCTGGCTTATGGACTCCCTCCCAGCCCTGCTCGTGCTGTTGTGTGTCTGACAGCGGCCATAGAAAGGGTAGGTACCCATGCATGCGTGCGTGTAATAATGTGTGTGTACGCGCGCGCGCCTTTGCAAGTGTGTATCCTCAAACATCTCTAAAATGTGTGTATAAGAATTTGTGCATGCATCTTCATTGCATTTGTTCTCCCCCATGTGTTGCCAGTGAGCTTCACGCATTTTTGGGACATTGCAAGTGTTAAAAACTTCCGTGGCATTTGGGCACTGCTCAAACAGATTCAAGCTCTGCTGCATGAGAGCAGCAAGAGGCAAGCTTTGCAAAGTGTTGGGGCTGCTGGACTGGAAGTCTGAGCAGAACCAACTCTGCATGAAAGCATTCACACGCTCGCACGCGCGCACGCACACACACACACACACACACACACACACACACACACACACAGGCTGACACTGGTTTGGGTCATACTAACCATGCACGCGCCATGGTTCGTACCCTACACATGCAGGTGCTGGCTCAGCCCCCCCCTGAGGAGCTCGTGGCATCATCGCCTTTGTACGCCACAGGGCCCGGGGCTCCGCCTAGGGTCCTTGCCATCCTTGTTTGCCCTACCCATCAGCTGGCAGCACAGGTGGGTGTGGGTGTGGGGTTTGCGACTTGTATATACCTAGCGTGCGTAGTCTTTTCTGTGTGTGTGTGTAACGAGAGGCGGAGTCCCTGTACTCATGCGCAGAGTAGATTGAAATGAAGCGTGTGGGTCAGGCATTGTTTTGTGCAGACCATGACCTATTGCGCTTTCTCATAAGTTTCCTTCAGTTTTGGTAGGCCCATGACTTCCAGAGGGGGGTCACCTTTGTTAGAGTCTCTCCCAAACTTTTCTGGGCCTGCTGGTGCTTTCAGGGCGCAATCTGTTGATGCGGCCTTGTTTTCTATGTGCCGATGGGACGATCCTCATCAAATGTTCAGGGGAAGGTGCCCCCATGTGCGTGTGGCGGTGAGGGGAAAAGAGAGCACCGTATGCTGAGTTGTGGGAGTGGGGTCAACTGCCTTCCATCATGAGGCCTGAGCATGCAGGAGTACGAAAGGCATCACATGAGTGTGTCCTGCACCAGATGGCCGGGAGAGGGGCTAGGGTTCTTCCGTCCCAGGCCAAAACCGGGTCAGTCGTCCTCCCCCATCGTGACCATCTGAACCCCACAACCTGTAGAACCAAAACATTGAACAACATTGGTGAAGGGATGGGGCTAATTGGAGGTCAGGCTACAACGGAGTGTGCCAACAACGGCTGAAAATTCGCTTTGGCCCCTAGCGACCATTTTGTCTACTCCTGACGTTACAGGTGTAATGTTTAGGAGACAAATATTAGATCTAGGCCACAACGGGCACGTAGCTTGCATTTCAAAATTGGACTGCTCCTTCTTCACAGGTATTCCCCTGGAGGCACCCTGCGCGTTCTGAATCTGCAGAGCATTGTTTTGCTTGTAAATAAAACAATCTGCAGTATTGAAGTTGTCAGAACTCAAAGCTTTCAAAAAGTTTCGCCTGATCTTGATCTGGCCATATCTTAAAACGGAGAGCTCCCGGACCAAAAGGAATAGGAACTGATCCTTATAATGTTTTCTTTACACTGACAAAGTTTGGTCCGGAATATCCCATACGTTTTTGAGATATAGCCACAGGAAGTCCCACACAATGGTGACCCTCCTCTGCGTGGCTTCTACTCACTTTTTAAAAGGGGGTACAGGGGTTTGATGAAGCAAGAGGCCTGCAGCCTGGTCTCTGGCTGGTCAGTTGCTCTTTTTCTGCCTATTGCTCAGGTGTCTGGAACGAGCTAGCCCGTGGCTGCCTGTTGCAGAGCTGGCTGGTTTATTCAATTGTACACGCGGCCATCTCAAGCCGTCTATTCGCGCCCTCTCCTTGGGGAGCAGCACAAAGCTGTCCATTCTCCTACTTCCTTCCCCACTAATCCATTCTGATTTTGTGATCTATACCAATTTTCTTGTCGAGTATAACTCAATAATATATCATTTGTCCAGTTTGAAACCTCCCCGTTAGTTTGGCCCCTTCTTTTTGAATAATAGAAAAGCAGCTTCTCTCATTCTTTCCTAGTTTGCACGCAGGCCCATGAGCTCGCCCACAACCTGCTGACTGTGGGAGATCATCGAGCTCATGTGCAGGTAGGGACTCCAGTCGTGCTGCGTGTACTCCAGCAGAAGCTACAGCGTGCGTGAGCCTCATTCAATCCGTGGTGTCACAAGTGCATCTTAAATGGTGGAATACCATGAAGCTCTCATGCATTTAAGAACTCCAAAGCTGCAGTGTGTGTTAATGTGTGTGTTTGTAGGTGTGTATGTGTGAATGTGTGCACAATCTCTTTCTCACAACAGGGCAATGTAGGGTGACAAAAAATTTTTTGACAAGGGAGTGCGTGAGGACTGCCAAAGTCAAAAAGGAGAGCCCTATGTGGGCTGACCCCAGGAAGCATGGAACGTGACCTCATCTGCATCACGTGCTAAACCTGTCTGCAGCCTATGCTTGTGCCACTCTCGTTGCAAGCAACCCAATGCTTGTGCCATCTACACTGCAAGCAACCCAATGCTTGTGCCATTCACACTGCAAGCGTACCCCATAACCATCCTATGCAAATCACGTGTAGCGAGTTTGTAGCTTGTCCTCTCAGCTCAAGCATGGCGGTTCTCCAAGCAAGAGTGACCCGTTGTTGCTGCCTAGAAACCACTCCTCACTGACACCTCTCACTTGCGTGCTGCCTGTCTTGCAGCTCATGCATGGCGGTGCTCCCATAGAGGATGACCTTCTCGCGCTGCGTACCAGCTGCCCTGCCCTCCTGGTTTCGACACCAGGCAGACTCATGCACTTGGTTTCCCAGGTAAGGGCTGAGCGTGCGTGTAGTAACACGTGCGTAGCAGACTCATGCACTTGGTTTCCCAGGTAAGGGCTGAGCGTGCGTGTAGTAACACGTGCGTAGCAGACTCATGCACTTGGTTTCCCAGGTAAGGGCTGAGCGTGCGTGTAGTAACACATGCGTAGCAGACTCATGCACTTGGTTTCCCAGGTAAGGGCTGAGCGTGCGTGTAGTAACACGTGCGTAGCAGACTCATGCACTTGGTTTCCCAGGTAAGGGCTGAGCGTGCGTGTAGTAACACGTGCGTAGCAGACTCATGCACTTGGTTTCCCAGGTAAGGGCTGAGCGTGCGTGTAGTAACACGTGCATAGCAGACTCATGCACTTGGTTTCTCAGGTAAGGGCTAAGCGTGCGTGCACGCAAATTGACGTTTGTACATGAAGTAACATGTGCGTAGCAGGTTCATGTATTTGGTTTCCCAGGTGGTAAGGTGTAGCGAGTGTGTGTATGTGCAAACTAACGTTTTCGCATTAGTAGACGCCACTGCCTGGCAGGCTCATGCACTTGGTCTTTCGGGTTAGAGACTTGCACCCTTCCCCCTTCTCCCACACACACGCCCACGCTTGCATGAGCACATGAACTTGGCTTCAGTTCCATGGTACGTGAGGTCATGCATTCAAATTTAAGGCCTCAAGGTGCAGTTTGCGTAAGGAACCCCTCAAACTCCGGCCCTGCTGGAATATCTGCTGCTGCTGCTGCTATATGAAGGTGGCCATGCTTCGGTTCTTTGATCCCACGGCTCTATGCTGCAAGTTCTACCCTCAGCCTCAGCTCTGCTCGCCAGAAAATCAACATGATCACCTCGCCATGGACAGGAGGTCTAGCACAGCCTAACACAGCCTAGACAACCCCTCAAGCTGTTGATTGATGCTTGCATTTTCATCATGCTCCATGCACTTGCATAAAGGGCGGCAAGGGCAGCTGCTGGGTGGGGTGCGGATGGAGGGTCTCCTGCAATTGGTTGATGCTTGATTGATACTTCCGTCATGCTCCATGCATATGTGCGCATAGGGCGCCCAAGTGTGGCCCAGAGCAGCTGCTTAGTTGGGTGTGAATGGATGGCGTCCTGTGATAGAATTGTGCTTGATCTTTCAACTCTTTCCATGCATGCATAAACATATGATGTGCGCGTGCGGATGGAGCACTTTTGGGGGCGCGCATCACATGATGCGCGCGCACACACACACACACACACACACACACACACACACACACACACACACACACACACACACACACCAACTCCATCCTTGTATTTTCGCCGTGCTGCCTGTGCGTAGGTGTCCAGATACGACTGGAGCACCTGCTGGGTGGGGTGCAGATGTTTAATGCATTCTTTTGCTTGCTTGACGTTTCAAAGCTTCTCATATGCGCGTGTACGTAGGGCGCCGAAGTATAACTGGAGCACCTGCTGGGTGGAGTAAAGATGGTTCCATGCATTTTTTTTATGCTTGACGTTTCAATGCTTCCCATATGCGCGTGTGCGTAGGGCGCCCAAGTACGACTAGAGCACCTGCTGGGTGGGGTGCGGATGGTCGTGCTGGATGGTGCAGAGGAGCTGCTTGCAGTGCCGGCCATCAGGTGAGCGGTTCTGCCATTTGTGTGGGCTTTTGTGGGGTGCCGATGGTCATGCTGGATGGTGCAGAGGAGCTGCCTGCAGTGCCGGCCATCAGGTGGGCACTGGTGCCAGCCACTTACGCATTTGTGCCAGCCATCGCTTGGGCATTTGTGATAGCTGTTGGGTGGGCATTTGCGCCAGCCATTTGTGCCAGCCATTTGTGCCACTTGTCATATGTGCCAGCCATTTGGTGGGAATTCGTGCCAGCCATTTGTGCCAGCCATGGATTGGGTAGATCAGCCAGCCATTCGTGCTGGCCATCGAGCAGGAATTCCTGCCAGCCATTTGGATCAGCGACTTTTGCTATTCATGGCATCCATGTGTGCGAGCCATCGGGTGTGCGCTTGTTCCCCCGTGCTCCCTTTCTAGATGGGAACACGGGGTAGGTTTGGTTTGCGGTGCTGGGTGGCACTGGGTAGCTGTGTGCGGTGCAAGGCATCAAAATGAAGTTCTTTTGTGGGTGGCACTGGGTAGCTATGTGCAGCGCAAGGCATCAAAATGAAAATTTTTTTGGGTGGCACTGTGTAGCTGTGTGCGGTGCAAGGCATCAAAATAGTTGTTTTTTGGGGGTGGCGCTGCGTAGCTGTGTGCGTTGCAAGGCATCATGAAAAATATTTTTTGAGGCGTTGTATGCGTCGCAAGCCACCAGATCCATCAACAGTGAGGCAACCTACAATTGTCACCTCAGAAACTGCCCCTGAATCTGGCAACCTACACGCCTGACACGTTCCCCAATGGACGCAGTGCTGCGTGGACTGCCGTCAATGACAATGACCATGACTTTTATGAGGTTCCCCAGAACTCGCTCCTACACCTGGCACCATACGCGCATCTTGCAGGTGCCCAGTGTACGCAGCGCTGTGCAGGCAGCCGATGAAGGACCATCTCCACTATTCCATACCCTTAATCCTTATACATACCTGGCGCTCCTACAGGCCCGCACAGTTGCCACGTGGATGCAGCGCTGCGTGGTCTGTCATGCCCCAAACCATGACTTGTATGAACCTTCTCTAAACTCGCTCCTACACCTGGCAACCTGTTCACCTGGCGTACATGTGCCAAATGGATGCAGCGCTGCGTGGTCTGTCACGCCCAAAACCATGACTTGTATGAACCTTCTCTACACTCGCTCCTACACCTGGTAACCTGTTCACCTGGCGTACATGTGCCAAATGGATGCAGCGCTGCGTCGGCTTTTGACGATTAGACCATCTGCAACCTCTGCCTTGGTTCCTGAACATAGCGACCACATAGTGAAGTTACCTGATCGCTCCTAAACCTGACGACCTGAATGCTCACAGCTCAGGCCTTATGACCACAAGAAGGTTCCAGTAACAAAGCCCGTGCTGTAATGGCAGGATGCTGAATGCCTGGCGCAGGTGCCATGCGGATGCAGCACTGCATGCGCTGTCCACAATGGCTGGAGGCAAGCGGTCACGCGTGGCCCCCCGCACAGCCACCTCCCACACAAACAGCCGCCAGCTGCCTGGCAATACCATCCTTAATGTTGAAGTTGCCTGATCTGAACCTGGCAACCTGAATACCTGGCGCAGGTGCCAAGTGGATGCAGCGCTGCGTGGGCTGTCCACGATGGCAGGAGGCAAGCGGTTGCGTGTGGCCCCCCGCACAGCCACCTCCCATCCAAACGGCCGCCAGCTGCTGATCACTGCGGCCACACCGGAGCTCCTTGCAGAGGGCCCTTTGCGTCAACACCAGCAGACAGAGGAGGAAAGGAGCGGGCAGGGGGGTGTGACTGAGCACATGTGGGGTGTCGTGGGGCAGAAAGGGGTGGAGGAAAGGGGCAGTGTAAGAGCAGGAGGGCAAGTGTGGGGAAGTGGGACGCAGCAGGAGGTGCATCAGGCGGGCTGTGAGGGGCGCAGCCTCGACGATCGTGCTTCAGAGCATTTACGAGGCACTGAAATCCAGCAGGTGGCACTGAGAAGTGGGGGGAGCGGCGCTAGTTCCGTTATGTCAAAGCAAGCGTCGGGGAGTGGCGAGCAACAGGCGCTGAGTGGTGGGGGTGACCTCTGGGGCCCCACACAGGTGTGGGTGCATGTGTTAGACGCGGTGCGGGCGTTTACTGGTGGGGCTGTGCCGTCTGTGGTGCCTGCGCTGCAGCAGACGCAGCAAGTGGCCATGTTAGACAATACGCCCATGTTTCAGCAGCAGCAGCAGCAGCAGCAGCAGGGACAGGGAGCTGGCTCTCCTCTGCCTGAGTGGCAGCAGCCACCATTGATGACGTTACCAGAAGCTGCCTCTTCTGTGTCTGCGTGGCAGCAGCTGAACTCTGTAGCTGAGCCAGCAGGAGCATCCCCAGCCTCACCATCCATGCCGGATTTCCCCTCGCAAAGCTACCTGCAAAGCCATGCCAGAGGTGGAGCTGCAGATCCCATACTGAGCCACTCGCAGCCACAAACCCACTTTTCAGCACTGGCAGTGCCAGAGGAGGAGGGACCTTGCGCTCCTACACAACCCGCAGCACAACCGCCACGTGCTCGACGCCAAGCAGCCCCTGCAATTGTCAGCAGCCCTTCTGCCCTTCATGGACATCCACCCAACCCTCTCACCACCACGTCCAACACACCTCCACGGCCGTCAGCGCACAGTACTTTCCATGCCCCTCTCAGCCAGCAGCCCATGTCCACACCCCCTCCAGGGTCCCCAGAACTTGCGTATTCCACACCTTCTGGGTCCCAACCCCCTGCGCACCCGCCCCAGGTGCTGCTGCCCGTGCGTTTTGCCACAGCACCCGTGGAGGCATTGCCAGCGCAGCTGCTGTCTGTGCTCCTCGCGCATGCGCAGCAAGCAGGGCCCAGCAGCCGCACGCTGGTGAGCTTTGTGTGTGTGTGTGTGTTTTGCTTCTATGATGTGTGAGTGGGTGCTGTCTGTGCTCCTTGCGCGTGCGCAGCAAGCAGGGCCCAGCAGCCGCACGCTGGTGAGCATGTGTATGTGTGTGTTGTTCCTCAGGATGTGTGGGGGTGCTGTCTTGTGCTCCTCGCGCATGTGCAGCAAGCAGGGCCCAGCAGCCGCACGCTGGTGTGCTTTGTGTGTGTGTGTGTGTGTGTGTTGCTTCTAAGATGTGTAAGTGGGTGCTGTCTGTGCTCCTCGCGCATGTGCAGCAAGCAGGGCCCAGCAGCCGCACCCTGGTGAGCATTGTGTGTGTTGTGCTTCTAGGATGCGTGGGTGGGTGCTGTCTGTGCTCCTTGCACATGCGCAGCAATCAGGGCCCAGCAGCCGCACGCAGGTGAGCTTTGTGTGTGTACGTGTGTTTTGCTTCTAAGATGTGTGGGTAGGTGCAGTCTGTGCTCCTCGCGCGTGCGCAATTCTGAGCAGTCGCATCCTGTGGTGAGCGTGTCTTGTTTTAAAATCTGTGTGTGTGGGTGCTGTCTGTGCTCCTCGCGCATACGCAGCAAACAGGTCCGAGCAGCCGCACGCTGGTGAGCGTGTTGTGTGTATTATTCCTGGAGCTGTGTGGATGATTGCTGTTTGTGCTCCTTGCACCTGCGTAGTTAGCAGGTCCAGGCAGCTGCATGCCGGTCAGCATGTTGTGTGTGTTTTGTTTGTTAAGCTGTGTGTGGGGGTGCTGTCTTTGCTCCTCGCGCGTATGCAGCATGCAGGTCTGAGCAGCCGCATACTAGTGAGTTGCTCTTTGTTTGTTTGTTTCCAAAGCTGTGTGGGTGGGTGAGGTCGCAGAGCATGCAGGACTTTCCATCTCTAGAAGGGTCATGCAAATGGTATACATGCTGCTGCTACTTGTGATGATGATGCAGCAGCTGATGATGATGATGATGCAACTGATGATGATCCCGCTCTAAGAATATTTTCCTCACTGCTACTGTGGTGGCAGCATGGTAATTAAAATGCTGTGCCTGTTAATGATGCTGGTGATGATGCTATAAACGGTAAAGCTGCTGCTGATAGCAGCGATCATGCTGCTGATGTCACTGATGATCATCTAGTTGTAGATCATCTAATTGTATGAATCATTAGATGAATCATTGGAAGATGCATCATTAGATGAATCATCTAATTGTATGGAAACAGTGATCCCACGCGCAGGTCACTTGCCCCACTGCAGCAGTGGCGGCTGCATGCCAGGATGGGCTGCGGCAGCATGGTAACCAAGATTACGCCTACATGCTACTGCTGATGTCACTGATGATGGAAACGGTGATCCCGCGCGCAGGTCCTCTGCCCCACTGCTGCAGTGGCGGCTGCATGGGCCGCGGCCGCTCGCGGCATGGGGCTGCCAGCTCTGGAGCTGCACAGCCTCAAATCTGCACAGTACAGGTCTGAGGCCCTGGACGTGTTCAAGCTCCAGACGCCTGCTTCAGCTCAGGGTCACCAGACTCATGCCAGCAACAAGGGACGCAGGCCGCAGCAGCAGCCTCCGCCCTCTCAGCTCCAGCCCCCACATCCTCCTCTCCTTCCCCACACATACCCTCGCCCAGCAGAGCTTTCCGCGCCCCCTGGCAATAACTTACTCACAGACTGGCGGCACACCCCCCAGCAGCTGCAGCCCCACCACAATCCACAGCCTGGGCAATTTGGGCAGGGTGGGACCAGCATTGACAGAGTGGGATGGCTGGGCGCACACCAGCAGCAGCAGCAGCAGCAGCAGGAACTGGCTGAAATGGCTTCAGGGCAAAAACAGGGTTCCGCTAGAGGGGTCGACGGGAGCATTGTGAGAGCTGAGGGTGGGGGTGTGCTGCGTGGGGGCCTGGTGCTCTTCAGTGCGGGGGGACTCACGCAGGGCGTGGAGCTGCCGGGCCTGAGCATGGTTTTGCAGGTGTGTGTACATATATGATATATCTTATATATTGTCACATTACTATTATTGTAATATTGTTATGATTATCATGATATATTATGTGTGTGTGTGCGTTTGAGCGCGCGCCCGTGTGTGATGGGTGGGCTCATGCAGGGCTTGGAGCTGCCAGGCCTGATAATGGCACTGAAGGTGTAGGGGCAATTGTGTGTGTGAAGAAATCTACAAGTGACCTGTGGATGTCAGCAGCCAACAGCTTTGAGTTGACAAAGAGGGTGGGTAAGGATACATCGCTATGTCCGTCTGCTAGGGCAGCTGAGATGACGAGGGCAGGCGTCAATGCACTGTGCACAAAGGAAATGCTCACAAGTCACACAAACGCACGTGCATGCACGCACATATACACACGCGCACACACGCACACACACACACACACACACACACACACGTAAACACACACACACATGTACACATATACACACGCACTCGTAAACACACACACATGTACACGTATATACACACGCACACACATACATGCACACACACACACACACACACACATGTACACGTAAATACACACGCACACACATACGTACACACACACATGAGCACACACACACACACACACACACACACAAGTCAAGGTAGTCTGTATGCTCAGCCTTGCCCTTGTCTCTTCTTCCTGTGTGATTGCGCACGCATGCTGGGTGTGGCTCTTGTCCACATTTTGTGTGTGAGGAATTACAGATGCTGGGCCTCACCCTCATCCCTGCTCCCTGTGTGATTGCGCACGCATGCTGAGCGTGGCTTTTGTCCGTGTTTACTGTGATCACAAAGAAAAGAGGAACTCTGGGCCTACTCCCTGTCCCTAATTTCCTGTGTCTTCATGCGCAGGTCGGTTTGCCCCGCACCCCCCAGCGTGTGAAGGAGGTGATGTATCATATGCACTCCCGATTTCAGCTGCAGAGTACGCAGCTGCACAGCGCGCAGCCGCCTGCACACCCCAGCCTGGATTCTAGCAGAACCGGCCCAGGTGGAAGCAAGAGCAGCAGCCAGGGTTCCAGTCAATTGAGTCGTGGCACAAGTAGCAGGGGCAGTGCTAGCAGGGGAAGCAGGATCAGGCTGAGGGCCTCCAGTCACAGACCGGTGACTCCTGCTGACAGCAACAGCAGCACCAGCAGCAGCAATGGCGGAGTCAAAGGATATGGTGATGAAGGCGTGCAGGGTCACCTGCAATGGCTGAGGGGTTCCAGCGACAGGCTGATTGCTCATTCAGGCAGCAGCAGCAGCAGCAGCAGCAGCATTGATGGTGGTGTGAAAGAAGGTGGTGATGAAGATGACCAGCGTCACCCACGTAGGCCTGACCCAGTCCCTCCCATCTTGAACGTGATGCTCATGTCGAACCTGGAGGGCCAGCTGCTGGGGAGCATCCTGCGCCGCCATCATCGTCAGCAACAGCAACAGCAGCAGCGCGCACGTCAGCAAGCACAGCGAGGAGTCGCGCCTCTCCATAGCCATGACCACCAACTGTACCAGGACAGCACCGCCACCCCTCTGCAGGGGCATCAACGGCACGACCGACACCAGCAAGCCCTCTGTGATCCTCCTCCCCCACACCACCAGCAGCAGCAGCAGCGGGCTCGAGGTGTGCACAGTGCAGCAGCAGCAGCAGCAGCAGTGAAGGTTGATGACAAAGCAGATGATGAACCCGACAGGCTGGACTCCGAGGTCGCCCAGCTGCTGGCCCAGCACCATAGCTGGACGCGTGCGCCCCCCATTGAGCCTGCTCTAGTGGCCAAGGTGCGGCCGTGTCCTGTGTATGCGTGTGTATTGTGTGTATGTGTGTGTGTGCGCGTGTGTGTGTATGTTATGTGTGCAAGCTTGTGTGCGGCACTACATTTGGACACATGTGCGCCACCATTGAGTCCGCTCTGGTGACCAAGCTGCGGCGGTGCTCTCGTGTGTGTGTGTGTGTGTGTGGCGTGCGTTTATGTACGCGTGCTTGCACGTGGCGTGCTTTCGTGCAGAATTACAGGTGGGAACATTTTCGCCCACCATATGACCCGCTCTGGTGGCCGAGGTAAGGGATTCGTGGACGCTCAAATCTGTGATGGGATACGGGTGAGCTGGACGTGCACACTAATGTACTCACTATAATGGCCAGCAGGTGTGTGGGGGGGAGGGGGGGAGGGGGTATGGATGTGGGTGTGGGTGGGTATGAGTGTGGGTGTGGGTGTGGGTGTGGGTGTGGGTGTGGGTGTATGCGAGTGTGGGTGGGTATGGGTGTGGGTGTCGGTGTATGCACGTGTGGATGGGTGAGAGTGTGTGTGCGTGTGTGGGCTTGCCTTTCTTTCCATGCGTGCAAGTCAATGCAACAAAGCAAGAAAGCAACCATCAATTGATTTATTTTCCTTGCATGCCATGTGTCGCAAGGAGGGGTCCTCCTAGCCAGGAAAGTTGTTCACTGCGTGCAAGAAAAAATGCACACCAATCGAAAAACGCTAGTGCACGCTATTGCACATACTTAGTTGTACCCATGCATCACACACGCACATGCACAGGTGCACCAGGCACAGAAAAGTGCCATGCAGCGGGTTCCCCGGAGAGTGCGCGCTGCAGCATTCACGTCCCTCCTTGCGTTCTATCGCCAGCACCCCATGGTGCGTGACGTGAATGCACATGTATGCGTCAGGATACATAGCATGGGACATGCATGCGTTAGAGTTAGTGCATACATTTTCCAGCGTATTAAGCCCAGCAGTCACTTGTATGCTAGTTTGGGAAGGCCTGGATTTTTAATGGACACCTCCCTCTCCTCCGAACCTGTCTCAGAACACCCTTAGGCCTGACCTGGGCAAAATGGCCTGAACCCTGTTTGATGCACAACACACATATGCACATGCGCGTGCACTCACACCTGCCAGGTTCCCATGGGCCCGGAGGCTTGGCGCCAAATGGGGCTGCAATTCTGCAGCGCCCTTGAGCTCAGCCACCCGCCCCCACTCCCACGTCAACTCGCCCAGGAGTGGGGGCCGGAGTGGCTTGGGACCACCTTCCGTGCAGCTCCCCCACCACCGCCTGGCCCCAGCCCTGCGCAAGTAGCGGCGGCTGAGGAGCGGAAGCGCTTACATCGCCACTGGCTGTTGATGGAAGCTGCAAAGAAGCAGCGGCGGCAGAGGAAGGCTGCTGCTGCTGCTGCTACTGCTGCTGCTTCTGCTGGAGAAACTTCTGCTGGTGGTGTGTAGAGCAAGATCAGCTTACAAAAAAGGACACAGGAGAAAGACTAAAATGATGCACTGTTTCGGACGCTGTACTTTACTCACATTTGCATTACATTCATTGGCCTGGTTGGGTGGCAACTCTTTTGCATTTGTATTCTTTACTACTGTCGTTACCACTCGTATGCCTCTATTGCTTAGTGCCATGACCTGTATATTTGTCCAAGTTATGTAAGTTCACACATTTTTTACACTCGAGATTTCACACAGATGGAAATGCTAATCAGGCTGCCCTTTTCTGACTTCAAACCTAGACGCATGAGCTGTGTGTGTGCATGCGTGTGAATGTGCTCACAGCACACGCCCCTGGGGAGCTCAAGGCCCTTCCCCTTCTCGCTTGAAACCTGGTAATTTGATTATGTACACGTGTATATGCATACTTGCACCTTTAGTGCTTACTTCGCATCCCCTAAAAATACTCCTTCTGTAACATTGAGTCTCTACCAGCACACCTCAGTGCAAAAGAGAGGCAGTTAGACATGCATAGTATGAAAGTTCAAGAACTCGAAGGAAGGTCCTTCTGAAAGAAGGGGACAAAAAAGGAAATTCCATGCCAGCCAAGAGGCTGCATGCATTTAGGACATGTTCCCTAACTGGCAAGCTAGCGGGTCTTACCAAGGGGGCAAAAAAGATACGCAGGCAGCAAAAATACTTGCACATTATTTCAGGAAAAGATGCTCAGGGCCTAGGCCGAAAGAGAGAAGGAAGGGAAGACAGGAAGAAAGACATAGCAAAGAACTTACGTGGGCAGTGAAACGCTTCCTGTATCATTTCAGGTGAAGGAAATATCGGTGATCCTGCTGCTTTTATAATTGCTGTCCTGCTCAGGTGTTCCAAAGAAAAAGGAAAAGAAAAGAAAATAGAAACTACGTAGGCAGAGGAACTCTCCCTACATCAATTAAGGGAAAGGGGGTACATTGGCTCAAAAGAGCCGTGAGTCCCTTCCACCGCAAGAAGTGAAACAGAAAAGCTAGTGGGGATGTGGAAGGTTTCTAGAAGCACTTGGCTCTAGAACCTGGCTATTAGATGTACTCTTGTTTTGGACAGCGCGTCTAGTGGCAACGAGTTTGTGGGCATATTGAACAGACTGGGCAAGAAGTGTTTTAGCCAGCTTGATGGCGCGTTGATGGTCCAGACCTAGTTTTTTAAATTGGTTCAGGGTATGCTCAATGTAACACGTTCCCCCGACGCCTAGGAGGATAGGATGGATAGTAACAGCTTTAGCACTAATATATTTGCAGAGGTCTGTATGCTGCTGCTTAGCCACGTCCAACTGATGTTGAGGCCTTGTGTCCTCACAATACTTGATTTCAATCAAGTGCACATGGCGCTGGTTTGCATGCAATTGATGAGGTTGTCTCACACGGTTAGCTGTGCCAGTCCTCTGTGTGGTGCCGTGCCTGCTGCGTAGAGCATGATGTGAGCAAGAGGAAGTAACATTGTTAGAGGTGGTTTGGGCATGGTGAGGGGTTATCAAGATAGCATCTGGCCGGCTGGAGGCTGATCTTGCTCTCATAGAAAGGCTACGAGGGAAGAGATAGAAGGTGTAGTTCTGTTTGAGGCATGTGCAGGGGTTTGAAGGTTATGCTGCGCAAGCTTGAAGTCGCTTCCTATGTCTGTGTAGATAAGGCCTGATCCCAAAGGGCTTTTGCTAAGTGCTTTTGTAATCATTCTACCTGCAATATTATGGCGTTCAGTTTTCATGTTGGATATGGTTTGATTTTGGTAGCCTGGAAGCATGTGGAGTGCGCTGTCTAATTGATGACAGCCTGGGAGAGGGCAGTATGGGTCAGTTGACCTTTTGAAACGGACTGCATGCTTTTGATTATAGAGGGTACCTGTGCGATACTGTAGGATGGTGCACTTCATGGGTGTGGATATACATGACATATTCCTGAAGGCATTGCTAATTTTTTATTAACATGAGGCAACAAGCTCTGATAGTAAGAGTGGTACCCTGTTTTGGCATTGGCATATCCAAGTTTGTGTCTAGTGTGCATGTAGGATTTGAGAGCATCTTGGAGAGAGGGGAGGTAGGTGTACTAGGGAGCAGGTGGGGGATCTGTAGATGTGCCTGCAGCATGCTCTCTTTTTTCTTCCTTGGCTAACCAAAAGATATGTATAAATGGATTTCCGCCAGGACCTGCACCGGGGATACCAGTGTCTGCCACGCAATTGTTGGCGTGATTGGTCTGATATTTTGCAATGGCATCAGCACATTCATTTCCAGCGATGCCAGCATGAGACTTCACTTTGTAAAGACGAATATTGGTTTGAGAGTTGTTGATGAGAGTTGAAAGCATTTTAAGGACATCTCCTTGAATATGCCTCAAGTGTTTCTCAGGGTAGAGAAGTTGTTTACGTATTTGATGTAGAGGTGGTGATATAGAGAGGCTGTCAGACGCAATATTTGCATAGCTGTGGGTGATAGCAGCAGCGATTGCTGCTAATTCAGCACGACATATGGTGTTAGTAATCCCAGCACCGTTGGGTTCAACAGAGTTTTTGCTGTCAGTGAGTGGGCAGTAGACGCCTGCCCCAGTTTTTTGCTTGCCATTTTGAGCATGACAGCTGCCATCTGTGTAAACCCAGGTTCTCCAGTTGGCAACTTTGAGTGTGAGATTGGCATTGGATTGGTTAGGCACAGAGTCTCTGTCCTGATTACTTTTGTTTACAGTTCTTGCGCCCCTTGAGATTTGTTGTTTGTCGGAGGGGAGGCGTTCACATTTTTTGAATCCAGGCATGTCAGCATGCATGGAACTGAGAGTAGGGTGGCTACTGACGTTGTTTATCTTCCTTCTGACTTCTGGTACATCTCTTCCCTGTAGTCAAGCTGGGTTATGGTTGTTCAGATGGACTCTAGCTGCAGTGTTTCAAACAGCAAAAATGTGTAGGTCCCAGGTGTGCTGAGATAGTGGTATCCCTTGACTAAGGCAGGATTGAGGGGCTTTATAACAAAGGTTGGTGCGCATAATGGTTCCGAGTTCGCAGCAGAGATGTGGATAGGCAGTGACAAGTTTGGAGTAAGGGTTGGTTATCATGTGCTTACCCCATACAGGGAGGAACATGAAGGTAGAAGTGGCCTCTGTATTAAGAATGGCGGAGCAGATGCCATGTCGCAGGGCATGAATCATAGCCTCCTCATCATAAATGGGATGGCATACTGAGAAACCTGAGAATCTGGATGAAAGGGAATTATGCAGGTCACCAAAAAGAGTGTCTCGGGGGTCGGCACTCCAGTAGTGCTGGTATTGTGGGTTGTGCTGTAGAGGGGAGGTCATTTTTTCTTGTGACACCAAGGCCCATTTTTGGAGGGCATTATGGATATGGGTTGGGACGGCTCGTGAAAAGGAGTCTTTGATTTTCATGCTAGAGTACTTGTTTTCATGCATTGTTTTGCGAGAAAGGAGCCCTTGCAGCTCAGATGCAAAGGAAGTTGGAGTAGGTGTTATTTTCTCGTGCATGCCAGCAAGCTTGGCTCCATAAATGCCCTGTAGAAGATTTGGAAGCGGTTGGGTGATGTCATGCCAACTCATTTGCCTTGTGTGTTATAAATGCAAGCCATGTACGATGTACTGATTTCTGGGAGAGTAAGGGGAGGTAGAGTACGAGTGGAATGGCTGTTTGATTTAGTGTCAGGTGATGCTAGGTGCAGGGATTGCTGAGCCTTGTATTTCACAAGGTCAACATTACGCAGCCAAAATTCACAAGAACCTGTTGGTTTTATGTCCACTTGAGGATTAGTGGGGTTCATATCAAAGGCGATTTTGTTACGCAATTCTGTGTCAAGTTTGTGCTGCCAAACATTGGTTGCATTAGGTTTTTCAAAGCCTTGTCTCTCGAGGTTTGAGAGGGTAGAATCTGCTGTGGGTATAGAGAGATTAGGCTTGCTTTGTTTTGCTTCAAATTTAAGCAGGCACTCTTGAAATTTAGGCCATGTTTCCTTTAGCTCCTCTGGTTCCCAGGAGGGCTTTCAAGTGACCTTCCAGAGTTCATCTTTAGTCAGTCTCTTTCTGTTAATTGTTTTAGGCCTGCACAGGCGGGACATGCCCATGTGTCAGCAACACCTATTTCTTGCCTTTGCCCATCAGTATAGCAACCAAGTTCTTTCATGCATTTCCAGTTGTACGCTCGTTGGCAAACATCACAGATATACATATCAAGGTAAGGAGGTTCAGAGTTAATAGGTTCATAGCCACCATGGCAATTGCATATTTGGCAGCACTGCCTTGCTAGCAAGCACACCCAATATCATTGCGAGCAGCAGTTGAGGTAGTTGCAGGCTTAAGGCCAGCTTTCTTAAATAGTGACAAGGCTCATTTCTTTATGAGCATAGGGGCAAAATGGGTGTGATATTGCACTTGGTGATGGATGGGAGTGATTGCATTGTCCTTTTTGCATCCGTGTAATATCTCCAGCCATCTATGTGTGTAATATTTATATCATTGTGATAGATTTCGTGGACAGCATAACTAGCTGTTTTTGCATTAGCCAGTTTCTTGGCTGAGTTCTTCCTGTAATTCCAGACCTCATAGTCTTTGGAAAGCGGGTTAAGAGAGTAGATGGCAGGGGACATGATCTCAGTGTCTATGTGAAGCAACTTCGACCTCTTATTTCTGTGGCTGTTTGTCTGTGTGTTTAGGCTGTGAGGAGTGTGGTTACATGCTTGAGGGCTAAGAGTATTGCCTGCCTCTTCCTCTTGGTCTGTGTGGTGGGGCCCTGCCTTTCAGGGCAGGTGACCTTTCCTTAATGCACGCGGCCAGAATTGGCAAGCATAGTCTCTCTCTCTCTCTCTCTCTCTATATATATATATATATATATATATATATATATATATATATATATATATATATATATATATATATTGCCTGCTTGACAGTGGTGGTTCATGCTCGGGGAGTTGGCTTGAGTTGGGATATGATAGCCAGTGTTTAGACTATGATTGGCACGTTCATCGTCCTGTGTGTACTGGCTAAGTTGGGGCATAGATGAAGGGGTATTTCTCATTGTTGAGCGTGTTCGTTTGCTAGGTGGCCCTTCTGCAGATGAATCTTGTATAGCGGGTGTCATTATGTATGGGTCTGCAGCAGAACTATGTGTTGGGATGTGAAGTATTTGTGTAGGAGTGATGCTAAGTCTACAATTGGAGCGGGGTCTTTTGCTCACCGGCTCATCTATGGATTGTGTTTCCATGGCATTTGAAATCTCTTGTGTTTCGAGGCAACATAAGTGTGTAGATTGATTGTCAGTGCGTCTAAGGCGGCGCCCAGTGTGTTCATGTCTGTAGCGTGTTGCAGAGGAAGGTTGAGGTGGTGGAATTGCTTGTGTGGAGGGGATGCTACGGGGTAGGGGACCTGCTTCATGAGAAGTCTGAGTGGGGGAAGCTCGTCCCCCATTCAGGTGGGTATTGGCGAGGCTGCTTATATGTGTGTTGTTAATATGACAACAGGATATTTGCTTCAGTGTTTTTGAAAGCAATGATTTTTTGGATGGAGGAGGTACTCAATTCTTCTTCAGGGGCGAGGTTGGCAAGAGCGGCTAGTCTGTTAAGTGCTATATTACACTTGGTGTTAACCTTGGGGTATTTAGCTTGCAGCTGAGCAACTGTGATGAAGTGAGTCTTGCGTGGGGATGTAAGTTCGTGTAACCAATTGATTCCAAGATTTAACAGGGTTTGCATTATGCAGGACATGAGGGATGAAAGGTTGTGTGGAGGAGGTTTATGCAAGGAGAGGGCTTTATAAATTAGCTCTAGGTCCTCCTTGAACACGCTGTTGCCATTTTTCATGAGGTGGAGTTTGCTTGAATGGATACTGATGAATTGGCGGGCGCGCATGCTAGAGTTGAGCTGACGTCTGATGTGTAGGTTTGTTCCTTCTCGTTTGGTGAGGTAGGCTGTGGATAAGGTTTTAAGGTCTCCCATTTGCTTGCTGAGGAGATTGAGACTGATGATGCGGTGTCTTATTGAGGAGTCTTCTAGGCTGGATGTGAGAGCAAAAGCCAGGCGTCTATGGTATTCCACACAAATTGAAGTTCGCCCTAGTCCAAAGTTATCAAAATCTTTGCGGATCATCGCTGCAGCTGTGCTTTTTGAGGGTTTGTGCTTGTGTTTAACTACTCTGTCTATCATGATGTCCCAGGTAATAAGGTCTGCAGGGGTGCAGGGTGTAACAGCAACAGCATAAGCAAGGCTAGGGATGATGGCTGTGCGGACAATGTTCAGCACTTGGCGAGGGGATGCATAGGACGAGTCAACATTATCTAGCTTATTCCTTAGGTTACGAGTCATTCGTTGAATCTGGTGCTTCCAGCTTAAGTCCATGGTTATTTTAACTCCAAGATAGAGGAAGGGCTCATTAGATTGGAGGAACTGGGCCTTTCGTCCTTGGATTTCTATTTTTCCTTTGAGTTGATGGTAGAGTGCTTGAGAGGGAGTCACCCCGTTTTGATCTTTTGTTTGGTGGCTGTGTAAGATGCCGGTTGCTTTAGTCTTGCTGCCAGAAATAATGAGTGCTGCCCAATCAGAGTAGAGGGTGAGTTTGCTGGCTTGTACTTTCAGTGTCCTGTTCAGGTATTCCAAGTAAGAAGGGGAAAAAAGAAAAGCCTACGCCAGTCAAAAGGCCACGTGCATAAAGAAAAGGTTCCCTAACAAGCAAACTTGCAAGGGTCTCACCAAAGGGCCCTCAAACCTAAGCTAGACACAACTAGCTTAGAAGGAAGCTAATCTGGGTCTGGATTATTTTTGGCAACGTGCGGCTCCAGGGCACTGGGATTATGATGAGTGTTTTATGTTTTCAATGGCATGCCTGGTCGAAGTAAGTTTGTGTGCATATTGCACAGAATTAGCATGCAGCATTATGCGAGCTTGGTGGACCTTTTGTGGTTCAATCCCTAGTTTTCTGAGTGGATCAAAGGTATGGGCAGTATAGGTGGTCCACCCACACCGGTGTGGGTACCCACGGGGGTTGTAAGGAAAGTGATATCAGCCCCCTGGAGTTGTTTGCGCAGATCTGTGTCCTCTAGCTGGGCACCAGGCCCCTAGCTTCACAGTAAAACAAACAAACAAACAAACAAACAAACAAACAAAGAAAGAAAGAAAGAAAGAAAGAAAGAAAGAAAGAAAGAAGGAAAGAAAGAAAGAAAGAAAGAAGGAAAGAAAGAAGGAAAGAAAGAAAGAAGGAAAGAAAGGAAAGAAAGAAAGAAGAAAGAAAGAAGGAAAGAAAGAAAGAAAAAGAAAGAAAGAAAGAAAGAAAGAAAGAAAGAAAGAAAGAAAGAAAGAAGGAAGGAAAGAAAGAAAGAAAGAAAGAAAGAAAGAAAGAAAGAAAGAAAGAAAGAAAGAAAGAAAGAAGGAAAGAAAGAAAGAAGGAAAGAAAGAAAGAAAGAAAGAAAGAAAGAAAGAAAGAAAGAAAGAAAGAAGGAAAGAAAGAAAGAAAGAAAGAAAGAAAGAAAGAAAGAAAGAAAGAAAGAAAGAAAGAAAGAAAAAGAAAAGAGACAAGAAGAAAAAAAAGCTTAATAGTATATCACATCATTTTTCTTCCCTTTTCTTTCTTCCCTTAGGTTCTTCCCTTAATGCACACGGCCTTTGGCTTGCGTAGACTTTTCTTTTCTTTTCTTTTTTATCACATCAATTGAAAAAAGACGGAAAAAACGTAGGGAAGGGAAGGGAAGGGTTAGAAGAAAGAAAAAGAAAAACTACGTAGGCAGAGAAGACTCTCCCTACATCCATTAACTTAATGACTTGAAGGAAAGAGAGACACATTGGCTCAAAGAGCCGTGAGTCTCCCTCACTAGAATATGAGAGGGGAATTAATGTGGATCGGGTGGGTCTCTGGCAGCACGCTGCTCCAGGGCACCAGTGTTATGATGAGTGCTTTTATTTTCAATGGCACGTCCGGTAGAGGCAAGTTTGTGCGCAAATTGTACAGAATGGGCATGGAGTTTTCTTGCAAGTGTTTCAGATCTCTGTGAGTCAATCCCTAATTTTTCGAATTGATCAAGGGTATGGGCAGTATAGATAGTCCCACCCACACCCAGGAGGATTGGGTGGATAGTAATCTCTGTACCTTGGAGTTGTTTGCACAGCTCACTGTGTTGTTGCTGTGAGGCTTCTAGCTGGGCACCAGGCCTCGTATCTTCACAGTATTTGATTTCTATCAAGTGAATATGGCGGGCTGAAGTTGTGCTACTCCCCATACTGCGCAGTACCCGGTTTGAGGGTGGAGTGAGTGGTCTTTTTGGGTTAGTTGGGTGAGGAGTGACCAAGATTGCATCGGGGCGGCTGGAGTTGCGTGGATTGCATAGAAACCGTGGGTTTGAAGAGGTTGGGAGGTACAGCACGATTAGAGACTTCAAATTGCTCAGGGACTTGCAGGTCGTGCAGGGCCAAACGGCTTTTGTTGCCCGCATCCAGCTGCACAAGATTGGCCCCATAAGAGCCTTCACTGACCAGTTTCAAAATCATCCTGCAAGCAATATTTTGACGCTCCGAGGTAACTGAGTCAGTTACCATGTTACGCATCACAGGACATTGGCAGCCAGATAGGATGTGGAGAGCGCTATCCATGTGATGGCAATCAGGTAGGGGGCATGTCAGGCTAGTGGATCTTTTATATCGGACCGCGTGTTTCTGATTGTAGAGGGTGCCTGTGCGGTATTGGAAGACAGTGCGTTTCATTCGAGTCGAGAGACCGGGCATGTTCCAGGGAAGGGTTACATAGCTGTACCTGCCTGCAGGGGCAGCTTAGCTGAAGCAAAACATGCCTGTTACCTAACCAAATTAGCTAGAAGCTCAGTCACAGCATTTCAAAAACAACGTAGGCAATGAAAACACTCCCTGCATCAAGCTTGATGATTAAGAAAAGAAAAAAAACACAGGCAGAGGAAACTCTCCCTACATCAATTAAGGAAAGGGGACACATTGGCTCAAAGAGCCATGAGCCTCCCTCACCAGAGGGTAGGAGGGAAGCTAGTGTGGGTCCGGTGGATTTCTGGCAGCATGCGGCCCCGGGGCACCAGAGTTATGTTGAGTGTCTTTGGATTTTAATGGCACGTTCGGTTGAGGTGAGTTTGTGTGCACACTGCACAGAGTGGGCAAGGAGCTTTTGTGCAAGCTTGGTAGACCTTTGCAGATTAATCCTTAGTTTTTTCAAGTGATCCAGGGTATGGGCAGTATAGATAGTCCCACCCACACCCAGGAGGTTTGTGTGGAGAGGGACCTCAGCACCTTGTAGTTGTTTGCACAGTTCACTATGTTGTCGCTGTGAGGCTTCTAGCTGGGCACCAGGCCCCGTCTCTTTGCAGTATCTGATTTCTATTTAGTGGATATGGCGGTTTTTGATGTTAATTCAAGAAGTTACCTGGCTGGAGTTGCGCTGCTTCTTACTTCTTCATCAATTCTCATACTGCGGAGTACCCGGTGTGAGGGGGGAGTAGGTGGTTTAACATGTGTTGTTCAGATGCTCCAATCCCCAGGTCTGCTCTCTCCGTCACGAGTATGCCTCACTTTTTTAGCACAACTTCTCTTTCCCACACCTCCACGTCTCCCACAGGATGTCCTGTCTAGGCACCATTCACCATGTGAATTCGCAGGGTATCAATGTTTTCCTAAACCAAGAGAAAAACAAACTTCCTTTTTTTCTTCATGACCTCATGTGTATTTATTAACAGGCTAGCAGTCAAACATCTTGACTGAGGCCTTTTCCCCTTGTAACCCTTGTAACCCTTGTAGGTGGTTTACTTTGTTTAGTAGGGCAAGGAGTAACAAAGATAACATCGGGGCGGCTGGAGGTGGTGCTTAATCAGGAATACTGGGTTTAAAGAGGTCTGGGGGTGCAATTCGACTAGAAACTTGCTCTGGGATGTGCAGGTCATGCTGGGCCAGAAAGTCTGCACTGCCTTCATCCATATGCACAAGGTTTGACGCATGCGAGTTATCCATCTTCATAATCACTCTGCTAGCGATGTTGTGATGCTCAGTTATCAAGTTATGGACGACGGAGCAGGCTTGGTTGATACAGACATAGGAAGTGATGATCGGATAGCGCAACACAACCTCCAAATCCCTGCTCATGCCTCAAACAGATCAATACCCCCTTGGAGAAAAGAAAAGAGAAGCTACGTAGGCAGAAGAAATTCTCCCTACGTCAATTAAGGAAAAGGATACACATTAGCTCAAAAGAGCCAAAAGTCCCCTCCACAACAAATCAGGAAGAAAAAGGGCTAGTGGGGATCTGGAGTGTTGCTAGAAGCACCTGGCTGCAGAACCTGGCTGTGAGGATTGTGCTTGTTTTCAATGGCATGCCTAGCACAGGGTCCCAACTCATGTGTGAAATCTTGAACTGCTGCAGCTTTGCACAGACCCCTGGTGCCAGGATAATAAATAGTGCATTTAAAAGGGCTTTTGTTAGCACTACTTTTCATTTTGGCACCAGGGGTCTGTGGTGATCTATGTTTGGTCAAAGTTTGGCTGAAATCCTCAGAATTTGAGGTTAGGCCGAACTATGATAAAAAGATGGTCAACTTGGACTGGACCATCAACGGGCCCATAAACTTGCTCAAAAACTCCATGCCCATTCGGTTCAGTATGCCCATAAGCTTGTTACCACTAGACGTGCTATGGAAAATGATGCTTCTCACAGCCAGGTTCTGGAGCCGGGTGCTTCCAGTAACCCTAAAGATCCCCATTAGCTTTCTTCTTTGTAGCTTTGTGGTGGAGGAGGCTCACGGCTCTTCTGAGCCAATGTGTCTCCTTTTCCTTAACTGATGTAGGGAGAGTTTCCTCTGCCTACGTAGTTTTTCTTTTCTTAAAAAGATGGTGTATAAAATGACATGTGGAAAAAGCTTCCGGTAAGTGCTCCCCTAGTTAAAACAGAGATGAGGGCTTAGAGGTCCACCTACCCCCCAGACGCTCTCGTCCACTCTGACCCAGCCAGACCAACAATGAATTGTCCCCGTTTCTTTTGCAATGGCGTCTGCTATGTTTCTGATACATACCTGAGGGTAATTTTTACAAAATGGGGTAGGGTGGAAAATATCCATTTTCACCACATGGCCCCCTTTTTCTCTCTTTGAACGCCTTAGCTCTCACACCAAGCCAATTAGGTTCCAATTCTTCTTATGTGAAGTCGTGTATTTTCAATCATTTTTAATCATGTAACATTAATGCGTCAAACATTTTAGGAGGTGCGAGGCCAGGGAGGCTCAGAAAAGTTTCCTGTGACAGGCCCCCCCAAAATGGCCAAGTTAAGACCCTCTGCGCGCCTAGTGGTTACAAGTTTGCGGGCGTGCTTTGTAAAATGTGCATGGAGTTCACATGCAAGCTTGTTGGTGGTCGAGGCCTAGTTTTTGAGTAGGCCTTCATTATAACATGTCCCTCTGACACCCAAAAGGATGGTATGTAATGTCACAGCTTTTCCACCGATATTATTGCTAAGGTTTGCATGCTGCCGCTGTGCCGCCACCAACTGTTGGCCAGGCCTTGTGTTTTCACAGCATTTAGTTTCAATCAAGTGTATGTGTCTCTGGTTCACAAAAGAAAAGAAAAAAGACAAAGACAAAGAAAAAGCTACGGAGGCAGAGAAAACTCTCCCTACATCAATTATGGAAAGAGAGACACATTGGCTCAAAGAGCCGTGAGTCTCCCTCACCAGAAGATTAGAGGGAAATTAATGTGGATCAGGTGGGTTTCTGGCAGCACGCTGCTCCAGGGCACCAGTGTTGTGATGAGTGTTTTTTATTTTCAATGGCACGTCTGGTAGAGGTAAGTTTGTGCGCAAATCGTACAGAATGGGCATGTAGTTTTCTTGCGAGTGTTTCAGATCTCTGTGAGTCAATCCCTAATTTTTTGAATTGACCAAGGGTATGGTCATTGTAAATGGTCCCACCCACACCCAGGAGGATAGGGTGGATAGTAATCTCTGTACCTTGGAGTTGTTTGCACAGTTCGCTGTTTTGTTGCTGTGAGGCTTCTAGCTGGGCACTAGGCCTCGTATCTTCACAGTATTTAATTTCTATCAAGTGGATATGGCGGGCTGAAGTTGTGCTACTCCCCATACTGCGCAGTAGTCTGTGTGAGGGTGGAGTGGGTGGCCTGTTTGGGTTAGTGGGGTGAGGAGTGACCAAGATAGCATCAGGGCGGCTAGAGTTGCGTCTGGTTTGAATAGGAAGCATGGGTTTAAAGAGGTAGGGAGGCACAATACGATTAGAAATTTGCTCAGGGACTTGCAGGTCGTGCTGGGCCAAACGGTGTGTATTGCCTGCATCCAACTGCACAAGATTGGCCCCATAAGAGCCTTCACTGACCAGTTTTAAAATCGTCCTGCAAGTAATATTTTGACGCTCAGTTACCATGTTACGCATGACAGGGCATTGGCAGCCAGATAGGATGTGGAGAGCGTTATCCATGTGACGGCAATCAGGTGGGGGGCATGTAAGGCTAGTGGATCTTTTATATCGGACTGCATGTTTCTGATTGCATAGGGTGCCTGTGCGGTATTGGAAGACAGTGCGTTTCATTCGAGTTGAGAGACTGGGCATATTACAAAAGGCATTGCTCATGCTTTTGTTTACATGAGGCAGCAAGCTCTGGTAGTAGGTGTAGTAGCCTGTATTCCGATCAGCATAGCCAAGCTTGTGCTTAACATGCATATGGGATTTCTGAGCATTTTTAAGGTCTGGGAGGTACCTCAGACGAGGAGAGGAAGGGCGGGATTGAGATGGCCTAGAATCAGTCTCTTCCCGAGCCAGCCAGGTTGTATTGTGGAAGGGGTTTCCTCCTGGGCCAGTGCTAGGGGTTCCAGTATCAGTCAGGCTACCATCTTTGAGGAAGGCCTGGTATCTAGCAACCTGATCTGCGCGTTCATTCCCAGCTATTCCAGCATGAGACTTGACCTTGTAGAAAAAGATGTGATCTTGAGAGGCTCGGGCAAGGTTTGAGATCCTCTTCAGAATATCTCCTTGCACGTGATGTCCATGCTTCTCTGGGTACAGGATTTGCTTTCTGAGTTGGTGAAGTGAGCTGAGGCTATCTGTGGCAATATGTGTGTAACCATGAGTGAGTGCAGCAGCAATGGCAGCCAGCTCAGCTCTTCCTTTGGTATTGGTAATAGCAGCGCCGTTAGGTTCAACTAGATTTTGTGAGCCACTCATAGGATGGTACACACCTGCCCCTAAAACTGTCTTGCCGTTCTGGACCTGGCAACTGCCGTAGGCGTAGGCCCAAGACCTCCAGTTTGCGACTTTAAGCTGGAGGTTGGGATGGGACTGACAAGGAGCTTCAACGGTAATGTCTGAGGCAGATCTTTGGGGGCCCTTGGAAATCTCTTTCATGTCTAAGGGGAGTTTTTCACATTTCCTTATCCCGAGCACCACTCTATGTCTGGATGGGGTAGTTACTAACGTTACTGATAATCCACTTGGCCTCTGGGATGGCTTTGGCTAGATCCTGAAGCCAGGTATGGTTCTGATTATTCAAGTGAACTCTTGCAGCCGTATTACAGACTGCAATAATCTGTAAATCCCAGGTATGCAGGGGGAGGACAGTTTCCTGGCTGGCCCAGGATTGGGGTTTGTCATGGATAAGTCTGCTTTTTGGAATGGTTCCAAGCTTATAGCAAAGGTGTCGGTAAGCATTGAGGAGTTCAGAGTAGGGGTTGGTTATCATATGCCTGCCACTTGCTGGCAGAAGCATGAAGGTGGCTGTAGCCTCTGTGTTAAGGACGGCAGAGTAGATAGCATGCCGTAATGCTAGTTTCATGGCCTTCAAATCATAAATAGGGTGACAGATAGACATTCCAGAAAACCTGGAGGAGAGAGAATTGCAGTGGGCACCAAATAAAATGTCGCGGGGATCAGAGCTCTAGTATTGATGGTACTGAGTGTTGTAGTCCAAAGGGGAGGCCATTTTTTCTTGGGTGACATGTGCCCATTTTTGGAAAGTGGAATTGATGTGAGGTGGGAGGGTTTGTGAGAAGGAATCTTTAATCTTTTTGCTTTGGCATTTGTGTTCCAATTTGTTTTTGCGGGCTAGGAGCCCCATTATCTCAGATGCAAAGCTTGCTGGTGGGGGGCAGATGCCGTCATGCAGACCTTCTTCTTTGGACCTGTGGAATGCTTTGAAAAGGACGTCAAAGCGTTTAGGGGTTATCATCCCGACACAATTGCCATTTGTATTATAAACACAAGCCACTCTTGATTTGTAGATTTCAGGGAGGGTGAGGGTGGGTGGGATAGCTGGTGTGGGGCTTTCAAGTGTTTCACCTGTTAGGAAATGATTGGAGGATGAGTTAGAATTGTGTTTGACAAGATCTATTTTTTGAACCCAGAACTCACAGGTGCCTGTGAGCTTGATGTCTGTTTGTGGATTGGTAGGGTGTATATCAAAGATGATTTTGTTGCGAAGTTCAATGTCTAGTTTCTGGCTCCAGGTGCTATTTGTATCAGATTTGTTGAACCGTTGCCTCTCGAGGTTGGAGAGGGCAGAGTCCAATGTGAGCAGGAGAAAGTTGGGATTGCTTAGCTGAGATTCAAATCCTTGTATGCATTGGTCGAATATGGGCCAGCTAGTTTTTAATCCTTCTGGCTCCCATGATGGTAAAGAAAAGAAAGAAAAGAAAAGTCTACGCAAGCCAGGTCCAGCTGCGTGCATTAAGGAAAGGTCCCCTAACTAGCAAGCTAGCTAGGGCCTCACCGAGATGGTAACCATGATGGTAACCAAAAAACCTCAAGCAGTTCTTCTTTAGACGTCTGGTTCACACTCAGTTGATGAGGCTGTCCAATGCGGTTAGTTGCGTTGGACATGTGTGGGGCACTGTGCATGCTGCGTGACACATGGTGTGAGAAGGAGGAAGAAGAAGAAGGAGGAGTGGGTTTGGCATTATAAGGAGTAGGCATTATAGCACCAGGGCGACTAGATATGAGTCAAGATCTCTTAGGAAAATCACGTAGAAAGAGGCAAGGGAATATAATCCTGTTAGATGCATGTGCAGGATTTGGAGGTTGTGCTGCGCCAATCTATCATCACTTCCAATATACAGGTTAACCGAGCCTGCTCCCCAAGGGCTTTTATAAAGAGCTTGATGATCATTCTTCCAGCGATATTATGGCGCTCTGTTCTCATGCTGGAAATGATATGATTTTGGCAGCCTGAGAGGATGTGGAGCGCACAGTCTAATTGATGACAGCCTGGGAGAGGGGATAACATGTTGGTGGATCTTTTGAAGCAGACCGCATGTTTTTGGTCGTATAGAGGGTACCTGTGCGGTATTGTAGGATGTTGCACTTCATAGGTGAGGAGATGCAGGGCATGTTTCTAAAAGCATTGCTGATATTCGTATCTACCTGTGGTAACAAGCTCTGATAGTAAGAGCAGTAGCCTGTTCTGGGGTTGGCATGACCAAATCCATGTTTGTATGCATGTGGGATTCGAGGATACCCCCTCACCTCTTTCAGGTTTCCTGCAAGATCTAGACTCATCTCCAGCCGTCCCGGTTACTTTTATCAAGCCAAAACCAATTTTTTTTCTTCCTCCTGCTCACACCATGTGTTACGCAGTAGACACAGGCCCACATAGAGGACCACCACATCTAATCGTGTGAGACAATCTCACCAACTGAATGCAAACCAGCGGCGTGTGTACTCGATTGAAATCAAGTCTGTGAAGACACAAGGCCTGGATAACAGTTGCAGGTGGCACAGGGGCAGCATGCAAAATCGCAAACTTAGTGGAAAAGCTGTGGTTCTTCATATCATTCTCCTGGGCATTGGTTGGACGTGTTATCTGAGCATACCCTCAACCAATTTAAACAATTGGGCTTGACCATCAACATGCCATTAAGCTTGCGCGTAAGCTTCATGCCCACTCTGCTCAGTATGCCCACAAGCTTGTTGCCACTGTGGGTGCTATTAATAACAGAAACACTTCTCACAGCCAGGTCCTGGAGCCGGGTGCTTCCAGAAACCTCCAGATTCCCATTGGCTCTTTAAGTTCTGTAGCTTTCAAATTGAGGAAACACATGGCCCTTCTGAGCCAATGTGTCTCTTTTCCTTATTTGATATAGAGAGAGTTTCCTCTGCCTACATAGTTTTTCTTTCTTATGGACAACGAGCATTGGCACTGAAACCGAGAGAATGTGGAAAGAGCGCTTTCCATATGCTAACATTCTGGGAGAGGGCATACAAGGCTAGCGGATCTTTACGGTGCAATTGCCTGCAACAAGTAAACAGGAAATAGCCATCAGTCAAAGCGCGTGACTGCTAGGACAAACAAAAAAAGTTTTAAGCAATTGCACTTGAATGTAAAAAAGTCATGCAAAATTGAACAGATGGAAAAGCATTTGCAGAAAAAGAATGGAGACCTGAGTACAGGGGGAAAAAAAGGAAAATCACATAGGCATTTTTTTGCCTTTTACCTTTCCCACATAGGCAGTGTGAGCACTCTCTACATCAATTCAGGAAAAGGAGGCAAATTGGCTCAAAGAGCTGTGAGTCTCCCTCGCCGAATGGGCAAGGGAAAGGGGAACGGAAAAATAGTTACGTAGGCATTGAGAACGACACCTTTCGGTGAGACCCTAGCTTTCTAGTTAGGGAACTTTTTGGTGCACGTAGCCAGACCTGACATGCATAGTCTTTTCTTTTTCCTTAGACAGTCCCTACATCAATAAAGGAAAAGGAGACACATTGGCTCAAAGATTTGTCTCCTTCACCAGAAGGCAAGGAAGCTATTGTGAGTCTGGCGAGTCCCGGCAGCACGTGGCACCAGGGCATATGGGCTATGATGATTGTGTCTGTCCTCAATGGAACATCTGGTTGAGGTATGTCGGTGCGCATATTGTACAGAAAAGAAAGGAAGCTATGTAGGCAGTGAAAATTCCCCATATCAATTAAGGAGAAGAAGCCACATTGGTTCTAAGACCGTATGACTCCCTACCACGAAGTTCAGACAGAGAGGAGCATGGCAGGCAGAGAAAGAAGACAGGTCCAGCTAAGAGAAAGAGAGCAAGATGAAAGCTGAAAGACTGGAGTTCTAGACCTGCAGCAAGCTGAGTCAAGCACACTCATCCTGCCAACTAAGGAAAGCCATGCCCAGCAGCTAATGTACAGAATGGGCATAGAGCTATCGTGCAACTTTGGAAGTCCTTTGCGAGTCAATTCCTAGTTCACTGAAATGATTGACTTGTAAGAACATTGCATTGGAACAATTACGCATCAAAACACGCTATCAGCTTCATCGAGTCCTGTGCCTCTAAACGCTGACCATCATGTGTTGAAATGGGCAGCATTACTCACATTGCCCTGGGACGTCCTAACCCAACAATCCAAGGAGTGCGCACCAATAGACACCACATAGGTCTTTACTTCTGCAGTAAAGCCTTCAGCAAAGGCAGGAATGGCTCATCCCTTGTTGCTATGGGTGCCCATGTCAGATGCCTCTTTTGCACAGCTTTTATGGGACATTGCTATGCCCTGGGCTTATGTAACAGAAAATGCCTGCCGTAATGAGGACTTTTGGAACAGGATAAAGTCCTCACGGACATTTATAGAGCTTTTCCTAATTGTTTTTTCCTGAAATCAACTCAATAGGTCGTCCCCATGGTTGGACCCCCCTAACTTTGGCCAACTTCACTTTCAGGCCCGAAGTCCACCTCCTGCACCTCTGTGTGTGCTCTGAGGAAATAAAACATGTTTTTAGGTCTCAAGTAATGAGCAAAGCAGAAATTTAGGCGTATGGAGATGCTCTGTGCGGCTCAGAGGCTGTTTTGCACCTATTTTGGCAGAAAAGGGTGGATTTTAAACTCGCACCAAATGACCAGTGCTCCTAGACTTCAGCTGCTCCTAGGTCTTCTAATCATGCTGTGATGCAGGAGGGTAAAAAAAAGTAGAGGACGTCACGTCAAAATTCTGGGCCAGACCCCTCTGACCCCCCCCCCCAACCCCATCTTCCAGTGCCCCAACCCAGACAAGAAGGGTACCAATCTGCTCCTTTATCAATTCCCTATCCATCTGCATACTCAGCGCAATGAAAAATTGAGTTGCAGCAGAGTGATAGGCCAAAAACTGAGCAGCGGACGCCCATGCATACCTGCCCTTCCAGGCACCCACAACAGGCTTGCAAGTCCACAAACTGCCCTCTTGACTTCACAAGCAATGATACATCATACATGGCCACCACCTTGGAAGTTTGGAATGATTTGCTGCATGTTTGTCTCCACACCCCCTGCTGCCCACACCCTAGCGCACTGACTCCCAGGCATGCACCCATAACTGACCCCCTCTTTCACCTCTGAACTCATAAAGGGTGCCGATCGACAGTTCTCGAGCCCAGGAATCCAATGGTGTATTTAAAATTTTAAGAAATTGCCCCAGAAAAGTTTTGGAGGGGGAGTCCCAAAAACTTGAAACCCCCTCTACCCCCCCCCCTACCGACCTTCTCCGATTGGACTCATTTATATACTAATCGATTATTATTATTATTTTCGATCTCAGGATTCCGAATACATAATTATTATATGGATTGACACGTGACGTCCAAAAGTTATGCTTCCTGGAGCCTCCTGTGTGATGCCAGATTTTGCGGGGGGGCATTGGGGGAGCGTGCTGGTGGGGTGACCCATCAGGACGGGTGTGCAAGCCAATGCAGGAAGTGGCATCGCTTTGCAAACGCTGCGTCCCCTGGTGACCTGAGCACATCCCCGTGGGAGCTGCCCAACACAACGCGTCTATTGAAATTTAAATGAGGCCCAACGGTGGCCTGTGTGAAATACGGTGTGCTCACTTTCCTGCCGGCCACACACTGCACCCTACCACATTATCATTACACTTTCTTGTAGAGAAAACAATCAGCTATACAACCCCTTTTCAGGTCCCACAATGGTGCAGTGGGCGCCGAGATATGCTAAAAGGCAGTAAATGGCCACTCGTTGCCTAGGAAAGGGGTAGGCCAGCCGTGGGGACGACCCATATGTTGGACCCATTGGTTGGGGCATAGAGAGTCTCGAACCCCTGTAATACTGCTACTTACTACGTGTAATAGCTTACTACGTGTAATTTTCCTATTGTGGAAAATTACAAAATAGGCATGCAGCCTACGGGATTCGAACCCGTGTTACAAGCGCCACAAGCTTGGGTCCTAACCACTAGACGAAGGCTGCTGCGCAATCAATTCTGAGTTGCCCTCTCCAGGACTTGATGGAACCGACAAGCAGTTCCCGACCTGTGGGGAAAACGTATTAATTCATATTATATAAAGCATATGCCTTGTAGCCGTAATCGCAAATCTATTAATTCATATTTTATAAAGCATATGCCTTGTAGCCGTAATCGCTGTGTGGGTCTCAACTCTGTGTGGGTTCCTTCTCTCTTTGTTTTCCTCTCTTGCTTCCTGTGGCCTCGCCTTTTTTCTGGGCTTGTGTCCTTCTTGGGCTGAACAGTTTTTCTTCCGCCGCTTGTTTTGGGTGGAGCCTGGGGTGTTGTTTTCTGCTTGAGTTAAAGTTTCCTTCCTGCAACTGCTCTCCCACGTGCCTATGGCAGCTTGGCCTTGCCTTGTCCTTTCTCCGTGGGTTCTCAGTAGGGCTGGTCCTTTTCTTGAGCTGTGTTTCAGCGTCTCTTGTTCTCGCTCTTTCTTGCGGCTCTTCTTTTGCTGTCAGGTCCCTGCTGGGGGCCGTTTATGTAAAAGCAAAAATAAACAATCTTCATCTTGCATGAGATTTTGAGTTTCTGTTCGGCCCGTAGACACCCAGAGGGGGGTAACCATTGTTGCAGCCTCTGCCAAAATGTTTTGGGCCTGTTGGGGCCAATTCTGACTCCAAATTTTTTGTAGTAGTAACCGCCATATGCAATATAAACACCCTGCATATTCAAAAATAGGAAAGAAGGAGGTCAAAAATTGGCCTTTTTGGCACCCCCTGGGCTGGATTTTGTGGATTTTTTCTAAGGGAAATGGCTGAAATTCTGTATCTTACCAACCACTGGGTCTTTTTACCCCATTTCTTTTGCAATGATATTCTTTTATTAAAAGGACTCCAAATCACTAAAAAATCATCCAATTTGGTGAAGTGGGTGGTCAGGAATGGAGATAAGGTGTCAAAAACTAGGGTTCACGCCGCGGCTGATCAGGCATGTGTCCCGTAACGGCTCTCCTGGAACTCCAGTGTTAGAGAAAGCTCGTGAAACAGGCTACCACAGGAACCTAAGTTTGTACGGTGCCAGTCACGGGAGAGCTGTGCTGGGAGCATTTTAAAAACATGCAATTTTAGGCCCACTCTGGTATTCATCCAGATCTTGATCTGGCCATATCTCAGGAACCTATGAATGTCCCAGGACCAAAAGTATTGGCAAATGACCTACTTAAAATTCTCTTTGCAATGAAAAACAATTGGCTCTGGGACATCCATAGGTTTTTGAGTTATAGCCTTTCAAAGTCCACACAATGGTTACCCCCCTCTGCGTAGACACTGACCGCATGAATGGTTCTGCAATTAAGCAGCAACAATGTCACCCCTCCAGGACCACACCATGGAGAACTGAATACAGCACTCCCTTGTGTGTTCCAGGATGAATTTATTGATAAAGGGGGTGGCCTGCAAGGATACCCAGATCATAAGACGGTGTGCAGGTCAGGATTTTTGAGGCAAAAACTGCACATCCATGCCATTGGCTGGCGGCGCACCCATATGCTGGATGTTACGCATATTCAAATTGAAGGAAGTAACTACGATTGCGCTGTCTTTGCAGTCACAGGCTGCAGGGTGAAGACTTTCAATTTGATATGGGTTGGCTGCTTTACAGCACCAGGGCAAATAGCAATACCTTCTATTTGCTCTACCAAGCTGTTCACTAAGTCCACGGTTATTCTTCAATTCCCAACCAGTGCCAAGGATCAAGAAAGAATAAGAAAAGAAAAACTATGAAGGCATTGAAAAAACTCCCCGTACTAATTAAGGAAAAGATGATTCCTAGGGCCAAGGCACCATGCATTCCCTTCACCAAGCAAAACAAAATAAAGAAGTCATTGGGGATCAGGAGGGTTAGTGGTACCCCATGATCACGGTGATGAGAGAATTGTTCTTAAGAGCGCGTCTGGTGCTAACAAGTTTATAGGCATACTGGACAGAATGTGCATGAAGCAAGCTTGGTGGCTTTTTGAGTGTCAAGACCAAGCTTTTTAAGGGGTTCCAAAGTGTAAGGGGTGTAAATGACCCCACCCACACCTAACAGGATTGTGTGAAGGGTGACTTGGGCTGAAGCCCTTGAAAGATTGCGACATAGATCGCGGTGCTGCTGCTTGGAAGTCTCAAGCTGATTCTTGGGCCTGATGTCTCCACAGTCTCTTACCTCCACGAAATGGATGTGCCTCTGTTCTGGAAGGAGCTGGCAACGGTGACGGACTTTGGAAGCAGTTGGAGTGGCTGTGGCTGGCGCTGAGTGCTCCCTGTTCCCCCGGCGCCCCCCACTACTCTTAAACGGGTACCGGGAATTGACCCTCAGCACCCTTTTCGAAAAGAACATTTGAACTGAATTCATGGGAACAACTGAAGTTGCATCAGGGCAACTAGAAGTGAGTCTTTGTCAGGGAAATGATGAGGGGAAGTATTATACTTAGGGAGGGTTATAGTTGTTAAGTGTTCAGGGATTTGAAGGTTCTGTAAAGCAAGACGATCTGCACTGCCTATGACTATGGAGGCAAGACATGCCCCGAGAAGGCTTTAGCTTACACCTTTGAGAAGGATTCTGCTAGGAACATTATGGCACTCGTTCACCATGTCTGACATTATGGGATGTTTACATCCCGAAAGAATGTGGAGGGCACTGTCTGGCTCCCCACAAAAGGGGCATTAGAGACTGGTGGAAGCGTACTGCGCGCTTTTGATTGACGAGGGTACCTGTGCGGCAGTTGAAAATGTTTTGTTTCATTTTGGAAGGAAGCGTTGGCATGGTCCGGAAGGCATTGATGACCTTTTTATGGACTGTGGGAAGTAGACTTTGGTAATTAGGGTATTATCCTGTATCGGTGTTGGCCTTTCCAAGTCTGTGTTTTGAGTGCATGTGTGCCCTCCATGATGCTCTGAGCTCAGAGCATCATGGAGGTTGGATAAGTGTTTGAGCTTTAGGGCAGGTGAGTTGGGGCGTTCTAATGTACTTGCATGTTTTCGGGCAGCTTCCTCAAAGGCAAGCCAGGTGGTGGTATGGAAAGAATAGCCTTCAAGGTTTGCACAGGGAAGGTTGTGCCTGCAGGGGTATCGTCGTCCTGGATAGCTTGATGTTTGGCAATGGCATCTGCACATTCGTTACCCGTAATCCCAGCGTGAGATTTAACCTTGTAGGAATGAAATGGGGTAGGTGAATTGCGTGCAAGCTGTATAAATATTTTAAGGATATGGCCTTGGACATGCTGACGTTTAATCTCTGGATACAGCGTTTGCTTTCTGATTTAGTAGAATGAAAAAAAGTACTAGTTGCAACGTGAGAGTGTCCCTGGAAAATGGCAGCTGCTATTGCAGGTAATTCAACACTTACAATGGTATCGGTGGTTCCTGATCCGTTTGGTTGGACTTAGTTGGGAATACCATCATGGTAACGTTTGTCAGGGTGGTAGACTCCTGCTCCTACCACTTGTTTTCCAGGGTGGATACGGCAGCTGCCATCTGTGTATGCCCATTCTTCCAGCTCTGAACCTTTCGGACCAGGTTTGGGCTAGATGCTAGATGGAAAGCGGCGAGAGGGTTTGCTGGTCTGGATGATGCTCTTAAGAATATGCTGTTGGTCAGAGCGCAGTTTTTCAGATTTCTTGAGACCAGTCTCAATGTCTAGGTGTCTAGCATTCAGGACTAGGTCGTTACTAATGGTTATTTTCCACCAGCGTGCTTCAGGGATGTCTTGTGCTAAGTCGGTGAGGCAAGTTGGGTTGTTTTCTTTCAAGCGGATTCTTGCCGTAGTGTTCCAGACAGCAATAATTTGTAGGCTCCAAGATTGGGGGGGGGGGGGAGGAAGCATGGTTTCTTTGCTGACCCAGAAGGGTGGAGGAGCATAATTGAGGGTGGTTGAGGGTATGATTCCCAAAGTGCAACAGAGGTGAGGGTAGGCATTAAGGAGTTAGGTATGGATTGAAGCTCATTGGACCTCCCCAGCTTGGTAGGAACATGAAAGTTGTTGATGCATCAGTTTGTAGTGCTGCAGAGTAAATGGCATGTTTTAGGGTGAGGTGCATTTCATGGTTGTCATAGATATGATGGCATGGCGAGAAGCCTGATATTTTGGATGACAAGGCGTTGTAGATAGCTCCAAAGATCCTGTCTTGAGGGTGTTTGCTCCAGTAGAAGATGTAGTTGGGGTTGCGTAAGAAAGAAAAAAAGAAAAACTAGGTAGGCAGAGAAAACTCGCCCTACATCAATTAAGGAAAAGGAGACACATTGGCTCAGAAGAGCCTCCCCTCCACCACAAAGCTACAGAACAGAAAATGCTAATGGGGATCTGGAGGATTACTGGAAGCACTCGACTCCAGAACCTGGCTGTGAGAAGAGTTTTTGTTCTCAATAGCATGCCTAGTGGTAACAAGCTTGTTGATGTACAAAACAGAATGGGCATGCAGTTTGCGAGCAAGTTTCTTGGCACGTTGGTGGTCAAGTCTTAGTTGCTCAAACTGGTTGAGGGTGCGCTCTCTATAGCAGGTCCCACCAACACCCAAAAGTATGGTGTGGAGAGTCACAGCTTGGGGGTTGTGCTCTAGGGGCAAGGCCATTCTTCCCTGGTCACAAGTGCCCACTTCTGGATGGTAGAGTGGATATGGTCAGATAGGATGCGCGCATAGGATTCTCAGGCTTTGATTCTTTCACTTTGGTGTTTGCTGCTGGTCAAGGTAGAGGTCGAGAGGCAGATAAGCTCAAAGCTTGTAGGAGGAGGTGAAAAGGAAAAAACTGCGTAGGCAATGAAAACACTTCCTACAAAAGAAAAGAAGGAGAACAAGAAAGACCACGCAGGCAGCGAGAACGCTCCCTACATCAATTAAGAAAAAGAAGGAATAATGGTTCAAAGAGCCGTGAGTCTCCTTCACCAGAGGGTAAGAGGAAATCTAGTGTGGGTCTGGTGGGTTCCTGGAAGCATGCGGCCCAAGGGCACCAGAGTTATGCCGAGTGTTTTTGATACCAATGGTACATCTAGTAAAAGTAAGTCTTTGTGCATATTGCACAGAGTGTGCATGGAGCTTTTGTGGTGGTAAACGCCTAGTTTTTTAAATGAATCTTTCAGGATGTGAACATTCCACCATGTCAAATATGGTAACTGATCGCCACAATATTGCCAGCAGAATCCTCCTTGAAGGTGTCAGCAATGGCCCTCTTGGGGCAGGCCTTGCCTCCATGGACATTGGCAGCGCAAATCGTCTTGCTTTACAGAACCTGCAGATCCCTGAACACTCAACAACTCTTCCCAAATTCATTTTCCCTCATCGTTTCCCTGACAAAGATAGGCTCACTCCTAGTCGCCCTTATGTAATTTTAGTTGCTCCAATGAAAAGAGTGCCAACTTGGCACTTTAAGGACCTTGAAGGACCAATTCCGGGTATCCATTGAGAAGTAGAGGGGGGCACAGGGGGAACAGGGAGCACTCAGCGCCAGCCACAGCCACTCCACCTCCTTCCAAGGTCCGCCATTGTAGTTAGCTCCTTCCAGAACAGAGGCACGTCCATCTCGTGAAGGTCAAACACTGTGAAGACATCCAGCCCAAGAACCAGCAGGAGACCTCCAAGCAACAGCACCGCGACCTCTGCTGGGATCTTTCAAGGGTCTTCGCTCAAGTCACCCTCCATACCATTCTGCTAGGTGTAGCAGGGGTCATCTACACCTCCCACACTCTGGAGCCTCTTAAAGAGCTTGGTCTTGACACGCATACAGCCACCAGGCTTGCTCTGAAGCTTCATGCCCATCCCGTCCAGTGTGCTTTTAAACTCCAAGTTTATACAAGGGTTACAAGGGAAAAAAGGCCTCAGTCAAGACATTTGACTGCTAGCCTGTTCATAAAAGCAAAGTTATGAAAGAAAAATTGAAGTTTGTTGTTTTTTCCTCTGTTAAAGAAAAAATGTCCATGTCCAGTCATGGCAGAGGGCACACACGTGTACTAAACTGTAATACACTCCTGTCCCAATAACTGTCTTGCTGTCCTGAACCTGGCAGCTGCCGTATGTGTAGGCCCAGGACTTCCAATCTGCACCTTTGAGCTGGAGATTTGGATTGGAATGACAAGGAATAGGGGCAATTATGTCCGCGGCTGGTTTGTAGGGGACCTTGGCAATTTGCTTCTTGTCTTAGGGAAGTTCCTCAAATTTCCTTATTGTCAACTTGCTAACAAAGAGGTCAGCAGCTCCTTCTGGTATAATCCAAAGATTACCGTTAAACAGCAGATGATTGTAACAATACCGCACAGGGACAGTTTACACGAAAGCATGCCATCAGGTTTTAACAGGTTTTCCACCGCTGGAAGATGCCCACTTTGTGATGATATGGACAGCATTAAAATGTTGTCCTCAGATTTCCAAACCCGACAATGAGTGGGATGCATACCGACAGGCACCATGTTGGCCTTTACCTTTGCGTAGAAGCCCTTGGTAAAGGTAAGTTTGGCTCATCCCTTATTGGTATGGATGCCTGTCGTAATGAGAGACTCCTGGATCAGGGGATACAAGTCCCTGAAAACATCTCACGAGCCATTCTAGGCTGGGTTTTCCCTAATGATACTGGCCCCTCTGCCCGGCACCAAAGCCGCCCTAACGCTATCTTTGTGCGCTCTAACCCACTGGGAGGCAGACAAGCTCACCTTGATCCTTCCAAGATCCCTCCTCAAGATAGGGACATCCACCTTGTTGAACTGAAATTTTGTCCAGACGGAAGAAGTCGCTCTGTGTGCTTAGATAGACAGGCTAAACTTCACATGGGGCACGTAAACCCCGGGTTAGGGCCTAATTCGGTGCTTTTTGTGGGAAAATGGCTGGAATTGCCGCATAATACCAATTACTGGGTCTTTTCACTCCATTATTTTTGCAATGATACTCTTTTGTTACAAGGACCCCCCATCACTAATAGTCACCTAATTAGGTGTAATGGGTGGTCAGATATGGAGCTTTGGTGATAACAACTAGGACTCACGCTGCGGCTAATGAGGCACGTGCTCGTAACGGTGAAATCTGAAGCCTCAATTCTACAGATAGCCTGCAAAACAGGCTATTAAAGGAACCCAAGTTCAAAAGTTACCCATCATGAGGCACTTACGTGGGGAGTATGCAAAAAACAGGCAATTTTAGGCCTCAGTTGGCCAACTCTGCAAATTTTTTTATCAAAATTTGTTGCTTATGCTCATACCCAACAGTCTTTTGAAACATACAATTTCCCCGCATGCCCAAAACTGATTGTCCTTTTAGCGCGCAGTCATCCCGCTGAGTGATGGCAAGGATTGTGAAGAAGCTATGCATGCAGATTCAGCTGTCGGCATCCCTCAGGGACCTTGGTGCCTGCTTTGAGTGCATACATTTTTCCACTATCCCACAATTTCTTCTGCAGCCCCCAAAACGTTTTTTTGTGGGACAATGGAATTGTTCAACGGCATGTGAAAGACTTGACAACTTGATCGTCGAACAAAGCATTGATCTTGATCCCTTTGGAATTTGTCATGAAGGCAAGAGTTGTAACAAAACCGAATTTTGTGTGGTACACCGGCTGCTGTAGTGAGGCGCAGGCTGGCAACACGGTGCTGTTGGTCACAACACACGCATGCAACTCAGGTTTAGGATTTGCACTTAGGATAGCTGAACTCCTTGCCTTTGTGTACATGGAGCTGGGGCAGCAGAGATGGCAGTCCAATTCCTTACACAGTTCAAAGAGAGACAGCAATTGGCCAGAAAACCACAAATTAGAGTGCAAGGCGGCACAATTTATACTGCAAATCTAGACGAAATCTTCATCCTTAGCCAGACACTTGAAACTCATCAAGAAAAAGAAAAACTACGAAGGCAGAGGAAACTCTCCCTACATCAATCATCGATATATACATCAATCATCAAGATATGACCATACACACAAAAGCAATTCTTCATATGTGGTCTGAAGTAGAGATTTGATGACAACTAGGCAAACAGTCAGCAAGTTCAAGTTTACTCCTTGGCAAAGCAACAGCTAGCAAAATAGATTTTAGAGCGTATGTTCGTGCAAAAAATAGCTTGATGCGTCTCTTCAACATAATCAATCCGGCATGCAGCATCAGCAATACGAGCTGGCAGCTTTATTCAGTCTCCAACCATAGTCTCTGGAGCTCAATCACGGAGCCCCTAATAAGCCAATCGGAACAGGCTGGTATGTTGCCTCAAGTCTGTGCATCACTTCCAACCCAGCATAGTCAAGGTTCATGTCTGCATGCATCTGCAAAGGTAGTATGCTGCAAACAAGGTGACACATTCAATCTTGGCTACCTCAGCAGCCTAGGATAGCACGACATTCAAAGGTATCTGTCAGTCTCAAAGCAAAGTGTCTCAAGCCTGCTCAACAACTAGTCAAGTCATTGTACTTGTGCCAATCTCTTAAATGCATGCGAATGTGCAGATATGGCTTTTAGCCTCTTAAGTGTTCATAGTCTATGCAACCTAGGTGCGTGTGCACAGGCCTAGGCAAACAAGTTTTTTGCAAACACAGCGCTGGTTGAAAAAATAAATTTTGGTTTTTACAAGAGTGAGTAACAGTCAAAGAAAAGACACTATCATTATTATTCCAGGCGAGGCTGCGGTGCCTGCAGCCGCTGCACACTGACACCCTAGAGGCATTAGTCCATGGGTAGATGGATCTCTGCAGCTGTGACCCTGACGATCCATGGGTAGATGGATCTTTGCACCTGGATGTGATCGCATTCTCCAACTAAATATTTGGTTCATAAGAGGGTGATAAAAAAGTTACCAACTTGAATAGCCCATCTTGAATTATGCACTGCCAAACACATGGAACTTCGTACTCTGAAACTTGACAGGCATCACTCTGAAACTTGACAGGCATCAAAAGAGAGGCACTGGGTGCCATGGCAAGGTTTTGCGTGCCGTATCGTACGCTATTTTAAGACTCATTATACACTTCATAATTTGAGACTTTTACATCACTTGCGCAGAAGGGGTTTTTCTGTTGCGGTCTGATTTGACGGTTTGTTCGCCGCAACGCTGCGCAGTTTAAACATTTGTAACTTTCTTATTCGCAATCATCATGCCACCGAAGCAGAATCAAAAAGGCGGGAGGATTGACTATGCACGGCCTTTCTTCCAGCGGACCCTGCGAAGAGAGGAGATCCAGGTGAGAGAGCTGGCAGCATTATCTTGAGCTTCGGCTGGAGCATGCACATGAGCGTGGCTCACCTCGAATTTGGGAGGTGAAAAGACTCCTTCATTACACACCCCTCAGCTCACCAGCAGCCTGCTTAGACCCACGAGCGAGCAGCACACCAGTGCTTGCATGCCTGCTGCTGCATTGCGTATATTGTACCACGTGCGTAGGGCTGTCATTGGATCACAGGCTAGCTGTTGCGCTGCTTACCCTCGTGCATACATACTTGCAAGTATGTATGTACGATGTCAATTGAGTGTTTACTCGTCTCTCACCAACATGGAGGCCCAGTGCTGGTGATGCGTAGCTGCACCTAGAAAATGTTGTAGGCTCTGTTTCTGAATCTCATATGTGAGCAAGGGCAAGTGCACGGGCTTCCAGCTCAGTCGTGCATAGCACGCACAGCACGCACATGCGTGTGATAACAGATGCATGCGACGCAGGTTCAAGAACCTGCGGCCCTTATGTGCTGCATCCCCTGAATCTTCATTTCCCACCCTTTTGTGGTGTATGTTGTGGTCGCACTCACGCAAACGCGCCTCGTGTACCCATATGGATGCATGCTGTGTGCAGGAAGACATAGCAGCCATCCAAACAAGCACACGTCGGGAACACAGGGCTCCCGCGCGTTATTCCGACCAGCAGTACCATGGTAGCTCACCAGCCCTCCACCACCAACAGCAATCCCAGTATGCAAACCAAGTGATGCAGCAGAACAAGTATGGGACATGGATACCGGGTGCAGTGCCGCAACCTCCCGCAGGCAATTTTTACAGCGTGGCAGCCCTCTAATTGTAGTAGCACATTCATATTATGAATAAAGGGTGATTGAGATTCGGGCTGGGATGTTAGGGCAGCATTAGACACAAAATAACTAGTAGGTAGCAGATATGTACATATCTAGTAGCTAGCATACTTCCCTGGTAGCACATAGGCCATGCTTTTCACAGATCCCTGTAGGCATTTCTTGAAGACTCACAGGCTTGGCATTCTTGGACTGCAATTCATCATTCATTCTAGGACGTTTATTTCTTTCGAGAGTTGTGCACAATCAAGATTGTTACATGTGCACATGCTTCTGAGGCAACTTGCTAAAGCTGCAACATTCTGAATAATCTTGATTGATCATTCTGGAGGTGCCGTTCTGCTATCTTATCTATTTCTGAGACAAATGCTCAGTTAAAAGTTGGCCAAGGCGACCAAGCACTCTTGTACAGAGGAACAAGAAGCTCCACTTGTACGGCTGTTCAAAGGCACGGCACTCCCTACAAGAGCTATAAATTGCAGTTTGACGTCTTGAGTGAATCTGGTGTGGTCCACTTCAGGAAACGTGCTCCCTGCAAAACTGGGCTTTTCAACAACTAAAACCCCCGTAGGCAGTGAAAACCCTGTCGCTGAAATTGGTTGTGAAGCAGCACCACAGCTCCCCCGCTGCCAGTCAAGGAACACAGGACGCTAGCAAGTGCCTCGTGCACAGCGTGAACTCCATGCACAGTCTGTAAAGTACGCCCACAAACTTGTAAAAACCTAGGTGCACAATTGAAAACAAGAACTTTTCACAGCCAGGCTCTGGAGCCGGGTGCTTCTGGTAACCCTCCAGGTACCCATTAGCACTTTCTGCTCTGTAGCTTCTTGGTGGAGGGGACTCACGGCTCTTCTGAGCCAATGTGCCACCTTTTCCTTAATTGATGTAGGGAGAGTTTCTCTGCCTACGTAGTTTTTCTTTTTTTTTTCTGTGCACAGCACCCACTTGGAAGTCCATACCATAGACCAACAAGGATAGGATAGGATAGGGTTACATAGCTGTACCTGCCTACAAGGGCAGCTTAGCTGAAGCCTAAAGGTGCCTGTAACCAAACCAAACCAAAAATGTATAAAAAAAAAACCAACAAACATGCACAGGGAGGACCCATCAGCTGGTTGTCGACACTGGTGGTATTACGTAATGTTGCCCTTGTAAACTAAGAGGAACCTTCATCGGGACTGTTCGGCCGATCAGCCTGTGACTGGTCCACGCCAGCCAACAGCAGATCCATAAGCTTAGAAGCAGAAGGAAAGCGTGCTGCTGTAATGGAGGTGGAGATCAAATACAACTTGGATGCTAACTTGTTGGTGCAAAAGGTTGTGGGAGAGAAAACAGCTCAAAGCGTTTTCTTCGCAAAACACATATCCACTCATACCTTGACGTGAAAAGGACTTGACCCCCATCTTGAATGTGTCCGTATGAGCACCGATCGCACACCGATTATGGGCGCGCCAAACCCAAGTTGATAAGAGGTTTAATGGCCCATTAATGGGGCACCGGGTTTTCATTGTAGGTAGTGCCTAAGAAAAGAAAAGAAAAGTCTACGTCAGCCAAGAGGCCGCGTGCATTAAGGAAAGGTTCCCTAGCTAGCAATCTAGAAAGGGTCTCACCGAAGGGCCCTCAAGCCTAAACTAGACTAAGCTAGCTTAAGAGAAAGCCAAAAACAGGGCTAATGGGGCTCTGGAGGGTTGTCTGCCATGCCTCTGGACGCCCAGAATCTCCTTCTCCTGCTCAAAAAGGATGGAGTTGTCAGCTTAATGGAGATCTGACTCGGGGTGGAGGCCATCCCAGATCTGCCTAGACGCTACCTGCTGTAAGGACATGATTTCACCTTGCATGTTGTTCTAAACACCACTGGTCAGCCTCTACAGGATGGTTGCTGTATGAGTTTGGTAGGAACCAAGTGTTGGCATTCTGGGAGGAGTTGTTATTGCTATACTTCAGTGTGACAGCGTGTTCCTGACGGGTCTCAGAATTAGTGGCAGTAGTCAAAAACGACTGCATCTTTTCAGGCAGCAGTAAGGAGAATGTCCCCTATTAGTCTTTGCTAGTTTCACCGGCATTCAGTATGGTTGTAGTGTTGAATTAAGTATTTCCTGTCTTGGTTCCGAGGAATCTTTCTTAGGCTATGGTTGAAAATTATTATATTGAAATTGCCTGTGCCAGGAGAAAAGAAGCGATGTAAGGACATGTATCTCTAGGTAACGGTGGAAGAGAATTTCTTTCATTCTTTCAATATGAGAGAGGACATCATTTCCAAAAATGACATAAAGACCTCCAAGTGCCATAGCGAAAGAGTGTACTAAGCAAAAGGCTTATTTTTCCTCCATGTATGGATGATTAGGGTAGACCACTCCATCTCTTATATTCTCATTTGCAATACTGAGCTCAAAGGTTGTGAAAGGCTGTAGAGTGCTGGTTTAAGTCTACTGGCCTGCTTTTGAGCGAGTCCAGGAATTTCAAGGCGCCTCTAAATTTTTTGATGGCAAAAGCATGGTGATGGTTGCGGCAAAGGAAGGCAACACAACCATGCTGATTGGCTAATGAATTTAGCAAAGCACAAATGTTCCTGGCATCCCTGGTGAACGTATGTAATCTAGTTTGATGGAGGTCATTATGAGCAAGCCATTGTATAATGGCACTGCCAGAACTCCAGTGCCTCTTTCAAACAAAAATAGCCGTCCTTCATACCTGGGATCAGTTCTGTACTGGATTTAAATTAAGTGCTTGAGCAATTCTGGAGTTGCAATGCAGTCTCCAAACATGTAATTGATTGCATGAACCTGGCAATGGTTACTGCCGCGCACTTGCTATTCAAAGTATAGATTATTGCACAAAAGGGGCATGCCAAGTTTGCCCACTTTTGCATCAGGGTACCAGGTCCTCATGGGGAAGAAAAATAAAAGAAAAGAAAAGTCAACGCAGGCCAAAGGCCGCATGAATTTAGGGAAGGTCCCCTAACTGGAAAGCTGGAGGCCTCACCAGAAGGCCCTTTAAACCTACACTAGACACAGCTAGCCTAGGAGAGAGCCAGAAACAAATCTAATGGGGATCTGGAGGGTTGCTCGCCATGCTCCTGGACGCCTGGACTCTCCTTCTTCCGTCCTCCGCCGCTGCGCGCCCAGCAGAACCCCCCAGAAGCCCCCGTAAAAACAAAGAGTGTATCTAGTGTTAATGGTGGTGGTTAATCTTTGAATGGCAATGGTCCCTAAGCTTGGATGCTAGTGGTTTAGCTTTTTGTTTGGTAAGGCCCAGATTCATAAGAGGTGTGATTGCATACTCATTGTAAATGGTACCAGCCACCCCAATTAACTTGAAGATGATTTGCTGTCACTTTGTTGTTCCTGTTTGGGTTTCTTGAGCTGCGGGTCTTGAGCCTGGTTATCGTGTTGGTGTGCTGGGCAGTTGCAGCTTCTAGAGTGGGAAAGGGGTCGGTATCAGGGCAGAATTTAAATCCAACAAGATGAATGTCCCTGTCTTGAGGAGGGATCTTGGAAGGATCAAGGTAGGCTCGTCGGCCTGGGATAGAGTGCACAAAGAGAGCATCAGGGCGGATTTGGTGTCAGGTAGAGGAGCCAATACCGTTAGGGAAAAACCAGTTTGGAATAGCCCTTGAGATGTTTTTAGGGACTTGTATGCCCTGATCCAGGAGTCTCTCAATACTGCAGCCATCCATGCCAATAAGGGATGAGCCATACCGGCTTTTACTGAGGGCTTTCACACAGAGACTAAGGGCTGCATGGTGTCTGTTGGTGTGCATCCCGCTCATTGTTGAGTTTGTACACCTGAGGAGTTTGTGGTTAATGTGGTCCATATCATCGCAAAGAGGGCATCTCTTCCAGAACTGGAAGAAAAGTTGAAAGTGGAGGCATGTCTCTGTGTATACAATGTATCTGTTTGGTACTTCATTACATTTATTTGCTGTTTCAAAGTAATCTTTGGATTTTGCCAGATGGAGTTGCTGATCTCCTTGTCATGGGGAAAAAAGAAAAAAAGAAAAAAACTACGTAGGCAGAGAAAACTCTCCCTACATCAATTAAGGAAAGAGAGACACACTGGCTCAAAGAGCCGTGAGTCTCCCTCACCAGAAGATGAGAGGGGAAAGAAAAGAAAAGACGACGCAGGCCAGGTCTGGCTGCGTGCATTAAGGAAAGGTCCCCTAACTAGCAAGCTAGCTAGGGCCTCACCGAGGAGGTTCACAGGCCCAGCCTAAACCAAGCTATGAACCAAAGGAGAGCAACTAATGCGGGTCTGGTGGGTTGCTGTCAGCCATGCGCCTGCGGGCGTGGACTCTCCTCCTCCTGCTCTGACCTGTCTCACTCCCAGTGCCGCCCCTTCCCAAAGAACCCTGCAAGTATAATGAGTGCCTGGTGTTTATTATTTTTGTTAGTGATTGGAGTGCATGGCAACTTAATTGAGAGGCTAATTTTTCTGCGTTATGTCTGGTAAGACCCAGCTCAACCAGAGGATTGATGGTGTAGTCATTATAGATAGTACCTGCTACACCGAGTAAAATGGTGTGCAATGTCGCCTTATTATTTCTGTTTGGGTTTCTGAGACTACGGGTGCGAAGTCTGGATATGGTACCAGCATGCTGGTCAGCAGCTGCGCGTAGGCTGGGTAAGGGGTTAGTGTCAGGGCAAAATTTAAGTTCCACAAGGTGGATATCCCTATCTTGAGCAGGTATCCTTTTAGGGTCGAGATGGGTTGCTCTACCTGGGATAGAGCGCACAAAAACAGCACAGGACGACTTTGGTGTCGGGCAAGGGGGCCAGCACCATTGGGAAAAGCCCAGTCAGGAATTTCCCTGGAGATGTTTTCAGGGACTTCAATGCCTTGTTCTTGGAGCTTTTCCCTACAGCAAGCATCCATTGCAACAAGGCATGAGCCATGTGCACCTTTGCTGAGGGCTTCGCAACAGAGACTGAGGGCAATGTTGTGTCTGTTTATGAACATCCCTTGGCATGTTGGGTGTGAACATCCGAGGACAATGTGATTGATGCTGTCCAACTTGCCGCATAGTCGGCAGTTGGCGGGCCCAGATGTGTGATTAAACCTGACAGCGTGTTTCTGGGTGTAGATTGTGCCAGTGCGGTACTTGAGGAGGTTTATTAGTTGTTGAAGGGTAATCTTGGGGTTGCTCCAAAAGGAATTGCTAATTTTTTGGTTAGCAAGATTAGGGGATAGCTTAGGTAAGCCTGTGTTGGTATTGCTGTTATGAGATGGTGGTTGCATGAATTGCTGCCAGCTTGTGTAATAGCAACTGGATATATCAGCAGAGCCAAGTTTGTGTTTGTTATGCATGTGTGTTTTGAGCCTATCTTTCAAGTTGGTGAGATAATAAGGGGTGTGGCAGTATGGGAGTGCCCTCGGGGAGGTTTGACGGATAACCAAAAGGAGTTGTGGAAAGGGTCCTTGGCTTCAGGCAATGAGATATCTGTGTTATCCATAAGAGTCGCAGTTTGTGCGCAAGCATCAGCTCCCTCATTGCCAATCACGCCAGAGTGGGCTTTAACTTTATAGAAGTTGAGCTGGTGTGGTGAATGCTCTATGATGGTTGAAATAGCTTGAATGAGCTCTGCATGCAGGTGGGTCCGCATGCGCATTGGATTGAGAACCTGCCTGTAGATTTGGGACAGACAGGACGCACTGTCAGTGGCTATGTTTGTGTGGCCCTGTTGGAGTGCAACAAGGATGCCAGCCAGTTCTGCTCTGTTGATTGTGTTAGTTGGGCCACGGCCATTGGGTTTGATGTACAGTTGTATTTGTGGTGAGGGGTGGTCGCCCTCTCTGTTAGGTTTGTAGACGCCTGAGCCAACCAGAGGGGGGGAATCATTCTTGGTTTTCATGACGCTACCATCAGTGTAAGTGATGTCTTTCCAACACTGAATTTTGGGTGTGAATGTGGTCTTTTGTGTGTGGTGGTGATCTACTACTGCTTGTGTGTGCTTGTGTGAGCATTCAAGGGACACCTCGAGGGGAAGGGATATAAACTTTTTTCTCCATTAGTTTGATATTTGTCGTTGGTTGGAGCTCAGGTTCCTAGGGGGGGCAGGACGAGCAAGAGGTAACCATTGGGCTGGGACGTTGTGCTGAAGCTCTTCAAACCAGCGCTCATTGGCATTTTGTAGGGTCTCCCTTGCTTGTGTGTTCCAGACAACAATGAGTTGTGTGGGGTATGTAGGATGGGTGGGGTTGGGTATGGTGTTGAACCAGTACTGGAGGGGTTCAAAATTGATGTGTCTTGCAGGGAATTTGGCAAGCACTTTGATGTATCCTGGGTGGTTGTTTAGCCAATTCATGTAGGCATTGCCGCTGGAGCCTCTCCAGTGGGGTAGGAGTATGAAGGTGGCAACCGGCAAATCGGTTTGAATGGAGGAGTGGAGCGCGTGGCGCAGGAGTTGAGTCATGGTTTCATCGTCGTGAGGGGGGTGACAGAAGGAGTAACCGGAGTAGCGCACTGAGAGGGCATCCGTGCAAGCTCCAAAGATCTGGTAACGAGGGTTGGCGCTGAAGTACTTCTTGTAGGAGGGGTCAATGTCAAGAGGGTTTGAGTACCTTTCCGTGGAGACCATGCAGTACTTATGTCAGGCTGAACGTATGTGGGGAGGTGTGATCAGCGTATTAGAATTGTAAACCTTTTTGCTCTTGGCAAGTAAGTCTTTGTTCTTGGATTCCTGTCGTTGGAGTAGGCCCATGATTTCAGTAGCCATGTCTTTGACTGGTGGCTGGATTGTGCTGTGTAGGCCTGCTTGTTTGGCTGCTTTATAAGCTTCAGTGAGGGTTGAGAGTCTTTCCGTAGTGAGCATGCCCACGCATTTGCCGATAGTGTTGTATACACAGGCAGCCTCATATGTGGAAGAAGAGGGTATGTCTACTGGTATGCTGATCTCATTACTTAGGTCAAGCTTTTGGGTTTCTTTCATGAGGTCAACAGGCCTGACAATTATCTCACACTGCCATGTTGGCAGGATGTCTGTTTGAGGGTTGGTGGGCAGGAAGTCAAAGTTAGCATTTTTGCGAATGGCACGGCCATTGGTTGATAGCCATGAGGTTTGGAGATAGTTCCGGAGGTTGCCATCAAATCCTTGGTTGGCGAGGTCATCAAGACCAACACTATTGCCTTGGGGATCTGGTGGTTGTTCTAGCTTTTCCTTCTCAAAGGCTTCTACATGAGTCCAGAGGTCAGGATGCTTTTGCAGCATTTCAGCCGTTTCCCATCTGGGATGCCATGTGACATGGATCATCTCCTGTTCTTCAGAGAAGTTGTTCCTTGCTTGTTTTTCAGCTCGGGGCAATGGAGCACAGGCAGGGCAATCCCAGTGTTCCTGAGATTCGCTCAGCCTCCGGTCTTGTTGAGAGCATACTTTGACTTTTATGAGGCATTCCCAGTGGTAAGTACGGTGGCATGTATCACAAGTGGGCATGTCATCGTAGCATTGGGATTCGTACGTGTGTTCTTTGCTTACTGGGCTCCAGCAAAGTTGGCAACATGGGTCTTCTGCCAGCCTTCTGGGTATGTGGGTTATGTCGTTCACTTTCAGCCCTTCATTGAGGAAAATGGGTAGGTCCCATTTCTCAATCGTGACAGGGTGCCATTGGACTTTGTACTGACTTTGTTGGATACATTGTGGGGAACGTATGTGCTTACGCAGGTGCTGCCAATCCAGAATGCTCTGTATCACGTGATCATAGCGGAAGATTGTGTTGCTTGCATGCATTGTGCCTATTTCATTGGCTTTGTTTTGCTTGTAGTTCCACAGCCAGTGAGCAGTATCAGTGCTTGGTATGGTGGGTGGTAAGAGTGGTGGAGTAAGGATAGGTGCCGAATGGTATTTTAGAATGTGTGTTGGGTTTTGGCTGTGACTGGTCCTCTTGGTCTGGCTTGGTATGGCCTGGGTGGGGGTAGGTGAAAGATCCTGGTTGGGGGGTGTTCCATGTAGATTTTGTTGTGGCCTGTTTGCGTGAGGATTTTTCCTCTTGCGGGTGCGTCCTGTATGATCAGGTTCTTTCTGCGTATTAGACTGAGTGCTAGAAGGATGGTGGTCTTGGTTTGGGACTTCTATTTCTCGGGGTAAGTTCTGGCTATTAGTCTGTAGGTTGAGGGGGTCCTCAGGTCTGTCCACCTCCATATGCTGGGGTGCGTGTTCAGGGTAAGATTTTGACCAGTCCCACCCTGTGGGGGTATACTACCAGAACATGAGAGGGGAATTAATGTGGATCGGGTGGGTCTCTGGCAGCACGCTGCTCCAGGGCACCAGTGTTATGATGAGTGCTTTTATTTTCAATGGCACGTCCGGTAGAGGCAAGTTTGTGCGCAAATTGTACAGAATGGGCATAGAGTTTTCTTGCACGTGTTTCAGATCTCTGTGAGTCAATCCCTAATTTTTCGAATTGATCAAGGGTATGGGCAGTATAGATAGTCCCACCCACACCCAGGAGGATTGGGTGGATAGTAATCTCTGTACCTTGGAGTTGTTTGCACAGCTCACTGTGTTGTTGCTGTGAGGCTTCCAGCTGGGCACCAGGCCTCGTATCTTCACAGTATTTGATTTCTATCAAGTGAACATGACGGGCTGGAGTTGTGGTACTCCCCATACTGCGCAGTACTCGGTGTGAGGGTGAAGTGGGTGGTCTGTTTGGGTTAGTTGGGTGAGGAGTGACCAAGATTGCATCAGGGCGGCTGGAGTTGCGTCTGGATAGCATAGAAACCGTGGGTTTGAAGAGGCTGGAAGTACAGCACGATTAGAGACTTGCTCAGGGACTTGCAGGTCGTGCCGGGCTAAGCGGCTTGTGTTGCCCGCATCCAACTGCACAAGATTGGCCCCATATGAGCCTTCACTGACCAGTTTCAAAATCATCCTGCAAGCAATATTGTGACGCTCAGTTACCATGTTACGCATGACAGGATATTGGCAGCCAGATAGGATGTGGAGAGCGCTATCCATGTGATGGCAATCAGGTAGGGGGCATGTTAGGCTAGTGGATCCTTTATATCGGACCGCACGTTTCTGATTGTAGAGGGTGCCTGTGCGGTATTGGAAGACAGTGCGTTTCATTGAGTTGAGAGACTTGGCATGTTCCAAAAGGAATTGCTTATTTTCTTGCTTACGTGAGGTAGCAAGCTCTGGTAGTAAGTATAGTAGCCTGTCTTCCTGTCAGCATAGCCCAGCTTGTGTTTAGCATGCATGTTGGATTTTAAAGCATTTTGAAGGTCTGGGAGGTAGCTCAGACGAGGAGAAGAAGGGTGGGATTGAGGAGGCCTAGGATCTGTCTCTTCCCGAGCCAGCCAGATTGTATTGTGGAAGGGGTTTCCTCCTGGGCCGGCGCTAGGGAGACCAGTATCAGTTAGGTTGCCATCTTTGAGGGAGGTCTGGTATTTAGCAACCTGATCTGCGCATTCATTCCCAGCTATTCCAGCATGAGACTTGACCTTGTAGAAAAAGATGTGATCTTGAGAGGCTTGGGCAAATGTCATGGGGAAGAAATTGCAGACAAAATTGTTAGGTTATGGCATAGAGCTACGTGGGGTCTTAATTCAGCCAGTAGCACTGATTGCACATTTCCTCTGTACTGAGAGAGGAGCTGGGAGGGTGCCTTTCTTTGGTGGTCAGGTCAAATTTCCAAGCATGATGAGAAATTGAATTCCTTTTGGTGGGTTGCTTAGCTGAGGCTTGGGTAGCCTTCTCAGCCACGGGCAAGTATGAGTTGGGAGCCGGTGCTTAGGTTTTGGGAAAGTAGCTTGGAGAGAAGGGCATGTTTGGTGGGCAAAGCAAAAGTAAGAGGAGCGTCCAGCAGTGCTTGTAAGCAAAAAGGGGGGACAACAAGAATTTTACATGTACAGGAACTCGTTAGAGATGTCTTTGAACTTTAGGTTGATCAGTCAGGGTGGTATAAGAAGGAGTTTTGAAGGCAGTGGGTGTTTCGTTTAAGTTATACAGTCAGAATATAGCAGTTGAGTGCTAAGTGTGGCTGGTTGTGAGTGGTTTTCAAAGTGTTTCATTTTTTACAAAGAGCCGGAAGCAGACAGTTTGTAAGAATGCAAAAATAGGAAGGCATAATAGGATGGAATTGGCTATGGAGAATAAGTTATTCTATGGCTGGTAAAAGTAGCCAATGGTGATGATAAGGGAAATGAATAATTGTGGTGCTTAACAGGGTGTTTTGGCCTGCAGCTTTGGTGGGAGGGCAAGCTGCTGCACGCGGGGGGTTTGAGGCGGGGTCAAGGGAGGAGATTTGGCGGCTGCAGCTGGCTGGAGACGGAGGGAGTCTGATGGTGATCGGGAAGGTGGTGGTCCTTGCTGTGGAGGATTTGGGCCAGATCCTGCTGGGCCTGGCCAAGGACAGTAGCCGGCTTGAAGACGGCATTGACAAATTGCCTGGAGGTGTGGCTGTTGAAGTTGGTGGCGGCTGGATTGCCTCTTCCAGTATAGCAGCCATGCTGGTTGCTCTTGACACCAGAGCAAAGGTGGGGGCTGTCCTCTGTGAGGAGGGCTTCATGTAGCTGTGCGTACCCTAGACTTGCTGAGCATATATCTGCACACGCTGGGGACCAATGGTCGGTTCAGGGTCGGGAATGGCCCTGAGCAGTGCTGTTCATCCCGCGCGGCGCCCGGACATAAAAAGGTAAATTTATGCTGGCCCGAAGGGCCAGCCCAAATCGGTTTCGGGCAAACCGGAACTTACAGGGGCGCGCCCCTGCAAGTTTCGGGCTGCCCGGAAATATTTAAAATCAACTGCGGGCAAATATGGGTAGAGGCAGCAGGCATGGAAGCAGAGGGGCGGAGTAGGAAGGGGGGGAAGCACTGTCCAGCAGCAGCAGGAGCAGCACCAACAACAGCCCTCACAGACATCTGTAAGTGCTGCTTCCGGTACTGGCTGGGTGCATGCTTTCCATATGAGCATTGAACACACACACACACACACACACACACACACACACACACACACACACACACACACACACACACACACACACACACACACACACACGCACAAGCATGCATGCATGCAGGGCCCCTCCCGCACATGTACACGCACACGCGCACATACACACACACAAGCACAAGCATGCAGGCAGGCAGGCCCTCTTGCGCACGCGCGCACACACACACACACACACACACACACACACACACACACACACACACATGCACGCACGGACACACACACACACATACACACGCACGCACGCACGGACACACACACATGCACAAGCATGCATGCAGGCAGGCCCTCTCGCGCGCGCGCACATGCGCACACACATACACACACATGCATGCAAGCACGCATGCACGCACGCCCTCACACACACACACACACGCACGCACACGCACACATACACACACACACGCACGGACACACACACACACGCACGGACACACAAACACACACTCACGCAACACGCACGTATGCATGCACGAATACCCCCCCCCCTGTGTGTGTGACTTGTGCATGTTGGACATGAAGCTTCCCTAAGGCCTAAACATCAACAGACTCGCTAATTGCGCCTGGAGCTCCGCCCCAGGCGCGGAAATTTTCATGAGTTAAAACCGCAATTATTTTTGGTCTCTTTGCGGGCAACCCGCACATACACTTGACAGCCTTGCGGGCTACCCGGAACCCTCAAAAATGCTCTGAACTGCACTGGCCCTGAGCAAGCCAAAAGTTCCAGCCATGTTTGTGAGAGGGGTGGCTGGAAGGGAGATTTTAATGGTACCTCGAACAACGATGGAGGTCATAATGTGTGTGTGATGGCTATGTGAGAGGAAGAGAGTTTGTCAACCATAAGGTTGCCGACCATAAAGGCTGGTAGATCAGGGTATGTGCAAGGAGGAGGACGAGTATTGTAAGTGGATACAGAGATGTATCTCAAATGAAGGTGACAGTGTGTGCAGTTTGTATGGGTCTTGAGGAATGTGCTGGAATGGGTACGGTAGGGTTTGTAGATGCTTGCTGGTGGGTGGATTGGGGTTGAAGACGGGCAATGTTGGGAGAAAGCGTTGGGGCGCAGCAACTCAGAGCAGTGAGGTTACAAGAATGGAAACAATTCCCAGAAAGGTTTATGGTAGTTTGATAAGTATGGAGGGTGTGGGGTACATGGTGGTTCAAGTGGAGCATATGTGTGTAAAATGTCAGTGGCATGTATGTGCTCGCAGGAGCTATAGGAGTACCATACCTTGCAAGAGGGGAGAAATGCAGGGAAGCATTTCTAATAGATTCATCACAGTTGAGTGCCAAAGCTTGTCAGGCTGTGCACTGCACTGCAGGGGACGGGATGAAGCACCTTGTAAGGAAGGAGTCATTGATGTACCTAAACAGTTATGAAATTGGTGGATTTGCTGCCAGCCAGTGGTGAAAATTTGAAAGAGTGTCAATAATGAACGAAGGGCACGAAAGTTTACCTTTGGTTGGGCCCGTTGATTCATGTGATCAATTAGATCAGTCACATCCCAGAGCTGGAGAGAGGCTGAGCACTGGCTGCCCGGGAAAATAAAAATTCTTGCTCATGGCGTTTAAGGGAGGCAATGGCGGGAGTCAGGCTGTGTCGGGTGAGGTAGTCCAGAATTTTGGTACTTGTGCTGGTTGGCGTCAACACTAACTCTAAACCCTAAGCTTGTAAGTAAAAAAATAGAAACTATGTAGGCAGAGGAAACTCTCCCTACATCAACTAAGGAAAAGGAGACACATTGGCTCAAAAGAGCTATAAGTCCCTTTCACCACAAAGCAGGAACAAAAAGGGCTATTGGGGACCTGGAGGGTCACTGGAAGCACCTGGCTCCAGAACCTGGCTGTGATAAGTGTTCGTGTTTTCAATAGCACGCCTAGTGGTAACAAGCTTGTTGGCATACATAACAGAATGGGCATGGAGTTTTCAAGCACGTTTAATGGCAATTTGGTGGTCAAGTCCCAGTTGTTTAAACTGGTTGAGGGTGCGCTCAGTGTAACAGGTCCCACCAACACCCAGAAGGATGGTATGTAACGTGACAGCTTTTCCATTTAATGTCTTGCATAAATCTGCATGCTGCCGCTGTGCTGCCTCCAACTGCTGTCCAGGCCTCGTATCTTCACAGTGTTTTATTTTAACCAAGCGCACATGTCGCCGGTTCACAATCAGTTGATGGGGTTGTCTAACGCGGGTATATGTTTTGGACCTGTGCGAGGAGCTGTGCCTGCTGCGTAGCACATGGTGTGAGGAGGAGGAAAAAGAAGAAGGATTGGGTTTGGCATTATAGGGAGTAATCAGTATCACATCAGGGCGACTTGATGTGAGTCTAGATCTCTTAGGAAAAATACGTGGAAAGAGGTAAGGGGGTATAATCCTGTTAGATGCATGTGCAGAGATTTGGAGCTTGTGTTGCGCCAATCTATCATCACTTCCAATGCCTGTTTTAACCAAGCCTGCCCCCAAGGGGCTTTCACTAAGAGCTTTGATAATAATTCTTCCAGCAACATTGTGATGTTCAGTTTTCATGATGGAGGTGATACGATTTTGGCAGCCTGAAAGCATGTGGAGTGCACTGTCTAATTGATGACAGCCTGGGAGAGGGCATAGTGGGTCAGTAGACCTTTTGAAACGAACCGCGTGTTTTTGATTACAGAGGGTGCCTGTTCGACATTGTAGGATGGTGCGCTTCATGGGTGTGGATATACAGGACATGTTCCTAAAGGCATTGCTGATTTTCTTATCTACTTGTGGTAACAAACTCTGATAATATGAGTAGTAACCTGTTTTGGAGTTGGCACATCCAAGTCTGTGTTTTGTATGCATATGAGACTTGAGAGCATTTTGAAGATTGGGGAGGTAGGTGATTTTAGGATTGGGTGTAGGAGCTGTGGATGTGCCAGCATTGTGTTCTTTTTTTCCTCTTTGGCTAACCAAAATAGATGAGAAAAAGGATTCCCGCCAGGACCTGCGCTAGGGATCCCAGTATCAGCCACATTATTATTGGCTTGGCTTGCTTGATATTTTGCAATAACATCTGCGCATTCATTACCAGCAATGCCAGCATGAGATTCTACTTTGTAGAAACAAATATTGCTCTGCGAGTTGCTGATGAGGGTAGATATGGTTTTTAGGACGTCCCCTTGAATATGTTGTTTGTGCTTCTCTGGGTAAATAAGTTGTTTACGTATTTGATGAAGAGAGGTGAGACTGTCTGAAGCAATGTGTGAATAAGAGTGCGTGATGGCAGCAGCAATTGCTGCTAATTCAGCTCGACATATGGTGTTGGTAATTCCAGCACCGTTGGGCTTGACAAAACTTCTGCTGTCGGTGAGAGGGCAGTAGACGCCTGCTCCAATTTCTTGTATGCCATTCTGGATTTGACAACTACTATCAGTGTAAGCCCACGTCTTCCATTCAGGGACTTTGAGCACGAGGGTTGGACTAGATTGGTTAGGTACAAAGAGTCGTCCTGATTACCCTTGTGTGGATAGGTTGGATTTCTAGATATCTTTCGTTTGTCAGAGGGAAGGCGTTGGCACTTGAATTTAGGCATGTCGGCATGCATTGACTTGAATTTAGGCATGTCGGCATGCATTGACTTGAGAGTAGAATAGTTGCCAGCACTGCGTAGCTTCCATTTGGCTTCTGATACAGCTGTAGCCAGGCCCCGTAGCCAAGCTGGGTTGTGATTGTTAGGTGGATCCTTGCAGCTGTGTTCCAGATTGCAATAATTCTTAGGTCCCAGGTGTGCTGAGAGAGAGGTAATTCCTGATCGGGTCAGGATTGTGGATTGTTGTAGCAAAGGTTGGTACGAGCGATGGTTCCAAGTTCACAACAGAGATATGGATAGGCACTGATGACTTTGGAATAGGGGTTTGTTACCATGTGATTTCCCCAGGCAGGGAGGAACATGAAAGTAGCAGTGGCCTTTGTGTTGAGAATGGCTGAGTAGGTAGCATGACGCAAGGCCTGAGTCATAGTATCCTCGTCATAAATGGGATGGCAGACGGAGAAACCTGAAAATCTGGATGAAAGGGAGTTATGATGGGCACCAAAGAGAGTGTCTCGGGGGTCATTGCTCCATCAATGTTGGTATTGTGGGAGGCCCTTTTTTTCTTGAGTTATTAGGCCCATTCTTGAAGGGCAGTGTGGATGTGGGTTGGCAGGGCCCGCGAAAAGGAGTCTTTAATCTGTTTGCTAGCATACTTGTTTCCTAGCAAAGAAAAGAAAAGTCTACGCCAGCCAAGAGGCCGCGTGCATTAAGGAAAGGTTCCCTGACTAGCAAGCTAGAAAGGGTCTCACCAAAGGGCCCTCAAGCCTAAACTAGACTAAGCTAGCCTAGGAGAAAGCCAGAAACGAGAGCTAGCATAGCCTCGCGAGCATAGCCTTGCTAAACGAGCATAGCCTTGCTAAATGAGCATAGCCTTGCTAAACGAGAGCTAGCATAGCCTTGCGAGCAAGGAGCCCCTGCAGCTCTGTTGCAAAGCTAGGAGCAGATGTTATGGCTTCATGCAGGCCAGCAAGCTTGGCTTTACAGAATGCCTTGTTAAGGATTTGAAATCGGCTGGGGGTTACCATACTAACACATTTACTTTGTGTATTGTAAATGCAGGCCATGCGTGATTTTTGTATTTTTGGAGGATAAGGGGAGGGTGGAGCACGAGGGTGGGGGCTGTGTGATTCAGTGTCTAGTGATGTTAGATTGGGTTTTGTTTTATTTTGTAGTCGACAAGGTCCATGTCATGCAGCCGAAATTCACTGCAACCAGTGTGTTTAACGTCTATTTGTGGGTTGGTGGGGTGTATGTCAAAGGTAATTTATTGGTAGTAATGTGTCAAGTTTCTGCCTCCAAGTGTTCATAGCATCAGGCTTTTCAAAGCCTAGTCTTTCAAGGTTAGAAAGGACAGAGTCTGCTATGGGTCGGAATAGGTCAGGTTCGCTTTGTTTGGCTTCAAACTCAAGCAAACACTGTTGGAATTTAGGCCAGGTCTCTTTAGTTTCCTCAGGCTCCCAGGAGGGCACCCAAGTGACCCTTGTGAGCTCTTTTCTAGTCTGACATTCTCTGTCAATTTTCTGTGCATTGTTTAGGTTTGCACAGGCGGGACAAGCCCATGTGTCCGCTGTTTCAATCTCTTGTCTTTGCCCATCAGTGTAGCATCCAAGTTCTTTCATGCATTTCCAGTGGTTTGTTCGTTGGCAGACATCACAAATACACATACCAATTAAGGTATCAGGGTATGGAGGTTTAGAGTTAGTAGGGTTCTTCTGGCAGGGGCATCACTGGGGGCGAGGCAGTTCAGAGCAGGAGGAGGAGAGCCCACACCCGCGAGCGCATGGCTGAAAGCAACCCGCCGGACCCACATTAGTTGCTCTCCATAGGTTCATAGCTTGGTTTAGACTGGGCCAGTGAACCTCCTCGGTGAGGCCCTAGCTAGCTTGCTAGTTAGGGGACCTTTCCTTAATGCACGCAGCTGGACCTGGCTTGCGTAGTCTTTTCTTTTCGTTTCTAGTAGGTGCATAACCACCAGCTAGCATGCTTCACGCCGTAGCATTGCATCACAAATTACTTGTAGCATGGCCAACTAAGACACTGTTTTGGCTGTGTCAGTTTCTCAGCCTGGCAGGGTAATTGCATATTTGGCAGCAAGCACACTTAATATCAGAGCGAGCAGCAATTGAGGTAGTCGCAGGCTGAAGGCCAGCTTTCATGAAGAGTGGCAGGGGTCACTCCTCAATAATCACAGGGGCAAAATGGGTGTGAAAGAAAAGAAAAACTAAGTAGGCAGAGGAAACTCTCCCTACATCAATTAAGGAAAAGGAGACACATTGGTGTGATGTTGTACTTGGTGGTGGATGAGGGTTCCAACCATCTATATGGGTTGTGTCAAAGCATGGTTATATATAGTCATTGGTGGCATGGCTAGCTGTTTTTGCTTTTGTAAGCTTTTAAACTGAGTTTTTTTTCTAGTTCCAGACCTCATGGGCTTGGCATAGCGAGCTGAGGGGGTTGATGACAGGGGGGTCAGCTCTGTCTCTATGTGGAGTCATTTTTTTCTTTTTCTTGTGGTGATTGATTCGTGTATCTAGGCTGTGTGGAGTGTCTGGACAGGTAGGAGGGCTGTGGGTGTTGCCTGTCTGGCCAGTATCTGTTGTGCATGGGGAGTTGGCTGTGTTGGGATGTGATCAGCAGTGCTTTGAAAGAAAAGAAAAACTACGTAGGCAGAGGAAACTCTCCCTACATCAATTAAGGAAAAGGAGACACATTGGCTCAGAAGAGTTGTGAGTCCCCTCCACCACGAAGCTACAAAAAGAAGGCTCTAATGGGGATCTGGAGGGTTATTGGAAGCACCCGGCTCCACAACCAGGCTGCAAGAAGTTTTCTTGTTTTCAATAGCACGCCTAGTGGTAACAAGCTTGTTGGCATACATACAATGCTTTGACTCGTGTTTTTTCTTGGATAATTCTGGCTAATAGGTTGAGACATGGTCGCGGAGGTGTCTTTCATTGTTGAGCGTGTGCGCTTGCTGGGTGGCCCATCCTGCTGTGTCGGTGTCATAACATTAAAGTTAGCGGTGATTGGTGTTGTGATATGAATTATTGGTGTAGAAGTGATGCTCTATCTGCATTGGAGCTCACAAGGAGGAGATGCGGCTGTGGGGTGGCCCAATCTCTTTTGGCCCACAAGAAGGGCCGCCCCACAACCGCAACACGCTGACCGGCAAGCCGTGGGGCTTGACAAAATGAAATGACAAGGGCTACTCGAAAATCAATTTGCAGCCTACGGGATTCGAACCCGTGTTACAAGCGCCACAAGCTTGGGTCCTAACCACTAGACGAAGGCTGCTTTAGTCGATGCCACAGGTGTGAATGATAAAAATTATATTCCGTTTATTAGCATTGTTTGCAACTGCTTTCCCAGGCAATGACGCCTTAGCTTCCAGCTCCATGGAGCTGTGCACCCCGAGGGGTACTGGTATTCCAATATTATTATGGAGCACACACACGACCCCCCTTTGACTGTCCCAATTCTCCCCGCGCAAGTGACCACCAACACTCCTGTCGGAGGATTCCCTTCCCTGCTCCAAAGAGCAGAAGCAGTGGACCTCAAGCCTCTTTCCAGTAAGGGACTCCCCCTATCACTGTCAGGGACTGTCAGGGAGTGCAGACGCCCCCTACCACTGCAAGCCTTCTCACCCAGATGAGATGATTGTGTATGCAAATTTTGTCCACCGCTCTTTGCCATGCATGCATCAAAGGTACAATAATTTAGTATCATACCTCCATGATACTTCATTCTTCAAACTGCTTCAAAATCCCTACTTCCATGCATACTTTCCTATTTGCTCATTCTTTTCATTCTGCTTTCCTGCCCTTTCCTTGGAGAAGGCTGGATTGGATGAGGTTCAATCAGTTTAATCATGATAATGTTTGTTGGCAGTAAGATCATATACCGGTACGTAAGAATGTGGTCTAAACCCTATCAAGCCAAACCCACTTCTTCTTCTCCCTCTTCCTCCTGTTGACACCATGCGTTGCACAGCAGACACAGCCCCGCAGAGAACCACGACAGTCAACCGCGTGAGACAACCCCCAATTAAACATAAACCAGTGGCATGTGCACTTGAATTGAAACCAAGCACTGTGAAGACACGAGGCCTAGACAACAGTTGGAGGCGGCACAGCGGCAGCATGCAGACCTCTGCAAACTCATTAGTGCGTAAGTCGTGACTCTCCACACCATCCTCCTGGGTGTCGGTGGGACCTGCAATATTGAGCATACCCTTAACCAGTTTAAACAACTGGGACTTGACCATCAACATGCCATAAAACTTTCTCGCAAACTGCATGCCCATTCTGTTATGTGCGCAAACAAGCTTGTTACCACCAGGCGTGCTATTGAAAACAGTATTACTTCTCACAGCCAGGTTCTGGAGCCAGGTGCTTCCAGTTACCCTCCAGATACCCATCAGTATTTTCTGTTTTGTAGCTTCGTGGTGGAGGGGACTCACGGCTCTTCTGAGCCAATGTGTCTCCTTTTCCTTAATTGATGTAGGGAGAGTTTCCTCTACCTACGTGATTTTCCTTTTCTTTTCTTTTTCTTTCACACAAGCTTGCAACCACAAGGTGCATCATCAAAGACAACATTTCTTCTCACAGCCTTCCCAATGTCCATAAAAAGGTCAGTAATGCCTTCTGGACCATGCCAACTCTTCCTTTTTAAAATGAAACAAAACGTTTTTAACTACCGCACAGGTGTCCTATGCAGTTGAAAACACGCAGTGCGCTTCACATTCTATCAGGATGTAAACATTCCACCATGTCTAATATGGTAACTGATTGCCACAATATTGCCAGCAGAATCCTCCTTAAAGCTATCAGCAAAGGCCCTCTTGGGGCAGGCATTGCCTCCATTGACATTGGCAGCGCAGATTGTCTAGAAAAGAAAAGAAAAGAAAAAGCTACGTAGGCGCAGAAAACTTTCCCTACATCAATTAAGGAAAGATATACGCATTGGCTAAAAGAGCCGTGAGTCTCCCTCACCAGAATATGAGAGGGACATTAATGTGGATCGGGTGGGTTTCTGGCAGCACGCTGCTCCAGGGCACCAGTGTTATGATGAGTGTTTTCGTTTTCAATGGCATGTCTAGTAGAGGTAAGTTTGTGCGTAAGTCGTACAGAATGGGCATGGAGTTTTCTTGCAAGCGTCTCATATCTCTGTGAGTCAATCCCTAATTTTTTGAATTGATCAAGGGTATGGGCAGTGTAAATAGTCCCACCCACACCCAGGAGGATTGGGTGGATAGTAATCTCTGCACCTTGGAGTTGTTTGCACAGCTCGCTGTGTTGTTGCTGTGAGGCTTCCAGCTGGGCACTAGGCCTCGTATCTTCACAGTATTTAATTTCTATTAAGTGGATATGGGGGGCTGGAGTTGTGCTACTCTCCATACTGCGCAGTACCCGTTGTGAGGGTGGAGTGGGTGGTCTGTTTGGGTTAGTTGGGTGAAGAGTGACCAAGATTGCATCAGGGTGGCTGGAGTTGCGTCTGGTTTGAATAGGAAGCATGGGTTTGAAGAGGTAGGAAGGTACAGCACGATTAGAGACTTGCTCAGGTACTTGCAGGTCGTGCTGAGCCAAACGGTTTGTGTTGCCCGCATCCAACTGCACAAGATTGGCCCCATAAGAGCCTTCACTGACCAGTTTCAAAATCATCCTGCAAACAATATTGTGACGCTCAGTTACCATGTTACGCACGACGGGGCATTGGCAGCCAGATAGGATGTGGAGAGCGTTATCCATGTGACGGCAATCAGGTGGGGGGCATGTAAGGCTAGTGGATCTTTTATATCGGACTGCATGTTTCTGATTGTATAGGGTGCCTGTGCGGTATTGAAAGACAGTGCGTTTCATTCGAGTTGAGAGGCTGGGCATATTCCAAAAGGCATTGCTCATGCTTTTGTTTACATGAGGCAGCAAGCTCTGGTAGTAGGTGTAGTAGCCTGTATTCCGATCAGCATAGCCCAGCTTGTGCTTAACATGCATATGGGATTTCTGAGCATTTTTAAGGTCTGGGAGGTACCTCAGACGAGGAGAGGAAGGGCGGGATTGAGATGGCCTAGAATCAGTCTCTTCCCGAGCCAGCCAGGTTGTATTGTGGAAGGGATTTCCTCCTGGGCCGGCGCTAGGGATTCCAGTATCAGTCAGGCTACCATCTTTGAGGAAGGCCTGGTATCTAGCAACCTGATCTGCGCGTTCATTCCCAGCTATTCCAGCATGAGACTTGACCTTGTAGAAAAAGATGTGATCTTGAGAGGCTCGGGCAAGGTTTGAGATCCTCTTCAGAATATCTCCTTGCACGTGATGTCCATGCTTCTCTGGGTACAGGATTTGCTTTCTGAGTTGGAGAAGTGAGCTGAGGCTATCTGTGGCAATATGTGTGTAACCATGAGTGAGTGCAGCAGCAATGTCAGCCAGCTCAGCTCTTCCTATGGTATTGATAATATCCGCGCCATTAGGTTCAACTAGATTTTGTGAGTCACTCATAGGATGGTACACACCTGCCCCTAAAACTATCTGGCCGTTCTGGACCTGGCAACTGCCGTCTGTGCAGGCCAAATACCTCCAATCTGCAATTCTTAGCTGGAGGTTGGGATGGGACTGACAAGGAGCTTCGACGGTAATATCTGAGGCGGATCTTTTGGGGCCCTTGGAAATCTGTTTCATGTCTAAGGGGTTTCGCTTTACAGGTCCTACAGATCCCTCAACAATAGAACCCTCCCTAAATATATTTTCCCCCCTAAATATTTTTTCCCTCGACGCTTCACTGACAAAGATAGGCTCACTCCTAGTCGCCCTGATGCAATTTTAGTTGTCCCAATGAGGAGAGTACCAAGGACAAATTCTTGGTATCTGTTGAGAAATATAGGGGGGCGCGGGGGAAACACGGAGCACTCAGCGCCATAGCCACTCCACCTACTTCCAAGGTCCGTCACCCTAGTCAGCTCCTTCCAGAACAAAGGCACGTCCATCTTGTGGAGGTCAAACACTGTGAAGACACGTGGCCCAAGAACCAGCTAATAGCCTCCAAGCATCAGCACCGTGATCTATGTCGCCATCTTTCTAGGGCCTCAGCCCAAGTCACCCTCCATACCATTCTGGTGGTATGTGGACCACCACCAGGGGCCCACAGGGGTTGCCCTACACCAGAGACCCCGTTCTCACTGCTCCACAGGGGAGTGTACGCCACCCCACTGATATTTACACCTGTGATTGAGCAGCTGTGGCTGCGTTTAGAAAGAAAGAAAAGACTACGCAAGCCAGGTCCAGCTGCGTGCATTAAGGAAAGGTCCCCTAACTAGCAAGCTAGCTAGGGCCTCACCAAGGAGGTTCACTGGCCCAGTCTAAACCAAGCTATGAACCTATGGAGAGCAACTAATGCGGGTCCGGCGTTTAGAGAAGAGAAAATATTGATGCTGTGGCGTACAGCACTTGGCAGATTCACTGGGGCACCCAGGGCTTAGCAAACAGAATCTCTTGTGCAAGTTCTGGAGAGTCGGCGCGACCCTCACTAACTCAGGTCCTTGTGCTTTCTTGCTCTAACTAGACCGCGCTGCGCGCACTAATGCTGGACACACACACTTAACTGGGGTTTGCTGCTGTTCTCCTCCTCCTAGAGCTCGGGGCTTTTTAGCCTGACATGGTCCGCGGGCTCAGTGGATTATGGGTTTCTACTTTTGCTTTTTACAAGGCTGCTGGTGGGAAACAACAAAGGTAGTGATGGCGCTATTACGAGTGCAATCCAATGTTCTCTAAACGCAGCCACAGCTGCTCAATCACAGGTATGAATATCAACCGTCCAACTAACTCAGCTAACTTGCAGTACACTGCCTACGTAGTTTTTTCTTTTCTTTCTTTCTTTCTTTCTTTCTTTCCTTCTTTCTTTCTTTCTTGCTTTCTTGCAGCATACTCTTGTTGCAGCACACTCTCGTCAAGACAGGGATAGAGCCTACTAGGCTGGGTAGTACCCTGTTCAACTGATTCAGAGCCTGTGCACGTCTTGATTCACTCATCCATTGCTACAGCCCTCTTCTACAAAAAAACGTTTCCATGTTGATATCTCCCTCAGTTCCAGCCTGAGGACTACCCCTTGCTGGACTTCACACCTATTGTTTGCCAAGCATGGCTTACATCATGCTCATGCTTCCAACATAAAATACGTTCAGCTAACCCTTTGGGTTTGAGTCAGCTTGTAGTGGATGTCAGGTCTCGTCACCTGGCATACTGGAGACATTTTTCTTCCTATTATCCTCGAGGCCTCAACAGCAAAAAATTTACCTCATCATCACTTGTGTGCTTTCCAAACCCAGAACGCGCATGTCACATATGCTCCTTACATTCTGCCCAAACACCTACACCTTGACTTACCTAAACACGTCCTACACAGCGTGGCCCGATTTCGTCTTTGTGTCCATACTCCCAAAGTCGAGCAGGCCCCTGGTGCTACATAGTATGACACTGGTTCTCCTACCTGTGATATTTGTGATGCTTAACATGATGTTCTTTTCAAATGCTCTCACCCCCAGGTCTGTTCTCTTCGGCTCAAGTATGCTTCCTTGTTCTCCGGCCCTCTCCTCCCTCTCTCCCACCCTTCTCCATAGATGGCTCCTTACCTGCCTGCCATACACCATGTACAGTCTTTTGCTATGTTTCCTTTCATGAATCAGAACAACGGGCTTTATCCTTTTATACATGGATTTTATTTTTTATGAACAGGCTAGCAGTCAAACGTCTTGACTGAGGCCTTTTTTCCCCTTGTAACCCTTGAACAGGCTAGCAGTCAGTCGTTTTGACTGGAGACCTTATTTTCTCCTGTAACCTGTAATCTAGGCGAACCCCCAGGCAACTTTATTGCATGAAGTTTTGCATAGAAGAAAAGGAAGAATTACAAAGGCATACTTTAATATCTAAAACTGCAACTCATGAATTCTTGCAGATTGTGCTGTGACCCTCATGAATGTCTCATGCATTTCTTGTGACTTGTCAGGAGTATCTGTGATTTTTATTTTACAAAGCTTTAGGGCTGATTTTATCCATTGAAATCAGCACTTAGTTTGCAGCAAAACAACTGTACAGGTACAGACAGTTTTCTTGTCCTTTTTACAAATGTGCTTTCATCTCTGGCCTAAGTTTGCAAGCTGAATATTTTCCTCTGACAGAGGAAAGGTAGCAGCTTCTACTCGATTAATCAAGAGGGCTTACTGGCTGAAGGCCGAATTCCATTGTAAAGCTTGTTAAGCTTGAAAACCTTGTAACCAAGAGGACTTGGAAATTGCGGCTTTGGCAAGCTGCCTCAGAAGTGCCTGCACATAAAACAATCTTAATTGTGCAGAACCTTTAAAAGAAATAAACGTCCTGGAATGAATGATGAATTGCAGTCCATGAATGCCAAGCCTGTGAGTTTTCAGGAAATGCCTACAGGAATCTGTGAAAAGCATGGCCTATGTGCTACCAGGGAAGTATGCTAGCTACTAGATATGTACATATCTGCCTACCTACTAGTTATTTTGTGTCTTATGCTGCCCTAACATCCCAGCCCGAATCTCAATCACCCTTTATTCATAATATGAATGTGCTACTACACTTAGAGGGCTGCCACGCTGTAAAAATTGCCTGCGGGAGGTTGCGGCACTGCACCCGGTATCCATGTCCCATACTTGTTCTGCTGCAGCACTTGGTTTGCATACTGGGATTGCTGTTGGTGGTGGAGGGCTGGTGAGCTACCATGGTACTGCTGGTCGGAATAACGCGCGGGAGCCCGGTGTTCCCGACGTGTGCTTGTTTGGATGGCTGCTATGTCTTCCTGCACACAGCATGCATCCATATGGGTACACGAGGCGCGTATGCGTGAGTGCGACCACAACATACACCACAAAAGGGTGGGAAATGAAGATTCAGGGGATGCAGCACATAAGGGCCGCAGGTTCTTGAACCTGCGTCGCATGCATCTGTTATCACACGCATGTGCGTGCTGTGCGTGCTATGCACGACTGAGCTGGAAGCCCGTGCACTTGCCCTTGCTCACATATGAGATTCAGAAACAGAGCCTACAACATTTTCTAGGTGCAGCTACGCATCACCAGCACTGGGCCTCCATGTTGGTGAGAGACGAGTAAACACTCAAGTATGTATGTACGAGGGTAAGCAGCGCAACAGCTAGCCTGTGATCCAATGTCAGCCCTACGTACGTGGTACAATATACACAATGCAGCAGCAGGCATGCAAGCACTGGTGTGCTGCTCGCTCATGGGTCTAAGCAGGCTGCTGGTGAGCCGAGGGGTGTGTAATGAAGGAGTCTTTTCACCTCCCAAATTCGAGGTGAGCCACGCTCATATGCAGGCTCCAGCCGAAGCTCAAGATAATTCTGCCCGCTCTCTCACCTGGATCTCCTCTCTTCGCAGGGTCCGCTGGAAGAAAGGCCGTGCATAGTCAATCCTCCCGCCTTTTTGGTTCTGCTTCGGTGGCATGATGATTGCGAAAAAGAAAGTTACAAATGTTTAAACTGCACAGCGTTGCGGCGAACAAACCGTCGAATCAGACCGCAACAGAAAAACCCCTTCTCCACAAGTGTAGGGCGCAGTGATGAAAAAGCCTCGAAGTATGAAGTTTTAATGAGTTTTGAAATAGCGTACGACACGGCACGCACACGTTGCCATGATAATCCTGAAAAATCGTCGCCCAATACCAATCTTACCAGGTTCCCTGTCAAGTTGACATTACTCCATAGGCATGAAAACAAATCCACTTGAAGATTTACCATTGCATGAGCAAGGACTACGCCAATGCTACCCAAATGCAAATGCTTAACCTTGAGTGCTCTCTTCCTAAGCCACTGGATTGGGATGCCAGCCCGTTGCCCATAATATTTGAAAGATGACAAAAGTGCATCCCACCACAGCTGCGGAGCTTTTGCAGCTATCCATGGACTTATGCCTTGCGAGATCAGGGTGTCTCTGCCAAAGACTCTCTGGAAAAGTAACAGTCTCCCCTGGACACTGACCAGCGTCCATTGCGAAAGGCCCAGCAGTCAGTGTAACATTTATGGCATTGTATGAGCCCCTCCTGAGCTCACGAGGACATGAGCTCAGGAGGGTGGGTTGTTACCATCTCTGCCTCCTCAGGAAAACGCCCTGTCATGCTAATCACCGTTACTGGGCATGTACTGCTCTTGAAGCAGGTAATACATGATATGTTATACATCCCCCCAATTAAGCAAATGGTGTTGTGTTGAATCGCGCGGCCACTCCTACACAGCAACACGCCCAGAGTTGCCAATAATCAATGATTATTAATCATGCAACAAAGGACCATGCTGCTCCTCAGCATGTTCTTAGCTTCTCTTTCTGGTCTTGCTGCACAGTGGTGGATTGGCTGCATCACACTGAGAATGTCAGGATCCGGACCAGCTTTCACCAGGTTAGCGTTTCATCAGGGACAAGCACCCCAGGCACAAGGCCAGGTATAATAGAAACAGAGCCGAACCTCTGTGGAAGGTAGTTCCAGAGTGTAAAATAAGTGAGAGCATCCATAAAAGAAGCCCACTCAAATGCAGGTCACACCTCACGCACTAGGTTCTGCGATGATTCAGCAATAACCACGATTTAACGTGACAACCCTCACATTATCAGGGTGGCAGTTGCATCCTCAGGCACACTGGCCAGGTGAGAAAAAACAGCCTGGAATGTTTTTTTGGGCGTGGCATCCAGTCCAATCTCCAGGTTCCAAAATCTTTTGTGGTAGAAAAGAAAAGAAAAATTACGTAGGCAAAGGAAACTCTCCGTCAATTGAAGAAAGGGAGACACATTGGCTCAAAAGAGGCGTAAGTCTCCTCCACCACAAAGCAGAAACAAAAGGGCTAGTAGGGACCTGGAGAGTAGCTAGAAGCACCCGGCTCCAGACCCTGGCTGTGAGGATTGTGCTACCCGATGGCCGATTATCATTTCCTATGTCCACTTTAACTAAGCTTGCTTCCCAAGGGCTTTTGCTAAGAGTTTTTGTAATCATTCCTCCAGCAGCATTATGAAATTTAGTTCTCATGTTAGAGATGACTTTTTTTGGCAGCCTGAGAGTATGTGGAGCGCACAGTCTAATTGATGACAGCCTGGAGAGGGCATGATGGGTTAGTGGACATTTTGAAGCGAACTTCATGTCTTTGGTGATAGAGGGTGCTTGTGCGGTATTGTAGGATGGTGCACTTCATAGTTAAGGATATGCAGGGCATGCTACTAAAGAAATTATTGATTTGTTTATAATGTACATGCAGTAGCAACTTGCGAGCTTGAAGCTCTGATAGTAAGACAAGAAAGTAGAAAAAGAAAAGGAAAACTACGTAGGAAGAGGAGACTCTCCCTTCATCAATCAAGGAAAAGGGGATACATTAATGTGTCTCTGAGCCGGGAATGCACGGGACGCTGGTGGAGTGGTGTAGGCAGCGACGAAGAGGGACCAAGCACCGAGCGGAGGCATGGGAGGCATGGATATAAGGCAAGTGGAGGGTGGTGCCTGTGGTCTGGGGGCCGGGCAAGGCGTGCACTTAATGTGTCGGCACCAGTGCTCTAAGGGCTGTTCCACAGGCTTCTGCGTGGTCAGCAGTTGCTAGCAGCTAGTTAAGCTAGTCTGCCAGAATGCAGACTTTAGTTGTGCTCAGCAGACAGCTGCTGGGCATGGATTTCCTTGGTTGGAAGGCTGACAGTGCTGACTCTGCTTGCTGTTGAAGGCCTGGAACTCCAGTCTTTCAGCTATCATCCTGCTTTCTTTTCTCGTTGCTGGACCTGTCTTCTTTCTCTGCCTGACGTGCTTCTCTCAGTCTGAACTTCGTGGTGGGTGGGTCATACGGTCTGTGCACCAATGTGGCCCCCTTTCCTTAATTGATGTAGGGAGTGTTTCACTGCCTACGTAGTTTTCTTTTTCTTTTTCTTTTCTTTGTGTCTCTGAGCCAATATTTGCTCAGAGAAGCCTTGAATCCCCTCAACCATGAAGCTACAAAAAGAAGATCAATGGGGATCTGGAGGGTTATTGGAAGCGCCCGGCTCCATAACCTGGCTGCGATAAGTGTTAGTGTTTCAACAGCACGCCTAGTGGTGACAAGCTTATTGACATACATAACAGAATGGTAATGTCATGAAAACCAAGGATGACTCCCCCTCCACTAGTCGGCTCAGGCGTATACAAACCAAACAAAGAGGGTGACCACAACCTCACCACAACTGCAACTGTACATTAAACCGATGGTTGTGGCCCAACTAACACAATCAACAGAGCAGAACTGGCTGGCATCCTTGTGGCACTACAACAAGGGCACACAAACATAACCACTGACAGTGCATCCTGTTTGTCCCAAATTTACAGGCAGGTCCTCAATTCAATGCGCATGCGGACCCACCTCCATGCAGGGCTCATTCAAGCTATTTCAACCATTGTAGAGCACTCACCACATCAGCTTAACTTCTCCAATTGTCAATGAGGGTGCTGATGCTTGCACGCAAAATGCAGCCCTTATGGGTGCCACAGATATCTCATTGCCAGATGCCAAGGACCCTTTCCACAACTCCTTTTGGCTTTCCATCAACCCCCCCCCGAGAGCACTCCCATACTGCCCCCACACCCCTTTACCTCACTAGCCTCAAAGATAAGCTCAAAACACACATGGATAACAAACACAAGCTTGGCTCTGCCGATATATCCAGCTGCTACTATACAGACTGGCAGAAACTCATGCAACCACCATCTCCTAACAGCAACACCGACACAGGCTTACGAAGGCCAACCCCTAAACTTGCTAACCACAAACCATTAATGGAATCATCCTAAGATCACCCTTAAGCAACAAATAAACCTTCTCAGATACCGCACTGGCACAATTTACACCCAAAAGCGCGCTGTCAGGTTTAATCACACCTCTGGCTTCACCAACTGCCAAATATGTGGCAATATGGGTAGCATAAATCACATTGTCCTCGGATGTTCACACCCAACATGCCAAGGGATGTTCATAAACAGACACAACACTGCCCTCAGTCTCTCTTGCAAAGCCCTGAGCAAAGGTGCACATGGCTCATTCCTTGTTGCCATGGACGCTTCCTGTAGAGAAAAGCTCCAAGAACATGGCATAGAAGACCCTAGAAAAGAAAAGAAAAGCTAAGTAGGCAGAGAAAACTCTCCCTACATCAATTAAGGAAAGAGAGACACATTGGCTCAAAGAGCCGTGAGTCTCCCTCACCAGAATATGAGAGGGGAATTAATGTGGATCGGGTGGGTCTCTGGCAGCACGCTGCTCCAGGGCACCAGTGTTATGATGAGTGCTTTTATTTTCAATGGCACGTCCGGTAGAGGCAAGTTTGTGCGCAAATTGTACAGAATGGGCATGGAGTTTTCTTGCAAGTGTTTCAGATCTCTGTGAGTCAATCCCTAATTTTTCGAATTGATCAAGGGTATGGGCAGTATAGATAGTCCCACCCACACCCAGGAGGATTGGGTGGATAGTAATCTCTGTACCTTGGAGTTGTTTGCACAGCTCACTGTGTTGTTGCTGTGAGGCTTCTAGCTGGGCACCAGGCCTCGTATCTTCACAGTATTTGATTTCTATCAAGTGAATATGGCGGGCTGAAGTTGTGCTACTCCCCATACTGCGCAGTACCCGGTTTGAGGGTGGAGTGGGTGGTCTGTTTGGGTTAGTTGGGTGAGGAGTGACCAAGATTGCATCAGGGCGGCTGGAGTTGCATCTGGATAGCATAGAAACCGTGGGTTTGAAGAGGTAGGAAGGTACAGCACGATTAGAGGCTTGCTCAGGGACTTGCAGGTCGTGCTGGGCCAAACGGCTTGTGTTGCCTGCATCCAACTGCACAAGATTGGCCCCATAAGAGCCTTCACTGACCAGTTTCAAAATCATCCTGCAAGCAATATTGTGATGCTCAGTTACCATGTTACGCATGACAGGACATTGGCAGCCAGATAGGATGTGGAGAGCGCTATCCATGTGATGGCAATCAGGTAGGGGGCATGTAAGGCTAGTGGATCCTTTATATCGGACCGCACGTTTCTGATTGTAGAGGGTGCCTGTGCGGTATTGGAAGACAGTGCGTTTCATTTGAGTTGAGAGACCAGGCATGTTCCAAAAGGCATTGCTAATTTTCTTGCTTACGTGAGGTAGCAGGCTCTGGTAGTAAGTGTAGTAGCCTGTCTTCCTGTCAGCATAGCCCAGCTTGTGTTTAGCATGCATATGGGATTTCAAAGTATTTTTAAGGTCTGAGAGGTAGCTCAGACGAGGAGAGGAAGGGTGGGATTGAGGTGGCCTAGGATCTGCCTCTTCGGTAGCCAGCCAGATTGTATTGTGGAAGGGATTTCCTCCTGGGCCGGCGCTAGGGAGACCAGTATCAGTTAGGTTGCCATCTTTGAGGGAGGCCTGGTATTTAGCAACCTGATCTGCGCATTCATTCCCAGCTATTCCAGCATGAGACTTGACCTTGTAGAAAAAGATGTGATCTTGAGAGGCTCGGGCAAGGTTTGAAATCATTGCGGCTTGCACAGTCTTTTCTTTTCTTTACAGAATGGGCATAAAGTGTGCAAGCATAATTATTGGCGCATTGGTGATCAAGTCTTAATTAAACTGATAGTAAGATTAGTAGCCTGGTTTGGGATTGGCGTACCCAAGTCTGTGATTTCTATGTATGTGGGATCCTATGGCATGTTTAAAATTGTGAAGGCAAATGAGCTTGGGAGCGGGTGCAGGAGCTGTGGATGCGTCCATATCATACCTGCAGGCATATCCACTGTAATGATAGTGCCTCAAGTGTTTTTTTTATTTCCTAATTGCGTAGGCCCACTAGCCCTCTTTGTTCCTACTTTGTGGTGGTGGGGACTTCCGGCTTTTTTGTGCCGATGTGCCTCCTTTTCCCTAATTGATGATGGACAGTTTCCTCTACCTACGTAGATTTCCTTTTTTTTCTTTGCATAGACTGCCTGCTTTGTGATGGCAACATTGACTGTTTGCGCATTTCGTACATGTGTGGGTGGGTGCACCTGATCAGACTTAAAGGACTTCTTAAGTTGTTAAAGTGTTACCAAGTCCACCACACAAGGGGCACAGGGCCAGGTTGCCTGTTGAAGGGTTTAACATCTTTTTGGCTGTAGACTGTGTATGTTTTGTACTTGGTGATATTGATCTGTTCTTGCATCTTGACTAAGGCAAGCAAACGCTTGGAAATATAGTGCGCTTTTGATTGCAGCCAGGGGAACAGGAAATTGGGTCAAACATGGGGAGGGGGAACTGGTTCCCATCCCCTTCCGCTTGCACTTGCCTGCAGGCCGCCTCCTAAACCCTGGCAAGCCTTTCCTGCACCTCAACGCAGTCCGACTGGGGCAGCGGCTCAAGTAGATAATCTGCAAGCCTCCTCCGCTATCAGCAGCAGCAGCAGCAGCAGCAGCAGCAAGGGCAGCCCCGTCATCCCCCCCGCTGTGAGCAGCAGTAGCATCCCCAGCCCCTCGACCAACACAAACAGCAGAAGCAGTCCCAGCAGTACATGCATCAACAGCATCAAAAGTACCACCAAACGCCGGAGCAGTTACAGCCACTCCAACAAAGCAACAGCTAAAACCCCCTCTTCAGCATGCCCAGTCACAACAGCAGCTCCAGATATAGTAACCCCGGGTCGCAAACGCCTCACATTCAAGCACCAGCACCATCCTCCCTCAGCAGTAGGAGCAGCAGCAACAATGCAGAACATGGGAGGAGCTGTGAAGAAAGGACAAGCAGCAAGTGCAGGCCAAGACAGCCGTGCTCAAGCGCGCAAGATAGCGAAGGCAATTAAAGCGACATGCCCTCCCAGGAGGTATGGGACTTCTAGGTGACACGTGCTTGGGCCTCCAACTTATATGGGAATGAGCCTCCAGCTTTCTGAATTCCACTTGGGAGCTATCTAAAGGGAACCCTGCAGTTGATATCATACAGGCTAGCTAGTATGCCTATGGGGGAGTAAGCATGTGTCTCCTTTCATCTGATTGCCAAAAACTGCTTGACATCCTAGAGAACATGGAGCACTGCAGGGGGAGTTTTTATATCAACGCTTCTGAACAAAACAGCAGTACACTGTTCAACAAATGTTTTGAGCATTTGTCTACCAGATGGATCAGTGATCCATTGACTTTGAAGCCTACGAGCTAGATCTTCCTCGTGCCATTCCATCCACCATCAAATCGCAACAACACGACATGTTATCTTTTCTTCCAAGTCCAAGTTTTATGAGTTGAGCATTTTGGCCAGGTCTGGTTACAGGCCTAAGTGTTTCCGCTGAGCTCTGCCCTACTAGTAGAAGGCATAGCGATGGAACCTTACCTTGCCTTCTGATTCCATGCATACACTCTGAAAGTCAACTTGAAGACTTCACACTGGTAGGAACATACATCTGAATATGGTGTGACCAAGGAGTTCTTCAAGACAAAAAATATATTCTTTCTGCAGAAGCACACTCTCTTTTGAGCTCTACTCAAGCTGGCTTCCGTAATCAAAAAGACACCATCCACCAGCTCCAAAATGTCATCATGGGACTTGAAGACGCTAAAATTGTTGGGAAAGATATTTACGCCCTCATTGTAGATTTTACCTCCGCATTCAACACTACTGACCATGACAGGATGCTCTGGATAATGTATGACTTGGGATTCCCCACTGATGCTATCGACACTGTCAAAAATCTCTATGAAAGCGCCACCAACCAAATTAGATTACCCTCAGGACGTAGCACTGAAAAAAATCCTCTTGAAAGAGGTACAATTCAAGGAGATACACTTTCGCCTTTCCTAGTTCTCCTCTGCATGGAACCCCTCATAAGATGGCTACATGTAGGAGGACGCGGTTACAAACACGGCTGCATCCCAGGCCAAAACGCCACTGATACTCACCTTGCTAATGTGCTAAGCAGCGCTGCCTTTGCTGACGACCTTCTCAGCCCCACTAGCACAATCCAGGACCTCAAAGTACAAGCCAAGAAACTCACTCTCTACTCTGACTGGGCTGCACTCATTATATCTGGCAGCAAAACAAAAGCAACGGGCATTTTACACAGTCATCCTGCAAAAGATCAAAATGGGGTGACACCATCTCAAGCTCTCTGCCAACAACTCAAAGGAAAAATAGAAATCCAAAGACAAAAGGCCCAGTTTCTTGCATCACATGAACCCTTCCTTTACCCTTGGATTTCAAATCACCATGGACTTGAATTGGAAGCATCAAATTCAGCGCATGACCTGTAACCTCAGAAATAAGCTTGATAACCTTGACTCCTCCTATGCCTCCCCACGTCAAACGCTTGACATTGTCCGTACAGCCATTATCCCTAGCCTTGCCTATGCTTTTGCAATTACTCCGAGCATAGGGTGCAGGGAGTCCCTGCACCCCAACAAACCTCATCATTTGGGACACCATGATAGACAGGATTATCAAACATAAATACAAACTCTGGAACAGCACAGCAGCAGCAATGATTTGCAAAGATTCTGATGATTTTGGCAGCAAATACCAGACCATAAGCTCTTATCTACATCCTACCTTACCAAACAAGAAGGAACCAATCTGCACATAAGACGCCAGCTCAACTTTGCATGCGTGCCCGCCAATTGATCAGTATCCACTCTAGTAAGCTCCACCTCATGAAACATGAGGAAACTGTGTTCAATGAGGACTTCATCCCTCATCCATAAAGCCCTCTCCTGCATAAACCACCTCCCCACAATCTCTCCTCCCTCATAACCTGCATAGTGCAACCCCAAATGGGCCTTGGAATTAATGGAATCCATGAACTCACATCCCCGTGAGACTCACATCATCACAGTAGCTCAGCTACATGCCAAATACTCCAAGATCAAGTGTAAAATAGCACTTAACAGACTGGCAGCACTAGCTAACCTCCCCCAGGAAGGAGAGTTAAGTACATCCTCCATCCCAAAAATCGTTGCCTACAAAAATACTGAAACAAACACTCTTGCACATTACCGCCTTATCAAAAACACACATGTGAGTGGCTTCAATGTGGAACCAGATACCCCAACTCATACCTACCCTCTTGCAGGCTCCCAACCTAACAGCACCCCTTCCACACAAGTCGTGCCATCACCATAACCTCGCTCCACATCCCACTACAGACATGAACATACTGGACGCCGCCTCAGACGTGACCAAGCCACCTTATCCGCCCCTACAGTCAACATTCCGGATTCCGAATAGGAGTCCTACACAAGAAATTTGTCCTATAACTCAGGAAGTAATGACTGCCAAGGAAACACAATCCACAGAAGAGCCACCTAATAAAAGAACTCGCTCCAATTGTAGGCTGCGCATCACTCCTACACAAATAATTCATGCCTCAACACAAAATACTGCTAACTCTAATGTTATGAGGCCCACTCAACAAGAATCACCTACGGAAGGGCCACCCAGCAAGCGCACACGCTCAACAATGAAATACTCCTCCACACCCATGTCTCAACCTCTTAGCCAGAATAATCCAGGATCTACTGCCAGTCAAAACATTGTCACTTACATCCCAACACAGCCCAACTCCCCGTGCACAACAGGTACTGGCCACACAGGCAAAATCCGTAACCCTCCTACCTGTCCAAACACTCCACACAGCCTAGATACACAAATGAATAACCACAAAAAAATTACTTTACATAGAGAAAGATCTCACCCCTCCTGCCATCAACCCCCTCAGCTCACAATGCCAAGCCTCTGAGATCTGGAATTATAAGAAAACCTCAGTTCAGAAGCTTACAAAAGCAAAATTAACTAGCCATGCCATCGATGCTATATATAACCATGATTTTGACATAACCCATATAGATGGTTGGAGAAAGAAAGAAAAGAAAGAAAAGAAAAGACTACGCAAGCCAGGTCCAGCTGCGCGCATTAAGGAAAGGTCCCTTAACTAGCAAGCTAGCTAGGGACTCACCGAGGAGGTTCACTGGCCCAGTCTAAACCAAGCTATGAACCTATGGTTGAAGAAACTGCACGGTTAATAAAAAAGACGGAAGGAGAAGCCTCATTCACCACCAAGTGCAATACCACACCCATTTTGCCCCAATGATTATTGAGAAGTGGGCCCTGCCTTTCTTCAAGAAAGCTGGCCTTTAGCCTGCGACTACCTCAACTGCTGCTCGCACTGATATTGAATGTGCATGCTGCCAAATATGCAATTACCATGGTGGCTATGAACCTATTAACTCTGAACCTCCTTACCTTGATATGTATATCTGTGATGTTTGCCAACGAACGTACCACTAGAAATGCATGAAAGAACTTGGTTGCTATAATGATGGGCAAAGACAAGAGATAGATGCAGCTAACACATGGGCTTGTCCCGCCTGCGCAGGCCTTAACAATGCACAGAAAATCAACAGAGAATGTCAGTCTAGAGAAGAGCTCACAAAGGTCACTTGGATGCCCTCCTGGGAGCCTGAGGAAACTAAAGAGACCTGGCCTAAATTCCAACAGCTTTCGCTTGAACTTGAAGCCAAGCAGAGCGAACCAGACCTTTCCCGACCCACAGCAGACTCTGCCCTTTCTAACCTTGAAAGACAAGGCTTTGAAAAGCCTCAAACTTTTAATATTTGGAGGCAAAAACTAGACACAGAACTACGCAATAAAATTACCTTAGACATACACCCCACCAACCCACAAGTAGACATTGAACCCACTGGTTGCAGTGAATTTTGGCTGCATGACATTGACCTCGTCAAATACAAAGTAAAACAAAACCCTAATCAAACATCACTAGACACTGAATCACACAGCCCCAACCCTCGTGCTCCACCTCCCCTTCTCCTCCCAGAAATTTACAAAGCATACATGGCATGCACTTACAACACACAAGGTAAATGTTTTGGGATGATAACCCATAGCCAGAAGACACGGGGCCTGGACAACAGTTAGAGGCAGCACAGCGGCAGCATACAGACCTCAGGAAACTTATTAGTGCTAAAGTTGTGACTCTCCACACTATCCTTCTGGGTGTTGGTGGGACCTGCTATACTGATCATACCTTGAACCAGTTTAAACAACTTGGACTGGACCATCAACGGGCCCATAAACTTGCTCAAAAACTCCATGCCCATTCGGTTCAGTATGCCCATAAGCTTGTTACCACTAGACGTGCTATGGAAAATGCTGCTTCTCACAGCCAGGTTCTAGAGCCGGGTGCTTCCAGTAACCCTCCAGATCCCCATTAGCTTTCTTCTTTGTAGCTTTGTGGTGGAGGAGGCTCACGGCTCTTCTGAGCCAATGTGTCTCCTTTTCCTTAATTGATGTAGGGAGAGTTTCCTCTGCCTACGTGGTTTTTCTTTTCCTAGTTGATTTCATCTCCTCTACAACTTGAAGGCTTTTTATAGGGCCAAGCTTGCAGGCTTGCATGAAGCCATAACACCTGCTCCTACTAGCTTTGCATCTGAGCTGCAAGGGCTCCTTGCTTGCAAGACTATGCTAGAAAACAAGTACGCTAGCAAAAAGGTTAAAGACTCGTTTTCGCGGGCCCCGCCAACCCACATCCACACTGCCCTTGAAGAATTGGCCCTGGTAACTCAAGAAAGAATGGCCTCCCCGCTGGACCACAACCCACAATACCAACACTACTGGAGCACTGACCCCCGAGACACTCTCTTTGGTGCCCATCATAACTCCCTCTCATCCAGATTTTCAGGCTTCTCTGTCTGCCATCCCATTTACACCGAGGAAGCTATGACTCACGCCTTACGCCATGCTATCTACTCAGCCATTCTCAACACAGAGGCCACTGCTACTTTCATGTTCCTCCCTGTATGGAGACAACGCATGATAACTCACCCCCATTCCAAACTCATCACTGCCTATCCATAACTCTATTGTGAACTTGGAACCATCACTCGTACCAACCTTTGCTACAACGATCTACAATCATCCATCAACCAGGAAATACCCCTTTCTCAGCACACCTGGGACCTACAAATTATTGCAGTCTGGAACACAGCTGCAAGGATTCATCTTAACATTCACAACCCAGCTTGGCTACAAGGCCTGGCTTCGGCTGTATCAGAAATTCCCTGGAAGCTGCGCAGTATAGGCAACCATTCTACTCTCAATACAATGCATGCTGATATGCCTGGATTCAATAAATGCCAGCGCCTCCCCTCTGACAAACAACAAACATCTAGAAAGCCAACCTATCCACATATTAGTAATCAGGAAGAACTTTTTGTACCTAACCAATCTAGTCCAACCCTCAAGCTCAAAGTCCCTGACTGGAGGACGTGGGCTTACACTGATAGTAGTTGTCAAATCCAGAATGGCATACAAGAAATTGGAGCAGGCGTCTACTGCCCTCTCACCGACAGCAGAAGTTTTGTCAAGCCCAACGGTGCTGGAATTACCAACACCATATGTCGAGCTGAATTAGCAGCAATTGCTGCTGCCATCACGCACTCTTATTCACACATTGCTTCAGACAGTCTCACCTCTCTTCATCAAATACGTAAACAACTTATTTACCCAGAGAAGCACAAACAACATATTCAAGGGGACGTCCTAAAAACCATATCTACCCTCATTAGCAACTCGCAAAGCAATATTTGTTTCTACAAAGTAAAATCTCATGCTGGCATTGCTGGTAACGAATGTGCAGATGCTATTGCAAAATACCAAGCAAGCCAAGCCAATAATATTGTGGCTGATACTCGGATCCCTAACGAAGGCCCTGGCAGAAATCCTTTTTCTCATTTATTCTGGTTAGCCAGGGAGGAAAAAAGAGAACACAATGCTGGCACATACACACCTCCTACACCCAATCCTAAAACAACCTACCTCCCCAATCTTCAAAACGCTCTCAAATCTCATATGCATACAAAACACAGACTTGGATGTGCCAACTCCAAAACAGGCTACTACTCATATTATCAGAGTTTGTTACCACATGTAGATAAGAAAATCAGCAATGCCTTTAGGAACATGTCCTGTATATCCACACCCATGAAGCACACCATCTTACAATATCGCACTGGCACCCTCTATAACCAAAAACATGCAGTTCGCTTCAAAAGGTCCACTAACCCACTATGCCCTCTCCCAGGCTGTCATCAATTAAACAGCGCACTCCACATGCTCTCAGGCTGCCAAAATCATATCATCTCCAGCATGAAAACCGAACGCCACAATGTTGCTGAAAGAATGATCATCAAAGCTCTTAGCAAAAGCCCTTGGGGAGCAGGTTTGATTAACACTGTACATGGCATGGACATAGGGAGTGGTGATAGGTTGGTGCAGCACAACCTTCAAATCCCTGCACATGCATCAAACAGAGTTATACTCCCTTACCTCTTTCCAAGAAATTTTTCTAAGAGATCTAGACTCACCTCCAGCCGTTCTGATGCTATACTGATTACTCCCTATAAAGCCAAACCCACTTCTTCTCCTTCTACCTCCTGCTCACACCATCATGCGTTACGCAGCAGACACAACCCCACACTGAGGGCCACAACAGCCAACCGCGTGAGGCAGCCCCACCAACTGAATGTAAACCAGCGGCATGTGCACTTGATTGAAATCAAGTACTGTGAAGACACGAGGCCTGGACATCAGTTGGAGGCGGCACAGCGGCAGCATGCAGACCTCTGCAAACTCATTAATGCAAAAGTTGTGACTCTCCACACCATCCTTTTGGGTGTTGGTGGGACCTGCTACACTGAGCACACCCTTAACCAGTTTAAACAACTGGGACTTGACCACCAACGCGCCAATAAACTTGCTCGCAAACTTCATGCCCATTCTGTCATGTATGCCAACAAGCTTGTTACCACTAGGCGTGCTATTGAAAACAAGAATACTTCTTGCAGCCAGGTTATGGAGCCGGGTGCTTCTAATAACCCTCCAGATCCCATTAGGATTTTCTTTTTGTAGTCTTCGTGGTGGAGGGGACTCACGGCTCTTTTGAGCCAATGCGTCTCCTTTCCCTTCATTGGTGTAGGGAGAGTTTCCTCTGCCTACGTGGTTTTTCTTTTCTTTTCTTTCTTCCCTTGTCTTTGCGTTCCCATGTGTTTTTTAGAAGGAGATTTGAACATCTTTTCTCTGACCTCCCTACCACACCCAGAACAGATTTGTATGTGTCTGGCGGTTATATCAATCCCAAGCAAGTTAAAAGGATGCTTTTCATTTCCTGCAGAAGTAAACTGATGAGACTTATCATTGGGTTGATGGCAAATATTGCATTAACTCCACTTGGTCTCAAAGAGAGAACCTCAGGCAGGTATCATGATGCTGTTCTTAAATTACAACGGGGCAATTGTGCATGCAAGCCAAATATGTAACAGACAGTCTTTTTTTGCACTTGACCCCATATGCAGACTCGAGGTACATGCTTGTTGGTTGGTGCATTACCTGTAGGGGTGGGCTGGTGGTTAAAAAGCCCTGGCCAATAGACGTTGAAGACAACAAGGAAAAGCAAAAATTGTCTCTGGCATCACAGATGAAACACCACAGGCCTTTAGACCCCCAAATCGTGCAGGATACTCCAACAACTTCAAGTGCTAAACTTCAGCACCAAATTTCACACAAATCCCCTCTTTTCCAGGTACTTTAATGCAAGGTTTGCAGTCACCATGGAGGGCAACATCAGGTCCCCTCCATCGTTCAAATTACGAAACTCTTCCATTCCCACTCTCTTGACCTGCGTCCACGGTTTGTTATGTAGTGTTGGAAAATATGGAAAAAACATATTCGTGCAGGAAACAGTGCGCTCCAGGGATAGAGCATCCTAGCACCAAAAATGTGGACCAATGGACATCTATATAACATCCATACCTGCCATACAAGAGAGGCCCATAGTACAGCATCTGTTCTTGCTGCAAATCAAAGCGCCAACACAATGTAAATTTCCCCATGACACACCTCAATGAATTCCTCGGCGTCTCTGGCTCCAGGTTTGGGATCAACATGAGGGTCGATCACTAAGAATGGCACAAAACGATTGGCGCACCACTTGACCTCTGCAAATCCTGGGTGGTCTTCAGGGATGAGTCGCACAAGCTCGCCTCCTTTCAGCAGTGCCTGCGTAGGTGAAGCACTCATGGTGCTAGTGTTCTACACTGCATTTTTGCCCTTTTTTGCCAGGATGCTGCCACTCTAAAGGCTAGGCGCATGGATGCTTTTGGCATAAAAAGGAGCCCCAGGGGATTAAAAACCTAGGAGCAGGAAATGTTAAGAGCTCGTATGAGCAATTCAAGAAAAAGAATAGAAAAGTCGCTGGCCAGAAGGCCACGTGCGTAAAAGAAAGGTTCCCAAACTAGCAAGCTAGCAGGGATCTCACTAAAGGGCCCTCAAACCTAAACTAGACATAGCTAGACTAGGAGAAAGCCAGAAACAGAGCTAATGGGATCTGGAGGATTATCCGCCATGCTCCTGGACGCCCGGACTCTTTTCTCCTGCTCTCCACCACCACGCGCCCAGCAACCTCCCCCCCAGAAGTCCCGTGAAAACAAAGTGCATTCCTGGTGTTAGTAGAAGTCGTTAATTAACATGGCAACCCTCAATCTAAATGCTAATGATTTAGTCTTTAGCCTGGTTAAACCCAAGTTGATAAGAGGTGTGATGGTGTAGGCATTACGAATAGTGCCTGCCACACCAATTAAGATGATGTGCAAGGTCACCCTGTTGTTCCTGTTTGGGTTTCTTGAGCTGCGGGTCTTGAGCCTGGTTATAGTGTTGGTGTGCTGGGCGATTGCAGCTTCTAGAGTGGGAAAGGGGTTGGTATCAGGGCAGAATTTAAATTCAACAAGATGAATGCCCCTGTCTTGAGGAGGGATCTTGGAAGGATCAAGGTGGGCTCGTCGGCCTGGGATAGAGTGCACAAAGAGAGCATCATGGCGGTTTTGGTGCCAGGTAAAGGAGCCAGTACCAGCTAGGGAAAAACCAGTTTGGAATAGCTCGTGAGATATTTTCAGGGACCTGTATGCCCTGATCCAGGAGTCCCTCATTACGGCAGGCATCCATACCAATAAGGGACGAGCCAAACCTGCCTTTACTAAGGGCTTTGACACAGAAGCTAAGGCCAACATGGTGCCTGTCGGTATGCATCCCATTCATTGTTGGGTTTAGACACCTCAGGGCAATGTGATTAACGCTGTCCATTTCGCCGCATAATGGGCAGGATGCAGAGGTGGAAGAAATCTTGAAGCTGGTGGCGTGTCTTTGTGTGTAAACTGTGCCCGTGCAGTATTTTAATACATTAATCTGGTTTTGAAGGGTGGCCTTTGGATTATTCCAAAATGGGTTGCTAATTTCTTTGTTGGCAAGTTGAGAGGGTGGGTTATGCTTCCGAACTGACAGTGGTGTTTGGGGGAGCGGGCTGTATGGCGTTCTTAAGCCTCTGCCAGCTATTGTAATAGTAGCCTGAAGTGTTAGCAGAGCCGAGCTAACGTCTATTGTGCATGTGTTTTAAGCTGGTCTGTCAGGTTGGAGAGGAGTGAGTTAGAGCAGTGCAGAAGTGAGGTGGTTCACCGCTGCGTCCATGTGAGGATTTCAAAGAAAGCCAGTAAAAACTGAGGAAGGGATCCCTGGCATCCGGAAATGCAATGTTTGTGGTGCCCGTGAGGGCTGCAGTGTGCGCGCAGACATCAGCCCCCTCATTACCAATAATGCCAGAGTAAGCTTTAACTTCATAGAAATATACAGGGCGCATGGAATGCTTTAACACATTTAAGATGGCCTGGATGAGTTTTTCATGAAGGTGGGTCCTCATGCACATTGGGTTAAGGGTCTGTTTAGAAATCTGAGAGAGGCAGGATGCACTATCACAGGCTATGTCAGTATGCCTTTGTTGGAGTGCTACAAGAATGCCTGCTAGTTCTGCTCTGTTGATGGTGCTTGTAGGTCCATGTCCATTGGGATTTATGTGCAACTGTAGCTGTTGGGATGATTGAGTAGCGTCTCTGCTTGGTTTGCAAACACCTGAGCCGACTAGTGGTGGAGAGTCATTGTTGAATGATGCTGCCATCTGTGTATGTAATTTCTCTCCAATTCTTAATTTTGGGTGCGAACGACTTTTTGTAAGTGGCAAGATGGAAGGCTGCCCTTGCATGAGAGCACCTGTGTGAGCAGGAATGGGTGTCATGGGGAAGGGATTGAATTTTCTTCCTCCAGTTGTTTGATGCTAGGCGTTGATGGGTATGCAGTGGTATGGCAGGTTTTGGAGGTTGCAAGGGTAGCCAGTGAGCTCCTGGAATGTCTCGCTAGAGAAGCTGAAGCCAGTTTTCCTTTGCATTATCTAGTGCCTCTCTGGCATGTAGGTTCCAGGCGACAATGAGTTGCATGGGGTAAGAAGGTTGGGCAGAATTAGGTATGGTATTGAACCAGTGTTTGGGTGTCTGGAATTGGATGTTTCCAGCGGGGAATTTGGCTAGCACTTGCTTAAGACCTGGGCAGTGGTATAGCCAACTCGTGTAGGCGTCGTAGTTGAAGCCTCTCCAGTGAGGCAAGACCATGAAGGTGGTGACTGGTTCATTGGTTTGGAGGGAGGAGTGCACTCTGCGTGGCGCAGAGCAATTAATTTTGTTCCTTGGCATTTATGCCTAAGATAGCCCAATTATTGCCTAAGCGTCGCTGTTCTTGTTTGAGGACTTTCTGTATGTACTTGAGAGAGGGGGGGGGGGGGAGAGAGAGAGGGAGAGAGAGAGAGAGGGAGAGAGAGATTGCATCAGAGCAGCACTTCCAGGTGCATCTTTCCTGAGAAGGCAGGATGCCTGCAGAGATCTCAGCGCCTCAAACATTTTCTACACAAATTAATGGTCATCGCGAGGATCTTGATATGGACAGCTGCATGAACTATTCGCAAAGATAGGGCTCATTCTTCATGGACCTTCAACTCTCACCTCCTCAGAGAGCTCAGCACGCGCACAATCTTCGATGGACGTGTGCTTCGCTGGGTCGAACCCGCCCGTGGGGAGGTTGTAGCACACAGCATTTGGGCCTTGACAAAACTCCCTGATCATGGTTACCTGTCAGGAAAAGAAGGAAAACAAACTAAGAAGAGAGACCACTCCACACATCAATGATGAAAAGGAGACAAATGGGTCAAAGAGCTGTGAGACCCCATTATTAGGAGAACATTCCCAGTTTCCAGAGGTTCAAACCGCCTCAATCTTGCCAGTCTACAAACTGTTGCTATATCTAACTATTTTAAGCAGGCATTCAATGATAGAAACTTACACCTTTTAGAGAATCCTGCTGCATATAACTTAGCAATTTGAGCACATTCGAAGCTAGACAAGGTCTGCATCAGGCAGCAAGCATCCTTTTTGATAGACGAGAATGAGCACGGCTTTCGGTGTGAGCTTGGCTCTCAGTATAGCAAGATGGATCAAAAACTTAAATGATTAATTCATGACTAAATCTGGGGCTAGACTAAATCTAGACTTCATTGTTTCTATTAGCTGATTTGTAAGTAAGCTTTTGCAAGTGAGCTTGTCTGTCTAGGGCTAGGCTAGCCACTTTCTGTTGCAGATACCTGTGCGTCAGTGTCCTTTGAGGCTGTGTGAAAGGGAAGCACCACTGCAAATCGAAAATTGCACCGTGGGTGTCCAATGACATCGTATGCCAGAGTCGTGGCCTGCGTGGTGCTATTAGGTAGGCGTGAAATGGAGACGGACACTCCTGTCTTAGAGCACGTCATCAACAAGCCTTTAGCTTTTCCCTTCCACATACACGTGTACCTGGGCACTTGCCTAACAAGAATGAATGGAGTGTGCAGCGCACCTCGCAACACACCGGGGATGTATGCTCTGTCCCATCTCTCTTGAACTTTTGACAGGATGGGAGCATCTTTCACCATGGATGCAATGGCAAGATTTCGCCCTTTCTTACCTGCCCTGTCTTCTCAGAGGTAACTCTCACTTGCCGGTCAAAAAGTGTCAGATACCTGCAAGCAAAGCGCAGTTGTCTGTCCATACCTTCTGTGTGCTCATACTCTCAGCTTCATCTATAACTAACAAGTTGCAATCACTCAGTCTTGTTATAAATGGACTTTTAAGCTCTCTAGTGGCTATACTTGCAAGTCAACGAGCCACTCAGTCCCAACTGACCCAGCTGGATACCCCTCAAGCCATGGGAAAGCGTGACACTCTCACCGCTTGTAGGCGACAGATTCCTCAATGAGCTCAAACTTGGGCATGGGGTCCTGCTGCTGATGTCCTTGTTCCCCTTGCTGTGTGCTCTGCAATACCGAGAGCTGCCTTCGCTGTGCTGTGGGCACAGTGAAAGGTCTAGTTCTAAAGATACACAACGACTTCAAGCGCAGAGGGCACAGCAACAACATCAGTCCATGCCCATGTCAACACGAAACATAAGGCACACACAATGGCAATGGACAGTGCGTAGCAGCTATGCCTTTCAGTACAATGTTTCACACAAAAAGTGGCTCATTATTTTTCTTTTGCAATTGGTTGACCAATCTCACTGGTGTGCTTCTGTGCGAGCATATTAGCTATTGGTGTAACGTGCAAGTGTCAAGTCTTGCCACACAGGATAAAAACAAGAACTAAAAACAAATCCAGGTAAATCAAAGTGCGCGATGAAGCTGTAACGAGGAGCCAAGGCATTCACTACGTTGACCACGGATTGGTGCTCGCATAGAAGCACCCATGGGCCTGAGAGAGCGCCAGCACATCAACTACGCCAACCAAAACATCGGTACCGGTACCGGTACACCGGCATGGATGAAGGCAAGTGTTTGTTTGATTTGAAGGGGAGCTGTGCTGCGTTCCCCACCTCTTCACAAGGCAAACTCACCACCGAACACACAATACGCCTTTTGTGTTTGTGCAGAGCAGCAAATCGGTAGGAAAGCCCAATGCAGGCCAGGGCAAAGCACGTCGCAGTCTGACCGACGATTTTCAGCTGGAGAAAGCAGCAGAAAACAAAAGCAGGCCTCGTGAAGATGAGGAGGAGGAGGAGGAGGAGCTCGAGAGTCTGCAGGCCCGCCTGGCTAGAAGGCAGCCTCTGGGGGGAGTCAATGCCAACGCAAATGGCGGTCAAAACCAGGGTGATTGGGACAACAGATGCAGTTACAAGGCCTGCCATGCCAGTGACCTTGACCTGGAATTCACCATGAGACGGCTTGGATGATGCAAATATGCTCACTGCTGGACACTGGACACTGGACATGGGCTCACGTGCGCATGCGCACGCACACACACACACACACACACACACACACACACACACACACACACACACACACACAAACACACACAAACACACACGCACACGCAAACACACACGCATCCATGTGCATACTTACGCATTCACACATACAACACACATTCGCTCACACACAACACACATTCACACATACACAACGCGCACACACACACACACAATGCTTACACACACACACGCACAGGTAAGGGTAGCAAGGAGGCACAAGCCATCACAAAGCCAAAAAAAGGCACCAGCAACAAGGTACTCAACGCAGCTGCGGCAGCTGAGCTGCATGACTCAGCCCCTGCATCACAGCCCCAATCCCAGCCAGCCCTCCGCCGCAAGAGCACTGCAGCCGATGGTGACCACAACACCAACAAGGGCGTCACCAAGAAGGGAGGCAAGCAGCGCGCGCGGTCCAAGTCTGCCCCCTACCCCGCCCCTGAAAAGGATGCAGACGCCATGGAGGTCTCTGATGAGGGGGCAGAGCCGCAGGGCGGCCACATGCAGGGCCCCAAGGGACAAGCTTCCCAAGGTAAAGCAGGTGCTCATGCAGCAGGGCATGCACACAGCAGGGCCTCGCAGCCAGACATCCTGCCTGACACGCGCACTGCAGCCGCGCCTGCAGCAGCCTCACCTGCCAAAGCGCCCAAGAAGGTGCGCAACAAGGCCCAGTCGGCCCCTCTAGCAGAGCAGCCCAGCCAGGAGGCGCTGGAGCAACCCCAGCCACCTGCAGCGGCTATCCGGGCCAGCGCAAAGCGCAAGAGCGCAGCTCCCGCACTCGTCCAGGGCCCTGCATCAGAGAGTGAAGGCCAGCAGCAGGGGAGGCTGCTCCAGCAGCAGCAGCAGCAGCAGCAGGAACATGTGCATGGGGGTGGCGCGAACAAGAGGCGCAAGCAGCAGGACCAGGGTGCGCATGCAGGTGGTAGCGGTGGTGGTGGGATTGGCAAGGGTCTGGGGGGCAGCAGGGACAGTGGTGGTGGCGGTAGGTGTAATGGCCAGCAAGGAGCTGTGGCCCCTGGCAGCAATGGAGCGGCCAGCAGTGGGGGCTTCAAGACCCTTGAAGAGGTAGCACGGGAGCAGCAGCAGCAGCAGCAGCAGCAGCAGCAGCAGCATGCCAGGTCGAGGGCGAGCAACGGCAACTCCAAGGGTAGGTGGGCAGGTCCATGCGGGGGAGTGTGCCTGCATGGATTACGAACGTGTGGCAGTTGTGACACAGTTCGGCTCTCGCGTAGGGTGTGCCTCCTGTGTGGTGTTGCCTGCTTTTTGATGGTACAACAAGAAAGTAAATGTCAGTGTCTGCGCTGGCTAACCAGCATGCACGAAGGAAAGATCTAACAGTAAGAAAACAGAGCCTTGTCCTTGTGCTCCTTTGTTAGTGAAGCAAGTGAAGCAAACACCTCCCTTCGCATGCCTTGTTGGCCCTGCTGAGCTCACAGCTGGCAGGGTTGCAGTGAGCATAGAGGTCATGCTCCTCGTGACCCTTCCTTCTCAGTGCAACGGCTTCCTTTGCATACCTTCTCAGCCTCGCTGAGCTCACAGATGGCAGGGGTGCAGTGAGCATAGCAGCCATGATCCTTGCGATGTTTTTTTCTCAGTGCAACAATTCCCTTAATATATGCCTTGATGGCCCTGCTGGGTTCCCAGCTGCAGCGGAGCAATGAGCATAGAGAGCATGATCCTCGTGACCCTTTCTCTGAGCGCAACAGCCTCCCTTTGTATACTTTGTTGGTCCTGTTGTGCTTGCAACTGGTGGGAATGCAGGCCGCCCCGACAGGGACCTAGCAGAGATGAAGGCTGTAACCTTACAGCCACTTTGACATCTAGCATTTAGCAGGGAAGAAGGCTAATCTGGCATTACAGCTGCTCCGACAGGGATCTGGCAGGGGTTGCAGACCACCCTGACCTTGAAACCACTCTGACAAAGATCTGGCAGAAATGCAGGCCACCCTGACCTTGAAGGCCAATGGTGTAACACGTGGAGCCACATGCGCAGCGCGTGCTGGTGCTTTATCTTATTGGTGCATCTTCCCACCCTATCTTATTGGTGCATCCAACCCCAGGTACACAATCTTCCAAGGGCACCTGCACGTGCAAACGTGCTCATTTATACCCTACTCAAACACATGCTGGCGAATCACACGTTTGCATGCACAGGCACCGTCTCTTCGCAGCCTGGACAGCAGCAGTCCCTCTTTGAGGGCCAGCCTGTACCAGGCCAGCCCCACTTCCATGTGCACGTACGCTCAATTGCAACCCTCTTTTCAAGCACGCTAACAAATGCGCCAGCCTGCGCGCACAGGCACCAACCCCTTACAGCCTGGGCAGCAGCAGTCCCTCTTTGAAGGCCAGCCTGTACCAGGCCAGCCCCACTTCCATGTGCACAAACGCTCACTTGCAACCCACTTTTCGAGCACGCTAACAAATGCGCACGCCTGCGCGCGCAGGCACCAACTCCGTACAGCCTGGGCAGCAGCAGTCCCTCTTTGAGGGCCAGCCTGTACCAGGCCGGCCCCAGCAGCAGCAACAAAGCAACGCCCTTGCCGTGGCAGCAGCGAGTGGGGCAGGGCCGTCCACGACTGCTGCTGCAGCTGCCCCAGGGGCTCCCTGCCTGGATCAGGCCCCGCGTGCTGCAGCTGCTGCTGCCAGCAAAGGTACACGGTCACAAAAGGGGTTGCAGTAAGGAACGGCGGCAGCTGAAGTTGATAAGCTGACAGGCATTTGCTCTCTAGATGGTTGCATGTGGTAGCAATGGAGAGCTGCTGCTGCGGGCTCAGATTATAGATGAGGAAAAGCCTTACATGGTACAGGTTCAGGTTGGCCTTCAAGATGAGGAAGGTCCTACAGTCAAGACACGCCAGTCTGCTAGCCTGGGGGCTCTTGGATTATAGATGAGGAGGAGCATTACAGGTTATAGATAAAGAGGGTCCCTCTAGATCAGGACAGGCCTTCAGTCAAGACACGCCAGACTGCTAGCCTTGGAATAGAAGTGAAGAAGAAGAGCATTACAGGTTATAGATCAAGAGAGTCCTTCTAAATCAGGAGAGGCCTCCAGTCAAGACACGCCAGACTGCTAGCCTGGGGGCTCTTGGATTTTAAATGAGGAAAAGCCTTACGTATTACAGGTGAAGGTTGGCCTTCAAGATGAGGAAGGTCCTACAGTCGAGACACGCCAGACTGCTAGCCTGGGGGCTCTTGGAATAGAAATGAGGAAGAGTATTACAGGTTATAGATAAAGAGGGTCCCTCTAGATCAGGACAGGCCTTCAGTCAAGGCACGCCTGACTGCTAGCCTGGGGGCTTCCTGGAGATAGCGGCAAGAGCGGTTTCCTTCCCTTTGCTGGGGTGTGGCAAGGAAGAAGTAAACCAAATTGCATGCTCGGCATGCCGGCTGGGTATGTTGGCCGGTGAGCGTGGTCATCCTTTTGGTTTCCTTCATCCTCCATTCCCCGCGGGCGCGCGAGTGCTGAACCATGATTTCATAAGCCCTGCTGTGTAGTCAAGCTCATGTTGGTCATGGCAAGGATTTGATGTTTGAGACTGGCAACCCCCCTGTTTACGCGGCGGCTCAGGGAGCTCTGCGCGGGCGGCTGCAGAGGGCGAGAATGAGGACCCAGCTGTGGCTCCTTTGCTGCAGCCCTTGCCTGAAGCACTCTTGGCATCTGGGGCAAGCTCAAAGGCCTTCCTCAAGCTGCAAGTGAGTGTGGGGTAGTGTGTGGGGTGATGGGAAACGTGGGTTAGATAGGGGATGCTAGGGCCCGGGTTCAAGGCCTTCCTCAGGCTGCAAGTGTGTGCAGGCAAACTCGTGAGAGTGTGTGGGGGGACACGTGTGTGGGGTGATAGAAAGCTTGGAGGCCTTCCTCGAGCTGCATGTGAGTGTGTGGGGGGGAAGGAGTGTGTGGGTTGGTGGAAAGTGTGGAGTGGGCTGGGTCGATCGCAAGAAAAAATGTGATGTTTTGGAGGGTTCCAGGGGAATGTGTGTACTTGGTGGACGTTTGGTTGATTGGAGTGTTGAAAGGGAAGTGCAAAGGATGGATAGAGAAGGTGGGGTAAGAGTGATTAAGAGAGAGGTTGGGATTGTGTGAGAGGAGAGCAGATTAGGATGGGATGTCTGCATGTGGTGTGCAGATGCTGAAAGCAACAAGAAGGGAACTGTCTGGGCAGAGAGCGCTTTGCTTCCTTTTGGCAGACAAAGTGCAGCCAGACCAGATGGTGTTGTGATTTCCCAAGGTGCTCTGCATAAACATAAACATGGCACAGAGTAAGCAACGGTTGCTCATGCCGTGCTGCCAGAGGTGGTGTGTTTGGCTCCAGACAGTTGCAAGTTCCAACCGTAAAATGTTGTACAATACAACATGCATGTGTCAGCAGCTGCTATGTGCACTCTCACAGGGCGCAGGTGCACCCAAGCGCAGTCACATGCATTTGACCACACAAACACACCGCACACACACACAGCACTTCAAAACACAAACACCCCAAGGGAGCACAAATGAACTCTCGCTCTGCCTCCCCGGATTCCTGGTGCTGTGCAGGAGCAGTATGTGCAGCTGCAGGACATGTACCAGGAGCTCAAGGCGCAGAAGATCTCGGAGCTGGAGAACCTGCTAGAGGAGCAGGTGAGGCCTTGATTGTGTTGTATACTCGTCCTGGAGGGCTGGTTCGGATGAACAGCGCGTTGTTCCCATGTGCCTGCTTTTGGGTGCCATTTCATTTCAGGAGCTGCAAACACCTGTCAACGCCCTATGGTTCTGTTGTGGCCCTATCGTGCTGCAGGATGGGTACGTGGAGGAACTGCAGACCTCAGTCAATGCCCTGGCGCAGCATTGGAGGGAAGAAGCGGAGCACCAGATGGAGCTCACCAAGAAGGCAGGCGCGCAGGAGACGCTGAGCAGGCTGCAAGCGCTGGAGGTGCGAGGGTGTGTTACATGGGCAAACATCATGAGCCAGAGCCTCAAGCTGGAGGTGCTGGAGGTGCGAGGGTGTAATGCATGACATGGGTGCACATCGTGAGCCAGAGCCTCAAGCTGGAGGTGCTGGAGGTGCGAGGGTGTAATGCATGACATGGGTGCACATCATGAGCCAGAGCCTCAAGCTGGAGGTGCTGGAGGTGCATGGGTGTATTGCATTACATGGGTGCACATCATGAGCCAGAGCCTCAAGCTGGAGGTGCGAGGGTGTATTGCATTACATGGGTGCACATCATGAGCCAGAGCCTCAAGCTGGAGGTGCTGGGGGTGCGAGGGTGTAATGCATTACATGGGTGCACATCATGAGCCAGAGCCTCAAGCTGGAGGTGCTGGAGGTGCGAGGGTGTAATGCATGACATGGGTGCACATCATGAGCCAGAGCCTCAAGCTGGAGGTGCTGGAGGTGCGAGGGTGTAATGCATGACATGGGTGCACATCATGAGCCAGAGCCTCAAGAAAGCCGTCGTGGAGCACAAGTGGCAGCTGTGCTGTTGCTGCATAGCATTTCCTCTACCAACTCACTTGATGCTGCCTGCCTCACTGCCTGGCAAGAGTAAGAGGGGACTGGGGCCTCAAGAAGATCATTGTGGAGCGCGGGTTGCGGCTGTGCTGCTGCACGGTGTCCCTCTACCAACTCACTCCGTGCTGCCTTGCTGCCTGGCATGAGAAGGAGGAGAACCACCTGAGCCTTGAGAAAACTAGAGTTGGACACCCCACCCCCAGAATGAGCATGTTTTTTACATGCTCCCAGCGCAGTTTGGGTGGCCCAACCTTGGTCAAGCTTCCAACATAGCCTCCTGCAGGGTAGAGCTTGACCAGCCAAGATTTGGGCCCATCTGCCTAATCAGCTGCGGCATGAATCATACTTTTTGGCCACCAAACCGCCATTCCAGGTCACCCATTGCACTAAATTGGGTCATTTTAGGTGGTATAGAGTCCTTGTACAAAAAAAGTGTCGTTGCAAATTGAATGAAGTGAAAAAAAAACCCAGTGGCTGGTCAGGTATAGAACTTCAGCCATTTGCGGGGGGAATGAAACAGATTCTCCGTTAAGGCGCGTGTAAATTTTGGGCTGGACTCGCTTAACCCTTCCCCCCCCCCAAAAAACCCTTCCAGTGTCCCTATGCATACAGAAGCGTACTATTATCTGCTTCTCTTTGAATCCCTCGTCCACCCGCATACTCATGTTAACCTGAACCCCGGGTCCCCCGCATACTCATGTTAACCTGAAAGTGAGCCACAGCAGAGCAAATTTGCAAAAACTGAGATGCGGACGCTCATGCAAGGATGTCCTTCCAGGCACCCATAATAAGCTTGCCAGTCCAAGAACTGCCTGCCTGTCTTCCACATTCAATTGAGCACCTTGCACTGCCACAAATCAAAAGTTTGTTTTGATTTGCTGCACATTTGAATCCACACCCTCCGCAACCCACACCCATTCACATGTGGCACTGACGAGAGTCATGAACAGAGATCCCCTTTTAGTCCATTTTGAACCAAAAAGGGCGCCGACTGACTGAAGGCTTGAGCTGAAAAATGTGATGGTGTATTGATAATTCTACAAAAATGGCTTAGGAAAATCCTGGAAGGGGGGGGTCTTAAAAGGGTTCTGAATATATAGTTTTTTATGGCACGTTAATGCCTTCCAAGAGTTACAGGAACTTCTCCCTCCTGCATTTGCCTTACGGAAATCTAGAAAAAGGAGTACCAAAGGCCGATTTTAAACCTCCTTTCCTTTTTCTGCATATGAAGGATATGAGCATATTACATAGAAGTTATAAAAAGGGATCTTTTGGACTGAAATCCTCAGGGTGTAGCTGCAGGCCCCCTTTTGGGAGTTCTGAGGCCAGGAGAGTGATCTGGGGTCCTCCGATTTGCCCTACATTCAAAGAGCTTGTTCAAATGTAGGCCAGTTGACCCCCTCTGCAAGAAAACCACCGTGGAGCATGAGGTGGCAGCTGTGCTGCTGCACATAATTTCCTCTACCAATCTACCTGCTGCTGCCTTGTTGCCTGGCATGCGTAGGAGGAGAACCTGAGCCTCAAGAAAACCATTGTGGAGCACGAGGTGGCAGCTGTGCAGTTGCGCATCCAGCTGGCAGAGCAGCGGCAGCAGCTGGCTGCTGCAAGTGCGCGCGCAGACGGCGCGGTGGCCGCTGAGCAGCTGCTGCGTGAGGTCCTGCAGCTGCAACAACAACAGCAGCAGCAGCAGCAGCAACAACAGCCGCAGCAACAGCAAGTGCAGCCGGAGGCTCAGCAGCAGCCGCACCAGCAGGAGCAAGGGCGGCAGGAGGAGGATGAGAGGGGGATGGCTGTGGATGCGTTGGAACGCAGCCCCGCAGGTGCCACTCCTGCAGTTGCAGCAAATGGCACAGTGGCTGGCAGCCATGTAACAGGTGCTCCTGCAGCGGCAGCAGAGTCTACCCCTGCTGCTGGAGCAGGCAGCAAAGGCGCAAGCGCAGTGCAAGCAGTGGACGCAGGAGTTGGTGAGGCGCGCGAGGATGAAGTGCCTGGTTTTGAAGGGGGTGAGACAGAAGGGGGACAGGCTGTGGGTAAGGGGCCTTCATCAAGGGGGCGTGCCAGAGCTCCAGTGGCGAAGGCTGCGGCAGGGGGAGCGGTGGGAGGGGGCAGAGTGGCACGCATGAGCAACGCAGAGGCGCGCATGGGTGACGCACAAATGAGCAATGTGGAGGCGCGCATGGGCATGAGCAACGCAGAGACGCGCATAGGCGACGCACGCATGAGCAACGCAGAGGCGCACAAGGGCGACGCGCGCATGAGCGATCCGGATGCTGCAGCCGGCCAGCATTTTGAGTTCGCTGTGCCCCCTCCTCCTCGCCCACAGCCCGCACAGTCCTCCCCAGATGCCCACCTCACTCCCTTGTCACAGTTACCGCCTGATCTGGATCACGATCAACACCTTGATCAGCATCATCAAATTCTCGAGCTGCAGCAGCAGCAGCAGCGATGCAGCGTGTCCATGCAGTTCCCCACCCCAGCTGCCCCTGCCCCCCCCTCCCCAGGCATCGCCTGCCAGTTCCCCACGCCCCACCCCTCCTTGCTTGGATCCCCTGCACGCGTGCATGCCATGACTCTTTCCGACTCGCCTTCGGCAGCAGTAACAGGGGGCCCTGTGTCGTCCTCTGTCATCGCACACATGCCCACTCCACGGCCACCCACCGTGGATGCTGCAGGTGGGTGACGAGCGTAGATGTGTGTCTGCGTCTGTGTGTGTGTTTGCATGCAGGAGCAGTAGTGCCTGTGCACTCACAGCCCTTGCAGCGCTGCTCCCTCCTGGCTTCACAGGAACACGTGCATGCAATCTGCGTAACAGCTCATGCTCATGCTCTAGCTCACATGCAGAAGACCCACGCTCACGCCCATGCACCCGCTCACATGTGACAGATCCACCCTTGTGCTCCACAGTGGAGCAGATCCTCTCATGCTCATGCACCCTTATGCTCATGCGTGCAGCAGATCCACGCCCACGCCCATGCTCCTGCCCCTGCTCACATGCAGCAGATCCACCCTCGCGCTCCACAGTGGAGCAGCAGCGTCAACAGGGGGTGCAGCAGGAGCAGGCGCCTGAGGACGCAGGTGAGGCGGGCGTGCATGACCAAACTAGCATGTCCTGCCGAGATCGTACGGGAGCAGGTGATGCAAATGGTGATAAGGAGCAGGCGATGCAGGCCATAGCAAGCTGCAGGGGGGGCAAGCGTGCACGACGAGAACAAGCATGCGCTGCCGAGATCAAATGGGCAGGTGAAGCAATGTGCAGGTGGCCACCTGGCAGGCATTCAGAACAAGACACTTGTCATGCCAAGATTGCATGAGCAATTGTGGCAGGTGGTCATATGGTGCAAGTGAACAGATATGGTCCAGGTAATCATGCAATGCAGGTGATCTTGTGTAGTGTGGGTAATCATGTGATGCAGGTGATCTTGTGGTGCGGGTAATCATGTGATGCAGATGATTTTATGATGCAGGCATTCATACGGTGCAGGCATTCATACGGTGCAGGCATTCATACGGTGCAGGCATTCATATGTAGGTGAGGCGGGTGTGCAGAGACAGATGAGCATTTCCCGCACACATACACACACGTGTCAGCCAATAATGTCCAGCCTATATATGCTGCTTTTGACTCCCAAACTCTCAGAGAGGAGGCAGACCAGTCATTTGCCTTTCAGCCAGAAGGGGGAATGCCATAAATATGCTTCACACACACACACACACACACACACACACACACACACACACACACACACACACACACAGAGGGCAGCGCGCAAGGCACAGGGGCACGGCAGTCCTCTGGTGAGCGGCGCCGCCGCAGCAGCGGCACCGGCAGCCCTGTGGATGGCCTGCGTGTTGCAGGAGGTGGGCTCTTCTTTTCGTGCTTTGCCTGCAGATAATTTTCTATGAATAAGGTGCAAGTTGGTGTTCACGTGGGTGCAGCGTCACCGGCAGCCCTGTTGATGGGCTGCGTATTGCAGGAGGTGGCATACATAGAACAGGATTGCGTGTTGCAGACGTGGGCTGTTTGCCCTTTGCTTTGTCTGAATATATATACTTGGCATGGCATGTCACACTTGGCATGGCATGGCACACTTGGCACACTTGGCACACTTGGCATGGCATGGCATGGCACACTTGGCATGGCATGGGGGAAACATATGAACCAGCTGCAAAAGTGAATGGGGCTGCGCGGTGCTGGAGGTGAGCTTTTGGTTGTGTGCTTTGCCTCCAGAGCTTTGAGAGGAGTTTTTGAGTGTTGGAGCAGGTGGACGCAGGTGCAGGTGATGCTGCAGCACTGGCAGCCCTGTCCCCCTTGGCAAAGCACCTCGGCACTTCACTTCTTACTAGCACGCGTGTATCATTCGTTCCCTCCTAAAACCTGATGCTTACCTGCAAAATGTCATGTTTTTATTTGTGCTGTGACACTGTTTGACAGTACCTTTAGATAGGCATGCTGGTGCGACAAGCACATGAACCCTTGCTGCCAGGCTGCTGGGCATATACATTTTAAATGTGAAGAGCTTCAGGAGAAGTCAAAGAACACTCTCAGACTGACACGCAGGCAATCAAGAGAGGTCCACAGCCGCCGATGGTTCAGGTGGTGCAGGCAGCTTGCCCGCTGCTGTAGCGCTTGTTTCTTGTAATTTCCTTCTGGATCACCTATTTGTGGGCTCCTCGTCTCATGCAGGTTGCATCAATCACCTTTTCTGTGGGTGCTCTTTTCTTCAATCACCTTTTGTGTTGTGTTGTGTGCTTTTTCCGATCACTTTTTCTGTGTGGGCTCGTTGCCTCTCGCAGATGGCATGGAGGCTGGCGTCGGCAGCAGTGGGAAAAAGAGGGGCAGAGGCAAACGCGCGTCAGCTGTGCATGTGGCAGCAGCAGCAGCCATGCGGCAGGTCAGTGTAAATCAGGGCCATGCCCTGTGCAAAATTGTGTTGGTGATTGTGGTGGTGGCGGCGGTGGCGGCGGCGGATGTTTTGGTGGTGCTGCAGCCAAGCGTCAGGAAGGGTGTAGATGGAGAAAAAGAAGGCTAGTTCGGCAATAGAAGCAAGCCAAATGTGATAATTGAGGGAAAGAGGGGATTTTGCAGCAGCCAAGCGGCAGGTCAGCGTTCCTCAGGTGCAAAGAATAATTGCTACTTTGTGGTGGTGGTGGTGGTGGTGGTGGTGGCGCATATTTTGATGCACAAGAACATGCACCACCACCTGCCACCACCACCTCATTTTTCGGTGCCGCTCAGTATGCTGAATGCACACTGCTGGGAATAAAAATGGGGCAAAGCCAGCAGCTTTGCGCCCTCTGCTGCCCTGTCAATGTAGGCCGGAGGGCTGCGATCCAAACATGGGATTGCACTTGACAGCCGACTCGTGCCTGTGTGTGGTGGAGGGGACTTACAGCCCTTTGAGCCAATGCCCTCCTTTTCCTTCATTAATGTCGGGAGAGTTTCCTCTGCCTCCATGTTTTCTTTTTCTTGCACCTTGCAATAGCACCGAGCCTTTGCCTGCCTGCGCCTCGCCCTTATGTACTCTTATTTGATTCAGGGAGAGTTTCCTCTGCCTACATGATTCTTCCCTCTCTTGTGCCTTGCAATAGCACTGAGTCTTTGCCCGCCCCTTGCCTTGGGATTGTCAGCGGATGTTGTGGCGCCATCAAATTCAGCCACTGGCAATTAAACAAACGACTTGCGCCTTGCAACTGCATGCCTAGCCTTTCCCTACCTGCCTCTTGCCCTTGTGTGAGAGCACTCAGCCTTTGCCCTTACCGGCCCCTTGCCTTGGCTATGCCAGCAAGCGTTGTGGTGCAATCTAATTCAGCCACTGGTAGTCAACTTGTGCCCTGCAGTAGCACCCAGCCTTGGCCCTTACCCGCCCCTTGCCTTGGCAGTGCCAGCAGGCGTTGTGGTGCAATCAAATTTCGCCACTGGCTGTCAACTTGTGCCCTGCAGTAGCACCCAACTCCACCCACTGATGTTTAAACAAACAACCTGTGCCTTGCAGTAGTACCCAGCCTCCGCCTGCCTGCCCCTTGTCCTTGCCTGCAAACGAACAAACCAATGACCTTCGGCCTGCCATCTGCTAATGCCTCCGCCCTTTTGCCTGCCAATCAAACGATGACCCCAGCCTGCCATCCACTTACGCCTGCCTCCTGACATCGATCACTACTTGCACATTGATAACACACACGCGCACACACACACACACACACACACACACACACACACACACACACACAAACACACACACACAGGACCCTGTGGCCCTGGCTTCAAGGCCTGAGGCAGGCGAGCTACCACCCGGTGCCACCCCCACTCACACACCCCTCCGCTGTCCTGCCGATGGTAGCCCTAGCGCGCTTGCAGCCCCAGCAGCCCACGAACCACCTGTGGTAGATCTGGACCCCATGTCGGCGCGCAAGCCAGCAAGGCGCAGGGACAGCGCAGCTGCTCCTGCTGCTCCGATCTCGCCTGATGCGCTGATGAGGGGGGATGCTAGATCGCCGCCAGCAGGCGGTGGTGGCAATGCCTGCATTGCAGGCACACCCAATGCAGAGGCACCAATCAAAGCAGCAGCAGCAGCAGCAGCAGCAGCCGCTGCCAGATCGCCGGTGGCGGCTGCGACAGCAGCCCAGGCATGGGTTGGCCCTGGAGAGTGGCAGCCCATGGCGGGGTTGCAGCTTGCGCGGCTGCAGGACGACATGATGATGGAGGTGAGGGCCGGTGTGTATTTGTGTGTGTGCGTGTGTGTGTGTGTGTGTGCGCGTGTGCGTGCGCGGACTGTGTGGCAGTAGGTGAAGGTGAAGCAGCACCTGCCCAGGCATAGGTTGACCCTGGCGGGTGGCAACCCATGGTAGGGGTGCAGCTTGCGCGGCTGCAGGACGACATGATGATGGAGGTGAGGGCTGGTGTGTATTTGTGTGCGTGCGCGCGTTTGCGCGCATGGTGCTGTGAAGCCTCTCCTGATGGTTATGGAGGTCAAGGCTGGGGTGCGTGTGAGGGTAGGTGGGTGGATGCACGTGCGTGGTTCTGTGTAGCCTTTACTGTTGGGGTGGAGCTTGCACAGCTGCAAGACAACAGGAAGACCACATCCTTGTCATGATCAGTGACTGTGCCATGTGGCTTCCTTGTAAAAGGATGCACATCCGAACTGCCAACCCCATCATGGCATGAAGTCCACCTCTGGCTGTCGGGGTGCATCCCATTGTTCTTCCCCGCCCTCTGACCTCGCATCAGCAGGGGCTTTTGCTTTCGCCGCATTGCACATCCCACACACCTCAAAGCAAATAAGACTTTGGTCGCACGCCAACTCTCTTGGCACATGCCTACTGCTCCAAAGCGTGTGCGTGCTTTGCTCCGCTGTGTTGATGCCCAGGAGGATGAGGTGGTGGCAGTGAACCAGCTCAGGCAAGCAGCGCCTCCTGCACAAGAGCAGGAGCACGGACAGGCGGAAGCGGGCAGCGCAGCAGCAGCGCAGCCTGCAAATGGCGCCAGCTCGCCCAGCATCGCTGTAGAAGAGGGGCTTGGAAACAACAGCACCAACAGCAGCGGTGACAACAGCAACAGCCCTGCCGGAGGCAAAAGGGGCCTGCCTCCTACCGCCGCCACCTGCCCGCCCCCTGCCCCTCGCCCCGCGAGTCCCACGCCAACGCAAACCGGCGCACACAACACAGCAGGGCAGGAGACCAGCATGCAGCAGCCGCCGCCACCGCAGGCGCACGTGCTGCATGCAGGCGCAGCAGCGGCAGGAGACCAGCAGCTGTGCCCAGGCATGGAGCAGATCCGTGCAGCGGCGGTGGCCACAGCGGCTGCGCTCAAGGAAAGCAACGAGTCAGCACCGTCGATGGATTCGAATGTGCAGCTGCCACAGCAGGCGGCAGCCCAGGCTGTGCCAGCCCCTGGGTTGCAGGTGTGTGTGTGTGAGAGAGAGAAAAAGAGAGAGAGAGAGAGAGAGAGAGAGAGCAGCAGCAGCAGGCCGCAGCCCGGGCTGCACCAGCCCCTGGGTTGCAGATGTGTGTGTATGAGAGAGAGAGAGAAAGAGAGAGAGAGAGAGAGAGAGAGAGAGAGAGAGAGAGAGAGTGAGTGAAAAAGAGTGAAAAAGCAGCAGGCCGCAGCCCGGGCTACACCTGTAGCTGTGAGTAAGAGCGCTTAAGCGTATTTGGGAAGGCAGATTTGAACCCGCAAGAACGAGATTAATTTCAATGAAGAACATCCCGAGATTACAACTATTTAAGGGCACGATCTGCCTATGAGATATGACATATGACATATTACTGATTCTTGATCGATAAGATCAGTTAGGCGAGTCCTCAAACCACAACAGGTGTGTATAAAATATTCATGTATTATTTATATGATATTATATTATACTTCAATGCAGCTTACACCGCTACAGCACTGAACCCTAGGTTGCAGGTGTGTGTGTGTGTTTATGTTCGTATGCGCGCGCACGCTATTGATGGCAGCTGACAGGGCCCTGTGTCCCATGCACATGCAAAGCTGCAGCTGCACTAAAATAAGATAGAAGGTTGTGTGCGCATGCACACCTGCACACATACACGCACATACACACACGCTGTGCTTGTTTGCGCAGGTGGAGTCGCAGCCACAGCAAAACATGTTCTCCCCTCAGACGTCGGTGGTGTCTCCACGCTTGCTGCCGGATGGCGCTTCTGTCGCAGGGGCGCAGCACCGACTCCTGCAGGTGTGTTCACAGCCACGTGTAGTGCAGGTGTGCAAGTGAGGCAGGGATGCAAGTGAGGCAGGGGTACAAGTAATGTTCCAAGTGTTGTCTTGTGTGTGTGTGTGTGTGCAGCGATCGACTCCTGCAGGTGTGCCCACAGCCACGTGTAGTGCAGGTGTGCAAGTGAGGCAGGGACGCGAGTGAGGCAGGAGTATGAGTGATGTGCTGAGTGTTGTGTGTGTGTGCAGCAATCGACTCCTGCAGGTGTGTCCACAGCCACGTGTAGTGCAGGTGTGCAAGTGAGGCAGGGACGCGAGTGAGGCAGGGGTACGAGTAATGTTTCAAGTGTTGTCTTGTGTGTGTGTGTGTGTGTGTGTGTGTGTGCAGCAATCGACTCCTGCAGGTGTGTCCACAGCCATGTGTAGTGCAGGTGTGCAAGTGAGGCAGGGACGCGAGTGAGGCAGGAGTATGAGTGGTGTGCTGAGTGTTGTGTGTGTGTGTGTGTGCGTGCAGCAATCGACTCCTGCAGGTGTGTCCACAGCCATGTGAAGTGCAGGTGTGCAAGTGAGGCAGGGACGCGAGTGAGGCAGGAGTATGAGTGGTGTGCTGAGTGTTGTGTGTGTGTGTGTGCAGCAATCGACTCCTGCAGGTGTGTCCACAGGCACGCGTTGTGCAGGTGCGCAAGTGATGCAGGAGTGCAAGGGATTAGGGATTGGTGTTGGCATATAGCGCTTTACAACATATCGCGCTATATAGCGTTATAGAAGACCCTCATATAACGCTATATGCCGATCTATAAGGAGTGGCATTGGGAAATAGCACTATTGTAACGTAATGCTATATAATGCTGTATAGCGCCGGAAAATGTGGCGTATGCCGATCCCTACAAGTGATGCAGGTGTGTGACGGATGTTCCGAGTGTCCTGGCAAAAACAATGTGAATTTTCTCCTTTCCAAGCCAAGCGCCCCCATTTGCATACTTGCCACAGCCAAAGCGTGAGATGCAGCAGAGTTATGGGGCGGAAATGGATCTGTGGCACTAATGCACTGCTGAGAGCCCTCTATAGGCTAAGCACTAATGCACTGCACTCATGCACTGCTGAAAGCCCTTTATAGGCACCCACAGAGTTGCATAAGGATTGGATTGGACTAGCCGCCTGCAGCAGCGCACGTGAAAAAGTGTCTTGTCATGCTGCCAATGTTGTGTCCGGCCAAATTGCAGAGTATCCCTTCAAATAAGAGGGCTGGGGACCAATCGTGTGCGTTCAAACACACACGTACACAAGCAAACATAAAAACATCGAGCACGCAGTACGCAGAATGCTTGTATTGCGTGGCAGCCCGACCTTTGCTGTTGCAGCGCAGCGTGGCGCGCATCAGGTTGTGGAATTGCCGTTGCCAAAGTAACGCCTATTGTGTAGCAACTGAACTCTGAGTTTGCATGCCTACAGATTGTGCACGCATACAGAGCATGCAGTTTTTTCAATGTAAACGTACGATTGGCCACCAATGTGGACATGCGCATAATCCTCATGCCAGTACAGAGCTCAATTGCCATACAACAGGCTGTAGCCTGGCAACGATGGCAGGTATTTGAAGCAGGCCCATGATTGGCCAACTATGTGCCTGTGCGCAGGAAAAGCTGCTGAGGCGCAGCTGCCCAGTGGCAGCAGCGTAGATGGGGACACTGTTGGGAGTGCATTGGCCAATGCCAGAACATGTGTGCAGGGACTGGGTGCTGAGGCGCAGCAGCCTGATGGCAGCAGCGGCGGATGGTGCCATGTTTTGTGGTGCATTGGCCAACCTTCAAAATTTATGAAATGCATCGTGTATCACATTGTGTGCAGGGTTTGGCTGCTGAGGCGCAGCAGCCCAATGGCAGCGTGGATGGTGACAACTTTGGCAGCCACCAGAGCATGCAGCCGTCCACCAGGACTCCTGCGCAGACACCCAGGTGCGACATGAGCCGTGTGGCAGCAGGGTGCTTGCGTGCGTGTGTGTGTGTGTGCATGTGTGCTTGCGTGCGTGAGCTGTGTGGCAGCAGGGTGCATGTGTGCTTGCGTGCGTGGGTGCGTGGGTGGGTGTGTGCGTGGGTGTGTGTGTGTGCATGCGTGTGTGTCTGTGTGTCTGTCTGTGTGTGTGTCTCTGTGTGCATGTGTGTGTCTCTGTGTGCATGTGTGTGATTCTGTGCGCAAATGTGTGTCTCTGTGTGCATGTGTGCGTCTCTGTGCATGTGTGCATGTCTATGTGCGTGTGTGTGTGCGCGCACGCTAACCCACGAATGCACAGTGAGGCACCCATTTGGCCCATGATCAACAGAATCCGGCATATGATTGAATGAACCCGGCATGTGTGCTGCCTCTCATTCTGCACAGCGATACACCCTGCATGGTCGGCATGATGGGATCCTTGCAGGGACTCCAACAAACCCAATGCTGCATCCAGGTCACCACTTGCGCATGGAGCCACCACGTAACCATCACCACTGTACATGCACACCGCCGATGCGCTGTCACCACGCAAGTGTGCATCACCAGACCTGTGTGTGTGTGTGTGTGTGTGCGTTGTCACCATCTGTATGTGAAATCCTGTAGTCGTCTGCATTGACTTCATTTCTGGCATCAACTGTTGTGTACATACTGTGAGCACTGCAGAATAGCAGGCACGCAGTCTTTCTTGATACGCTTAACATATCATTTGTGTGTGCATGCTACCACCTCCGCACGCATGCAGCATGGCGCCCAAGATGGTGCGCATGCAAGCCGGTGTGCAGGGCCTGTTGTTTCAGAAATAGTTGTTGCAGTTTTTGTTTGTCAATCATTTGTGTGCGCATGCTACCACCTCCGCACGTCTGCAGTATGACACCCAAGATGGTGCGCATGCAAGCCGGTGTGCGGGGCCTGTTCGGCTTTGAGGTCAAGTCCCTGCCCCAGGAGGGCGCCTATGAGTATACCCACACAGCAACAGGCATGCGCTTCCAGGTGAGATTGGCGGGATGTTGGCGTGTGTGTGTGTGCGTGCAGTTGTGCGCGCTCGTGCGTAAAAGGATTGGATTAAATCATCTTGCAACCTATCAGGTCTTCTTAGGTCCGTAGCAGATAAACATGCCTCAAGTATACCCACACAGCCACAGAGGCATGCGCTTCCTGGTGGGACTCCTGTGGCTGCTGGTTATTTTTAGGTTTTCACAAAAGAAATGATGGAGGTGGATTATAACACCGGGGTACAAGGGTGCCCATGCACCACAGGCATGCCCTTTCAGGTGGGATGCTGGGGATTGTCATAAGATGGAGGCGCTTCATAATACCAGGGTACGAGGGTGGCCGTGCCACCACAGGCATGCGTTTCCAGGCAAGGTTGATGGTTGCTGGTGACTCTTGCACGTCATGCAATGCGTGATCATGATGCCTGACCCTAAATCCTAAACCCGACACATTACTAGGTCTGCCCATGGGACATGCTTGAGGACGCGCACACACACACACATACACACACACACACTTCATGTGCACACGTGACCCCCTCATCAAACGCAGTTGTGCCCTGCCAGCGACGACGCCTCCCAGGACAGCGAGCTGCAAGGCTGCTTGGGGGGGGACGCAGCAGGCGGCAGCAGCAACGGCAGCAGCGGCCCTGGCCTCCGCCTCGTTGACTTCCATCCCCTGTGCCTGGGGCAAGCCAAGCTGCCCGCCTTCATGCGCACGACCTTCCAATTTGAGGAGGGCGGCAAGCAGGCGTTCATGAACCAGCTGTGGGATGCCCTTACCCAGCTGTGAGCGAGCAGCGTGGGGCACGTGCAGGGTTGGCCAACCCTGTATACATCTGCCGTATATTTCTGCTTGTTTGCAGGGACAAAACCAGGGCAGGGAATGAGGTATATGGCATGTATGTGTATGGAATGGGCCGAACCTTGGGATGTGCCTGCAAGCGGCATGCCTGATGTGTGCTGCCGCTGTCTGGCGGCTTTGTTGGAGCTTTTGCGCGATGAGCGTGGTGCAGCTTGGTGCAGTAAATTTGGCTGCAATGTATTGGTAGGCCCACAAGTAGGCCGTTCATGATCACCCCTTGCATGGCATGCGCGTGGCTTGGATCCAAGGAAGCTGAGCATTAACTCAGGCAACTGCTGGGCTTTCCAAATTGGGGCAAGTGCGGTGAAGCATTCCCTCAGACCATGATTCTGATCCAGCATGGCGCAAAGGGGTTTGGCAGACATTTAAATCGGTGATGTATGTGCGAGCCAACACTGGACTCGTGCTTTCCCCCCTTGACACACTCTTTTGTACATTCACCTTAATAAATTGACAGGCAAGTGACAAACAACTCCATGGACGTGAGTGGTGACCAATCATCCACTAGTATGTGTGCAGCTCAGATTCCATGGGTGTTTATGTGCCCTTCTGGAGTTGATAGTAGGGCGTTATTATTTTGATTGTTGGTGAGTGGAAGTGGGTATGGGAGTAGATGCATGTGTGTACGACAGTGACGAGACAGTGAAGACGCTGCCCCTTTGAGCGCCTAGCCACAGGCAGCTCGCCCTGAGAGTGCCTTAAAGAAAGCTGCCCTGAGGTCACCTTCCAAAAACCTGACTGGTCTACTGAAGACTTGCTGCCACTGCAGCATGGGGTCAGGATGGGAAAATAGGTGTTCTGCCTCTGCTCCTTGCCTGGTTGTTGGCGGGTGTAAGTGTGAAGCACGGGCGTGCCGCTCAGCTGATGTGCCCTGGAGGTCTGTGCAGCTAGGAGTCCCTTTCCAACTGAAATGCCCTGCAGGTCTGTGCAGCTAGGAATCCCTTTCCAATCCTATCTTAAAGCATGAGCCTTTGTACTATTTTCTGAGACGTGGGCACTTCTGAAGACAAGTGCACGTCCCTCTGCTGTCTGTTGATGTCCTTTGTTGCCATCAGGGCAAAGCTTTGAACAATGTGCAAGACCATGGTGTGAAGGGAAACCTGGAAATCGAGATACAGGTCAGGGAAGCAAAACAGAGCATGAATCCACATTGATACTAATTTGCCATGTGTAAAACAAGGGAAGACCAAAGGCTTTGGCTGCAGTTGAAGAGGCCGCGTGCATTTAGGAAGCTCAAACTACTGAAAGGTGGTACCTAGGTGAGCTCCCATGAAATCAAAAAAGAAAATCCTTGAAATTCTTCTCGGTAGCAGAGTACTCCCAACGGGGTTTGCAATGGAGTATGACCTTCGGCCCAGGTTGCCCTCAATAGGGCTTGCTGGGAACAGCCCAACCGCTCCAGCCAACCTAGGAATGTCAGATGTCCATGGCCAACTTTGTTGGAAGCATGTTTTCTTGCACTTCCTGTGCGCATCTAAGAAAAAGAAAGAAAACCAATGGGCAGTGAAAAACACACCAATAAAGGAAAAAAGGACACCTAGTGCTGACTGCTAGGATGGAAATAAAGGGGATTGTAACAAAATGTAACATTTCAAATAGAGGAAATGTGAAAGAATAGAAACTAGAAAAAGAAAACTATGTAGGAAGAGAAAACTCCCCTACATCAATTGAGGGAAAGGAGACACATCGGCCCCAAAGAGCCGTGAGTCCCCTCCACCACAAAGGTTTAAAACAGAGTGAATGGGGGTCTGAGGGTTACTGGAAGCACCCGGCTCCAGAACCTGGTTGTGAGGAGTGATTTTGTTCTCAATAGCACACCTTGTTGTAACAAGTTTGTGGGAAAAAAGAAAAAGCTACGTAGGCAGAGAAAACTCTCCCTACATCAATTAAGGAAAGAGAGACACATTGGCTCAAAGAGCCGTGAGTCTCCCTCACCAGAAGATTAGAGGGAAATTAATGTGGATCAGGTGGGTTTCTGGCAGCACGCTGCTCCAGGGCACCAGTGTTGTGATGAGTGTTTTTAGTTTCAATGGCACGTCTGGTAGAGGTGAGTTTGTGCGCAAATCGTACAGAATGGGCATGGAGTTTTCTTGCAAGTGTTTCAGATCTCTGTGAGTCAATCCCTAATTTTTTGAATTGGTCAAGGGTATGGGCAGTGTAGATAGTCCCCCACACACCCAGGAGGATTGGGTGGATAGTAATCTCTGCACCTTGGAGTTGTTTGCACAGTTCACTGTGTTGTTGCTGTGAGGCTTCTAGCTGGGCACCAGGCCTCGTATCTTCACATTTTTTAATTTCTATCAAGTGGATATGGCAGGCTGAAATTGTGCAACTCCCCATACTGCGCAGTAGTCTGTGTGAGGGTGGAGTGGGTGGCCTGTTTGGGTTAATGGGGTGAGGAGTGACCAAGATAGCATCAGGGCGGCTGGAGTTGCATCTGGTTTGAATAGGAATCATGGGTTTAAAGAGGTAGGGAGGCACAATACGATTAGAAATTTGCTCAGGGACTTGCAGGTCGTGCTGGGCCAAACGGTTTGTATTGCCTGCATCCAACTGCACAAGATTGGCCCCATAAGAGCCTTCACTGACCAGTTTTAAAATCCTCCTGCAAGCAATATTGTGATGCTCAGTTACCATGTTACGCATGACGGGGCATTGGCAGCCAGATAGGATGTGGAGAGCGCTATCCATGTGGTGGCAATCAGGTAGGGGGCATGTAAGGCTAGCGGATCTTTTATATCGGACTGCATGCTTCTGATTGTATAGGGTGCCTGTGCGGTATTGGAAGACAGTGCGTTTCATTCGAGTTGAGAGGCTGGGCATATTCCAAAAGGCATTACTCATGCTTTTGTTTACATGGGGTAGCAGCTCTGGTAATAAATGTAGCAGCCTGTCTTCCGGTCAGCATAGCCCAGCTTATGCTGAGCATGCATATAGGATTTCAGAGCATTTTGAAGGTCTGGGAGGTGCCTTAGACGGGGAGAAGAAGGGTGGGATTGAGATGGCCTAGAATCTGTCTCTTCCCGAGCCAGCCAGGTTGTAGTGTGGAAGGGGTTTCCTCCTGGGCCAGCGCTAGGGATTCCAGTATCATTCAGGTTACCATCTTTGAGGGAGGCCTGGTATCTAGCAACCTGATCTGCGCATTCATTCCCAGCTATTCCAGCATGAGACTTGACCTTGTAGAAAAAGATGTGATCTTGAGAGGCTCGGGCAAGGTTTGAATTTTTCTTCAGAACATCTCCTTGCCCGTGATGTCTATGCTTCTCTGGGTACAGGATTTGCTTTCTGGGTTGGTGAAGTGAGCTGAGGCTATCTGTGGCAATATGTGTGTAACCATGAGTGAGTGCAGCAGCAATGGCAGCCAGCTCAGCTCTTCCTATGGTATTGGTAATACCAGCGCCATAGGGTTCAACTAGATTTTGTGAGCCACTCATAGGATGGTACGCACCTGCCCCTATAACTGTCTTGCAGTTCTGGACCTGGCAACTGCCGTCTGTGTAGGCCCAAGACCTCCAATCTGCGATTTTAAGCTGGAGGTTGGGATGGGACCGACAAGGAGCTTCGACGGTAATGTCTGAGGCAGATCTTTGGGGGCCCTTGCAAATCTGTTTCATGTCTAATTGGAGTTTTTCACATTTCCTTATCCCGAGCATCACTCTATGTCTTGTATTTTGGATGGGGTAGTTACTAACGTTACTGATAATCCATTTGGCCTCTGGGATGGCTTTGGCTAGATCCTGAAGCCAGGTATGGTTCTGATTATTCAAGTGAACTCTTGCAGCCGTATTCCAGACTGCAATGATTTGTAAGTCCCAGGTATGCTGAGGGAGGGCAGTTTCCTGGCTGGTCCAGGATTGGGGTTTATCATAGGTAAGTTTACTTTTTGGAATGGTCCCGAGCTTGTAGCAAAGGTGTGGGTAAGCATTGAGGAGTCCTGAGTTCGTGGGCATACTCAACAGAATGGGCATGGAGTTAATTAGCAAGTTTAATAGCATGTTAGTGGTCGGACTGCTTGGAGTCAGAAACTTCTTGAAACAGGGAAAACGCACGGCTCTTTGAGCCAATGTGTCTCTTTTTCCTTAATTGACGTAGGGAGTGTTCCCACTGCCTACGTGTCTTTCTTTTCAAGCAAAGAAAAGTCTACATCAGCCAAAGGCTGGTGCATTAAGGAAATTTTCCTTGAAGTAAAGCAAATGAGCTAAAAGTTAAGAAGCTTTGTAGGCAGAGAAAATTCTCCCTACATCAATTGAGGAAGAGGACACGTTGGCTCAAAAGAGCTGTGAGTCCTCCACCACAAGAGGGGGCCGCGGGGATAACAGGGATCACTCAGCGCCAGCCGCAGACACTCCACCTGCTTCCAAGGTCCGCCACCCTAGTCATCTCCTTCCAGAAAAGAGGCACGTCTATCTCGTGGAGGTCAAATACTGTTAAGACACCAGGCCCAAGATTCAGCTGGAGGCCTCCAAGCAACAGCACCGCGACCTCTGTCGCAATCTTTCAAGGGCCTCAGCTCAAGTCACCCTCCATACCATCCTGTTAGGTGTGGGAGGGGTCATCTACACCCCCCACACTCTGGAGTCTCTTAAAGAGCTTGGTCTTAACACTCATACAGCCACCAGGCTTGCTCTGAAGCTTCATGCCCATTCCGTCCAGTACGCTTATATACTTTCTAGCACCAGACGCGCTCTTGAGAAGACTCCTCTCAACTCTCGTCACCAAGATCAGGCACGGGCTGCTGCTGGTAACCTTCCTGATCCCCATTGACTTCTTTCTTTTGTCTCTCTTGGTGAAGGGGATACAGGGTGCCTTGGCCCTAGGTTTCCTCTTTTCCTTAATTGATGTGGGGAGTGCTTACACTGCCTGTGTAGTTTTTCTTTTCGTTTCTCCACCACAAAGCTACGGAAAAGAAAGGGCTATGGGGGACCTCGAGGATAACTGGAAGCACCTGGTTCCAGAACCTGGCTGTGAGGAGAAAATTTGTTTTCAAAGGCGCTTAACGGTAACAAGCTTGTTGGCATACTGGGACTCCAAGCAGTCATAAAAGCAAACAAGCACTTGAGTGTTGAATGATACCGTATTGTTGCTAGTAATAAATAATAAACTTGCTCAAAAACTTCATGCCCATTCTGCTCAGTATGTTAACAAGCTTGTTACCACTAGACGTGCTATGGAAAATAGTAATGCGTCGTGGTGGAGGAGACTCACGGCTCTTCTGATCCAATGTGTCTCCTTTTCCTTAATTGATGTAGGGAGAATTTCCTCTGCCTACATAGTTTTTCTTTCTCATATCACGACCTTCAAATTCCTACACATGCCTCAAACAGAAATATACCCCCTTACATCTTTTTACGTAATTTTCCTCTCTTTCTTCTTTCACTCAAACCATGTATTATGCAGCAGGAACAGCACCTCACATAGGACCAGCACAGCTACCCGCATAATACAGCCCCATCATCTAAATGCAAATCAGTGGCACGTGCAGTTGATTGACATTAAGTACTGTGAAAACACAAGGCCTGGGCAACAGTTGGAAGCGGCACAGCGGCAGCATGCAGACCTTTGCAAGAGTATCAGTGGAAAAGCTGTGAAATCACACACCCTCCTTCTGGGTGTTGGAGTGACTTGTTGTAATGACAAAGGTCAGCTTAAAAAATTAGGCCTCGACCACCAACGAGCTAGCAAGCTTGCACGTGAACTCCACGCACATTTTCTTAAGTACGCCCACAAACTTGCTACAACTTGGTGCGCAATTATGAACAAAAATAATCCTCACAGCCACGTTTTGGAGTCGATTGATTCCAGCAACCCTTCAGACCCCCCCTAGCCCGTTTCGCTCCTGCTTTGTGGTGGAGGGGACTTATAGCTCTTTTGAGCCAACGTGCCTCCTTTTCCTTGATTGATGTAGGGAGAGATTTTATGCCTACTTGATTTTTACTTGTCTTCTCTTTTCCTGTTGAACGACAACACCAACAAGCCGCATCAACTCCAGGAGCTCAACCTAGGAACACCAGCAAATTTATGCAAAGGTTACTTTTTGCCTCTCAGAGGGCACCGTGGCTGCTCAGAAAATCTCTTTAACAGGCATAGCTGGCCAAGTCCAGGAAAAAGAATAAACAGAACTTAGGGAAGGTCATTGGACCTTTGAACACAATGCAAAAATACAAGGAGAATCGCATTTTCACTCATTGAATCCTGGAGGGAGTGCGATATCATATTGCACGGATGATTGACAATTTATATGACATCCAACCAGCTTTGGGGGTCCCAGGAAATCCGGGAGAGGAGTGTGCAAAAACCTACAGGTCTTTACTGTGAACATCTCTAGCTTGCCTTGGTACTATTCTCTGGCACTCTGTGAACTCCTAATGCTCATCAAGCATCACCTTGAAAGCATTTGGTCCATAGAACAATGGAGAGGCACTGAGTGTGCTTGTGCACATCACCTTCAGTCAAGAAGCTTCAGTGTGCTTGTTCTTCCCCTCCCTCTCTCATCTGGAGCTCTGCTTGGTAGTGTCTTCCTTGAGGACATAAGGAACGGCTCAATTGGGGACATCCAGAGCACCAACAGTGAAAAATTTCCATGAGACATCCCACATGGTTTATGAAGAGAAAACTGCAAGTGAGCCTTGCCTTGTTGGAGCCACTTTCTGCTCGCTGCTACGATCGCGTGTTGCGGCAAGGTTTCTCTCAAAGGAAATCCAGGAATCATCCCTGTGCAGAGCTAACAAGTGGGCTGGTGAGTGGGCTGAGTACCTGGGACTCCCACACCTTCGAGGCCGTGGCGTCTTTTGCTGCTCCATCAAGAGGAGAGAAAAAAGGGTCAATGGGGATCAGGAGGGTTACTAGCATCTTGATCTTGTTAGTGAGGGTCTTAAAAATTCTTCTCAAGAGCACATCTGGTGCTAGTCATTAATAGCAAGTTTGCTTACTTAAAGCATGTTGGACAGATGAGCATGAAGCTTCAGAACAAGCTCTTTGAGTGTGAAGGCCGCTCTTTAAGGAGCCCCAAAGTGTGAGGGGTGTAGATGACGCCTCCAACACTAAACAGAATGGTATGGAGGGTGATTTGAGCTGAGGCCCTTGGAAGATGGCGATAGAGGCCGCAGTGCTGCTTTCTGGAGGCCGGAAGCTGATCCGTGGGATGTGCATTAATAGTATTGAACTCCACAAGATGCCTCTGGTCTGGAAGGAAAGGAAAGGTGAGGGTTACATAGCTGTACCTGCCTACGGGGGCAGCCAATTTGAAGCCAAAGGTGCCTGTAACCAAACTGACCTATAAAAGAAAATAAACGGGACAATCTATACTGCCCATACCCCAAATCAGTTTAGAAAGCTATACGTTGACCAGCAAAAGTGTACCAAACTTGCACGTAAGCTCCATGCCCATTCTGTGCAGTATGCGCACAAACTCATCTCAACCAGACGTGCCATTGAAAACAAAAACACACCACAACCCTGGTCCCCTGGAGCTGTGTGCTGCCAGAAACCCACCAGACCCGCATTAGCTTCCCTTCTACCCTCTGGTGAAGGAGATTGACGGCTCCAGAGCATCAAGGATCCTTGAGCCAATGTGTATTTTTTCCTTTATTGATGGTGGGAATGTTCTCACCGCCTACACGGTATGCAATTTTCTTTCCTGGATTGTTTAATGCTGGGACTCCCTGTGGGAGTAAGGCATACAGGCTTAATAGAATGGACATATTTTGGAAGGATCTGGCTAGGATGATGGACTTTGGAAGCAAGTGGAGCCACTGCGGCTGGCGTTGAATGCTCCCTAGTCCCCTCGCTTACCCCTCTATTTCTCAATGGACATCGGGAACTTGTCCCTGGCGCTCTTTCTATTAAAACCACTAATATTGTGTCAGGGCGACTGGGAGTTAGCCTTTGTTTATCAGGGAACAAAATCAATAGGGATAACTATTATAGGGGGCAGTAGGGGGTAGAAGGGGGATGTAGGGGGGCTGTAGGGGGGTACATTTGTTCAGTGTTCAGGGACCTGCTGGCACCTTGAAAGAGGGTCCTGTTGGCAAATTGTGGCGCTCGGTTCCCATACTTGACATGTTGTTGCACACAAGCAAATAACCCCTCTAAGCCCCCACAAGAGTGGCCCCTCACATGCACACGAGCAAATAACCCCCCACAAGAGTGGCCCCTCTTGCACACAAGCAAACAAGCCCCCAATATTTGCTTGCACACAAGCAAACAACCCCCCACAAGAGTGGCCCCTCTTGCACACAAGCAAATAACCCCCCACAAAGAGTGGCCCCTCACATGCACACAAGCAAATAGGCCCCCACAAGAGTGGCCCCTCACATGCACACAAGCAAATAACCCCTCTAAGCCCCCACAACAGTGGCACGACCACCTCAAGATAATCACAATGAATGTCCGGGGTCTCTTCAAAAGTAAGGAAGATGTACATGATCTTATCGCCTACCATGATCCAGACATACTCTCCCTCACAGAAACTAAAATTACAGGAGGTACCAAAACACCACAATGGCTTTAAACCCTCCTTCAAGGGTATGCCTGGTGGCATAGCTCCAAGTACTCCTCAGGCACTATCCTCTGTATCAAAAAGAGCATTGCCATAACCACCCAAGCCACACAAATCCCCTTTCATGACTGGGCGGAAGGCAGACTGATTGCTGTCCAACTCCACACCCCTGGCAAACCAATCCTCTTAATATCTTCCTACTGGCCATCAGGCACAGATAACAATGCTCTCCAAACAAGGAAAAGCATGGAGGACCTCCTCAAAAACCTCCTCACCTCCCAGACCTGCACCCCCATCCTGCTTGGGAACATGAACGCCATGCTAGTTCCCCAAGACAGAAGCAGCCATAATAGTTATGCACAAAACAAACTTTATCACACGTTCATCTCTAACACCAACCTTTGCCCCCTTGACTGGCACGTACCCCATAGACCCTGGACATACAGGTCAACGATAGCAAACCTTGAGCAAGGTGCAAATTATACCCTGAGCCGCATTGATGACATTCTGCTGCCATCACATCTAATCCAAGCCCGTAATGCTGACTACCAATCCCAAATTTTCTGCTGTACTGCTGACTAAGGCTATAAACACAGTGACCACACCCCCCTACTTGCTAACATCCCTACTAAAATTCTTGGCACTAGAATTGGGAAGCTCCCAGACACTGTCAAACCTCACCAGCCCAAGCGCATGCTCGTCCGCCCCATCAAACCATCGGACCTGGAGAAACTGCACTGTGCCCTTAGAGACCCTACCTATGCACCCTGCATCACTCATGCCAATATGGTCAAAACCCTGAACACCATGCACACAAATGCCCTCTCCCACCTCTCCTCCATTAAGAGCACATGCGCCAAGCAACAAACCAGACTCAACCACCTCTGCGGGCTCCCAGCTAAGCAGGTGGTGAAAGACTTGGCGGGACAAATTGTCACCCTAGTCAAGGAATGCCATGAGGTGGCTCTACAAGTGTGTGCCACCAAAGCAAACAATGGGAATTCCAAACACTACAAAACAAGGAAAATCAACAACCTCCGCAAATCCCTCAGGAACAAGCTTAAATCTGTCCGGCACTTGCAATACAATCTGCCTCAATCCCACCTCCTCTGTACCTTTGAAGGTGCTTACTCCCAAAATACACAAAATCCTAACCTGCACAAGGCTCTCCTTTTTGTGTAAAGCTTCACAAGCAAAGAAGACCCACCCCCAGCCTCCACTTCTCCTCCACAAATTGCGACTGTGCTCGATGCACAGCACAAAAAGATCAAGGACCAAATTAACAAAATAGACAATGACTACGAGGCTCAGTGCAACAAAAGAGCCAGGAGGCAACAACAACGTAAGATTGCTAAACGCCCAGCATTGGCTAACAAAGAGATTCTTGGTGGGAAGACTGCTAGCCCCCCACAAGCTCAAACCCTTACAGATCCCAGCACAGGGGAAGTGGAAACTGACCCACGCAAAGTCGCTGATATTGTTGAAAAATTTTACACTGAGAGCATGGCTGCCCCTAGCATAAAGACGGGGGCTTACATCCCAACTGATCCCCAAGCCAAACGCAACTACTGCTGGATGCATCGGCAGTGTGAGGATCCCTTCACCCTTTAAACCCCCATCACTAGGGCTGAAAATACTACCCAAAGGAAGAGGGAATGGTTGCATAACTCCATCCTGGATACCTGCTCCTTTCAGGAATGCCTTCATTCACTTACTAATAATAAGTCCCCAGGACCAGATGGTATAGCCAATGAACTGCTCAAACACTTGCTCCAAGAATATAAAGAATCCATCCACAAACTCTTTGTTATCATGTGGGCAACAGGGGTCACCCCCAAAGCCAGGAAAAAGAGTGATACCGTACTCATCTACAAAGAGAAAGGCTCCCAAACAGACATAGCATCCTACCAGCCAATTGGCTTAGCAAACACCATCTACAAATTCTGGACACGCTTGGTTACGACAGCCCCGTATGAATACGCAGAAACCCACTCCCTGCTGAGCAACATGCAAGCGGGATTCCGTAAGCACACAGACACCATACACCAGCTCCAAAACTTAATCATGGCCCTTGAAGACTCCAAACTATTCAAAAGGGACATCTACGCCCTGATTGTAGACTTCACATCCGCTTTCAATACAACAGATCACGATGAGTTGCTTTGGATCATGCATGACCTCGGCTTCCCCACAGATGCTGTTGACAATGTTAAAAACCTGTACCAGGGGGCGCGGACGAGAGTTCGCCTCCCCTCAGGCAACTTCACAAATGACATACCTATAGAAAGGGGCACCATCCAAGAGGACACCCGCTCCCCCTTCCTATTCCTCATCTACATGGAGCCACTCCTGCGCTGGCTCCATGCTGGTGGCCGCGGATATGGCTACGGGTGCCTCAGCAAGAGCCCGCAAACCCCTGAGCACAAAATCCAAAATAAAACAAGCAGCGGGGCGTTTGCAGACGACCTCATTGGCATCACGGGCACCTACGCCAACCTCAGAATATAGGCCAAAAAACTAACCCAATACGCAGACTGGGCCCACCTGATCATCTCTGGCAACAAGACAAAGGTTACGTGCAGCCTGCCCAGCCAAGAAAGCAGGCAAGCCCGAGGAAATACGTCCATTGCGGACTTTGCAGAGCATCTCCTTAAGAACAAAATTCTGGTCCAAGGCAAACCAGCTCAATTTCTTAGCCCTGAAGACCCCTTCACCTACCTAGGGGTAGACATTACCATGACCATGAACTGGAAACCTCAACTTGCCAAGATGACAGATAAGCTTTCTAAGAAATTAGACAAGCTCTCGAGCTCTTATGCTACTCCTAGACAAACAATGGACATGATCCGAACAGCCATTATACCAAGCATTGCGTATGCGTTCCCGGTCACACCCTGCTCTGAGAATGACCTTGCAGCCTGGGATAGGATGACCTTAAACGTTGTCAAACAAAGTTACAAACTGCCACTGAGCACAGGCACAGCCATCCTGCGGGAGGACAAAGCCAATTTTGGACTTGGCTGCCCATCTATTGCCGTAGAGTATAATGCCAGATGTGCGGCAGCACTCACCACAAGCCTCAACAATGAAGAGAAACATGGCCGGATTACCAAGGAAATCTTGGAATCCCAACTACAAAAATTAAAAGACTACATTAGCAGCATTGATCCATCACACCAGAACCCTCACTTTCTCACAAAGTAGCTGAACCATATGCTCCGAGTTAGACAATACCTCTGCATCCACAACAGTGACCTTGATGTTACCTTCCAAGGAACACCCTACCTCTCACCTAGCATCCTGTCTGTCTTTAATGCACTCTCAACACCGGTGCAAACCTCCCTAAAAAGCCTAGCCTGCCACTGCCTATACCCCCTCATGGTAATAGGTGTGACAAGACTCTTTCCACTACTCAATGACAACCTCACCCACATCATTGATGGAAACTAATTCACATCCCTGCTTGGCCAAAAACTGAAGACTAGACACATCGTTGCTCTAAACAAGCTATCACATGTCCTCAACTCCCATACTTTAACAACAGACCTCATCAACACTCTCATCAAGAGCCAAGACAGCTCGCCCAACAAACCCCCAGAGTCACGCTACATCAACACTATGGTGTATGAAGAGATGATTAAGACTGAGCACACCCCCACAGTGCAACGAGACGGTTGCGCTAGGCCATAAGGACCAGGCCAAGACCGGTGGCCGGATGCCACTTTGGCACCTTCCTATTCCTTTATTGCGGAACGGGGGGACTTGCACCCCATCCTTATGGCTTCCTGCGCACTCCGTCCGTGCTCACACCGGATATCTATCTTAACTGGTACCAAACTTGTACCATTACATTCTCCCACAGCCACTAAGCTTCGTCCCGAAGCTTGGCGGGGCCTTCGCCATTTACACACTATGGCGACATTTTGCACACAAACTAACTTGTGTCATCGGTGTGGACCAGGATCGATCTCAGGAGGATTTGAACTGGGGACCTCCTGCCTAACTCGCTACCAAATGCAACGAGACGGTTGCGCTAGGCCATAAGGACCAGGCCAAGACCGGTGGCCGGATGCCACTTTGGCACCTTCCTATTCCTTTATTGCGGAACGGGGGGACTTGCACCCCATCCTTATGGCTTCCTGCGCACTCCGTCCGTGCTCACACCGGATATCTATCTTAACTGGTACCAAACTTGTACCATTACACACAGGGTGGGACTGGTCAAAATTCAGCCCTGAACACGCACCCGAGCATATGGAGGTGGACAGACCTGAGGACCCCCCCAACCTGCAGACTGATAGCCAAAACTTACCCCGAGAAATAGAAGTCCCAAACCAAGACCACCATCCTTCTAGCACTCAGTCTAATACGCAGGAAGAACCTGATCATACAGGACGCGCCCGCAAGAGGAAAAATCCTCACGCAAACAGGCCACAACCAAATCTACATGGAACACCCCCCAACCAGGATCCCTCACCTACCCCCACCCAGGCCATACCAAGCCAGACCAAGAGGACCAGGCACAGCCAAAACCCAACACACATTCTAAACTACCATTCGGCACCCATCCTTACTCCACCCCTCTTACCACCCACCATACTGAGCACTGATACTGCTAACTGGCTGTGGAACTACAAGCAAAATAAAGCCAACAAAATAGGCACAATGCGTGCAAGCAACACAATCTTCCGCTATGACCATGTGATACAGAGCGTTCTGGATTGGCAGCACCTGCGCAAGCACAAACGTTCCCCACAATGTATCCAACAAAGTCAGTACAAAGTCCAATGGCACCCTGTCACGATTGAGAAATGGGCCCTACCCATTTTCCTCAATCAAGGGCTGAAAGTGGACGACATGACCAACATACCCACGTCGGAAAGTTTGGGTTTCTCTGATTCTGGATCTGATGGATCTGAAAGGGGGTCTGATTCAGATGGTGCCTCTGATTGGTATCTGATTCAGAGACTAGGGTGTCTGAATCAGAGGTGACCGCAACAGCACCACAACTGAGGGATTCTGAACTGCATCTGATTCAGAGGGCACCTAGTCTGAATCAGATCCAGGCATCTGGGTGTCAGCTTGCCTCCTTAGGCGCCCTCTGAGCTGCCTCTGATTCAGAGGGCACCTAGTCTGAATCAGATCCAGGCATCTGGGTGTCAGCTTGCCTCCTCAGGCGCCCTCTGAGCTGCCTCTGATTCAGAGGGCACCTAGTCTGAATTAGATCCAGGCATCTGGGTGTCAGCTTGCCTCCTTAGGCACCCTCTGAGCTGCCTCTGATTCAGAGGGCACCTAGTCTGAATCAGATCCAGGCATCTGGGTGTCAGCTTGCCTCCTCAGACGCCCTTTGAACTGCCTCTGGTTCAGAGGGCACCTAGTCTGAATCAGATCCAGACATCTGGTTGCCAGTCTGCCTCCTTAGACGCCCTCTGAACTGCCTCTGATTCAGAGGGCACCTAGTCTGAGTTAGATCCAGACATCTGGTTGCCAGTCTGCCTCCTCAGACGCCCTCTGAACTGCCTCTGATTCAGAGGGCACCTAGTCTGAGTTAGATCCAGACATCTGGTTGCCATTCTGCCTCCTCAGACGCCCTCTGAACTGCCTCTGATTCAGAGAGCACCTAGTCTGAATCAGATCTAGACATCTGGTTGCCAGTCTGCCTCCTCAGACGCCCTCTGAACTGCCTCTGGTTCAGAGGGCACCTAGTCTGAATCAGATCTAGACATCTGGTTGCCAGTCTGCCTCCTCAGACGCCCTCTGAACTGCCTCTGGTTCAGAGTATTGCTGTACAACAGAAGTAGGTGGTGTTTGAAAACACCGTTTATTACTTTTAGGGCGTGTTTACAACAGTTGGGTATGGGGTAATTAGAAATTCAAAATTAGCAATTACCCAACAATTGCGTTTACAAACTTGGGTAATTTTCTTGGGTAACCCGAAAAAAAATTGGGTATTTCTGAATTTCTTTTACCCGACCCCCCCCCCCCCAGGAGTAATTAGAAATTCAGAAATTCTCCCGCCCATGGTGCGGTAAGAGCACGAGGCCGATTGGTATTCGGGGCCAAATGGAACGTAGAGGCGTCTCCGCAACATGGATGCAAGCAGGAGGAGCCCAGCAACCCAGTCAACTGTAGGAGCTAACCCCCAAACCCTGACTACAGCAGGCCAGCATGCTTTGGTTGCGCCTCCAGGTCCTGCTCTTGCACGTGCTGCTCTTGGTGAGGGAACTCAAGCCACTGAGGGAAGTCTAGAACATCCTCATTGACATCAGGAGGCCCTTCTATCCATCTTTGATACTCCATGGCTTCTATGCTTTTGAATCAAAAGCCCATGCGTAGTTTGAATCAAAGGATGCAATTGGAATAGCTTACCCCGAATTGTAAACTCAAACTGGAGTAATTTTCAATGAATTCTTTTTACCCCGGGTAAAGAAATTACAAATTCGCGTATTACCCAATTCTGGTTGTAAACAGGCCCTTAGTTGTGGGGCACTCATTGATAGTTGTGGGGCCCCTGTGCCTGCATGTGCTGAGTGAGGAGCAAGTTGCTTTTATTCATGAATGTCCATGCTGTCACCCTCGCTGTCATCCTCCCCCGTTGCTTGCTCTAGCACTTCACCTAAAGGGGTCCGAAAGGAACGCACGCATGTGCTGAAGCCGTACCTGCCTCCCATAATTCACACTTATTTTCATTATTTTGAGAATGAGAAATAGGCAACCACCAGCAATCCCTTCACTTCACTGGATGAGTTGACCGAACAATTCCTTCTCCTAACGTGATTCCGTTATGCATATTATACAAATTTTGTAAAATGAGTGGGAAAGGTAGAGGTTAGAAATCATCGAGCACCATTGGCAAGACTGCTGGTCATCAAGGACCTGCTCCTCGCCCGGCCGAGGACCTACCCCTCACAGGCCTCGCCAGCCGGTGTCCACACACACACATACACACACACTCATGCAGCAAACAGCGCTGGATTCAGAGAGCCCCACCACAGGTGACAGGCCTGTGGAGGGTGAGCCAATGGCCAAGAAACCCCCAGGCTGCACCCCCCTGACCCAATCATGTAGTCCATCGAGATAGCAAAGACGGTGAAGGAGCAAATGGGGGATGCGCCTACTGCTGCTTCCACCATTTCCGCGCTGGTGAGCACTTCCTTCCCACCTGTCCTACTTCACAGTGAATCTCCTTGTTCACAGTGCATCTTCTCACAGTGAGAACAGTGTGAAAGTGCAAATTGCATGTGCACTTGTGTGCCGTTGTCTGTCTGAAATGCTGTTCAGCTTTGTAGAGCTGGTAGGTGCTCATCCTTGCCAGCAGTTTTGGCCTCCCTGCGACTTAGAGCTTTGCTTGCACTGAAAACCTTCCGATTCAGTCGGACACTCATGCACATTGCAGCTGTTACTCAAGCACAATGCAGCTGGGCAATGCTGCAGCGGGGGGGGCTACCAGCAGTGGATCCAGACCTGCCCTGGGTGCCACCAACCCTTTCTTTGAGCCGTGCCACTTGGCCTTCATCGAGGTGGGAAGCACGGACAACATGCAAAGTGCATCTGGTACCGCCTGTATGGCTTTCCTCTAGCACACATGCGCAAACTGCGCATGCTCGCACGTGTGTGAATAATACACATGTACACCATGTGTGCATGCGTTATGAGTGCTTTTGTGCACTTGCGCATGGATGTGTGTGCGTGTGCCATGTTCCTGGTGGGTTGAACAGGCAGAGGTGAACACAGGTAAAATCATTGCTGATGCGCTGCACGAATAAGCTTCAACATTCTTTCATTACCCACTTGAATGCATGTCCTCTTCACACAGAGCTGCTTCAAGGAGATGGTCACAACCGTCATCAAAGAGAGGCGCACAGGATTTTTGGGCATCAGGACAGCAGATCGTGCCCTCAACCTGGTTAGAAGCACACAAAAGAGGGAGTGGACGAAGAAGGCAACTGTGCTGTCAACCCTCTGGTCTTCTCCTTGGAGCAGCTTGCCTTAGTGGGCTCTAAGGTAATGCACGTTTCACTTTTGGCCATAAGTATTATTTTTAGGTCAGCAGAGCTTGAGTGGTTTGCCCAAAGTAGTCCCAGGGTGGAGCTGTGTGCCATTTTGGGGTGGTATAAGGCCAGGAGAGCGATCTCAGTAATAATTTTCTGGAATTAAAATGGTTGGCATGTTCAGGTTTTACAGATAAATCCATAGCATATCCAACACTGTAGGCCAGATACCCCCCTCTGCACATTTCCTCTTTTTTTTATGCTGCCATACGTGAGTCAGGAAGTGTGTCTTGGCTTGCTCAAATCTGTTCATCTTTGGACTGGCAATTGGCTTGCACAAATGTGTCCATGTTTGACTGTAAATCAGGCTTGCATGGGTGATGTTTACCACTTGCACTCATATACTCATGCTACTTTAAGTAATGTGCTAAACCGATGTTCTGTCGTGGCCTCTCAATTCAAGACTGCTCACTCTACTTGGCCGCAGATCCGCTCTCTCCTGCGGAGCAAGTCTGGGAATGTGCTGAAGGAGACGACAACTGCCAGGCAGACTACGAGCAGATGCAGGCAGAGCTTGCCGCATGGCAGCAGAGGAACCCAGGAAAGAGCCTGAGCTCAGTGCAGCTGGCACAGCCTGTGCGCGATCAGGACCAGGCACGTGGGGAAGACTCTTCTTCTGGAACAGAGGGTGGATCCGAGGAAGATGAATGAATTGAAGCATGTTTTACAGAGTGTTCCTGCATCTTCTTCAATTGTGGTGCTTGAATACGGTGTGGAACCCATGAAGTGCTTACCATCCGATGGATGAAGAGTCTTCAGTGATTGCTTGCTTCAGCTCTCAAGTATTCTCTTGCATGTTTGTGTGTAACGCTGGGCAATTTGCCTGTTAGGGACCAGCCTTTGGAAGACCTTTTTCCACGCCTTTTATTTGCCTGTTACTAGCAGCAGTACAAGCCTTCCATTTTGCTTTGAACGAGCGGCTAGTGTGATCATGGCTTGTTAGGAACCAGAGAGAGTCTGATTCAGAGAGCAAGTTGTCTGGAAGGGGGTCTGGCTATTATTAGTCTGAATCAGACCCTAGTTGAGAACTGAATCACACGAGGAAAGGTCTGATTAGGGTCTGAATCAGACAAAATCAGAAAACTGAGCAGCCTAGACTGGCTGGTGATCAGAGGGTCTGATTCAGAGCAAAAGGGGTCTGATGGGGGGTCTGGCTATTAGTCTGAATCAGACCATGCCTGAGAACTGAACCACACGAGCAAGGGTCTGACTAGGGTCTGAATCAGAAAACTGAGCAGCCTAGACTGGCTGGTGATCAGAGGGTCTAATTCAGAGCAAAAGGGGTCTGATGGGGGGTCTGGCTATTAGTCTGAATCAGACCATGCCTGAGAACTGAATCACATGAGCAAGGGTCTGGCTAGGGTCTGAATCAGACTGATTTAGAAAACTGAGCAGCCTAGACTGGCTGGTGATCAGAGGGTCTGATTCAGAGCAAAAGGGGTCTGATGGGGGGTCTGGCTATTAGTCTGAATCAGATCCCTGCATTACTGTGGATCAGAAGCTGTCAGATGGGGGTCCCTCTGATTCAGAGCAGGCTCAGAGAACAAAAACATTCCGACGCAGAAGGCTGGCAGAAGACCCATGTTGCCAACTTTGTTGGAGCCCAGTAAGTAAAGAACACACGTACGAATCCCAATGCTACGATGACATGCCCACTTTTGATACATGCCACCGTACTTACCACTGGGAATGCCTCATAAAAGTCAAAGTATGCTCTCAACAAGACCAGAGGCTGAGCGAATCTCAGGAACACTGGGATTGCCCTGCCTGTGCTCCATTGCCCCGAGCTGAAAAACAAGCAAGGAACAACTTCTCTGAAGAACAGGAGATGATCCATGTCACATGGCATCCCAGATGGGAAACGGCTGAAATGCTGCAAAAGCATCCTGACCTCTGGACCCATGTAGAAGCCTTTGAGAAGGAAAAGCTAGGACAACCACCAGATCCCCAAGACAATAGTGTTGGTCTTGATAACCTCGCCAACCAAGGATTTGATGGCAACCTCCAGAACTATCTCCAAACCTCATGTCTATCAACCAATGGCCGTGCCATTCGCAAAAATGCTAACTTTGACTTCCTGCCCACCAACCCTCAAACAGACATCCTGCCAACATGGCAGTGTGAGATAATTGTCAGGCCTGTTGACCTCATGAAAGAAACCCAAAAGCTTGGCCTAAGTAATGAGATCAGCATACCAGTGGAAATACCCTCTTCTTCCACATATGAGGCTGCCTGTGTATACAACACTATCGGCAAATGCGTGGGCATCATGATGCTCACTACGGAAAGACTCTCAACCCTCACTGAAGCTTATAAAGCAGCCAAACAAGCAGGCCTACACAGTAAAATCCAGCCACCAGTTCAAGACATGGCGACTGAAATCATGGGCCTTCTCCAACGACAGAAAGCCAAGAACAAAGACTTACTTGTCAAGAGCAAAAAGATTTACAATTCTAATACGCTGATCACACCTCCCCACATACGTTCAGCCTTACAAAAGTGCTGCATGGTCTCCACGGAAAGGTACTCAAACCCTCTTGACATTGACCCCTCCTACAAGAAGTACTTCAGCGCCAACCCTCGTGACCAGATCTTTGGAGCTTGCACGGATGCCCTCTAAGTGCGCTATTCCGGTTACTCCTTCTGTCACCCCCCTCACGATGATGAAACCATGACTCAACTCCTGCGCCACGCGCTCCACTCCTCCATTCAAACCGATTTGCCGGTCGTCACCTTCATACTCCTACCCCACTGGAGAGGCTCCAGCGGCAATGCCTACATGAATTGGCTAAACAACCACCCAGGATACATCAAAGTGCTTGCCAAATTCCCTGCAAGACACATCCATTTTGAACCCCCCCAGTACTGGTTCAACACCGTACCCAACCCCACCTATCCTACATAATCCACACAGCTCATTGTTGTCTGGAACACACAAGCAAGGGAGACCTACAAAATGCCAATGAGCGCTGGTTTGAAAACCTTCAGCACAGCATCCCTGAAGCCCAATGGCTACCTCTTGCTCGTCCTGCCCCCCCTAGGAACCTGAGCTCCAACCAACGACAAATATCAAACTAATGGAGAAAAAAGTTTATATCCCTTCCCCTCGAGGTGTCCCTTGAATGCTCACACAAGCACACACAAGCAGTAGTAAATCACCACCCCACACAAAAGACCACCTTCACACTCAAAATTCAGTGTTGGAAAGACATCACTTAAACTGATGGTAGCGTCATGAAAACCAAGAATGATTTTCCCCCTCTGGTTGGCTCAGGCGTCTACATACCAAACAAAGAGGGCGACCACCCCTCACCACAAATACAACTGTACATCAAACCCAATGGCCGTGGCCCAACTAACACAATCAATAGAGCAGAACTGGCTGGCATCCTTGTTGCACTCCAACAGGGCCACACAAATATAGCCACTGACAGTGCGTCCTGTCTGTCCCAAATCTACAGGCAGGTTCTCAATCCAATGCGCATGCGGACCCACCTGCATGCAGAGCTCATTCAAGCTATTTCAACCATCATAGAGCACTCACCACACCAGCTCAACTTCTATAAAGTTAAAGCCCACTCTGGCGTGATTGGCAATGAGGGAGCTGATGCTTGCGCACAAACTGCGACTCTTATGGATAACACAGATATCTCATTGCCTGAAGCCAAGGACCCTTTCCACAACTCCTTTTGGTTATCCGTCAAACCTCCCCGAGGGCACTCCCATACTGCCACACCCCTTTACCTCACCAACTTGAAAGATAGGCTCAAAACACACATGCATAACAAACACAAACTTGGCTCTGCTGATATATCCAGTTGCTATTACACAAGCTGGCAGCAATTCATGCAACCACCATCTCATAACAGCAATACCAACACAGGCTTACCTAAGCTATCCCCTAAACTTGCTAACCAAAAAATTAGCAATTCCTTTTGGAGCAACCCCAAGATTACCCTTCAACAACAAATAAACCTCCTCAAGTACCGCACTGGCACAATCTACACCCAGAAACACGCTGTCAGGTTTAATCACACATCTGGGCCCGCCAACTGCCGACTATGCGGCAAGTTGGACAGCATCAATCACATTGTCCTCGGATGTTCACACCCAACATGCCAAGGGATGTTCATAAACAGACACAACATTGCCCTCAGTCTCTGTTGCGAAGCCCTCAGCAAAGGTGCACATGGCTCATGCCTTGTTGCAATGGATGCTTGCTGTAGGGAAAAGCTCCAAGAACAAGGCATTGAAGTCCCTGAAAACATCTCCAGGGAAATTCCTGACTGGGCTTTTCCCAATGGTGCTAACCCCTCTGCCCGACACCAAAGTCGTCCTGTGCTGTCTTTGTGCGCTCTATCCCAGGTAGAGCAACCCATCTCGACCCTAAAAGGATACCTGCTCAAGATAGGGATATCCACCTTGTGGAACTCAAATACTGCCCAGATACTAACCCATTACCAAGCCTACAAAAAGCTGTTGACCAGCATGCTGGTTCCATTTCTAGACTTCGCACCCGTTGTCTCAGAAACCCAAACAGAAATAATAAAGTGACCTTGCACACCATCTTACTTGGTGTAGCAGGTGCATCTATATTGACTACACCATCTATAATGACTACATCTATAATGACTACACCATCACTCCCCTGGTTGAGCTGGGTCTTACCAGACATAACGCAGAAAAATTAGCCTCTCAATTAAGTTGCCATGCACTCCAATCACTAACAAAAATAATAAACACCAGGCACTCATTATACTTGCAGGGTTCTTCTGGCAGGGGCATCACTGGGGGCGAGGCAGTTCAGAGCAGGAGGAGGAGAGTCCACGCCCGCAGGCGCATGGCTGACAGCAACCCGCCAGACCCGCATTAGTTGCTCTCCATAGGTTCATAGCTTGGTTTAGACTGGGCCAGTGAACCTCCTGGGTGAGGCCCTAGCTAGCTTGCTAGTTAGGGGACCTTTCCTTAATGCACGCAGCTGAACCTGGCTTGCGTAGTCTTTTCTTTTTCTTTTCTTTTCTTTTCACAAATTTTGAGTGGAAGAATGGAGATGTTGTAACGTTAAGGTTTCTCTACACTCATCTTAACGTCACCTTTGGAAGTGCGCAGTGGACACACTGAGCTCACGGAATCATCCTTACATAACGGACAGTTAACAATCACAAAATCACAATAATTTCTCCACCAACTTCTCAAAGTCTGTCAACGGAGATATTCAGAAATATCAACCAACTTCCAACAGAAGTCTCTACGTTGCAGATGTCCTAAGATAGCAGCAATTGGTCCCAAAGCTTGGCTTCCAAAATTGCCCATAAACCCAATCGCATGCCTGGTACTTTGTGCAACATGCTGGCGTGCTGGTAATGAATGTGCAGATCAATGCATTGCAAAATACCGGGCAAGAAGGCACCAGCTTGTTTTTCATAGGGATCCTATATTAGCTGCAGGTCCCGGCTGAATACAAAAAATTCTTGTCAGCTAAAAAGGAAAGAGATTTTACAGAAAAGAAAGAAGAGGGGATATTTTTGTAAAAAGAACATCTGGTTTGCAAGGAGGAAAGGGACGCATTAGAGAAAATTTTACTTGACCTGTTCTCATTGAGTAGTCAACCAGCCAGAGTCTCGGGCTTTAAGTGAAACCCTTGTAACCCTTGTAAACATTGTTCTCATTCCTAGTTCTACAAAAAGTGGTTTTATGAGTGAGGGATGGCTTTACTGTGTTGAAACCCTTATAATCCTCGCAAGGAACCTCTCAGGATGCTCTGTTGACCTGGATGTGGGTGTATGTTCAAGTTTAATAAATTATCATAGTATAAACTGCGCCGGCCGGAAACATCTTGTAAACTTCAGGCTTCAGGCTAGACCATAGAAATGAGGATGCGAGCTTTCGAGGAGCCATTGAATCAAACCAAATAAGATTTCGCATCATTATTTTTAACTTTAACTCTAAATTCCGTTCCCATCCGATGGTTACCAATTCGGGTAATAACCCCGTAATATAATCCTGTAATTGTAATCCTACGACACATAACTATATGCTAATAATTAACATTACCAACCATTGTTTTTAAATTGGGAAGCTACCCAAGCTATCCTCCCGGGACCCAGGTACGCATACGCCGAACTGGCACCGTTCTTAGCTCATCTGAAGCTTAAATCTGTGGTTCAAACGTCTATTGATCTAGGCTTCAATGACCCTGGTTCTGTCCCGTGCAGCTGCAGGCCTGCGTCAAGCTAGCTAATTAGCTTATACGCGCTTACATCGTTCCACGCACTTCCCAGGCCTCGAGCTCGCAAGGTGAGTAGTGTTGACGCGGCGTGCCGTACGGTGCATCGTGTGTATGTGTAACGGGTATATATATTTATATGGCTAGCAATAGCCATCTGTAACATCCCAGGATCTGCCTAGGCAAAGGCCTTTTCATTCATAAATGTTACAGTATGTGTGTGTATGCACATCTAGATGTCGACATCGATGTTCCTCATTATCCCTCCTGCTGCAGCCCGTGGAGCGCCCCTCCGATGGAAGAGGGCTGGCCCCCATGGGGGCTCGTGGGTGCCATGGCCGTAAAACCCGCGGGGCCAATGGAAGCTCCGTATTTTGGGGTTTATGGGGGTTATTAGCACAATTGTGGGTTTTTCATGCAAAATATGTGTGTGTGTGCAGCGGGACGCATCCCTGTGTGCTCAAACGCAGACCAACCAAACAGCAAAGGGAGATATCTCAAGGATGTCATCGATGAGCGAGGTGGCCATGGCAATGATAAAGAGGCACTGCTTCTCCTGCCCCTGAGCCCCCTGCACCATCGGTGAGATCAACCAGGGCGCCCCATGTGCCTTGCCAATTGGTTTTAGCGGGCAAGGGAGATTTCATACCAGTACCACAAGAAAAATTACATAGGCAGGGGAAACTCTCCCTACATCAATTAAGGAAAAGGGGACACCTTGGCTCAGAAGAGCCTTAAATCCCCTCCACCACAAGACAATCTGACGTTGGCAAGCGCCATATGCCTTGGTTCTAGCAGGCAAGGGAGCTCCAAGGCATTTTCAGCCATTTTCTTTCAAACAGAAAGATATGCTCAAACTTTGAAAGGTCGATTTTGGGCCTCCTTCTTTCCTTCTCTTGAATCCACAGGATGTTAATACGGTGTATGGGGTCAAAATGTTTAATGCTAAGAGGGGATTTCGATGTTTCCAAGGTGGAGCTGTGGACCCTTTTTGGGTGATCTGAGGCCAGGAGAGCGGATGAGGTCATCCAACTTTCTTTTCTTGTGGATTTGATACCTATGGTACTTACGTGTCATCATTCCACACCCCTTTAAAAATGTTTATTTGATGGCTTCTGCCTTAAGCCTGCACCTCTCAGTTTTAGTTTCTCAATGCCCCGCATATTCTCGCAAGGGCAATCAGCCCCTGTTTGCCCCGAAAGCTGAGAAATATGAAGTGAGCATTGTGTGCACAGGCTGCACACTTCTCCTGACTCCAAGACCTTCATGTGATTTGAGATGCACAACCCTTTACATTTTCAAAGAAGCTGCTTCCCAGAAGCCCATGATGTCCAGCTGCACACCACTGTAGGACTACAAGGAAGACCTCAAGAGCTCATTGAGCACAATCCCTTTTACATTTGGAAAAGTGCTGCTGCTCAAAAAGAAATGCTGCAAAAAAAGCACTGCTCAGCCTCTGTCTCTTGCTGCTGCTGCTGCTGCTGCTGCTGCTGCTGCTGCCATCCCTTCAAACTGGGAGAGGGATCCAAGCTTCCCATTCCCAGCTGTTGACGCCCCTCAGGCGCCTGAGGGATTCTATCTTCTTTACACCCCAAAAACCCTTGGATGAATTTTGTTTTTAATCGTCACGCACTTTCCCAAATGCTCCAAAACATTTATTGTTCTGGTGTTCAGAGTCACCCCGCAACCGTTGAAAATGTTGTCTGTAGGATGATATCCTGTAAGTACGATATAAAGATAATGATGGGCTGGCTTGCTTGAATATGAGGGAGAAAATTGAGAAGAAGCAATGTGCGGTGTGAGCCAGTTGACACCCTGGAACTTTATATGTATATTGTATATTATTACAAGGTATTACAAGATTATATTTTTGCCAAAATCCGCAATGGCTCATCCCCATACATTGTGAAGTGCTTCAACATTTGATTACTATGCAGAGAGCTAATCACCATGCATAAAGAGAGTTTTTTGCTCTGCGCAGTGACTGCCCGTTGACTGCATGGACGGGAACATGTATTTGTTTTGAGGGTGCATGGAAGTGCATGAGTGGGGAAAATAATATATTGGGCCGGAGAGAGGCACGATTGGTAGGGCCCCTTTCCCCATCCCGCCCTCTTGCCAGCAACGCAACTTGCTCTCACCTTAGCAGTCCCTCTCCTGCAGCAGGTTTCCTGAAGCAGCTCCCTCCTCCATACAATAATTTTTCTGCAAAGAATAAGGCTTAGCGAAGTCTTGGCTAAAAAACAATTCAAACTTTGCCAAGTCCTCAGTTGCGCGTCGCTCTTTTTCTGGTTCATTGCTCCTACTCATAACCCCCTTGGACTCCTCTGAGCTCTCCTGAAAGACCATGGCCTCTGAACCCTAGGGCACTGTCCCTGGACCTGGCCCTGCTTTTTTTTTATCTTTGTAGGAGCATTCTCCTAAGTTTGGAAATCCTCTGCCCATACTTCTCCCCCCCTTTCCTCACAACGTGAGGAACAAATTAGTGGGCAGAAACTGAATTTTTAAAGCACTTGACTGTCTCTTGGGTTGGTTGCGGCCACGGCTGTTACACAAAGGCCTCATGCATCATTGATGTGTGACAACTTCTTCAAGGTCTGCCTTTCTCTGCATGCCCTGCCCCCCCACACACCACACGCCTTGCTGCAGCCTCAGCTGCCTCTCTTATACCAAGTAGCCTTTGTTGAGAAGGGTTCTCTGCTCCTTCTCGGCACAGGGTTCAATTCCTGGGCCCGATTGAGGGCGGGCTGCACACGTAAGTCTTGCAAGACCCTTGATTTATAATAATAAGTAATTCATAACTGGGTTGGACAATTGGGAGGGGTGCCAATGACTATGTAATCAATTGCGAGACTTCCTGTATTACTAATTTAGGTGAAGGTAGTCTTCCTGTAAAGTAGCAAGTGGTACAAACGAGGGAGCCCCCTAGGGGAGCCTTTCTCTTGGTGCTTGTTAGCGTACATTACAAGATATTTTTGTAGTACTTAGAGGGTCCAGGGAGATTTGAGAAAATTTAAACATCTGACAATCCCACAGAAAACAATATCTGAAAAGGCCAAGCTTGCTGGTGGCCCTGCTTATCGATTTCCTTGCTTTCCTGCATGGCTTGTTAGAAAAGAATACGAGGAGGCTTTCCCCTCATGTTTTCAGAGTACAGATGTGGAGTTGATGCCCATCTGCGTGCATTTGTCTTTTAGGCACAGAGTCAGCGCTCTTCCTGCAAGCTCACATTGCAACTCAACCCACAACTACATGTGCAAATTACTTAGGATATAATGAGAAACTCCTCCATGAAAACAGGCATCGATGCAAGCCTTCTTGAAACCCCCATACAGGGCATATTGTACACACAGGGATGCAATTGTGCAGTAGGCGTGCATGTGCACATGGCCATATGTGTGCATGTGCTCATGTGCCCATGGATGTGCAAGCTTGCAAACAGTTGTGCTCATGGACTGCCCTTATAAATGTGCTCATGGACTGCCCTTATAAATCCTTATGCAATCAAAACATGAGTTTTAGCTGCCTGGATGCTTTTGCAGATGGGATTGGGAACGTTCATCGCGAATCGGATCGTGGATATCCTCGTGCCAGGAGCTGGGTTATTATTGGACGCCTGGGAGGCGGCTGAGATCATCAATGTGAGGAACGCACCAAGCATTTACATTTGTGCTCTTACTCAATTTCCTTGGTAGAACTTAAAAGGAGGACGTATGTAGGTAGGCACTTGCTGATCAAGAGCAATAGGAGTACTAATTTGTATTGCCCACCTTGCTCAATCCAGGAGATGGCATCCACTGGTGAGATTACTGGAAGTGACGCGGTGGAGTTGATGGAAGCAGCTGAAAGCGCCAAAGAGAATGGAGAGAAGTTACACTCTTCGCTGATTGCAAGAAAAGTGCGTAAGTGTGGGATTTGCAGAAAGTCTGGCCACAACCGCAGAACCTGCCCTCAGCGATAGACATTCTTTCCCTTTCTCTCGTGCATCTGGGCAAAAAGGGGTGCCTTGGCTTGGAACGTAACATAGGGGCTGTCTCTGACATGTTTCTTGCTTGCTTCTTACTTCTGTGTCAAGGCTTGCTCTGAAGATGATACGAGGATTGTCTTGCCCATCATATCATCGTAGCTACATCCTCAACTTCTATTTCAATTTCTGCCTTCAATACAATTGGTAGCTCTCTACAGGAGCGGTTTGTGATCACAGACCAATAAACACTGCACTTGATGAATAGCACTTTTTCAGGGCCCTGAAGAGGGGAAATGAGAACAAGGACGATGGCATGGAAACGGGAAAGGAAAGGAAAGCCTTATACAGCTGTGTGCGTACCTGCCTACAAAGGCTGCTTAGCTGAAGCGATGAGGTGCCGGTAACAAATAAAACCAGCCAAAGGATTATGGCAAAATTGCAGCAGTTCCAGGCTAAGAAATAGGAAAAAGAAAAAAATACGCAGGCGGAGGAACTCCTCCCTATGTCACAAAAATGAAGAATTATGTAAAAAGTGAAACTTCCAACATCAGTGAAGGAAAAGGAAACACATTGGCTCAAAATAGCCACAATTCCACTCCACTGGAAAAACAGGGATAGTACTGAAATTGAGAAGCTTAAAAGGAACAACATCTAAGCAGCTAGCAAAACCAACACCGGCGGATTTTGTTTAGACACCCAAAAAACTCCTAACATCATCGAAAGGAAGATGCCTAGGGCCAAAGCTTTGTGTATCCCCTCCACTATGAGAGGAAAGATAAAGGTCAAGGGGGCTTGGGAGGGTTTCTAGCAGTACTCCGTGCCTGATTTTGGTGATGAGAATTAAAAGGAGCCTTCGCAAGCCCCCGGTTGTCGGTGTAGCAGGGCCGCGTGAATCTTCAAGGTTTACAAGGATAAGGCCTTCAGTCAAGAAGTGCGACTGCTAGCCAAGGCAAGCGTCAACTTCTCTTTCTTTCCCTTCCCAAGAGCGCCTCTCCTGCTAGGAAGCCTTGGTTGCTTTATGAATGACAAGACCAAGATGTGCTCCCCACTCACAGCCCCCTAAAGAGTGGTGTGGAGGAAAATTCGAGCCAGGCCCTTGAAGATGGCGTCAGAAGTTGCATTATAGCTGTTTGGAGGCCTTAAGCTGCACCTTGAGCCTGATGTCTTCACAGCATGTCCACAAGTTAAATGCATCTCTGCCTGGAAGGGAAAGAAGGAAAGGGATCTGATTCAAGTTACATAGCTGTATCTGCATCCAAGGGCACTTTAGCTGCAGCAAAAAGGTGCCTAACAAACCAACCTAGAAATTAGTCAACTGGAACATGACAAGCATCATGCCAAGTTCTGGGTTGTTCATTTCTTGAAGTAAGGCTACCTGGCTCATAGGTTTAGCCAAGGATATTCCAGAAGCCAAGCGGTACGTTAAAAACGTGAGGAACAACCCCATCTGTAATGCAAGGCACACCGTTATGCCCGGAATAGGGAAGTGTGAAAGCTTCCCCTATACATGAAGCAAATTGCCAAGGTCTCCCAAACCAGCCACAGACATAACTGCTCCTATTCCTTGTCAGTCCAATCCAAACCACCAGCTCAAAGTTGCAAATTGGAAGTCCTGGGCCTTCACAGATGTCAGCTGCCAGGTTCAGGACGGCAAGACAGTTATAGGGGCAGGCGTGTACCATCCTATGAGTGGTTCAAAAAATTGAGATGAACCCAATGGCGCTGGTATTGCCAACACCATAGGAAGAGCTGATCTGGCTGCAATAGCTGCTGCAATCACTCACAATCACACTTTCCTCCCCCATTTGCAACCTAGTATACAAGGTTTACAAGGATAAGGCCTTCAGTCAAGAAGTACGACTGCTAGCCTGCTCATAAAAGACAATCAATTCATGAAGGAAATAAGGAAGTTTTTTGTTGTTCTGGTTCAAAAAAGCAGACACATCATGAGATTCTGCATGTGAGAACAAGGGAGCATATTTCCTGCGGAGAGAGACCACCTGGGGATGTGTGCAATGGAAGAGGACATGTTGTTCATCCTGGACAGCCAAACCAACCTAGTATACTTTCCAGACCTTATGCATGCTTTGAAATCCCATATGCATGCTAGACACAGGCTTGGGTATTTAGATTGCAAGACAGGCTATTACATTTAATGCCTCAGCTTGCTACCTCATGCAAATAAGGGCATTGGCAATACCTTCTGGAACATGCCATGTGTCTCAACCCTATGAAATTCATCATCTTCCAATACAAGGGTTACAAGGATTACAAGGGGTTGGGTTTAGTTGGCCTACAGCCCGAGAATCTGGCTGATTGGCTGCTGGTGAGACATTCTCATCCAGCATCAAAAGTTGAAAACAATTCTGACAAAATCTGTACGAGTCTTGATGTAGGAAAGCATTGACCTCAAGATCAGTCAAAATGTGGAAGCTCGCCAAGAAAGGAATAAAGTCAGCGTTTGGAAGCTGAGCAAAAGTATAATGGTTTATAAAGATCAATGAACAGGTCCTTGTATTTTCTGCGCAGCTCACACAACTCACAGCAATTGCAATAGGAAAGAACATGTTTCTCGTCCTGGACTTTAGCACATCCACACGTATCACAAATATTTGAACCACCCAACCATTTACAGGACTTAACCTTCAAGCAGTGGGCACGAAGCCTAAACCTACTCACATTCCTCATGACTCCTTTATCCAGATACTTAAATAAATACGATGGGATACAGAAGGATGCGCGTGCTGTTTGATTTAAAGGTTTTCCACACCAATGATGGTAAGTCACTGCTTTCCTGTTCACCTCTTGGGGACTTAGGACGTCCGCTTCCCTCCAAATTATCTGCTGTCTGTACCTCAAATCCCCTAAAAAATCCTGCATGGGAATCTTGGAAGGACTAAGCAATTTCTGTTTAAACACCTCCTCATTGCGCATGCCACTAAATGACTTAGACACATGTGCAGACCATCTTCCAATACCGCACAGGCACCCTCTACAACCCAAAATATGCAGTACGCTTAAAAAATCCACCAGCCTTGTACGCCCTCTCCCAGAATGTCATCATATGGATAGCGCCCTCCACAATCTCTCAGGTTGTCAATGCCCCGCCATTCGTAACTTGGTAACTGAGCGTCACAACATTGCCAGCAGAATGATTTTGAAAGTGGTCAGCAAAGGCTCTTATGGGTCAAACCTCTTACAAATGGATGTAGGCAGCGCAGACCGTTTGGCTCACTGAGTTAAAGCTGGCAGCATAGCCTGCACATCACTGAATAAGTCTCTAACCGCGTTATACCACCCTACCTCTTTGACACCAGCATGCCTGATCAAGATAGACGCACCTCCAGCCCCCCTGATGCTATCTTTGTCACTCCTTGCCCTGCTAACCCAGATAGACCACCTACTCCCCCCTCACACCGGGTACTCCGCAGTATGAGACGTAATGAAGAAGTAAGAAGCAGTGCAACTCCATCCAGTCAACTCTTTGAATCGAACATCCAAAACCACCATATCCACTTAACAGAAATCAAATACTGCAAAGATACGAGGCCTGGTGCCCAGCTAGACTGTCAGGCAGGCCCTGTCCAGCAAGCTTAAGACTCACCCCCAAGCCTTAAGCATACTCTCCAACATCCCAGCATGGGCCCCCCTCTTCCCTATGAGAGCCAACCGAGATTGGGAGGCGAGCACGGAGTTATGCAGACCCATGTTGAGACACTCCACCTCTGAACTCCTTCTCCACCGCGCCACTTCCGGGACCACTTCTGCACCAAATCTTCCTCCCTGCAATATGTCAAGGAAAAGGAGACATATTGGCTCAGAAGAGCCGTGAGTCCCCTCCACTGCAAAGCTACAAGACAGAAGATGCTAATGGGGATCTGGAGGGTCATTAGAAGCACTCGGCTCCAGAACCTGGCTGTAAAAAGTATTTGTGCTTTTAATAGCACGCCTAGTTATAACAAGCTTGTTGACATACATAACAGAATGGGTATGGAGTTTGCGATCAACTTTAATGGCACGTTAGTGGTCAAGTCCCAGTTGTTTAAACTGGTAAAGGGTGTGCTAAGTGTAGCAGGTCCCACCAACACTCAAAAGGATGGTGTGAAGAGTCACAACTTTTGCATTTATGAGTTTGCAGAGGTCTGCATGCTGCTGCTGTGCCGCCTCCAACTGCTGTCCAGGCCTCGTGTCTTCACAGTACTTGATTTCAATCAAGTGCACGTGCCGCTGGTTTGCATTCAGGTGGTTAGGTTGACTCACGCGGTTGGCTGTTGTGGCCCTCAGTGTGGGGTTGTGCTGAGTAGACCCTCAACCAGTTTAAACAATGGGGGCTGGACCAATAACGTGCCATTAAGCTTGCCCGTAAGCTTCATGCCTGCTTTGTTCATTATGCCCACAAGCTTGTCACCATTAGGCGTGCTATTGGGAATCCGTTTGGAACTAAAATACTTCTCACGGCCAGGTCCTGGAGCCGGGTGCTTCCAGAAACCTTCCAGATCCCCTTAAACGCCTTCTGTGTTCAGCTTTGTGGTGGAGGGGACTCACGTCTCTTGTGAGCCAACATGTCTTCTTGTTTTAGAAAGAAAAACTACGCAGGCAGTGAAAACGCTCCCCGTATCAAATAAGGAAAAAAGGAGGCCTAGGGCCGACGCGCCGGGTATCCCCTTCACCAAGAGAAGCAAAAGAAGAATCAATGGGGATCAGGAGGGTTACTAGCAGTAGCCCATGCCTGAGAGTTGAAAGAAGTCTTCTCAGAAGTGCGTCTGGTGCTAACAAGTTTATAAGCGTAGTGGAGGGAATGAAAATGAAGCTTCAGAGCAAGCTTGATGGCTGTATGACTGTCAAGACCAAGCCCTTCAAGAGGCTCCAAAATGTGAGGGGTGTAGATGACCCCGTCCACACCTAATATAATGGTATGTATGGTGGCTTGAGCTGAGGCCCTTGAAAGATGCCGACACAGATTGTGGTGCTGCTGCTTGGAGGCCTCGAGCTGTTTTTTTATGCCGGGTATCTTTACAGTATTTGATCTTTACAGGATGAAATGTCTCTGTTTTGCTCCCTGTTCCCCTCGCGCCCCCCTCTACTTCTCAACGGATACCAGGAAGTGGTCCTTGGCACGCTTTTCATTGGAACAACTAATGTTGCATCAGGGGGACTGGAAGTTAGCCTTTGTTTGTCAGGGAAACAGGGGAAAATGTTTTGGGAAGGGTTCTATTTGTTGAGTGTTCAGGAATCTGCAGGTTCTGTAAAGCAAGACGATCTGTGCTGTCAATGTCCATGGAGGCAAGGTCTGCCGCAAGAGGGCCTTTGCTGATACCTTACAAATTACATAAGGTGAATTCTGCTAGCAATATTTTGGAGCTCGGTTACGATATTTGATGGTGTTACATCCTGAAAGAATGTGAAGGGCACTATCTGGCTCCCCACAAAAAGGGCACTGTAAGAGAGAAAGAAAGAAAGATACACGCTTGCCGTTTGGCTGCATGCATTAAGGAAAGAGCCTCCCAATGACTCCCACTGAAAGGGGGTATTGTAGACTGGTGGACATTTTGAAGCGTGCTTTTGATTGAAGAGAGTACCTTTGCTGCAAATGAAAACGTTTTGTTTCATTTTGAAAGGAAGCATCACGGTTGGCATAGTCCAGAATGCATTACTGACCTTGTTTGGACTTTGGGAAGTGAGCTTTGGTAATGAGAGTTGTATCCTGTCTTGAGGTTAGCCTTTCCAAGCCTATGTTTTAAAGTAGTGCATCATGCCTTGGCGACTTCATGAACCAGGCTAATCTCCTAGGATTAGCCAAGTTTGTGTCTGCATGCCTGAAATGTTTAGCTTCTAGCAGGAGGCCCCAACGAGTATAACTTTTGACACTCATGTGGTTTTCCATATAACAACTATATATATTCGAAATCCTGAGACTTAGGGGCATCGATTGGTGTATGTATGGGTCCAATCGGAGGGGGTGGGGGGGTGGGGGGTCCTTAGAGGGGGTCCGGACTTTTTGGGACCCCCCCTCCAAAATTTTTCTGAGCCACTATCTCAGAGTGTTAAATATACCAATGGATACCTGAGCTCAAGAAGTGTCGATTGGCACCCTTTTTGAGTTCAGAGGTGAAAGGGGGGGGTCAGTTATGGTTGCATGCCTGGGAGTCAGTGCCACGCGCGCAAGGGTGTGGGCAGCAGGGGGTGTGAAGACAAACATGCAACAGATCATTCCAAGCTTCCAAGGCCTTGGCAATGTATGATGTATCATTGCTTGGTAAAGTCAAGAGGGCAATTTGTGGACTTGCAAGCCTGTTATGAGTGCCTGGAAGGGCAGGTATGCATGGGCGTCCGCTGCTCAGTTTTTGGCCTTTAACTCTGCTGCAACTCAAATTTTCATTGCGCTGAGTATGCTGATGGATGGGGAATTGAAAGAGGAGCAGATTTGATACCCTCTTCTTGGGGAAGGGGGCAGTAATTGGGGGGGAAGGGGGGTGGGTGGTCCTTTTAGGCCTCCCGCCCAAAATTTTGACATGGTGTCCACTACTTTCTTTTTAACCCTCCTGCTTCTAGTATTGCTTTTAAATTGGACTGGTTCAGTTTCATGCTCGTTTTTTGCTTCAGCTAAGCTGCCTCCGCAGGCAGGTACAGCTATGCAACCCTTTCTTTCCCATGTTTTAAATGCTTGTGCGTTCTCATGAAGGTTGGAAAATGCCTAAACTTTAGGGCAAATAAGTTGGGGCGTTCTGATGTGCTTGCATGGGTGCGGGCACTATCCTCAAGGCAAGCCAGGCGGTGGAAAGGGTTGGCATCAAGGTTGACACAGGGAAAGGTTATGTCTGGTCAAAATTGATCTGGGAAGTTTTTTTCTGCCTACGTAGTTATTCAATCTTCTTCCTGTCCATTGATTCTTTCAAGCGAACCACATCCTCCTGTTTTTAGAGGGTGCCTGTGCGGTACTGGAAAATGTTGCGCTTCATAGGTGAGGATATACTGGGCATCTTTTCTAAGAAAAGAAAAAACAACAGAGGCAGAAGGATCTTTACCTACATCAATTAAGGAAAAGGATGTTTGTTAAGGCATTGCTGATTTTCTTTCCTGCATTTTCTTACCTCGTGCTGATCCCAGAGTAAGCAACAGCAAGCGGCTGACATATCATTAATGGTGCACACTTCCTTTCAGAGCTGCTCATGCCATTCATCCTCCTTGTATTTAGGCAGAGTATAAGGTCCAAATACATGTATTTAGAAAGAGTATATGTATTTGGATCTTCCCCACCATGTCCTTCACAATATTGCCAAATTCAGGCTGCGAGTTCACATTCTTTGAGTTGAACAGGCTGTTTGGTCCAACAGTACTTCTCCGGTCTGTGATATCTGTGATTCTGATGACATACAAGATGAAAACATGTGCTGTTTAGATGTTCCAATCCCCAAGTCTGCTCTCTCTGTCAGAAGTATGCCTCACTTTTGAAGCTTAACTTCTCTGTTCTACATCTCCACGTCTCCCACAGGATGCCCTGTCTAGGTACCATTCACCATATGAATTCCCAGGTTATCAACAATTTTCTAAACCAGGACAACAACATACTTCCCTTTTTCCTTCATGATCTCATATTCATTATTATGAACAGGCTAGCAGTCAAACGTCTTGCCGATCAGCCAGATTATCGGGCTGTAGGCCAGCCCCTTGTAACCCCTTGTCAAACGTCTTGGCTGAAGCCTTTTTCCCTTGTAATCCTTACATTGTGCTATTTCATCAAACACCAGGCCGAAAAAAACATGATTTATTATTTTATCTCTCAAGTCCAAGTTTTATGAATTGATCATATTTTGCCAGGTCTGATTACAGGCCTCAGTGTTTCCGCTCAGGTGCCCTTGCAGAGGGATATAGCGACATAACCTTACCTCCTTTTCTGTCCCGCATCCCATTAATTAATCACGACTGAAATGATGCGCAAGGGAGTTGGGAAAGGGGTCCAGGTATATGGATTTGCTGGAGCATCATCCATATCCTTTTCAGTTGAGGGCAGATATTAAGAAGGCCCTCACCTCCTAAAAAAGGGATTTCAGATGTTGTCAGAGCGCACCAACAGCAAATATGAGCTTGCTTTATCTCGAGAAGTTACATTTCTCAAACATGCAAATCTCATCCAGACCCACCGGAAGCAGAGTTGTGGTTTATAACCTTACCACAAGCAGCAGCAAATATGCAGCCACATTAAGAATACCAGGGCGTCCCGAAAATCTTAAAAAACACTTAATGCAGGATGTGGGCCTCCATCTATGGCAAGTGTAAAACCTTATAACACTATTTCGTCGCGCAGAGAGTCATCAAGTGGCGCCAATTCTGGCTTTGGTTCTCCAAGAGCCTTTCCCACAACCTGCTGTCATTGGAGCCACTGTCTGCTGGTGCTACTCTTCCCCCTTTGGTGAGACCCTTGCTAGCTTGCTATTTAGGGAGTCCATCCTTAATGCACACAGCCTTTTGGTCGGCGAGCCTTTTCTTTTCTTCTGACGCTCCTCCTCTGTACCCCCTGCTAGTGCCTCTGCTGCCCTTGTCCCTGTCCCTGCTGCTGTTACTGCAACTGCTGCTGCTGCTGCTGCTTTTGCTGCGTACTTTCAGATGCATCCGGCTCATGCTCCTGCACCCATTTCATGTTCTGGGCCACCACATCCACCACCCCCAGCCCCCCATTCCCTTCTGCCGCTATCCCCCCATCGCTGGCGCCCCCACCAGGCTTCACACCAGAGCTGCTATTCCCAGGGCTGGGTGCTGCGTGGCCTCCAGCCCCAAGCAGCTGACTCTTATCAGCGCCCACCTCCTTGCTGTTGTTATCGGTGCTGGAGCTGCCCCCCCAACCCCAGTTGCTCCACGAGCTCAAAGAAGACAAGACGCTGGTGGTGGCAGACAGGCCGCTGTCCACTACTGCTGCAGCCTTTGGGAGGGGCACCTGGTTCTGCAGGCAGCGAGGCAGTGAGAACACACAAAAGGCAGGGTATGTTTAAAGTATACCATTGTAGGGTGCAGTAGGGTGAGAAAGGCGGTCAAGTTACTGTCCACCACTGCTGCATTCGTGGAAGCGTGCCTTGGAGCTGCAGGCAGCAAAGGCCGGGAACGCACGCAAGCAGGGGTACAAGTCAACAAAGAACAAGCCTGGCATTGTAGAGGTGGGAGTAGCAGGCAGGCTAAATTCTCCACTGCAGCGGCCTCCAAGGAGGTGTTTCCAGGCTCTACAGGCAGCAAAAGGCGGTGAGCGCACAGAAAAAAGGCATATGTTGATAGTAGGCAAGCCAGGTGCAGAAGTGGTGAGAGTGGTTGACAGGCAAATGTTCACCACTGCAGCGGCCTTGGAAGCATGTGAATGCACACAAGCAGGGCAACAGGTTGAGGACCTTGCTGTCGTGCTAACTAGGGAAGCTGTCCTTGTTGTCCTCGGCCTGTTTGACTGGCGCCTTTTCTTGTTCTTTGAGGACATACAAGCTGGTTGAAGTATGGGCCAGAGTGCACACACGCATGGCACATTAGCGGCATATTTGCTGGGTTAAATGATCCATGGAATACAGGCTGGTGTGCGCGTGTACCACTGAAGTAGCTACAGGATAATTCCAGCATTGGTGCGAGGTTTCACTTACCGGTAGGGTGGGTAAAGAGGGTCGAACATTCGTCAATTGAGGTTATAAAGAGGGTCAAAGAGGCCCGAAGAGCCTCCTTTGAGCCTCTTGCGCTGCGATTGCTTCACCCTCTACCTGATCCTCCTACCAGGCACCCAAACAAGGCGCTGGTTGCTTGGCACCCAAACAAGACGCTGGTTGCTTGGCACCCAAACAAGGCGCTGATTGCTTGGCACCCAAACAAGGCGCTGATTGCTTGGCACCCAGAAAAGGCGCTGATTGCTTGGCACCCAAACAAGGCGCTGATTGCTTGGCACCCAGAAAAGGCGCTGTTTGCTTGGCACCCAAACAAGGCGCTGGTTGCTTGGCAACCAAAAAAGGCGCTAATTGCTTTACCTTCTACCCAACCCTCCTATCAGGCACCCAAAAAACGATAGGAACAAGCTCAATAACTCTGTCTTTGTTATGGCTATGCACAGCCATGAGTGTACTTGTCTTCACCTGCTATGAGCGTATGCTCGTCCGTCAGCTGTGCAGGGGTGTGCATACACAAAGAGCCTCCCTGTGACAAAGTCACACGTGCAATGGAGAAAGCCAGGACAATTTCTATGGGTGCCAGGGCTTAGCGACCGCCTGCCCACGTGGATTAAGTCCCTGGTGGTACAAGCAGAAGTGTTGCACAGCTGGACACACATATACGCACACACAGAGCAGCGACAGTAAAGCACATACACGCACCTGCTTCAAGCGTTCCAGGTTAACCTTGCAGGCGCGCTCTTCCTCTCGTGAAAACGAAAGGATGTGGGAGAAGACAGGGAGGAGGGCCTCAGCCTGAAGCATCACAACATGCAAAATCGGTGGAATGTTTGCCAAGTGAGAGCGAGAAATGAATTTGGTAGCCGGATCTGTGAGAAACCAGGAGCAGGGCCTCAGCCTGAGGCATTTCAACATGCAAAACCAGTGGAACGCGTGACAAGAGCGAACAAAAGAGAGAGTGAATGTGTGTGTGTGTGTGTTGGATTTGCTAGCCGGATGTGTGAGAAGAAAGTGAGCAGGGCCTCAGCCTGAAGTAATGCAAGATGAAAAGCAAGATAAGAGTGGCACACTCCTTGTTGGATGTGTGGGCAGACAGAGAGCGGGGTTTCAGCCCAAAACAAAAAAAAGCAAAGGCACGGCACAAAATATGTGTTGTTGTTGTTGTTGTTGTTGTTGCTGTTGTTGTTGTTGTTGTTGTGAGGCACTTCTGGTTGAACCTGCAGGCATGAGCATCCTTTGGGAATAGCTTGAATGCAGGTCACTTGCTTATCATTTGGACAAACAGGCATTTGCACAAACCTTGTGGTGTTTGCATGCTAGTTGGCAGTCATATGTACGGATGTGGGAGTAATTTTGCGCAAAAAATCCTTTGACACATGTGCAATGAAATATAACCGGACGGGTTGAAATTCGGGTTTGTGCACAGGCAGGGGTTCTTTTGAGGCCTGACCGAACCCACCAACAGGTGGCACTTGTTAGCATGGCAGAAGCGTGTATCAGCTTGCCAACAGTCAGGGGTGCTGCAAGCCCACTACCAGGGAGGAGCATTTTTGAGCCGTGGCTGAGCCGATCGCAAGCCCACCAACTGATAGAGGCATTCATGAGCTCACCAACAGGCAGGGGCAACTGTGAGCCCACCGACTGACAGATGGGGTTATTTGCAAGCCCACTACCAGGCAGGGGTGTTTTCAAGCCGTGGCTGAGCCGATCGCAAGCCCACCATCTGATGGAGGCATTCATGAGCTCACTAACAGGCGGGGGCAATTGTGGGCCCACCAACTAACAGAGGAGCATTTGTGAGCTCACCCAACCATCAGACACAGACAATTGTGAGCACACCAGCCAACCTAACCCACATGTAGTTAATCTTGTTCTTTTCTTTTCTTTCTTTATGTCTGAGCCAGCCAACATCATCCATCTGTTTGGTACCCACACATATGAAGTCAGCCACCCACCCACTTATACATGGGGGCATTAGTGAACCATGGCTGCGCCGGCCTACACAGCACCACCCACCTCTCCAGTCCGGTACAAAGTGAGCATGGTGTTCTTCAAGTACTCCAGGTTGACGTAGTTGTGGGCTGCAGAAAAGAGGGAAGGACCACAGCTTTGAGCGCCTTCACAGGCAGCTTTGCATATGATGCATCAAGCCTGCAGGGCCCCCAGGCTGGGCTCACTATTGGGCACAGACACGCACACAGGCATATGAATCTTTGAAATTGAATGGACACAGATGAGCACTGGCAATCAACGTCGGGCACATATCGCTGCTGGGTAGGAGCACATGGAAATTCACTGCTGTGAGCGCTGGCATGCACACAGGGCACATATGGACGCACATATGGACGCACATTTGTGATGCAGTGCATCCATAGTCAGATGTCATAAGGCTCAGGTGCATGAAGTGAATCTGTTCACAGTATGAACACACACACATCACACGCACACATACACACGCATGCACGCGCGCACCCACCCACCCATGCCCTGGTGTTTACAGGCTTGCTGCAGATCCTGCTCGTCTGGTCCCCGTTTTTCCCTTCTCTCTTGGGACTGCTTCCCCCCTCCAAAACACATGCATGCATGCACGCACAAACACCTTTGTCCTGGCGCTCCAAGGCTTGCTGCACATCCCGCACGCTCTCCTTCAGTGCCGCCCAAACATGAGGAAACACACACAACCCTTTGTCCTAGCGTTCCAAGAGTCGCTGCACATCCCGCACGCTCTCCTTCAGTGCCCCCCAAACATGAGGACACACCCGCACCCACACCCTCACCCACACACAAACCTTTGTCCTGGCGCTCCAAGGCTCGCTGCAGGTCCCTCACGCTCTCCTTCAGTGCCACCTCCATCTCTTCGCGAAGGGCAACCTGTGTGCAGGGTGGTTACATAGTATTACGATCTGGTCATTGGGCAGGCACTGTATATAGGCACAATCTGCGGCAAGAACCCTGCCTTCCAATCTCATCTTTTTCACAGAGAATCAGCATGGCGGTTACGAGTGCACAGGAGGCAGAAACTCTCTAGGGATGGGAAATCGCGCCATAGCATTGCTTTCCTCTCTTTATCCACACAACCACTCCCTTCTTCTTCTGTTCCTCACCCTCTTGGCTCCCATCCTTTGAGCCTGACCAGTATCTGCTTTGACTAAAATTTTGTATGAGCGCAACGCATACACCCTCCTCCCGCAATACAAGCCTGGTTGTCACAAAATGCCCATGCAGCTTCATCGGCACCTGACATCCATTCTGCATCATCCGTCTCCAACACTCAGCCTGCCCTTTGCCTAACAGTGTGTCTTTAAACACCACACCAAAGAGTAGAAAGGAAACACTAAGCCAGCCGCGTGCATGAAGGAAAGCTCTCTGCAAGTAGTAAGCTAGCATAAGGGTCCCACCAAACCGCACACATGCACCCTTCCCTTCTGTGTCACATCAAAAGCACACGCCCGCAGCAATCCTGCTCTTGCATTCCAAACGAGCATGCTTGACAGGTCCATGCACACGTCTACCAAAGCCTGCCATCACTGCTGTCAGTCACGACAGCATCGAAGCGTCCACGGCTTCCGGCCAGCTTGAAATGAAAGAGAATGGACACATTGACTGGGAGGCTCAGAAAAAATGGGCTTGGAAACACTAACACAGACGAAATGGAGCGAATTGATGGGTGCACACGCAGCTTCCGGCTGGCTGTGTCAGCTTGCAGGCTTTTCCACTGAAATACAGTCATCTGCTCACAAGCAACCAAGCGCACGCACCCATGTGCAGGTCTTTGCACCTTATCAAAGACGCACACACACCTCCTTTTCCAGCTCATGGAACTCTGCCTCCAGCATACGCGTGCGTGCTTTCGCTTCTGCAAGCTGCTGCGACAGGTGCACATATGCAGCTGCATGCGCAGCCGCAGCATCTGCGCCACTCCCTGCAGGTCCACACAGAGCAAGAAATGAGTCCTGACATGCACCCCTATCATGCTGCGGAGATGGCACTGAGAGAGCAGAGTAGCTGCATGTGCGGCGGTCGCTGCGCCGCTCCCTGCAGGTCCACACAGAGAGAGCAAGAAGGTAGATGAAAACAGAGAGAGGCTCTGCTGGAAACAGTTCTCACATGCGTGTCTACCAGGTTACAATGGGATCTGGCCTTCCGCCAGGGACCCTAGGATTGTCCGCTTGCCACTGCCTGTGGCATTCAAACCGCCAATTAAAGCCTCGGGGCCAAATGTCAGGGCAGGACAACTCTTGGTTGTTCCTGGGGTTCCTCCCTCCCCCCCCGCAAACACTCACGTCCCTGCCCACGCACCTGCAGCTGCGCTAGCAAGGCCCTATGACCACTCTCCCTTCCCCCCTCCCCAACTAAAAGCCCTGCCCACACACCCACACACCCAAGCACACAAATTTCCTCCCTCTCCCCCTCCAACAACCATCCCTGCAGCTGCACTCGTGAGGCACTCTCGCCACTCCCCCATGGCAGCAGCAGCTGCAGCCCTTCCCTCAGAGACACTTGTGCGCACACCATTCTTTCCCACACACCTGCAGTTGCGCCAGCGAGGCCCTCTGACCATTCCCCTGTGGCAGCAGCAGCTGCTGCTAGTCCAACAGGGGGGTCCCTGCCTATGAGGGAGCCCAGGATACCAGCCTCATCATCCTCTTGGGACCGTGGCTGCTGCTGCTGCTGGCCGGAGGTGCTGCCATCATTTGCCTCTAACCCTATACCTGGCACTTGAGTGTCCACCAGGGCTTGAGAAGAGGAGGGCTGGTGCCTGTTGCCGCCAGCTGCACCTTCTGCGGCTTGCTCTTCTCCCTGTTGCTGCTGCTGCTGCTGCTGCTGCTGCTGTGGTTGCTGCTCCCGCTCCCCTACCCATACGGTGCCCCCTGCCCAGCCCTGCTGGCCCGCTTGCTGCTCCTGCGCTCGTTGTTGCTGCTGCAGCTGCACAGCGGCGTCAGGAGCGGAGGTGCTGGTGCTCCCGAGCGGGGCAGAGGCGCCTGCCATGTGCTGTTCCAGCTCCTTCATCTGCTCCATCAGCATCCCATACTTGCGGACCAGCTGGAGCACCTGCAGTGAGCCAAAAGAAGAAGGCCAAGCCTGAAGTGAGCCAAGAGAAGCGCCCAACCTGCAATGAGCCAAGAACGCTCCAGCTGGAGCACCTGCAGAGAGCCAAGAAGAAGGCCAAGCCTGAAGTGAGCCAAGAGAAGCGCCCAACCTGCAGTGAGCCAAGAACGCTTCAGCTGGAGCACCTGCAGTGAGCCAAGAAGAAGGCCAAGCCTGAAGTGAGCCAAGAAAAGAGCCAAACCTGCAGTGAGCCAAGAAGAACGCTCAACCCGTAATGAGCCAAGAACGCTCCAGTTGAGAACACCTGCAGTGAGCCAAGAAGAAAACCAAGCCTGAAGTGAGCCAAGAGAAGTGCCCAACCTGCAATGAGCCAAGAACGCTCCAGTTGGAGCACCTGCAGTGAGCCAAGAAGGACGCCCAACCTGCATTGAGCCAAGAACACATCGGTTGGAGCACCTGCAGTGAGCCAAAAAGGAGTTATGAAGGAGGATTGGACGGTGTGATTGGTATGGCTAGAGACATCACACAGCCAATAATAGGGTCAGCCAACTCCATACTAAATAAGCGCCATGTGTTTCACATTTTCTCAGCAAACAAGTGAAGATGTGCGGCATATGTATAATAAGTACACGCAATTGGCCAACCTCCAGGCATACAAAGGCAGGGCATCTATGAGCACCCAGCAGCCTCTCTTCCGCCCACGCACTCTGCCTGCAAAGACTCTGCAGCGACGAGGAAAAAAGATCCAGACCTCCTTAGCAACTCAAGTCACTTGGAGTCAAGGGCACTGCACACTTTTGGTTGAACATTGCCATGCACATTTTTGCCACATGGACAAGAGCATTGCACAGTTGGTTGGAGCAGGGCACCGCACAGTTGGTCCAGAAGCCTCGCAGCCCACCAGGCACAGACCCACCCGCATCCAAACACGACCCACGCAAGATGACAAGGCTTTGACTTCTGTCCTTCCCTTAATGCACGCAGCGTAGGCAAGCGTAGACATCAATTAGGAATTTTTACTTTTTTCTACCCACACGAAACCGCTGAAGCACACAAACACACACAAGCAGGCATGACAAAACCCAGCAACACCCTGGCTGCAAGTGCAATAACGCCGCCAAGCAGCGCGCTCTGTTGGCAATCCGCCTGGCAACCCTTCAATGCTCGCTTGCTTGCTTGCTTTTGAGGGCCAGGAGTGTGTCATTGCCTTCCGCAGGGGCCATGCTGATCTCCTACGTATTTTCCCCCTAAACATAAGTAAGTGTGCCCCAAAGGCCCAGGAGTTTGCACAATAGCACAGATCCACAGTCGTAAGCCTCAAACTCCGCCTGCACTGCCTATTCACGTCCACAAGCAAACAGCACTGTGCCGACGGGCAAGCCAGCTCTCACAGAATGCTGTGTGGGCCTTGTGGTGTTGCGCAGCCTGATCTCATGCTTTCTTATAAATGTCTGTCCACACTCTACTACCCTTTGTGAACAGCCCGTGTGGCACTTAAAACAGCCCATGTGGTAGTACTCAGCTCAAGAGAAAAACATGAATGCTGTAAGCTTCCACCGAGCCATGTCCCTTTATTTCAATGGATCGAAATTTCCTTAAAACGTCCCTCAAAATGCCCTGTTCATCATCCTCAGGTTCCTGCAGCGAATCTTCCTCTACCCCTGCCATCTGCACCCCGCAATCCACAACTCCAGCTCACACCATGTGCTGTGAGCCAACCTCTCCACCGCCTCATCCTTTGCTGTGAAGTGTGGGCCACCCTCTCCTACCTCCTCATCCTTGGCTTCCAGCAGGGCTTCCATCTCTGCCTTGGCTGCTGTTGCATCTCCTTCTCTCCTGCTCAGCTCAGCCTGCACCTCAGCGACCTGCACACACCAGCAGAATCAGCTCAGTCATTGGAAACATGTGGTTGCCGATATTTATTTCGCGGGATCAGCGCTCCTTTTTTTTGGTGGTGTGACGACATGCTCGCTGCAAGGTCTCCAATTTAGCACGCCCAACCTGGGTCCCTGCAATGCAGGTACGCCAATTTGCTTTGTGAGACAAAGAACAGAGCAGGTAACCCAGGCAAGTGTGTGACATGCAATCCAGGCAAGTGCGTGACATGCAAGCAGACAACATTTGCTCTTCCGTGCCCAGGAGCCTGCATGTGCATCGACATTTGAAGCTGCACTTTCTCTCACAAGCTGGCCAAGGAAGAAGGGTAGGTGTAAAGGCCATGGGCTTCACCAAAGAGGACAAGAGGATCAAAAGAGCCTGCAAAAGGCATATTTGGCCTGCTTTGATGGACCCTCTGTTCAACCCTACAGAATGCCTTGCCAGTTTGGAATGCTTTTTCAGCCCTTGCCATTAGGATTTCAGGCCTTGAAACAGCCTTGCCATTTTCAAAAATCCTCTGCTCAACCCTACAAACAGCACACACAGTAAGCAGGGGGATAACATGGGCAGGCACTATACATGTGTCCTCAACCCACCTGGGCCTCTGCATGCGTCCCCCCCCCCTCTGCACCCACCCACGTGTATTAATTCACCTGCGCCTCTGCATGCACCCTGCATGCACCCCACCCTCTGCGCCCCTCTGCATACACCGGTGTGTACTTTAGCTAGCTGTGCCTCTGTATGGCATGCACCCACCCCTCTGCACTCACCAGCACCTGCCTGCGCACCTGCATGTACCCACCCCTCTGCACCCCTCTGCACCCCTCTGCACCCCTTGGCATGCACCCGTGCAGACTTGACCTACCTGCGCCTCTGCATGCTTCACGCGGGCTTCCAGCTCCAGCACAGCATCCTGGTTGCTGTTCTGGTGGTGCAGCAGCCGCGCCTCCAGGGTCTCACACCTGCAGGACATGATTGATCCGGGGCTTGACAGTCTACCTTCATCACATTCTTTTGCTGCAATTGTATTGCTCAGGAAGGGGGAGGCTCTCAACACTTCAAAGCTCGTTGTCTCTCACTGATGCCACCCTCCTGCTGGCCACAGGCGAGATGCTTCTTCTTTCCCTCACAACTAGCTGGTTAGGCAAACATCATACCCCAATGAGTGCGTTGGCTCTCACCAATGCCTTCCTCTCCCTGGTACACGAGCATGGTGTTGTTCCCCCTTGCAATGAGCTGTGTTAGTCAAATCAAACGCTCTCGGGGTGTGTGTGAGCGCGTCGTCTTCCATAAATGCAACCCATTCCTGATCACCAGCACGATGTAATTTCCCCCTCGCAACTATAGCTATGTTAGTAAAACCAGACCCACTCAAAGGAGCGAGTGCGTTGGCTCCGACCAATGCCACCCTCCTTTCCTCACGAACAATGGGTTGATAATCAGAGAGGGTTAACCCAGTCATACTCCTCAAATGCGCCTGCTCTCACTCATGCCACACCCCTCTCTTCAACAGACAGTCAAGACGTACATGCATTGTCTCTTTCCTCAGGCCACCCTCCTTGCTCTTGTCTCAGGGGGCGCATTGTCATGCACGCCACCTTGCCCCCCCCCCCCCCCCTCCCAATTCATGTGCACAGAGCATAGGACCTGCAGACCCCTGGTGCTGCTTCTCTGCTCATCATGTGGAATCATGAACAATCATACACACACATATTGTCTGCAGTGCACAGGTCACCATAAAGTGCACCTGACCTCCTGCGCCTCAGCCTCCCTGGGCAAATACAGTCAGCCTACAAGAACGCAGCCTCACTAACAGGAAGCTACCCGTCCGTGCCACCTTCCCTGAGCCTCTTGCCTACCTTTGTGGCCGCATGCTGGGAGTACTCCACGCGCGTTTCCAGCACGGCCCAAAAAGTAAAGCCTTATTGAGGAGAGGAGGCCGCCCACCTGTGCCGCCTGTCCTCAGCCCCACCGGAAACAAATGCCGAGCCCACGATATCATGACGCAGCTACTCACCTGTGTCGCGTGTCCTCAGCCTCCCACCAAAAATGCCAAGCCCACAATATCATGACGCAGCTACTCACCTGTGTTGTCTGTTCTCAGCCTCCCCAAAAGAATGCCAAGCCCATAATGTAATGATGCAGCTATCCACCCGTGTCGCCTGCCCTCAGCCTCACCAGAAACAAATGCCAAGCCCACAATATCATGACGAGCTACCCACTTGTGTTGCCTGTCCTCAGCCTCCCCCCAAATTGCCAAGCCCACAATATCATGACGCAGCTACTCACCTGTGTCGCCCGTCCTCAGCCTCACTGGAAAAAACGCCAAACCCACAATGTAGTAATGCGGCTATTCACTTGTGTCCCCTGTCCTCAGCCTCACTGGTAAAAACGCCAAACCCACAATGCAGTAATGCGGCTATTCACTTGTGTCCCCTGTCCTCAGCCTCACTGGAAAAAACGCCAGACCCACAATGTAGTAATGCGGCTATTCACTTGTGTCCCCTGTCCTCAGCCTCACTGGAAAAAACGCCAAACCCACAATGTAGTAATGCGGTTATTCACTTGTGTCCCCTGTCCTCAGCCTCACTGGAAAAAACGCCAAACCCACAATGTAGTAATGCGGCTATTCACTTGTGTCCCCTGTCCTCAGCCTCACTGGGAAGAATGCCAAGCCCATAATGTAATGACGCAGCTACTCACCTGTGTCGCCTGTCCTCAGCCTCACTGGAAAAAACGCTAAGCCCACAATATCATGACGCAGTTACTCACTTGTGTCGCCTGTCCTCAGCCTCCCTGCCTGCCTCAGTGGCCGCACGCTGGAAGTACTCCACGCGCGCTTTCAGAGCCGCCTGTGCAGATTCATGCGCCTCCATCGCCTCAGACAGCTGCAGCACAGCGAGTCACAGCAACAAGGATACACGGTGTGTTGTACAATGGAAGTGCTCCACGCGCGCTTTCAGAGGCGCCTGTGCAGATTCATGTGCCTCCATTGCCTCAGGCGGCTGCAACAAGAAATAGCAGCAAAAGCACACTGTGTATCATCATGCACACAACCCCCATACTTTGAGCACTGGTCGTTTCCATGTTCACTGGCCCACCCCACCCCACCCAAACCCCTACACACAGCGCGTTTGGCTCAGTCTTGTTTCTGCATGCAGATACACATCCTTCCCCACCTGCAGCTCTGCTCGCTCCTCTGCTTCCCGCGCTGCCTCGAGTGCCTTTTCAAGAGCATCCCTCACCTCCTGCAATGCAAACAACACACAAGGCAGTGCATCTATAAAAGCTGCACGGGAACGCAGTGTGTGCTGTATTTACCTTCCAAGCAGGCAAGCTACAAACGTCTTATCACAGGATGGGTGAATCATTCAAGTGTGTCATCAATAGGTGGGTGCTTTCTTCGGCTTCCCAGGCAAGCAAGCTACCATTGTTCCATAAACAAAAAGGTGCTTCATCCGCCTTCCCAGGCTGGCAAGCTACAAGCGTCATGAAAAAAAGATGGGTGCTTCATTCATCTTCCCAGGCAAGGCTACAAGTGTGTTTTGAAAAGAAGATGGGTGCTTCATTTGAGTGTGTCCTCAGATGGGATCGGCAGACAAGCGGCGCAGCTTCAAAGCGCAGCATTAATGGTTCCGACACTTCAAAGCACATCCTCGAAGGATCTGACAGACAATCGGCATCACTTCAAGGCTCACCGTCACAGCAGCTCAGTGAAGTTGAGTGACGGGGTCCTTAAAACTGGCACTGGCACTGGCATCACATCAAAGCACGCCCTCACAGTAGAAGGAGGTTCAGTAATTCGGGAAACAGGGTGCTCAAAACAGAGAGAGAGAGAGAGAGAGAGAGAGAGAGAGAGAGAGAGAGAAACACATACGCACACACACACCTGCAGCTCTGTCTGCAGGCTCGCCACTTGGCTTGCACTGGCCTCGTTTGCTGCTGCAGCGGCAGCTGCCTCCCGCGCAGTGCGCAGCTCGCCATCCTTGGCGCGCAACAGCGCCTGAGTGTGTGTGTATGTGTGTGTGTGCGTGCGTGTGTGTGTGTGTGCGCGCGTGTGTGTGTGTGCGCGCGCGTGCCACCTGGAGAGTAGAAAATGCGTGCATGCATATTCAACAGTGACCTTGTTTGTATGTGCAACCAAGCGCGCAACGACAATTGAAACAACACATGATGCGCTCAGCTCATCCTCCTTGGCAGGCATTTGCGTCATTGGTTTCTGTGCAAGCACATTGTAAAAAATGTGATGCAAAACCAGCCCGTACGCACGAGAAATTTGCCTATATACGCAGGTTTGTACCAATATCGTGCTCATGTGCAAAAAATGCCTCGCCGGAACAAACCTCCCCCGCTTTCTTGTCCAAAAACTAATGCCCACGCATACCCATATCAAAGAGCAAACATCCATGGACGCACAAACAAAGCCAATCTTGGGATGGGAAAACGTATGCTCATGGCATGCCGCAGTTGCTGCCCTCATGGCAAGACGCAATGCGCATGATTGATCAGAACAGAGGTGAAAACATTAGTGATGCAGACCAGTAAACAAGCACCAACGCTTCTCTCCTGCTGCCATCCTACCATGCACCTGTAAGAATTGTGCACTGAGCAGACATCTCGCACTCAACCACTGCACCTTACTGCCATCCTACCATGCACCTGTGCTAATCTGGGCATTGAGCGGCCATCCTGCATTCAACCAGAGACGTCAAACTGGACTCAGCCATCCTACCATGCACCTGTGCTAATCTGTGCACTGAGCAGCCATCCTGCACTCAACCAATGACCTCAACCTGCACTCAGCCATCCTGCCATGCAACTGTGCTAATTTGTGCACTGAGCAGCCATCCTGCACTCAACCAATGACCTCAACCTGCACCCAGCCATCCTGCCATGCACCTATAACCAACTGTGCACTGTGCAGCCATCCTACCATGCACCTGTGCTAATCTGTGCACTGAGCAGCCATCCTGCACTCAGCCATCCTGCACTCAACCAGCAACCTCAACCTGCACTCAGCCATCCTGCCATGCACCTATAACCAACTGTGCACTGTGCAGCCATCCTACCATGCACCTGTGCTAATCTGTGCACTGAGCAGCCATCTTGCACTCAGCCATCCTGCACTCAACCAGCAACCTCAACCTGCACTCAGCCATCCTGCCATGCACCTGTAACCAACTGTGCACTGAGCAGCCATCCTACCATGCACCTGTGCTAATCTGTGCACTGAGCAGCCATCTTGCACTCAGCCATCCTGCACTCAATCAGCAACCTCAACCTGCACTCAGCCATCCTGCCATGCACCTATAACCAACTGTGCACTGAGCAGCCATCCTACCATGCACCTGTGCTAATCTGTGCACTGAGCAGCCATCTTGCACTCAGCTATCCTGCACTCAATCAGCAACCTCAACCTGCACTCAGCCATCCTGCCATGCACCTATAATTATCTGCGCGCTGAGTAGCCATCCTACACTCAACCAGGTTGGTTAAATCAGCACACACACCCTGCACTCAGCCATCCTCACATGCACCGACACTTAGCAATCCTTCCACTATGTCTGTGCGCCCAGTCTCGTCCATGAGCCGCACCCACCACCAAGTGCAACATACAGCAGCCTGCACATGACCACTCCCCACTCCCCAAAAGCCGCACCCACCACCGAGTGCAACATACAGCCGACCGACCCTTCCATCCATTTTGTCAGTCTTACCTGTGCCTGCATTTATCTGTTTTCCTTCTCTGCATCCACACGCAAATCTCTTGCAAACAGTGCCCACATCCAGGTTTAAAATGTACACAAGCCCGCCCAGGGCTAAGCTAAATCTATCTGTAGGCACATCGTGCTATAAGATATACGCAAGCAGCCCACAAGTATTGCCACGTTCCATCAAGCAGCCAACCCACTCACGCCCATGCTTTGTGGTCCCACAGCTCTGCATCAAACATGCTCAACTCATTTGCGCCTGCGCTCTGTGTTCCCTCACTTCTGCATCCGTGCGCACAGCTTCTTTGGGAGCAGTACCCAGGTACAGTACAAGCAGCTCATAAATAAGACCACTTCATCATGCTGCCAGCCACACCTGCGCCAGCGCTCTGTAGTCACTCAGCTCCGCATCCATGCACACGACCTCCTTGGGAGCAACACCCACTTCCAGTTAAGAAAAGAATACAAATAATAAGCCTTCAATCCTGCTGCCAGTCACACCTGTGCCCGCGCTCTGTAGTCCCTCAGCTCCGCATCCACACGCGCTGTCTCCTTGCGAGCGACCTCTGTTGCTGCTGCCGCTTGCATGATTTCTCCCTTCAGGGACCCTCGCTCAGCCTCATACTTGCCGCGAGCCTGTGTGTGTGTGTGTGTGTGTGTGTGTGTGTGTGTGTGTGTGTGTGTGTGTGTGTGTGTGTGTGTGTGTGTGTGTGCGCGCGCGTGTGTGCGCGCGCGTGTGTGTATTCAACAACCTCATCATGCCAATAAAATATACATTGCATTGTCTGAAATGCCTCATCCATCCAAAGGCCTGCCCTGAAATGGGTACTACATCAAGGGTAGCGCACAAAGAAACTCTGCTGTTAACTACCACAGGCATCTCCAGGCTGAGCACTTCAATATACTCACCTACACAGTGTAACACACACAACACACACATGCATGACTGCTCACCTCTGCTGCAGCAACTTCAGCCGCGTGCTGCCCCTTGCTGGCCTTGGCCATGCGTTTCTTGGCCTCCTCCAAAGCGCGGCTCAACTTGGTGCGTTCAGCCTCTAGCGTTTTCGACAGCGCCTGGCAGAGGTGGAGCATTGGGCGTGAGAAATGCTGATGTGATGACCCCAGAAAGAGCTGAATGATGCGCTCCACCTTCAGCAGGCTTCGGGCTGGTGCTTGGTTGGTAACCAAAACATGCTACTGGGTAGCATAAGTGAGGAAGGATGATGTATGTTCAAGGTTGATCTTGGTGCATGCAACCTTCAGGCAACTCACACACCTGTGCTTCTGCCTCAGGGGTCCCTCTGCCCAGCTCTTGCTCCTTGCAGCTTCATGCCTGCAAACTCTGGGTAGCTCCCACCCACATACCCCCCCACACACACGCACACGCACACGCACACACACGCACATGCACGCACAAACACATACACACACACCTGCGCCTCTACCTTGGCAATCTCTGCCTCAGCCTTTGCCCCTTGTAGCGTGTACACACACATACACATACACACACACACCTGCGCCTCTGCCTTGGCGGTCTCTGCCTCAGCCCTTGCTGCCTGCAGCTCGCTGCCTGAAGAGCTGGCTGCGCTGGCACAGGCCCTCTGTGCGTCATCTGCAGCCTTCTGTGCCTTGGACAGCTGCATGTGCGAGAGGCGCGTGACAGGTCAGCGAAACGCATGTCACAGCAGGCTGTGATGGAGGAGGCCCTCTGTGCATCGTCAGCAGCCTTCTGTGCCTTGGACAGCTGCATGTGTGAGAGGTGCGTGACAGGTCAGTGAAACACATGTCACAGCAGGCCGTGATGGAGGAGGCCCTCTGTGCATCTTCAGCAGCCTTCTGTGCCTTGGACAGCTGCATGTGTGAGAGGCGCGTGACAGGTCAGTGAAACACATATCACAGCAGGCCGTGATGGAGGAGGCCCTCTGTGCATCTTCAGCAGCCTTCTGTGCCTTGGACAGCTGCATGTGTGAGAGGTGCGTGACAGGTCAGTGAAACACATGTCACAGCAGGCCGTGATGGAGGAGGCCCTCTGTGCATCTTCAGCAGCCTTCTGTGCCTTGGACAGCTGCATGTGTGAGAGGCGCGTGACAGGTCAGTGAAACACATATCACAGCAGGCCGTGATGGAGGAGGACCTCTGTGCGTCGTTTGCAGCTTTTTGTACCTTGGACAGCTGCATGTGTGTGGGAGGCATATGACACCTATGCACAACTGTGAGACTTGACAGCCTGTGCCGTTAGTGCCTTTGGAGGGTTTCTTTGTTTGGGATGCTTTGTCTGGGGTGTTTTTTCTGGGGTGCCAGACTTTGTAAGGTCTAAGGCGTATGACACAGCTGCATGTGAGAGAGGTATGTGAAGGGTGGGTGAGACGTGACAGAGTGAACCTGCGGTGCCTGCCTTTATAGGGTCTTTCTTCGTAGCCTATGAGGCCCGAGGCAGGTACCAGCTATGCAACTCCACCCTTTCCTTTCCTTTGCAGGTCTCTTTGTTTGGCCTCTGTCGACAAACATCTTTGTCCGGCCTTGGTCAACAGGACCTTTGTCCGGCCAGGGTCTGCCTGCCTTTGTAGGGTCTCTTTGGAGTACCTGCCTTTGCTTGAAGGATCACAGGATGCCTATGGGATCTCTTTGTCCGGAGTGCCTACCTCCATTAGACGTCTTTGCTTGGATGCCTGCCTTTGTAAGGTCTCTTACTGACACACATTCTTACTACATGTCTATCTTATGCCACAAAGCGGGGCCTGCGTGCCTTGTGCTCTGTGGGAAAAAAAGGACAAGCGCGCTAAACGGGCATCCTGTTGCGTTCAGGATGCTTTTGTGCGCCAGAGGCATATGTGCCTGTAATGAGTTACATGAATAGGGCAAGGCATAGAGCGCTACACGCCACATTTTCCAGTGTCATACAGAGTTATAGAGCATCACGTCATCATAGCGCTATTTACCAATGCCGCTACCTATAGATCGGCATATAGCATTATGTGAGGGTCTTCTATAGTGCTATACAGCGCTATAGGCCAACACCGGTCCCTATGCATAAGCACACACCCTTATCAAGTAGTATATCTGAATGCAAAAGACAAGACAAAATGCGTCCTTCTGGCACAGATCACACACCTGCACATTCAGGCTCTCACACTCCAGCTCCTTCTCCCGCAGCTTTGCCTCAAGGCTGCTCAGCTCCATTTCACGGTCAACCTGAGCAGATGTGCACAAACAAAGACGTGCTTCAGGGATTGCAGCTGTTGAACTTCTAGAATTCACTTGGGGATTGAAAACACCAAAGCATCAAACTTTAATTGAACAAGCAAGAGTAGGGAAGGAAAAGGGGAGTAGAATTGTGCTTCTCTGCTGCAGGTTCCCCCTCAGCCTCCCCGCCGCGCGCGTGCGCACACACACACATACTTTCACACACAGCATGCACATGTGCACCTCAGTGGCCAGCACAGCGAGGAAGGAAGACAAACCACACAGATCATTGTGTTTAATTGACACATTGCCGTTGATGGGTATATTGGGCTTATACATTGGGTCTGACGGACGCACCTGCATGCGCTTGAGCTCGGCCTCAAGCTTGGAGCAGGCCGCCTGAGCGGCGGCTTCCTTCTGAGATCCAAAGGTCTTGTATTCACTCAGCAAGGCCTGCATTTGCACATGCACAACCAGGTGAGGACTTGCACTCACGCAGCAAAGCCAGCAAAATCGGCTGAGGGACACACGGGGCCTCCTCACTTCACAGCTACAAGAAATTCACAAAGAAAGAAAAAGACGACGCAAGCTAGGACCAGCTGCGTGCATCAAAGACAAATTCCCTAACTAGCAAGCTAGCTAGGCCCTCACCACTAAGGCTCACAGGCCCAGCTTAAACTACGTTTGGAGCCTGAAATTCACTCAGCATGCCGTCAAAACAAGGAGGCATCACACAAACCAGGGCCTCCAAGAAATGCCTTCTCACACACCGAGGTGTCGAGCTCAAAGGAGGTCGAGTAGGGAGCCAAATGCGCAAAAGCACATGTGCTTTGAAGAGCAGGCGGCTCAGGAACATGGAATCTGACTACTAAGCTGACGACTAAGCTGGCTAATATTGCTACTTGCCCTGCAAGGCCTGCCCTTTGCCTGATTGAGCAGAACTCCAGGAATTTGGCACGAGAGGGTGGATGGAATCAAGTGCCCATGTTCAAACATGCACGCAGCGCTCAAGTTAAGGCTCCTAGCCAAGCTCATTCCACCGCCCACCCTCTACGCGCAACACTTAGAAGTCTGAGCCTGGACGCTGTGTGTGTGTGTGTGTGTGTGCTCGCACGTGCACACAAGCAATAGCTGTGCGAGAGCAACAGCCGCGCGCAACCAATAGCAACAGCCAAGCCTGTTCCTCTGCCCACCCTCGACGCTCAAATCTTCCTTTTAAGCCTCACTACATTTCTACAATGAGCTGAGCATTACTCGGCATTACGGAGATGCCCTTCCCAGAAAATACCTGAGCTTTATGAACACTCCCTGCAACACTGCCTCTTCTTGTCCTCCAGCAGGAGGATTAAACTGCAGAAGCCAGTAAAATGCATGACTGCCAAGTTTGTTCTTTACCGTTTCATTTTGTCCTAACGCCCCTTCACCACCTTATACCTGAGCAGACTCAATCTCTTTCCTCTGGGATGCTAGCTGGCGCGCCATCTCTGTTTTCTCAGACCGCAAGGAATCCAGCTCCACAGTAGATGCCTGTAGCAGAAGTAGCAAAAAAGGCGCAAAATGTGTGTGTACGCACACGCAGTCCTGAGCATTGTGAGGTTGCATTCGGAAGCCAGGCACCATGCATGCTTCAACATGAGACACGTTGAGGAACATTTCCGCCCCTTGCCAACCTAGCTGATGTTGTAGTGTTGTAGCAGAATCCCACTACGAAGCTTGCTGGTGGTTTCCTTGTCACCATCTGCATGCTGCTTCTGGACATTCCATCATCACTGGGTATCCATGTCACCATCTGCATGCTGCTTCTGGACATTCCATCATCACTGGGTATCCATGTCACCATCTGCATGCTGCTTCTGGACATTCCATCATCGCTGGGTATCCTTGTCACCATCTGCATGCTGCTTCTGGACATTCCATCATCGCTGGGTATCCTTGTCACCATCTGCATGCTGCTTCTGGACATTCCATCATCACTGGGTATCCATGTCACCATCTGCATGCTGCTTCTGGACATTCCATCATCGCTGGGTATCCTTGTCACCATCCGCATGCTGCTTCTGGACATCCCATCATCACTGGGTATCCATGTCACCATCTGCATGCTGCTTCTGGACATTCCATCATCACTGGGTATCCTTGTCACCATCTGCATGCTGCTTCTGGACATTCCATCATCACTGGGTATCCATGTCACCATCTGCATGCTGCTTCTGGACATTCCATCATCACTGGGTATCCTTGTCACCATCTGCATGCTGCTTCTGGACATTCCATCATCACTGGGTATCCTTGTCACCATCTGCATGCTGCTTCTGGACATTCCATCATCACTGGGTATCCTTGTCACCATCTGCATGCTGCTTCCAGACGTTCCACCAACATCCAACAGCTCATGCTCGGCAGCCTCCTCACCTTCAAGGACTGCAGCTCATCCTGCAGGCTACTTGCCTCTGCTGCCTGCCTGGAGGCGTCCACCAGTTTTGCCTCAAGGTCCTGCACAGGCACACCAGGCAACACACAGAGGACGCAACAATGATGAGTTTTTTTTGAAATGCACTCTGGAGGATGAACCAATTTTGTCTCAAGGTTCTGCACAGGCACACCAGGCACCACACAGAGGACGCAACCAACAATGTCCATTTCTGTGTTTATTGTCCATTTCGTCCTCTGAAGGATGAACCAATTTTGCCTCAAGATCCTGCACAGGCACACCAGACACCACACAGAGGATGTACGGCAGTTTTGAGCCAATTCCTTTCTGCCAATTCTGCCTTCCAATCTTCAGGCATGATGGCGGACGCACGTCAGCATGTCAGCTTTGCTGCTGCAATTCTTCTGCTTCCCCAACACTCTGAAGCATTCGCCAACTTTGCCATAAGGCCATGCAGACGTTAGACCAATGGCAGACACATACCCAGCATCACCTGGGAGCCAAACACCCAATGGCAGCCAAATGCCTGATTCACACACAGCCAAAGACCCAAATTTGCTCCCTCTTCCAGGTTTGATTTTGTCCTGAGCAATCATGGGGGCATATTCAATCTACTTCAGCTGTGTATGAATTAAAAAAACCCTACTTGAGAAGATAATTCTTCATGCCATGCCCATAAACTCTTTTTGCTGACCTTTGCAAGCATCTGCAGCACCTTTCACACACAAGATGCAGAGGCATAACTGCTACTCACTTTGATTGCGCCAGCGTGCTCTGCAATCTTGCGCTTTGCTGCCTGCAGCACCCGCCTCTTTACATCCGTAAGCTCATGCTGCAGACGCGCATTCTCCTCCATCAGCTGCTGAACCTGCACCAAGAAAAGGCGCAACCTGTCTGTGCAACAAGAAGAAGTGAGCTTGTGCTGGCGCGCATTCCCCTCCACCAACTGCCACACCTGCACCATAAAGTACCATATGCATGCGAGGTAATGGATCGTGCGTTTCCAACAAGCAGGGAAGTCAAGAAATGGCAAATCCACTAGCTGCCACACCTGTAACATAAAACACCATATGCATGCAAGGTCATGGATTGTGTATTTCCATCAATCACAGAACTTTACAAATGGCAAATCCACTGCTGCCACACCTGCACCATAAAACACCATATGCATGCGAGGTCATGGATCGTGTTTTTTGCGACAATCAGGGGAATCAACAAATGGCAAATCCACCAGCTGCTCCACCTGCACCACGAAACACCATATGCATGCGAGGTCATGGCTCATGCGCAGGGTTGGCCCCATTCTGCACATACATGCTATACACTTCCACTATTTTGCAGGAAAAACATGAAACATATGGCGTTTATATGAGGAATTGGCCAATCCTAATCGCGTGTTTCCAACAACCAGGGAGGTCAACTAAAGGCATCCCCGTCGGCTGCTAGGTACCTGCACTCAGGCCACAACAAGCTTGCCTACATGACCCTGTTCTCCTGAGCAAGCGATGCCCCACAAATTCTTATTTGCGCAGCGCCACGCGAGGAGAGGCTCGTGATGGCTTCGATGCAGAGAACCTTGTTAGGCTCAAGCACTGCCTCTCTTACCGCTACACTGTGGCTTAAAAGAATGGTATGTGTGGATCGAGTATGACTGGAGCGTGCATGCGCACTCGATCACTACACTGCACACACATGCCACGCTCTCAGGGACTGCCACCCCAGCCACTACAATGTGCAATGCTGTTACATGCTGTACACCTGACACTCATCCTTTTTCAAAATGGATGTGTTGATGCAGTGCATTACTCCTATCTGGTGCCATGTGGTTCGACTGTATTCTGGCGTTGTACTTTTCCTGAAAGGGATTCTGGCGACACTGCCACACTAGGGCACGTGTGTGTCCAAGGTGTTGTACCTGGGGTGCGGTTTGTAATGCAGGCGCACTCAATCACTATACACTGCACACATATGCCACGCTCTCAAGCACTGCCACCCCAGTCACTACACTGCACACATGCCATGCTCTCAAACACTGCCACCCCAGTCACTACACTGCACACATGCCACGCTCTCAAGCACTGCCACCCCAGTCACTACACTGCACACATATGCCACACTCTCAAGCACTGCCACCCCAGTCACTACACTGCACACATATGCCACACTCTCAAGCACTGCCACCCCAGTCACTACACTGCACACATATGCCACGCTCTCAAGCACTGCCACCCCAGTCACTACACTGCACACATGCCATGCTCTCAAACACTGCCACCCCAGTCACTACACTGCACACATATGCCACACTCTCAAGCACTGCCACCCCAGTCACTACACTGCACACATGCCACGCTCTCAGGCACTGCCACCCCAGTCACTAAACTACACGCATGCCACGCTTTCAGGCACTGCCTCATTGACGAATGCACACGCTTGCTGGCATGTATGGACAAAACATGACTGTGGAGGGCATGTGTGCCTACAGTGCTATCTACCAGAGCTGTGCAACGCCATTCTGCGCTATAGAAGACCCTCATATAGCGTTGATCCCTAAATATGACTGAAGGGCATGTGTGCCTACAGCGCTATCTACCAAACAGAGCTATGTAACGCCATTCAGTGCTACAGAAGACCCTCATATAGCGCTATATGCCGATCCCTGAATATGACTGTGGAGTGCATGGGTGCCAAAAAAACGCAACCGTCTTGTATGCGCATGGAGGCAACGACATGCCTGTCAAGCCTAGGTGCAGTGCTGTGGGTGCCAGGTTTTACGTTTCTGGGCAGGACCATTCATGCCCTGCTGAGCTCCCGTCATACGAGTGTGTTCTGTGGATTGAATTGGCTGCTCAGATAATGCGCATTGGCACTGGCCTGAAAACCCAGCTAACTACGAACTGTGTACAGAATGAGCATGGACACCGGCCTTGTCATTCAGCTCACTGCATATTGCCGGCAAACTAACAGAGGCAAAAGCTATCAAAAAGAAAGCTCAACTGAAGACATGCAACTCAGCACCCCTCCTCCTTGCTCACCTTCCCAGGAGAAGAATCGGAGGGGCTGTCTGCACTGCGAGGTGGCCCATCTGGTTGAGCAGTCTCCTCTTCCTGCTCCTGCTGCTGCTGCTGCTGTTTCTCTTCCTGTTCTTTCTCTTGCTGCTGCTGCCGCTGCTGCAGCTCCTGGTAGCTGGCCTGCAGCGCTTCATGGCTGCTGACCAGCTCTTGGTGGTGCCGCTCCAGCTCCTCAAGCTGCTGCTGCCGCCGCTGCAACTCCTGGTAGCTGGCCTGCAGCGCTTCATGGCTGCTGACCAGCTCTTGGTGGTGCCGCTCCAGCTCCTCAAGCTGCTGCTGCCGCTGCTGCAGCTCCTGGCAGCTGGCCTGCAGCGCTTCGTGGCTGCCGACCAGCTCTTGGTGGCACCGCTCCAGCTCCTCCAGCTGCTGCTGTGACTGGGCCAAGGCAGCCTCTGTGCCCTGCTGCTGCCCCACCTGCATTCCCCCCCCAAAATTCGCACACAATTTTGTTTGCTGTTTGCATCAATGATACCAAGCATGCTTGTGATGTGCACTTGACTTAGTTGTCACTTGACGTGTGACTCCACTTGACTAAGGAGTTTGGAGGCAGTAAGCTTGGCAGTGCTCCTCAGCAACTGCTGCTTGTGATGTGCACTTAGTTGTCACTTGACGTGTGACTGCACTCCACTTGACTAAGGAGTTTGGAGGCAGTAAGCTTGGCAGTGCTCCTCCAGCAACTGATGCTTGCGATGTGCACTTGACTTAGTTGTCACTTGACGTGTGACTGCACTTGACTTGACTAAGGAGTTTGGAGGCAGTAAGCTTGGCAGTGCTCCTCCAGCAACTGATGCTTGTGATGGGGAACGTCCTTTGCATAAACGTATGCACATATGCTTCTGTGTCCATTTCTTTTGTCTTATCAAGCTCCTTCCCCTTCATGCACTCATTCTCCGCATCACATACTTGTTTTGTCCACTCTGTTTATTTGCCTACTGAGTAGCCAGTGAGCCGCGTTCCCACTTAACACTCCCTCTCCAAACCTTTAATGCTCCCAACTCCCCTCTTGCTCACATCCGGCATCACACTACCGCTTCCCAACCTAGTCAGCACACCGCCCTCCATTCTTCCGATCTAGGCTAGTGCTTTAGCTGCCCTTGTAGGCAGGTGCAGCTATGTAACCCATCCATTTCCTCTCCATTCCTTTCTTTTGGTCAAAGCTAGGTAACCCTTTCCTTTCCTTTCTTCTGGTTGAGCCTGCACACCTTCCCCCCTTCAAAACACCCTCACTTTTTCTTGCAGCTGCTGCACCTGCTGCTCCATGTCCTCGACCTGCTTCTCCAGATCCTCCACCCTCTTCCCCATATCTTGTTCAGGTTCCTGCTGCTGCTGCTGCATGAGCCTGCCTTGGGCTTCCTTTAGCTCATCCGACTTTGCATTGAGCTCCTGCGTATATTCAAGCAAGTGGAGATCCAATTTTGCATTATGGTGGTAGTGGCGGTGCTGCTGCTGCTCAGGCCTGCTCTGGGCGTCATCCAGCTCATCCGACTGAATAGAGCCCCTGCATGCACTGAAATAAATGTAGGTCAGCTCATCCATTTTTGCAACATGTCCTGCTGCCTGCTCTGCGCGTCCTTCAGCTTGTCCGACGTTGCATCAAGCTCCTGCATGCACCAAACAAATGGAGATAAGTCCACTTAATTTTGCATAATGCTGGTACATCAAAAGAGACGGATGTCGGCTCAACCAACTCCCTTCTTTTGCACGTCCTAAACAAAAAGATATCGATCATTAAGCAGAGCAAACTTTGACTTGACTTGAATGAAAGAAGCCTCAAGAGTTGGATGGCAGCAAATACACAGCAACAGACCCACACCCACACAACACACACACACGCACATGCGTGCAAACACCCCCCCCCCCCCCCCCCCCCCCACACACACACACACACACACATGCACAAAGACACACATGCAAGCGCGCACCTCTTGCAGCTCTGCAACAGTGGCCTCCAGCTCATCCACTTTCCAGCTGTTGCGCCCAGCCTCCTTGAGCCTGCATTGGATTAATAGGAAGACAGGCTGGAAATCTATGGGCTGACCCATCCTCTCACTATTCAAAGGCTCTTCAAGGGCTTCTGAAGGGCAGTTGAAGGGTCTCAAGGGCTGGGCCACCCTCAACTATCGCACCCAGCCTCTTTTGAGCCTGTGTTGTTTTTAAAAGAGGATTCAGATCGAGCTGAATCACGTCAGGGTCGAGGGCCTGCCCTCAGGTCGAGTGCAGCTTCAACATAATCTTTGCAATCTCCTGCAGGAATAGAAGTGCCTGTCGAGAAAGAGGGCCGGCTTGCCTCTCGTCCCGCCAAGGCCACCAAGTGGAGCGTCTGCATTTCCCATGCTTGCGACCACAACGCAATCAAAAATACTATAATCTTAGAGATCCGGCCAAGGTTACCAATGGGCGCCTCTGCGTTTATTAGCAGGCGGCGGGCAGGCAACATGTCATCAGCAGGCAACGTCCCCAGGCAGCAGGAACCTATCGTGTGACGACATAAGCCCGAACATGAACATACCAATGCCGATGTGTACCTACATGCTGGCTGAGCCAAAGCACGAATTGCACTTTGAGCGAGGTTGCCAATCCGACTGACTGCAGCTGCAGCCACCCCAGCTACCCCTCCTCAGTGATCACTGGTGCAAAGAGCTCTCAAGCACCACTAGAGCTCTCCTCGTGCCATGTATGACCCTCAAGCGCCACTGGAGCTCTGTAATGATCACTGGTGCGAAGAGCTCTCAAGCAACACTAGAGCTCTCCTCATGCCACATGTGATTCTCAAGCACCACTGGTGCTCTGCAATGATCAGAGCTCACAAGCACCACTAGAGCTCTCCTCATGCCACGTAAGATTTTTAAGTACCACTGGTGCTCTGCAATGATCAGATCTCCCAAGCAACACTAGAGCTCTCCTCATGCCACATGTGATCTCAAGCACCACTGGTGCTCTGCAATGATCATATGCCAGACATGCATTGCATTGTTGGCCCGCTTCGCGGGATAGAGTCATGTCACAACTCACTTTGCCTGCAGCTCAGCCACCTCCCACTCCCTAGCTGCCACTGCTTCCTGCAGTCTCAGATCAAGCAGCTTTGTGCAAGAGCATCACTTGGACTTACTTTGCCTGCAGCTCAGCCACCTCCCACTCCCTAGCTGCCACTGCTTCCTGCAGTCTCAGGTCATTCTGCTCTGTGCAAAAGCGATTCCTTGGACTTACTTTGCCCTCAGCTCAGCCACCTCCTGCTCCCTAGCTGCCACTGCTTCCTGCAGCTCCGCCGCCTGCTGCCTCAGATCGTGAAGCTCTGCCGCCTGCTGTTTCAGACCATCAAGCTCCACCACCCGCTGCCTCAGGTCTTGCAGCTCTGCTGCCTGCTGCCTCAGATCGTCAAGCTCCACCACCTGCTGCTTTAGATCGCCAAGCTCCGCCATCTGCTGCCTCAGATCTTGCAGCTCCGCTTCCATCGCACGCTGCTGCTCCTCCTGCTGCTGCTGCTGTTCGGCACCCGTGGGCTGAGCCGCAGGTTGAGCCCCGGGTTCAGGTTCTGCCCCACCTGTCGCTGCGCCTGGTGCAGCTGCGGCGGCAGCGGCTGCTTGGGCGTGTGCGTGCAGGGTCTCCAAGGATGCAGCCAGAGAGGCCTGCACCTCATGCAGTGCCTGTGCCTCTGCCTGCGCGGCCGCTGCGAGCGCATGGTGCATGTCCAGCACCTCCTGCTCTACGTATGACAGCCCTTTTCCTCTGTGTCCACCCTCGCAAGGCTCGTCAATGGGTGCGCTTTGTGGCTGGAGCACATCCTGAGGTCCTCCAACAGTTGGAGAAGCAGTGCTAAGTGATCCATGCGGCTGTTGCTGCTGATGAAGCAGCACCCTTGCCAGCAGCGCTTCCAGCTGCCTCACCTGCTCCTCATTCGCCTTCCCCTCCACTTCAAGCCCCACCCCTGCCTCTGCTGCCCCGCCCTGCTGGCTGCTGCCCATATCCTTTCCCTTGTCTGCTGTGGGACTCCCCACAGGCCCCTGCACACTACTTGCCCCAGACAGCGCACTTGCCCCCTTGCCCTTCCGCCCCTTGCTCTTCCTCTTCCCGCTCCCACTCCCTGTGCTCTCCAGCTGCTGCTGCTGAAGCTCACCACTGCATTCCCTGCTCTGCACCCTCGGCGTGCTGCTGCTAGGGGTGCCACCTGATGTCGCCACTGTGAAAGGCGAGCTCGGGCAGGAGTCGCCAGCGTGCGATGCGCCAATGGTGCTAGCACTTTCTAATAAGACAGTGATGCCTTGCAGAAGCGCAGCAGCATCAGCCCTCACACTCGCACCATCGGCTTGCGCAACTGCTGGATGCATGTCTGCTGCGGGTCCTTGCTGCGGCTGCTGGAGTGGTGAAAGCACAGCGGCTACGGCAGGCAAGCTGCACTGTAAAAGAGGCAGCAGGCCCGGCTGCTGCTGCTGATGATGATGATTAAGATGATGGGAGTGCTCATGGCTGGGCAGGGTCAGCGTGCCATGCTGAGACTCTGCGCTGCTGCTGGCGGGCTGTTGCTGGTGCAGCTGCTGCTGCATCTCTGCTAGCTGCTGCTGTGCCTCTGCAAGTTGCTGCTGCATGCCCTGCAGCTGCGCATGCGCCTCAGCGAGGTGCGCAGGCTCCTCCGGGTCTTGCTGCGCCTGCTGCCCAAGCTGCTGCTGCTGCTGCTGCTGCTGCTGCAATTCAAGCTGCGCGGTGGCAGCCTGCAACTGTGCTTGGAGCTCTGCAGCTGAAGACCTGCACACAGTGTTTGCACACAGGTAGATGCGTGGGTGTGAGAGGCACTGGCACTGGCATGCCAGCTACACAACTGTCAGAACCAATGAAACAGTTTAGATGTTTGATCATCCTGCCCTCATGCCCTATAGCTGGCTCTGGACTGCAGAGCACCTCTTGGCCCCAAGCAAGCAATGCACAGCAACACACCCTTTCTGCCCTGAGCAAGCACAGGGCAGCAAAGCAGCGTTTCATCCTGGGCATCTTTTGCAAGCTCAGCTCTTGCACAAGGGAACTGTCAGTACCAATTGAACAGCTCATGCCCCATCATCCTGCCCTCATGCCCTATAGCGAACTCTGGACTGCACGTCACCTCTTGGCCCCAAGCGACCAATGCACAGCAACACACCCTTTCTGCCCTGAGCAAGCACAGGGCAGCAAAGCAGCGCCTTATCCTGAGCGGACACTAGACTGCAATGCACTTCTCTACCCCAAGCAAGCACTGGACAGCAAAGCAACCTGCTGCCCGAGCGGACACTGGACTGCGATGCACCTCTCTGTCCTAAGTGAGCACTGGACAGCAAAGCAACTTGCTGCCCTGAGCAGACACTGGACTGCAATGCACTTCTCTGCCCCAAGCGAGCACTGGACAGCAAAGCAAGGCACCTCACAGCAAAGCAAACACAAAGGGCACTTGCATGAACGCACTCATAAATCCATGAGCCAACACAACAACGGCCTTGTCCTTGTTATACACAAACTGATTTTCGAACTGGCCAACAGGTCGTAAGTCGTTTTGACTGGAGGCTTTCGCTCGACCCCTCCTGACTCACCCTACGACCTGTGACCTGTAACCTCATGGCAAAGCAAGCACAAAAGCAAGCACTCACAAGCAATCGCCACAGCAAGCAGCACAAGCACTTGCAAGCAAGCACAAAAGTCAACTCGCTGGAAACCACTTGCTGCGCATGGGATCTTTGCCCCTCGAATGGGGCCCTCGAATGAGTCACGCTTCTGTGTGGTTCCCTTTTGGCAAGTATCCCTTCTTCCTGTAATTCATGTTTGCCACCTCGCTTTTCACCTACAAGCCACCGGCATCCCATCTCAGTTTCCCTTGGCCAGCTGACGTCATGGACTCCACTGCCTCACAGCAGCTGCACAGCATGTACTGCTTGATGGCACACACACACACACACACACCTGCTCGCCTCTACCTCTCCCTCTAGCTACTCCAATCGCAGGTGGCCCCTGGCCATCTGTACTCATGTTTCACGCACCTGCTGCATGCCAGGCGCACCAACCTCTACTGCTCGAACACACACACACACACACACACACACACACACACACACACCTGCTTGCCGCCACCTCTCCCTCCAGCTCCTCCAGCCGTAGGTGGCCCCTGGCCAGCTGCTGGCTCGCCTCCAGGAGCCCCCTCTCCGCTGCTCCCAAATGCCCTTCAAGCAACTCCACACGCTGCCTTTCGCTGCTTGCCTCCGCCGCCGCCACCTCCGCAGCAGCCGTCGCAGCTGCTGCCGCTGCTTCCAAGCCTGCCATCCGCTCCCGGCACGCCGCAACCTCGGATTGCAGCGCGTCTGCAGCTGCGCGCGCAGCCAGCGCCTCTTGCTCCAGCTCCGCCGCGCGCGCTTGGTTGGTAGGAGTGGCTGCCTCTTGTGTGGGCTCAGGTGCAGCTGCTGCGGCCTGCTGCTCTGCAGGCGCTGCAGCACCAGCTTTCCCTGTCCCGTCTGTCCCTGTCTGTTCTACACCTTGCGCATGTTCCTCCTTTACAGTAGCACTGCCGTCTTCCCCTCCTGCATCCCCTGCCTTAGCAGGTTGGCCCGCCCCTGTGACCTGCAGCTCACGCACGCGAGTGCAGCATGCGTCCAGCTCTCTCTCCAATTCCTGCAGCCGTGTTTCTGCATCCGCACTTTCTTGTTGCGCGCTTCGCAGTTGGTGTGTCAGGTCCTCCACCTCCTGCTCCAGCTCCTCTTGCCTCTGCTGCGCATCTTCTGCCTCCTGTTGGGCGTCTTGTAGCTCATTGCGTAGCGCCACAAGCTGCTGCTCAAGCTCCTTGGTGCGCAGGGTTGGCCTTGGACGCGGGCTCACATACTCCTGCTGCTGCTGCAGCTGCAGCAGCTGCTGCTGCTGCTGGAGCTGGTACTGCAGCTCTGCCACCCGCACCTGCATCGCCTCCATGGCCTGCCTGTGCTGCTGGTCGCGCGCAGTTGCTTGCTGCTCGTACTCTGCCTTGAGTGCCTCAAGCTCAGTCTTGTGGCCCGACTGCTGCTGCAGACGCTCCAGCTCCTGCATTTTTTGTACAGTGTAAATGCAAGTGTGTTGGTATGTAGGTAGGGGGGAAAAGAGGGTTGAGTCAAATGCAGGCGTGGGTCTGTAAGGTCAATTTAGGAAGGTCTTGTGGCCGGACTGCTGCTGCAGCCGCTCCAGCCCCTGCACAAGTGAGCAGATGGTTTGGGAGGGTTTTGGGGAGGGAAGTCGGATGCACATATGGGGTTGTGGGTTGAATCAAATTCAGTCTTGTGAGTTTGGTGAAGTTCAGTATTGTGGCTGGACTGCTGCTGCAGCTGCTCTTGCTCCTGTGTGCTCCTGTGTGGGTTGAAGGGTACGGGAGGAGGGTGAATTCAGGTGTGGGTTTAGGCTTGTCAGTACATGCGTGCATGCGCGTGAGCATGTGCATGCCTCTGTGTGTGTTTGTGTGTGATACGTGTGATACATACACACACACACACAAGGATTGTTGTGGGCCTGGACAATTTTTGACTGTAGAAAGCATCAAACCCGGTTTGGTGCCAGCCAAAGATCATTCTACATGCGGACGACCTTCTACGCACAGCAAGGATGAGTGGAAAAATGTTGTGCTTATATTGAGCCATACGTCTGGACGCATATTTGGCATCACTTTGATCATGCATGGCTTGGCATCACTTTGATCATGCATGGCTTGGCATATCTTTTACACTTCCCACGCACTCACCCTTCCTGCACATGCCATGCTCATCCGGACAAATGGATTAGCCCTGATCAAAAGACGCACACTTTATCTTTGGACTCTAAGCATCTGGGACAGCATGCTTCAGTCAACGGTGACAGTAATGAAGCACCTGACAACGAATTCAAGCTTCTATAATGTCGCGGTCATTACTTCCTTCAACTCTTCAAGCGCACACTTCTTCTGCTCCAACAGCTGCGCCTGCTGTGCCTCACAATATGAAGACAACAAAGACCTGAAAGCGAGCATAGTAGTGACCATTTTTACGTTCATTGTGCAGCCTTCTTTGGACCCTCACGGCTGTTTGCTCCAGCAGGTACTGCTGCACAAGCTTTGTCCTGCCACACACAACCAACAAAGCCTGACTATGAGCAGAAACTTTTACAACCCTTCCACTCTTCCTTGTCCAAGCTCACACCCTGCACCTGCTCTAGCAGCTGCAGCTGCGCCTTGCAACACAGGAGCATTGAAAGCTGACATGAAGATTCAAAAAGTTCATGATCATTGTGAGCCTGCTCCAGCTGCTCCGGCTGTGCAAGCTGCACCCACACCACATAACACACCCAACAGCACCACCGGAACTTTCACACCATTCTATGCCTTTTCCAAGCCCAACCAAACCCCACCTATTACCCAGCTGCTACGGCTGCGCAAGCTGCACCTACACCACATAACAACAACACACAACAATTTACACATTGTTCTATGTCTCCTCCAAGCCCGACCAAACCTCACCTGCTCCAGCTACTGCGGCTGCACAACCACTATACTTCCATCCTTCCGTGTCCAAGCCCAACCAAAACATACCTGCTCCAGCATCTGCAGCTGCGCCAGCTGCGCCTTGCCCAGCTCCTCCAGCTGCTGGTACTCCTGGTGGTGCTTGATCTCGAGCTGCTGCCGCTGCTCCAGCTCCTGCTCCAGCTCCTAGAGTAAAAAAACAAGTGCGTGCCAGTTAGCAGAAGAGAAGATGTGTGAGTGTCAGGTAATAGGACTGGCATCCATGATGGCGCATGTTCTCCAGCTGCCGCCGCTGCTCCAGCTCCTACTCCAGCTCCTTTTGTTAGGGAGCAAGTTTGTGTCAGTCAGTATTTATTCACCTGTGAGTGAGCAGTATTTATTTAATTGTGAGTGAGCAGTATTTATTTACTTGTGAGTGAGCTCCAGCTGCTGGCGGTGCTTGACCTCTGGCTGCTACTTTTGCTGCTCCAGCTCCGGTTCCAGCTCCTTAAGTGAGGGAGCAAGTGTGCATCGGTCAGAAATCGTGAGTGAGTATGAGCTCCAGCTGCTGCCGCTGTGCCGGCTCTCTTTGGGTGGGCAACCAAGTGCGCGTCTGTCCAAAGAAAAGTACGAGCGTTACCTACTGCGACGCTGATAGAAATAATCGAGCTCAAGCTCACAGGCGGCAAGAGTCAAAACACATTTTTGTCTATGAAAGAGGGTGTGCAAAGGCAGTGTCTGCATGTGATTGCAGTGTCTAAGCTACGGACAAATACGTGGTGAAGAAGTATTGCAACATTTTTGCGAGATCAAACAATTAGTAAAGTTTGCTTGCTGATGAAGTAGCCACTGTGTTGGTCCCTGGGTAACCTCCCACCAACCTATTAACCTAACATCTGCCTTCCAGCCTATAACCAGCCAATCAGCCTTTCATTAGTCTACCAGCCAATCAGCCTAACACCAGCCGATCAGCCTAACACCAGCCGATCAGCCTATCATCAGCCAATCAGGTGACCATCAGCCTGTCAGCCTATCATCAGCCTATCAGCATAACACCAGCCGATCAGCCTATCATCAGCCAATCAGGTGACCATCAGCCTGTCAGCCTATCATCAGCCGATCAGCCTAACACCAGCCGATCAGCCTATCAGCACAACACCACATGAGCCTATCCGCATAACACCAGCCTATCAGCCTATCAGCACAACACCACATGAGCCTATCAGCATAACGCCAGCCTATCAGACCCTGAACATGCCGGCAATCCTGGAGTGCATGCCAGCAAACCTGTACTCCAGATTGCAAATGCACACACCTGCATATCCAAGCTCACTGGTTCTCACTTCCTTGCATCACTTCCTTACACTCACCAATTTTCACTTCCTTGCATCGGTTCTTGGCATTCACTTCTTTGATGCACTCCCTGGAGCAACTCTCTTGCATTTACTTCAAGCACATTAGCACAGCAATAAAGCCTCCCTGCACATCCACGGTTCCTGGAGCATTCTCTCTCTCTGGCTGGTTTGGTTTGGTCACAGGCACTTTTGGCCTCGGCTAAGCTGGCCTCGCAGGCAAGTACAGCTGCGTAACCCCTCCCTTTCCCTTTCCCTTTTCCTCCATACCAGCAGCTGCTCATGCACACACTCGGAACTTCTAACCAGCCTCCCCCATTCCTCACCAGCAGCTGCTGATCCTTGCGTGCCTTCTCCTTCTTTTTGGAGCTGTCCTGCTGCTGCGCGGTTGCCTGCTGCTCCAGCTGCTGCTGCAGCTGCGTGTTGCGCGCATGGCTCTTGGCCAGCGCATCCCGCAGCTCTGCAGCGGCCTCCTTGGCTTCGCCCAGCATAGAGAACGCCTCCTGTGTGTGTGTGTGTGTGTGTGTGTGTGTGTGTGTGTGTGTGTGTGTGTGTGTGTGTGTGTGTGTGCGCGCGTGTACATGCACACACGATTTCAGACTTCAAAATGTACATATATGAGGCTATGAGGCAATGCTTACATCCCGCAGCTCTGTGGCGGCCTCCTTGGCCTTGCCCAGCACGGAGGACGCTCCGTGCATGTCAACACATGCACGCATTGACAAACAGATGCAGGTGTTATGAGCCAGGGCATCCTGTAACTCCGCGGCGGCCTCCTTGTCCTTGTCCAGCCCAGAGAGCGCCTCATGCGTTTGCAAGATCACACACATACTTGCAGACATGTGAATGTGTGTAGCTTAGTAGGTGTGTGAGCCAGGGTATCCCACAGCTCTACAGCTACCTCCTATCCTCTTTTAGTGGCATGCGCACTTGTGCGCGCGTGTGTGTATATGTGACCCCTGGGGTGTGGGGACGACAACGCTGGGACTCAAGGTATGCTCACACAAGGCAGTCCAAAAAACAACCTTTGTCATAATGACAAGAATCAAATAGAGCCTCAGGCAAGCAGACACAAAACCAAACACAGCCAAGGTCGCTCTCCGAACCCCTTGCACCACACACCTCCCGCTCTTGAGCCATGTCACGCAGCGCCTCCTTCAGGCTGTTGGCCTGCTGCTCTATGGCACTGCATCGCTCCTGCAGGGCAGCCATGGCATTACTCTATGTCACCACATGGCACACCACAGACGTCAGTACATAGCGCACTAAAGCCACCCCGTAATTCAACAGCACCACGACGCTCCTGCAGGGCGGCCACAACAACATTCCATGGCTCTTCGCGCTTCTATGGCACTACAAAACACAAATCATCACATGTGCATCAAGCCACGGCACCACGACGCTCCTGCAGGGCGGCAAAGGTACATAGCTGCAATGCTGCAGCAGCTGCAAATGAAAGGGCGACTGAAAAAAAGCAAAAGGTTGGGCAGGCTCCGGGCAGACTCAAGGCAGACACCTGGGAGACTACACACACACACACACACACACACACACACACACACACACACACACACCTTTGCATCTGCCGCAGCCCGCTCTGCAGCAGCCGCAGTATCGCGCTTGGTCTGCAGCTCCTGCAGTCCAAAGTTCAATGGGCAGAGCAATTGTCAACATGGGCAAGAGCACCGTCACAACTGTGACACCAAGCCTACTGCCCGTAAAAACAAGTACAATCAGAAAGTAACTTGTCAAAAAACAGAACAAACATCACCACCAGCGTGACGCTAAGCCTACAGTCCATGAGGATCACTCTGGAGACAACTGCTAAATTCAAGACAATCGCATGCATCAATCCTGAGATCTGTCTTTTATCATGCCATGTGCTTGTGGTCACAGTGGATGCCCTCCTTGCATTCCGCTGATCCATTTTTAGTGGATATCCTCCATGGATACGCCATACCATCCATGCATCCCAATAAGAACCACAGTACCATCCATTTATGGTGGACATCCTCCACCCATTCAATTGGTTGGCTCGCTTGTTGCAATGTCAGGATCAGGCAAGAGCGCCAGAGGAGCTGTGGGACACCATCATCTTTATACCTTTGGATCACGTACACTCCAACCCACCCACTCCACAGCACCCGCTGCACGGCTGCTAACTGGTCCTCATTTGCAAGCAACCCTTCGCGACTCGCCGGCTCTATCGCTGTCATTACCAAACACAAGTTGACATGCACCATCCTCGCCGCCGCACCTGCTGCATGGCAGCTAACTGGTCCTCATTTGCAAGGGCCCCTTCACGGCTGGCCTTCACCATTGCTGCTAGTTGCGCCTCTGCACTGGCCAAGGATTCCTCTGCGGCCTGAACAGAGCGGGGGAAAGCACGCAAGGAGGGATTTAGCAGGTGAGAGACACAGCGAGACTCAGCACTTGCCAGGCTCAGCAAGACGCAGCACTGGCCATGGGACTCCTCAGCTGCTTGAGAAAAGGCATGAGGCGTGCAAAGGAAGGCCTTGCAGACCAGAGACACAGCAAGACCCGCACTTGCCAGAATCAGCAAGGAAAAGCACTGGCCAAGCATTCCTCTGCGGCCTGAACAGAGGGGGAAAAAGCGTGCAAGGAGAGACCAAGCAGGTGAAGTGAGGCTCAGCACTTGCCAGGCTCGGCAAGACACAGTACTGGCCAGGTATCCTCTGTGCCCTGAACAATGCTCTCCCCTTTTCAGGGAGGAAAGCGTGCAATGAGGGGCCTTTTGGGTGCTCAAAAAGATAAATGTCTCCATGCTAGAGCTTGCAGCATTACGCTAGCTGGCAACTGAAGCAGGGTTTGCATGCGCTTGTACACTTCGGCCAAAGTAGTGCTGCCCCAGAAATTGGTGCTTCCATAGTCCGATTAAAAGGGGGCCAAGGGCGCGTGTTTCCTGAAAAAACAATCACACATCATGCACTCAAAACGCGCGCACACACACACCTCAGCACGCCGCTTCATGGCCTTTAACTCCTCAATTAGCCTGGCACTCCCACCACTGCCACTTGCAGCAGGCTTGTGTTGCTGCTGCTGCCGCCGTGCTTCCTCTAGCTGCCTCCTGGCTTGCTCCAGTTCTTGCTGGAGCGATTGCACATCCTGTGCATACACATCCCCATTGCACAAGACAAGCATGGGATGACAAAAGCATGGCACCAAGATCCTGCAATTGGGTAGGCTAGCTGACTGGAGGGGGTCGGCCTCCTTGGGACAGCGCTCATTGCAACAAGATGGGGAAAACGGATCCATAATGGTTGTAAGTTTTGTTTTCCAACTCAAGCCCGCCCAGGATGAGCAGGATGCCGCTATTTATAGTGATGCCTGTTCGCAGTGGGAAAGCTGGAAGCGCCTCTGCATGGAGTATTGCACTTGCACCATCAGTAAATTGGCTGTTCACCATGAGCTGACCAACATAGTAACAATCGGAAGCTCACAGAGATGCAGATTTGGATTTCCCTTTAGTGCATAAAGCGGATAAACTTGCAGAAGGTTGCCCCAAACATAGTCCCAATTTGGCTCCCTGACAATGAATTAACTGTATGGACTTGTCCACAGCATCTCTCTCAGAACGTGAAGCACAGCAAACGCACATCAGACGACACGACTGAAACTGGCCAGATTTGACCTCCTCCGCCTCACCTCAGCCCCTGATTGCTGCGCTTTGAGATCTGCATGCAATTTTAAGGCAAAGAATTATGTTGGTAAGCTGCTATGTGTGCGAGTGTGCGTGTGTGCCTGTGTGCGCGTGCGCATGTGTGTGTGTATGTGTGTGTGTGTGTGTGTGTGTAAGTCTGCGTGTGTATGTGTGAGTATATGTGTGTGTATGTGTGTATGTGTGTGTGCATGTGTGCGTGTGTGCGTGTGTGCATGTGTGCGCGTGTGTGCATGTGCCTTCATCAGCTTTTAGGCACAAAGATGTAAAACAGTGTCTACTGCATGGGTTGGCTACTCTGTTCATGAGATTAGAAGAGCAGATCTCTTACCACGTCCTCAGTGTGGATGTTTGCATCACACATTATTTTGTTGCGCAGTACATGTTGCCAAATGTGCTTCCTGTACAAACCCATGGGTGTACCTGCTATTTGTTTATCCCTGAGCTTTAGTTTCTTGAGGACGTCCAGGATTGAGCGCTGGAGCTCCTCTTTGCTCTTGCATGCAATCGCCGCTGGGATGCCTTTGGCACTAGAAGCGTTAGATGCTACTGACTTGGTGGGCGAAGGAGGCAGGTGTGCTCCCTCCTCCATGTTTACTTCTATCTGCAAGCCAAACGAGTGAAAACGAGCTGGACACAGGTTAAGCACATAAATGAGATGGTAGGTCCCTGAAACCCGTGATTTGGAATGCTGAGAAAGGCTTTGCTTCAGGTCATTCAACTGTCAGTGCGGAGTTTTCTTCAGAAGGGTGCAGGGAGTGAAAGCAAATGCTAACATCATTTGCCAGCCTACGATGTGTTGCACATGGGTAGGGTGTAGACATACCTTGTGCCCTCCCTCAGTTTATAACCAATTCTGTGTGCATGCTGTGCCCTATCCCCCAAGCAGGGCAATGCCAACTGGCACCTTATTTTTCCTCACGAGCGGCCGGGTTGCCGCATTATTTTAAGCTTTAATTTATCCAGAGTTTAAGTAATCCAGCCAGCATTACTATTTGTTGATCTTCGAGCAGGCAACGCAGATGTGGAAATAAGGCCAAGACAAATTAAGTAAATGAGCATGATGTGCCTGGGTGTGCCTTACTCACACGTATCGACTGCATCATTGGATGCAAGCTTAATTCATGCAAGTCAATGAGGGATGGCTGAAGGATGGCTTCAATCAAGACTCCGGGCAGCATATTTGTCAAGCTCATTGAAGCTAATAACAATGGGAAGAAGCAGGAGGGTGCCTCGCGCGGAGATGGTTTCTGCTATTTCCTTGGAGGCAGAAGCAGCGGGAAGTCCACTCTTCTAAACCGGTTCCTATATCCCACAAGGGTGAGTTATGTTGCTTCTTCAGAGCAAAGATGGCAAAACTGTTAGCTTACATGTCCTGTGTCTAAGGCATCGGGACGCCTCCCATGCATTGACAGATGAGCAACTTCGAAAGCGCATTGCTTTCATTCATTGACGAGATGCACAAATGCAAGGACACACACTCACACATACAACAATACATACGCATACATGCGCGTGCGCAAATCCGCACGTACAGCAATGAATACAGAATGGCTTCACACACACATGCGCGCGCGCACGCGCGCACACACACACACACACATACATACACACAACACATACACGCACACACACATACATACACACAACACATACACGCGCACACACACACACACACACGCACACACACACACACACACACACACACACACACATACACACACACACACAACACACACACGCGCACACACACACACACCGCACACCACTTCTCAAAAATAGCTTGTGTCTGGGCAAGTATACTTTCCATCATCACAACGGCTATCCTCATCGTGACATGCAAAAGCAAATGCTTGGCACAAGCCAGGAATGGTGTTAGTTCTGCCCTGCAAAGCTCTCCTCCACACCTTGCGTTCAAGCTTATAAATGCATGCACCAGCATAAAAAGCATGCCCTTACTTGCAGGTTGAGGTCCCCAAACCCTCAGAAGGTCTAGAATACACCTATGCTCGCAAGCCTTCCAACTATGATCATGAAAAGAAGGACTTAGCACACATATGGGAGGTAAGAGCACGCGACGGAGGCATTCGAGAAAGTCAGAAGCTAATTCACATGCACTCTCCCATCTTTCTGTTCCTATACCCGCCTTGCATAAGAGTACACGGCATCTGCCAGGCATTGGAAAAGTTGAAATTTGCCCATATGCTCTCTCCTATCTATTTCCTTCTATACCTGCTTTGTATTGTAAAGGAGTAGTGGCATCTGCCAGGCATTGGGAATGTTAAATTTGTCCACATGCGCTCTCCCATCTCTTTTCTTCGATACCTGCCTTGTGTAAAATAATAACAGCATCTGCCAGGCAATCGGAAAAGTCGGAAGTTTGTCCCCATGCACCCTCCTATCTTTTTTCTTCTATACCTGCCTTGTATTGTAAAAGAGTAGTGGCATCTGCCAGGCACTTCAGAAACAACTTTACCATTTGTCCATGCACTTTCCCATCTTATTACTTCTCAACTTGCCATTATGTAAGAGCATGCAAGAGAAATGCTGCCCAATACATGTACCAGGTGTGTGCTTGCTGTCTGCCTGCATGTTTGCACGGCCCCACGCATGGTTTTGCTCTGAGATGTGTGTTTGTGTTACAGGGACCAACTTGTGCACATCTACCTAGGCCACCATGGAATTTTGCAGTCTCTTGCGCTCTGGCAAGGCTGAGTGCACCATATGCCCTTACTCATTCCCTGAGCTCTTATAAGGCAATCCTTTGAGCTCTGAAGTCCACAACCCTCTGCGCCCTTGCAAGGCTGAGTAGATCATCACCTGCATCAATGTCTTAATTAAGAGAGGCAAGCAATCAGAAATGTTGTGTGGCAGGTTGGCCACCTGGGGGCTGGTTAGGCTGCCTAGCTTTTGCACAAGCAGCCTTTGTCCTTGCCGCAGGGCTGCCCGTGGAGGGCCTTTGCACTCAGCTGCAAGAATCAGTCCTGTCTAATCAGTCCTGCTAGAGGTCAATTTTGCACTTTTTCTGCCATGCTCAGTGCAGACTCTTGCAACTCTTGGAACCCTTGCAAGTCTAGGCAGCTGTGTCCTTGCCACACGTCTGGGTGGACTGCCCACAGAGGGAGGGCCTTGCACCAATCAGGGCCTTTGCACCAAACATGGCAGAAAATATCCTATATCTAACCCCGCATGAACAACACATGCCAAAATGCCATTGCTCACACTCAATCACGTTGGTTTACCTGCACACAGGTGGGCGGCAGCAAGGAGTTTGCAGAGGACTTTGCGCAGGGAGAGGCGGGCTTCCTGAACCCTAAGCAAGTCACCACCTCCGTGGTTGTTATTGTGGTGGACTTGTCAGACCCATCCACCGTGCTGCCCACACTGCTAGGTTGGCTTGACCGCATCAAGGTAAAGCTGTTGTTTGTGTCCCCGGAAAAAGGGCACGTGCAGCACTGAACACACAAGCGGTAGATTCCATTGACGGAAAAAGCTCCTTCAAAATGGATGAGTTGAAATGGTCTTGAGTGGGCTTGCAAATTCCTGGGGTCCGATGCTGGCAGCCTTTTGGAAACTATGTAAGTTTGTAGAGGATTGTACTGTGTGAGGCTGCTTAGCCTTTGACACACGATCATCAGGCACAGAAATGATCCCTGTACAATCCCAAAGGTCACTGCCCCTTTACACGTCACGTGAACACATGATCCCAAGGCATTCATCTTAACAGATCAATTACATTTGTTGGTTCATTTCTTGTCATTTCTTAACTTGTCAAGTTTCCTCTTGAGCCTTTAATGTCCCTGTGTGGTACTAAGACATGTATCTTAACAGATCAACATGTATCTTAACAGATCAATCGCACCTGTTAGGCCATATCAGGTCGTATCATGTTTTTAAGCTTTCTGGTGAGCCTTGAGGTGCACCCTCACTTTTTGGAGGGTAGAAATCGAAGTGAGAAGCGCTAGGCTGGCTTGGAGGTTCCATGTTTTGGAGCACCTAGACATGCACATACCGATTTGCACTTCTGCCCTACAGTTTTGCAACCTAGTATCAGGGCAACTTAAAATGAGGGCAACCAGGTACTTTTGCGGCCTAGTACTTTTGCAACCTAGTGCTCTTGCAGTCTAATATTAGGGCAAGGCACAACACACGGGCAAAGAACAGGGCATGCGATCTCAATCTCATCTGTGCCGGCTTTTGCACAGTGGCCACCCAGCCAACTAAAAACAGTGAGCCAATTTTTCAGCCGCATTTTGCCATGTTGCATGCGCCCACCCCAGCCAACGCATTTTGCCACGTTGCATGTGCCCACCCCAGCCAACGCATTTTGCCACGTTGCATGTGCCCACCCCAGCCAACGCATTTTGCCATGTTGCATGCGCCCACCCCAGCCAACGCATTTTGCCACCTTGCATGCGCCCACCCCAGCCAACGCATTTTGCCATGTTGCATGCGCCCACCCCAGCCAACGCATTTTGCCACCTTGCATGCGCCCACCCCAGCCAACGCATTTTGCCATGTTGCATGCGCCCACCCCAGCCAACGCATTTTGCCACCTTGCATGCGCTCACCCCAGCCAACACATTTTGCCACCTTGCATGCACCCACCCGGGGGGGGTGTAGCAAAAAAGAGGTGCGCCCGCCCTTCTTTCCTGATGAAAGAGTCGACGAGTCTCAGCTGACCTCTACGGGGGAAGTATGAGTAGGCTTCAATGAGCCTCAACTGACGCGTACCGCCTCGTGCAGAAGCGCTTGGCTGACCAGCGCTCATTTAATCAGGACACATCTGTCTGTGTGTGCAATGATACGTTGATAAATTGGTCACCTTGATTGATTGGAACCTTGTATGTTGGTCCTAGTTTGTGATTGTGCAAAAAAGACGATTGATAAGGTCAGATACGTGTTGTTTGCAGGTTCATTGAAGAACCCACATGTTTTAAGTTCCCTGTCGTTGCAACCACACGACAGCCCTGCTACATTGCCTCTGCATTCATGTGCAGCGTGTGCACAAAAATACTTTTTCATTATGTCATTAACGACCTGCTTGCTTCAATCTTGACTGGCACTGCAACACATGCGCAGGCCAAGCTGGCTGCCACCTTCAGCAAATTTGAGAAGAAGGGGCTGGCATTCCCGGAGCAGCTCAGGCAACGAGCCAAGGTAAGCGTCGTCATAGTCATCATTATCATCATTTCCCCTGGCATTTTTTCCTCTCACGCTTGTTCCACCGTCTTGATTGCTGACTCTACTCAAGTTTTGCAGGCCCTGCATTAGGAATGGTAGACCGCATCAGACCGGCTCGCTGTTAGGTGGATACGTATGCAGGTTTGCTGGATGGACATGCGCCCATCGTGTGTGTGTATGTGTGTGATAGTGCATCGTGTATGTGACAGTGCATTCTGTGTGTGAAAGTAATCATGTGCGTGTGACAGAGCATTGTAGATACGCGACGATGCAACATCGTACATACGATGCAACATGTGTGTGTAGCAATGCACACATGATGCAACAATGCAAACACACACATACACACACACAATGCACAGGGCACACACGTGTGCATCGTGTGCAACATTGTGCAGCAATGTGCCTTGTGTGTGCGGCATGTGTGCAATCGTACACTTTTGTTGTGCAATTGTTGTGATGCATGATGCAGGCGTGCACTGCCTGTGCACTTGTTTTTGTCGTGATTGGTGTCACCTACCTAGGAGCTTTTTGATTTCACGATCCTAGATTTTGGCAAATCCCAAAATATGTTGTACCTGTCAAGTGTTTTTGCAGTCTCAACTCATCCGCGAGGCCCTCCGCATAATTGTTTGTTCATGATTTCCACTGTTTCCTGCGCTGTCTGGCAGCACATCCACAAGAACGAAGAATGTTTACAAAGCTGATCAGTTCAGGCCTAAACCCTGTCTCTGCTGTCATCATTGGAACTCCTCTGGGTCCACTCCTCTGGGTCCCCCCCCAGATTTCTACTCCCATGGCCACCATCAGTGCCACCATACTCGTCCTCCTCTCCTGATGTCTCATCAGTGGGCACGGCCTCCTCCTCACTGTTCTCGTCTCCTGCTCTCAGGGGGGCAGACCTGGGCAAATATATATATATACCCCCCTCAAACCATGCGCGGCCCACAGGCCTGGAAGCTGGGCATTGGCTCATACAGCCTTTGCCCTGAGCGCCATCTCCCGCTCCTGCTGCTGCATCCCTGCTTGTACCTTTGGTGTGAACCCGATTTGTTTGACTCTGAGCAGGGGCCATCCTCCTCAGAGTGGGGCCTCTTAAAAAAGCCACATGAAGGTAAAAACCTCCTTCTCTGCCCAGAATGGGCCTCCATTTCTGGTCTCTTGTTCCATTTTGCAAGGTCCCCCTAAACTTCATTGTTTCAGGTTCTCCAATTTGCAAGAGGGCCTCGCGCCTAATTGATTTTCTTACTTCATTACTCACAAAGTTCCAACGGCATTGGGCGTGCATGTACTTATTGTGTTCTGCAAGTACAATGCATGTACTTATGCGGGCAACAACAGTACTGTGCATGTACTTGTTCTGTTCTGCAAGTACTGTGCATGTACTTATTGTGTTCTACAAGTACTGTGCATGTACTTATGCGGGCAACAACAGTACTGTGCATGTACTTATGCAGACAACAACAGTACTGTGCATGTACTTGTTCTGTTCTGCAAGTACTGTGCATGTACTTATTGTGTTCTACAAGTACTGTGCATGTACTTATGCGGGCAACAACAGTACTGTGCATGTACTTATGCAGACAACAACAGTACTGTGCATGTACTTGTTGTGTTCTGCAAGTACTGTGCATGTACTTATTGTGTTCTGCAAGTACTGTGCGTGTACTTATGCGGGCAACAACAGTACTGTGCATGTACTTATGCGGACAACAACAGTACTGTGCATGTACTTGTTGTGTTCTGCAAGTACTGTGCGTGTACTTATACGGGCAACAACAGTACTGTGCATGTACTTGTTCTGTTCTGCAAGTACTGTGCATGTACTTATTGTGTTCTGCAAGTACTGTGCGTGTACTTATGCGGGCAACAACAGTACTGTGCATGTACTTGTTCTGTTCTGCAAGTATTGTGCATGTACTTATTGTGCTTTGAAGGCATGTGCATGTACTTATGCGGGCAACAACAGTACTGTGCATGTACTTATTGTGTTCTGAAGGCATGTGCATGTACTTATGAGGCAACAACAGTACTATGCATGTACTTGTTGTGTTCTGCAAGTACTGTGCATGTACTTATGCGGGCAACAACAGTACTGTGCATGTACTTGTTGTAACCTGCAAGTACTGTGCATGTACTTATGCGGGCAACAACAATACTGTGCATGTACTTATTGTGTTCTGCAAGTACTGTGCATGTACTTATTGTGTTCTGCAAGTACTGTGCATGTACTTATTGTGTTCTGCAAGTACTGTGCATGCCTTGAATGCAATGTGCGTGTGAATCCTGCAGCGAAGCCCTCAGCTGCTGAATCAGGTGAACCTTGTTATGATCAAGTCCATTCTGCTTGAGTCTTCTAGGTAACTTGTGCAGCCTTCGGGAAGATATGGGTCTGGCAAGTTTTTGGGATACCCATTTTCAGCACAGCCACTGACACTTTCTGTGCTTCAAATTTGATGTTAGCCTCGCAGGCCAAATCGCGGAACCAACACAAGGACACGGACCTGGGTCACCTTTTTGGGGCTCGTGTTTTCAGCAGAGCCACCCAAATGTGCTGTGCTTCAAACTTGATGTTGGTCCTGCAGGCCAAGTTGTATAACCATAACGAGGATAAAGACATGGTGAACCATACTGGCGTGCCCATCGTCATCGCCGCCACAAAGTATGACACCTTCCACGGCTCGGATTCGGAAGTGAAAAAGGTGGGCACTCGTTCTACCCTCATGCAGGAGCACTATCTACCGGACAGGAAAAGAACCTGGGCAGGTTGTCCCGAGGCTCACAAAAGAGGAGTTTCCAGCACTGATGCACGCAGTAGCATAAGGATGCAAGGTGCAAAGAGAAATAGGATGGACTCATTCATGACTTGGATGAAAAGTTGAAAAGGTGGGCCCTACTGCTCATGCGCATGCATTTAAGAAAAGAGTTACAAAGTGCAAAAAGAAAAAAGATGGACTCCTCCATGACTTATATAGCAAGACAAAAAGGTGAGCCCCTTTCCATACGCCCTTAAACAAGCTGAGAGCACAAACTGCAAAAGCCAACTCGATGGACTGCTCTTTGGCTCAATGCTCAAGCATTGTACAATGCATGCTTTGGTTTGACTAGCAACGGTGGATGGAAATGAGGTGACTGAGTGCCGGTCTTTTCAAACACCAGACATTCTTCTTGCATGTGCGTTCATTTTCCAAATGGGAATATGCAAATGAGAATGTGTGTGAATGTGCATACACAACACATGAAGCGTACATCAGAGATCTCATGCCCGTATGCACACCTTCAAGTTTTTGCACACACGCAGGTCATGGCACGCATGTTGCGGTATGTGGCCCATGCCAATGGGGCGTTCTTGACCTACTTGGGGAATTTGCACACTCCAGGTGCGTCCTAAATGGTATACGGAAGCATAGGAACGGCTTGTGCGTGTGCATGCGTGCATGTGCATCTTCCTGTGGTGCGCTTCTGGGCCACAGTATGATCTGCTCAAGCAAACATTGCAGCCCTGCATTTGGTCCATTGGGGTCTGCTCAAGCGCATTGCAGCCCTTTACTTGGTCCATTGGGGTCTGCTCAAGCGCATTGCAGCCCTTCATTTGGTCCATTGGGGTCTGCTCAAGCGCATTGCAGCCCTTCATTTGGTCCATTTGGGTCTGCTTAATCACGTTAAAGCCCTTCATTCGGATGATTTGCAGATCCAGGCAGCATCGCTTGCAACCCTCAGCTCAAATTGGCTCCACTCAACCAATCCTCTGCCCCAGGGTTGCTGCATTGTGCCCCTATGGTTGCTGCATGAAAACATTGTTGCTGTGGACTTGCTGTGCACATCACACGAGCATGAGAATTTCCACATGCTTGCAATGCGCAGGGACTCCTTTGCAATGACACGCAGACTGCATGAAACATTGCCTTGGATTTGCAGAAAATTGACCCCTAGCTTGCAAGTTCCACCTGCATGGCGTGCGCAGAGACTGCATGATGTGCGCAGAGACTGCATGACGTACGCAGGCATGAGGGACGGCATGACATGCACCGAACCTGCATGACACGAGGGATAGCATAACATGCGCAGAAACTGCAAGGGCAGAGACCGCATGGCATGCACAAAGACTGTGTCACATATGCAGACATGAGAATTGTTTTCTTAGATGTGCAAGTGCAAAGGGACATTAGCACCATGAGCACGTTCTATGTAAACACATGTTTCAATAGTAAGCACTCACGTCTCCTGCCTTTTCCATGCTTCAGCATAACACACGCAGTGACTGCATGACATGCGCAGAAGCTGCAAGGGCAGAGACCGCATGGCATGCACAGAGACTGTGTAACATGCGCAGGCATGAGAAACAGCATGACACGCGCAGAGACAACATGACTTGCGCAGAGACCGCAGGATGCGCTCACTGCCTGTGGCTTGCATGATCATCTGCCTCAGTCAAAGGCACACCCTTGCGTGTGCGACATCTGCCTGTGGTTTTGCATGTGACGCCTGCCTGTGGCTTGCGTGATTCTCCTCCTGGTCAATGGCATCCCTACGCATGTCTGGTATCTGTGCACAAACAGAGGCAGCATCGCGGACCCCCAGCTTGGAGAGCAGACTCATGGAGAACTTCAGCCGGCTGATGAACCAGCTCATCTTCACCGGCCTGGAGAAGAGACCGTGAGTGTGGACGATGAGCGATTGCGCTGTGTGCAGAGAAAGTGGCCAGACATTTGGTGGACCCCCCATAACTTGCGTGAGGGTCATCGTTCGTGGAAGGCAATCTATTGGGCACACCTGCCTGCTGCTCTGGGCTGCTTGCATATTCCGCTTGCAACCTGCTGGACTTGCAAGCCGAAGCCCTTTTTTGACCATGCGGAGCCTCTCTTGAAGGTGCATGCCACACTTGTCCAAACCACTTATGTGTATGCTCTATGTTTGCACTGCAGGACCAGCAAGCTGGAGCCCCATTTTGATCATGCGGGCCCCATCATGGTGCCCGCCGGAGCCGATCGCTTCAAAGACATCGGCAGACCACGCAGTGTGGTGGACAGCAACATCATGGCAGGCCAACTGGTGTGTTTGTACAGAGGTCTGTTGTTGTGTTGCCAGTATGATGGTAAGATGAGCGCTTCAAAGACATCGGCAGACCACGCAGTGTTGTGGACAGCAACATCATGGCAGGCCAACTGGTGTGTTTGTACAGAGGTCTGTTGTTGTGTTGCCAGTATGATGGTAAGATGAGCGCTTCAAAGACATCGGCAGACCACGCTGCGTGGCGGACAGCAAAGTCGTGGCAGGCCAATCACTGCATGGTCACGAAGGCCCATGTTTGTGTCGTAAGTAGATCGGTGGGCTGAGTGTCGACACAAACAGGGATGCAGCATCCGTGGGTAGAAGGGCAAGCTGCGTGGTGGGTGCATGTAATGGTCTACTCACTGCCTGGCTGGCAAAGCCCATCATATGATGGAACTTCTCCGTGGAATGTTGATTTGATGGGGATGATTTGATGTGGATAAAATCTATAGAATGGCTGGCTGCACAGTGACGTGGGCACCATGGCATACCAAGTCACGGCTGGCTGCACAGTGACGTGGGCACCATGGCATGCAAAGTCGCCCACTTTGATCACACAGACCCTGTTTAGTCATACAGGGCCCAGTATGGCCCAAGGCCCAGTCAGCTCACAGCCTTGCTAAAGTAGGTGCAAGACATGCAGGAGAGACTTTGCCTCACCTCGATTGTAGCAGCCAACAGCATGTCGTCCAGATTGACAAGCGTTAGGAATGATAGAAAGGCCCAAAATTGGCATACAACTATCCAATGATAGCATACAAAAGGGTCCAGTGTTACCATGTGAGGGCATGACTATTACTTCTTTGAGGCCCACTCTGTATGCTTGAGTGAATGCATTGGGGGTTGACCTGGTACACATTTTGCTGCACCGCTGACAGCTTGCTGCGGTAGGCCAGGTGGTTTGTGGGTTTCTCCGTGGTATGCTGGGTTCCTAGGGTGGGATACACAAAGCACATGCACTCACCTATAGCAAGCCCTTTTGTGGCAAGGATATGCAGCAAATGTGCAAAGTTAGCAAATGCATTTCCCAAAAGGGCCATTGATGCGTGACTTGGTTGGCCATCATGCCGTTATTATTTTTTCTAGAGGTGGACAACTCCACTAATCCCTGCACATCCTCTTTCACGTTTTTTTCCCGAACTAACCATTATTATTTCATGAGTCACGTTCACCAAAAACTGATCAAAGTTAAAGGACTTCAGATCACTCTCCTGGCCTCAGATCATACAAAAACAGCCCACAGCTCCGCCCTGGGACCTTTCTTACTTCCCAAAGCTAGGCATGTCTTACCTCCGCATACTATCCTTACGTCCTGCATATTCAAAAAAGAAGGAAGGGAGTCGAAATTGACCTTTTTGGCAAACCTTGTGTTGGGTTTTCTCTAAGGCAAATGGCTGAATTTATGTGTCTAATCAAACATGGTTAAATTTTTACATGATTTACCTTCGTATACCATTTTTACATCCTGCATTTTCAAAATAATAAGGTAGTCAAAAATTGACCCTTTTGGCACCCCTTGTATTGAATTTTCTCTGATAGTAAACGGCTGAATATCTGCATCTAACCAACCACAGCATACTTAATCACCGTATACCATTTTACATCCAGTATTTTCAAATAAAGAAGGAAGGGAGCCAACTTTGACCATGTTGGCACCCCTTATGCTGGGTTTTCTCCAGGTACAGGTAAATGGCTGGGTTTCTGTATCTAACAATCCATTGGGTCTCTTCTCTCCATGTTTTAAAAAGAATGTTTTTTTGATTCAAGGACTCCAGATCACTTAAAAGCACCCAATTTTGTGCGGTGGGTGATCTTGCATGGAAAATCATTGGTCAAAGGGTAAGGTCCTCTCGTGGCTGATCTGGCAGGGTGCCCCCAATCTTGGACAGCAGAGCTAGTTCCTAATAAAAAAGCTACACTTTGCAAATAAGCTTTAGTGTCCAAGATTGGGGCCAGCCTCCCTGAGTAATCTTGAAACACCTGTTTTTGGAAGGGAGTTGTCCACTTCTTTTATCTTTGAACGTTATGCATCCTCTAATTACTGCCACCAAAGTTCTGCAAAGTTCTTCTAGTTTTTATGTTGACCTTTTTAACTACGGGAATGTACCAGAAACCTCGGTTTTTGAAGACCCACCACATGTTGAATGCCTTCTTTGCCTTGCAGGAGTGGCAGGAGCTCTATGAAAAGTTCTTTCCGCCCAAAGCTGGGGCAGGCAAGGCCACCAAGTTTGTGATAGACAAGCAATATGCTGAGATTGGTGAGTCCTGACTGTGCAAAGTACACAGATGTTTTGCACAGTGTAGAGCTTGCAAACAATGTAGATTAGCACAATGTTGAGCTTGCACAAGAGTCATGCCGCTGCGTGTGGATGCAAAGAGGATTTGGAGCAGCTGTGTGAGCAGCACGTGGTGTAGTGATAAGAAGCAACATCTGGGAGGAGCATGGAAAATATCATACACACGCAGCAAGCGCGTGTAATTTATGCGGAGCGTGCATACGTGCAGAGGTGGACTTGATGCGACAGCGCAAGCAGCTGGAGCTGGAAGCCTTCTGCAGGGATGCAGAGGCTGCGAAGGAGCTAGCCAAGAAGCGCTTGGCCATGGCACGCCAGGGTGGGCACCAGGTGCGTTCTATAGGCAGCATCATGTTTTTACAACCTTGGAAATTTGCAAGAACAGCGCTTAGCATTGCGCGCCAGGGTGGGCACCAGGTGGGTCCACATCACGCGTCCCTCTTGCAACCTTGGAGTTTCCATTTTGTGCGCTTGGCCATGACATGCCAAGGTGAGCACAAAGAGGGTTCCATAGATAGCTTTTTATGTTGAACCCTGGAACTCGGGGGACTTAAGCTCCAAAACGGTTCCCTGGGCAGCACAGATGTTCTAGCAACCTCAGAATTTCATAAGGTCCTGAGGAGTTGCAGGAGGGAATCAAACAACATGGGAAGCAATGAACATTTGGTGGGGGCTACCTGAGCAGTGGTGTGTGCCCTGTGTCAGCTAGTGCAGCCACAGCTTACTTGCAGACATGTGGTCATGGACCCCGACTGAGAATTTAGAATAGAAATGAGGGAGGAAAATGGCGAGTGCTCACTCTTCAGTGCGTAAGGATGCAACAAAAAAATCAACAAGTGCATGAGAATGACTTGCCCAAGGAGCCAGAAATTCCCATCTCCTATAATAAAATGGAAATAAATTGACAACCATTCTGTCTTTCAAATTCTTCAGGTGGAGCCTGACATTTGCACTGTCGCTTTTTGGCTATACTTTGGAAACTACAACTCCTGCCTGTCCTCCTTGTTCTCTCCCCACGCGTTCCGACGCGAATGCTAAATGTATGGCTCATGTGAGCGGCTCACATTTGGCTCACATGCGTGGCTCTCCCCATGCATCCCAGCACATGCGCTAAATGTGTGACTTGCATTTGGCTCACTTGCCTGGCTTTCCCCATGCATTCCAGCACAAGCATTGAATGTATGGCTACAATTGTAAGAATAAACAGGAGGATGCGGCAATGGATCGCCAAAATTGCCCGCGCTAGAAGCTCTGTCTTCCCGTCTTAAGTTCCATGCTGGGACTTGCCTCTTTTGTTGCAGGCAGCTAATGGGGATGCCAAGAAGAAGCCGCCCTCAGGAAGCAGCAAGTCCAAGAAGCCAGGTGTGCAGATTGACTCTAAGATTCAAAGGAGCAAGAGCCATGTTCAACTATCCCTGGCCAGATGGAGGACGCTGGGTACTCAAGCTTGCTTAAATGCTTAGATGCTTAGATGCAGCATGGAAAAGCATATATTGCACTCTGGAGGATCTCCTTGAGTCACTTGGGTCTATGAGAATCCGCAAATTTGGCCGTCAGCTCAAAGTCAGGTTTGATTTTTGACATCAAGCTCCATTGCTCCCTTGCAAACGCAGGGTGACACTTTGAGGTTCAGACCTCAGCACCAGGATGCCTTGCCACTAGCAAGGAAAAAAAGCCGTGCCTGCATCCACAGAGGGAGGCAAATAGAGGAGCTTGTGCATCGAGTGCTCCTAGGGAATGTTGGCCTCACTGCCTGTTCCAATAGTGCATGGTTTGTGCTCTTTCTGAATATTGGGGTCTCTTCTGATTTGATGAGCCCGTGTAAGGCAGACCCACAAGTTGGACAGCTGTATGAAGGGCATGACAATGGTAATATTCAGGAAGGGGATGTTGTCCATGTGGATACAAGGTGGGGAGCGGGCAGATGCCATTGATTTGGGTTTGTAGCAAAGCACCCTGCTTTATCTCTGGCACAGGACACTTGACAATTGAGCAGGAGCTCAAGGGAGGCGTGAATGCCTCTGTTCTTTCTTTACAAAGTACTTTCATTTATGACCTCCCTGCATTGGCTATGGCCAGTCGTTTGCCTATTGACACAGCAAATGTGCAGGGCTTTAGCCACCTTTTTGTCCTTCGCACATTGTTGAGACGTGCAGCTCTTTTTTCCAACCGTGGAAGGAACTCAGACCTCCGCCTTTGACACCTTGAGGGTAGGACTGTCAGGAGAAAAACTTTCTCAGTTGTCTCCATGCAAAAGGGATGCCCCTGCTTTGTTATGTCTGCCCCGCTTAAAAAGGAACCCCCCGGTCTGTGGGACCTGATTTTTGCAAGCTCTGAGCCCTTCCTTTAATGCGCTGGACCTGCCCGGGCGGGGCAAGGCATCATTTGGCAAACATCCTTGTTTTTAATGTGAATCTGCCTATCTGTTGTATATGTTCCATGTCCTAAAGAGACTTAACTGCAAGAAGCTACCAGTCAAAATGTACACAAGGTTACAAGGTTTACAAGGATGAGGCCTTCAGTCAAGAAGTGCGACTGCTAGCCTGCTCATAAAAGGCAACCAATTCAATGAAGTTCATGAAGGAATAAGGAAGTTTGTTGTTGTTCTGGTTCAAAAAAGCAGACACATCATGAGATTCTGCCTGTGAGAACAAGGGAGCATATTTCCTGCGGAGAGAGACCACCTGGGGATGTGTGCAATGGAAAAGGACATGTTGTTCATCCTGGACATCATCATCAGCCTCACAAAGGTCACAGTTTGGGGAAGGAAAGGAAAGGAAAGGAAAGGGTTACATAGCTGTACCTGCCTACGAGGGCAGCTTAGCTGAAGCATAAAGAGATGCCTGCAACCAAACCAGACCTGAGTTTGAAACTAAAAAAAAAGCCTGAAGTCTACAACTGGGGTTTGGGGAAGAGCTGTGATTCCAACTTGCTGTCTCATAGCGAAGGGTGTGAATGCGGAGTCTAAACTAATCCAGCTTCAGCCAGACAGTGACATGCTGTGTCTGAGTGTCCTGATTAGCCAGGATTTTGGGTTGTTGGCCCCTTGTGATCCCCTTGTCATTTCTCTTCTCATCTGTTTTGTCAAATGCTTAGAAAAAGGTTGGAGTGTGATTAGTACACCTTTGTGGGGCACCTTTGTGGGCGCAGAAGTGGACAACCTGTTGCAGAAGTGGATCCTGAACGTTTTGCGAAATCTTCTTGGAGTGAAATCCACAACACCATCTTGGAGCATTTTACGAGAATGTGGCATTGAACCTTTTCAGTTCAATTGGTTCCGTGCCACTATGCGCTTCTACAACTCGCTTACTAAGTGCAACAGTCTCCTCCTCAAAAAGGTCTCCATGCTGACATCAGCCTTAGCTCCATGACTGATTCTTGTTGGACGTCCCACCTCTTATCTGCGCTGGATGGTTTGGCTCACTCGGATCTGATGAAACGTCAAATTATGGCTTGTGACCCTGTGAACCTCAGTCAATTTGTGGTGGACCTGAGATCTAGACACCTGGGCTATTGGAACCAATTCACAGCCCCTGATCCAAGAGTAAGCAACAGTAAGCGGCTGACTTACCATCAATGGTGCGCTCTCCCTGTCAGAAATGCACATGCCATTCACCCACCTTATACAATGCCTAAATACATGTACTTGGATCTTCCCCATCATGTCATTCGCAACACTGCCAGATTCAGGCTGCGGGTACACGCTCTCCGAGTTGAACGGGCTACTTGGTCCAATAGTACTTCTCCGGTCTGTGATATCTGTGATTCTGATGACATACAAGATGAAAAACATGTGTTGTTCAGATGCTCCAATCCCCAGGTCTGCTCTCTCCGTCAAAAGTATGCCTCACTTTTTGAGCACAACTTCTCTTTCCTACACCTCCACATCTCCCACAGGATGTCCTGTCTAGGCACCATTCACCATGTGAATTCCCAGGATATCAATACTTTTCTAAACCAGGATAACAACAAACTTCCTTTTTTTCCTTTTTTTGAATTTTAATATTAAAATTTATATGAACATGATTTAGAGTAAGCAATCGTCACATGTCGGGCATTGAGCAAGCGCTCGAAGCGCTTCACGACGTGGTCAAAGCAGGCCGCAAAGAGAACCAGGATGGCTTCAACAGCATCCTGGCCGTGCAGATGCAACACAGCAGCGATTTGGCAAAGCTACAGGAGGTGTGTGCAACTCTGCGGGCTGAGAATGAGCACATGAAGAAGCGCGTCACAGCGCTGGAGCAGAACCGCTGCTCCCCTGATCCCACAGCCACCCTCGAGGTGAAGTGGGTGATGGAAGGTAGTTCTGATTTCCAGCACCAGAAGGAGCAGCTGGGGAAGATCGCCCTGCTCCTGCCCGACCAGGAGCTCGGGCTGGCTGAGGTAGCCGGCATGCTTGGGGTGGAGCCTTGCAGCCTTAGCTGGGCCAGCAGCAAGCAGCGAGGGGTAATGCTCTTGCACCTTGCCAACCCCATGGCTGCACAGAGGTGGTTGAACCACTTCAGAGGTGAAGGGGGCATGGGAAGTATGCGTGCATGGAGGGCACGCACCCTGCTGCAGCAAAAGCGGGCAAAAGTGCTGGGCAGGGTGCAGCGTGAGGTGCAGCAGCAGGGAGAGGGGTTGCATGCCTATCTCTCCAAGGATAGGCTGGATCTGCTCCTCACATGGGCACCTGTGAAGGATGCCCTCTTCAATGGGGCCCCCCACACAGTTTACCCTGTGTGGAAGCATCTGCTATGGTCCACAGAGCAGAAAGGCTTCCTCTACAGGGAGGATAAGCTGCACTGCTTGGAGCATGTGCGCGTGTACATGCAGCAGGCCCTGGCCGCAGCTGGCATGCCCACCACGAGTCCCGCTTCCTTGCATAGCCCACACTCTCCATCCACCACTTCCCCCCCCGCTGCTGCTGCTGCTGCTGCTGCTGCCCCTCCCCCACCTCCACCTGCTACTGCTGCTGCCGCTCCCCCACCACCTCCGTCCGCTACTGCTGCTGCTGCTCCCCCACCACCTCCACCTGCTGCTGCTGCTGCTGCTGCTCCCTCACCACCCCCACCTGCTGCTGCTGCTGCTCCTCCACCACCTCCACCTGCTGCTGCTGCTGCTCCTCCACAACCTCCACCTGCTGCTGTGGCTGCTGCTGCTGTGGCTGCTGCTCCCCCACCACCTCCACCTACTGTGGCTGCTCCTCCCCCACCACCTCCACCTGCTGCGGTTGCTGTCGCTGGTGCTGCTGCCACCCCTGCTCCCCCTGCAGCCAGGGGGATGTCATATAGGGCAGCAGCTGCAGCTGCTCCTGCGGCTGCCACGCACGTTGCATCAAGCGCCCCATCTGCTGACCCCTCATCCACACCCAACAGGAGGGGGATAACGCGTACGCGGGATGCTGTCCCCTCTGGCTTTACCCCGGAGCCCAAAGCTTTGAGGTCTCAGGGTGCTGGACGGCACCGCGGCACCAATGCTGGACCGCCCCCTCCTGCGCCTGACTACGGGAGTCATGATGATGAGTATGACTATGGAGATGGGAGGGCTGAGGGGGTGTGGTTTGAGGCGGGAAGGAAGGGTGGTAGGGCAGGGAAGAAAAAGAGTGGCAAGGGACACTAGGAAGATGGCCGGCCTGAGAAAGAGCTGAAGTTGCTTGTCTTGAATATAGATGGGATAGGCAACCCAAGTTCTGACGCTAATGCTGAATTGAAGATTAGAGATGTTTGTCACATGGTGCAAAGGCATGATGTAGCTGTGCTCGTAGAAACGAGAACGAAGAAGTTGGACAGAATGATGCAATACTTGCCTGGCTATGCTGTACATAACATAAATTTTTCAGATGTGCACGAGGGCAGGAAAGGCCATGGCATAGCTGTTTTAACTGCCCCTAGCTGTGCGGATCATGTGCACTTTCTCCGCCTCAGTGAGCACCTCCAGAGCATTTGGTTATTGTGTGACAAATGCATGTTCGGGTTTGATGAAGACGTTGTGCTGGGAGCCTCATATATCAATCCCCAGAGTAATGATTTTACGGCTAAAGACGTAGAAAACCACTTCACTCACCTGTTTGAGGACGTGCTCGATGCGCTCCAGGTGTCCCCTAACCTTGTGCTTTGTGGTGACTTCAACGCTCATGTGGGAGTGCTGAGTGAAGTGAGTGATGCACACTACAACTTTGTGGCTGACTGCCCTGAATTTTTAGATGCTAGAAGGTGCAAGTGCCCTAATGTGAACAAGGCAGGCAGATTACTGGTGGACTTAGCGGCAGCATCAAGCATGGCTATCACTACAGGGCGTGTGGAAGGGGATTATGGACAGCCGTCTTATGTCGGTTATCATAAGGACAGAAGCAGCAGGCCTGACCATATCTTGCTGTCACCTGCTGTATATAAATCAATGAAAGGCTTTGACATGATAGACAATCTTGCATCTGATCACAGTGGCTTAAGCATGCTTTTTAAAGTGGGTGGCAGAACAGGAAGCATGGATGCAGCACCTGAGAGGGACCATGTTTGTAAGGCAGGGTTGTGTGGCAACAAGCTGATTTTGCGATGGAGTCAGGAGAAGGCTCTTGCATTTACAGAGCATATAGTCAACAATGTGGAACTCTTGAATCAGTTCCAAGAAGCAGAGTCCGCTGGTGATGTTGACAAACTTGCTTTTTGTGTGCGTTCTTTAATTGTGCAAGCTGCAAGCGATAGGGCAGTTGGCATGACATCCTTGGCCAAGTGTGCTTTTGTGCGTGCGAGGAAGCAGAAAGGGCCTCTGAGCCCTGTCTGGTTTAATGAAGAATGCAGAATGAAACGGAAGATGTTTATTGAGGCAGTGAAGCGCGGTGAAGCAAAGCATGCATGCCAATTCCTGAGGAAGGAAAGCAGAAGGTGCAACCGTGCGACAAAGCGCAGTTATAAGAGGCAGCAGTGTGCTGTTTTCCTGGATAGATTGTTTAAGAAGGACCCCCAAGTCCATGCCATGTTACGGAAGAGGCAGACCTCACACATTACTCCAGTCGCAACAACAGCATGGAACCAGCACTTGCAAAGCCACTTTCGAGTACAACCAACAGTTGTGCCGCAAGAAGGAGGGCATGGTTGTTCAACAAGGACTGCTAGATTAACTTGCTTGTCAGGAAGAGATATGGCTGTGCCTTTAGGTAGGAACCACGCACCCCCAGAGGTGCTCTTGAGACAAGGTGCTGAATCTGGGTGGGTTCCTCAACCTGACTGCTTGGAGACTCCTAGTACAACAGTTTTGGAAGGAATGGTCGGGTCCCACATCAAGAAATTAAATGCGAGTGCTTCATCTGGATTAGACGGTATTCCTATACCCTTCCTTAAACATGCCTGTTTGCCCATTGAGCGTGGTCGGAAAGTGGATCATGTTAACGTGCTGGTGCCTCTGATAGCACGCATGTTCAGGGTTTTTCTGAGTAAAGCTAGGATCCCTGCATGTTGGAAAGTGGCAAAACTGAGTCCCCTTCACAAGAAGGGAGCTTTATCAAATCCTGGGAACTACAGGATGATTGCTGTCAGTGGGGTGATGTACCGTATTTATGCCAACGTGCTAAAAGACTTGGTGACGGATTGGTGTATCCAAAAAAATAAGGTCCCAGACACCCAATTTGGTTTTTACCCCGGTAGGAGCACTCTGCATCCACTCTTCATCCTGAGGCACTTAAGACATGCTGCAAGAAAGCTCAAGCCACGGCAATCACCTAGGCTGCATGCTGCCTTCATTGACTTCTCTCAAGCCTACGACACTGTGCCCCGTTTGCAACTTTGGGACCATCTACAACGCATTGCCATGCCTGCATTACTTCTCCAGGCAATTAAGGAAATGTACCAGGATGATGAATATATTCTGATGGATGGGGATAAAAGGGCAAGTGTGCGTCCAACAAATGGAGTCAAGCAAGGTTGTCCCCTGTCCCCTCTCCTGTTTTCTCTATACATCAATGATATGGGCAGAGATATTAGTGAAGGTATCAGAGGTGCTGTGACAGGGGATGGAGTGAATGGCGTTTCATACATGCTATATGCAGACGACTTGAGTTTAACTACCAATGACCCAGGTGAAATGCAAGTTATGCTGAATAGATTACGAGCTTATGCAATGAGAAAGGGGCTGACTGTCAATACATCAAAGTCAGAGGTCATGCATTTTAATAGTAGGTCGTGTTCTTCTCTGCCTACTTTCATGTATGGAGACGTGGCTCTTCCAGAGAAAAAGCAGTTTAGATACCTTGGTATGCTTGTGGACAAGCACATGAATCTGAAGGTGTCTGAGGAGCATGCAGTGCGACCTTACATGGCTGCCCAGCGAAGGATCAAGGAATTTGTGCATGAACATGATCTAAAGAATAGGCCGCATGCTCTGATTTGGCTCTCTAAGGTGTATGGCATTCCGGCTGGGATGTACGCGTGCCAAGTGTGGGGTACAGAGTACTTACGAGAAGGCAGTGAATTCAAAAGCCATTTGCAAAAAAGGCAACTATGCTCTCTAAGGCGTTTTCTAGGTGTGAAAAGTACTGCCACGAACTGGCCAGTATTGAGAGAGTGTGGTCAAGAGCCCTTACAGTTTTATTGGTTTAGGGCTACTGTTAAATTTTTCAACAATATGCTCAATTCTAACAGTAAAACATTATGCCAAGTGCTGAAGGCAGATTTACACCTTGCTGATATAGGATAGGATAGGATAGGGTTACATAGCTGTACCTGCCTACAAGGGCAGCTTAGCTGAAGCAAAAGGTGCCTGTAACCAAACCAAACTAAACTTGTGCAAATGTCAACTGAAAGCCTTGAGCTGAGTTCAGAAGTGTCAACTGTAAAAATCACACTCACACTGTAGTGTTAGGAAAATACACTTTTGTGTTTCCACAAGAAGCACAGAAAGTTTGAGAACAGCACCGCTCTGAAAAAGGTCCAAGAGGCCATAGTAAATGTGTTATGTTCTGCTTTGCACTTCAGTTCTCAGCATCCACTGTTAAAGATGCAATGCAATGCTTCAGGAAGGGTAACCGCTTGCTGATATGGATGAGTCTTGTTGGTCTGCTCATGTATCTAAGTCATTTAATGGCATGCGCAATGAGGAGATGTTTAAACGGAAATTACTGAGTGCTTCCAAGATACCCATGCAGGATTTTTTAGGGGATTTGAGGTACAGACAGCAGAAGGTTTGGAGGGAAGCAGACGCCCTAAGTCCCCGAGAGGTGAACAGAAAAGCAGTGACTTACCATCATTGGTGTGGAGTACCTTTGAATCAAACAGGACGCACACCCTTCTGTATCCCATCATATTTGTTTAAGGATCTGGATAAAGGAGTCATGAGGAATGTGAGTAGGTTTAGGCTTCGTGCCCACTGCTTGAAGGTCGAGTCCTGTAAATGGTTGGGTGGTTCAAATATTTGTGATAAGTGTGGATGTGCTGAAGTCCAGGACGAGAAACATGTTCTTTTCTACTGCAATTGCTATGAGTTGTGTGAGCTGCGCAGAAAATACAAGGACCTGTTCATTGATCTTTTTAAACCGTTACACACTTTTGCCCAGCTTCCAAACACTGATTTTGTTCCTTTCTTGGCGAGCTTTCACGTTGTGACTAATCTTGAGGTCAATGTTTTTCTAAATCAAGACTCGCACAGATTTTCAAAATTTTTGTCTGAACTGGTTTCAATTTTTGATGCTGGATGAGAATGTATCACCAGCAGCCGATCAGCCAGATTTTCGGGCTGTAGGCCAACCCCTTGTAACCCTTGTAACCCTTCCTTTTTTTCTTCATGATCTCATGTGTATTTATGAACAGGCTAGCAGTCAAACGTCTTGACTGAGGCCTTTTTTCCCTTGTAACCCTTGTACACCTTTGTGGACCTTTTCAGTGAGGGAGATTTACGCTGGAGCTTTTGTTAGTAATACCTCTTCCACTCATTCTAGGAGTTAAGCTGCCTAAGTAGGCAGGTACAGGTAGGTAGTAGGCAGGCTATGTAGCCCTTTCATTTTGACTGATTCGAGGTCAATCCTTTCCTAAATCAAGACTCGTCCAGATTTTCAAGTTTTTTTGTCAGAATTGGTTTCAATTTTTGATGCTGGATGAGAATGTTTCACCAGCAGCCGATCAGCCAAATTCTCGGGCTGTAGGCCAACCCCTTGTAACCCTTTCTTTTCCTAGGAGCTACGCTTTTTGGGTGGTGGGTTTTTCATAATCCTGCCTTGACAATTCAGGCTGGTATCAAATTCAGTTATATAAACTTTCCTTCCAAATGCAGAAGCATGCAACGCCGCACATCATGGTGTATCACACGGGCAGCATCCAATGGCATGAATTACATGAAGCTTACTCCGGCACAGCATATCTGGAAGGGCTCTCTTTGGCGAGCGAAAATCACATCAAGCCAAACAGTGCATACACACTCACTTATTAAGCTGCGGTGCACGCAGACACAACAGTTTTGATACAAGGCTCAGAAACATGTGGTTCCAGGAGACAACAAAACCCAGCCCAGCATGCGAGACAAAAATGCAAGCAGGCTGCAGGGAGCAGCACACCAGCGGGCCAGCACAGGCGTCACGCTCGCACGTGCACTGTGCCCTCTATGTGCTGAACATGTATGTTCACGCGTCAAGCATCATTACAAATCCCGCTCCAGCGATGCCATCAGCTGCTGCATCACTGCTGCTGCTGCCGGTGCGATTGTGGCTGTGCTGCACGCACAGGAGGGAGGCCCCATCTCCCCAGGGGCGGCACACACCACGTGCACAGGCAAACGGCAGGCGTGTCAGCCGGGCTCCGCTGCGTCCCTGCTGCCTGCTCAGTGCTCATGCTCAGTACCCTTTGTTGTTGAGGTAGCTGCCAGGACCACCGTAGCTAGGTCCCCCGTAGCCGCCATAGCCTGTCTGGTTACGGCCGTAGCCGCCACTGCTGCCGTAGCCGCCGTAGCCCTGCAAGCGCGCAGCATTTACAGGAACGAGCTCACAGAGCTCTGCAGCTGTCTGCCTTCAAGATGGCAGCGCAGAGGTCATGCTCCCGCCTGTGGTTTAAACTGGTGCTCTCCACCATAACCATTGTCGAGACAGGCTCTCCGTCGTAACCACCGTCAAGAGAGCAGCGCAGGGGTCATGCACTCGCCTGTGGATGTGGTGCTCTGTGCCTAGGTTTGGGGGACTGCTTTCATAAATCTAGTACTAGCACCAGAACAATGTGTTGATCACTCCACACAAACATACAGGCTTCAGAATAAAGCGGACAGGGGTTCAAAAATAAAGATGTTCAGAAAAGAAAACTTAGGAGCCCCTGGCTGTAGGCATAACGGATCAGAGTCGAGGGCTGTGAACCTTTTGTGTTTTCTATTGCGTTTATGGCTTTCCCTCAAGGCATAACCTTGCTTAGATGTGACAAAGCATGGAGATCTCAGCAACCAATCCACTGCACTCTACGTGCACCCAAAGGAAGCCCTGAATTGTTGAAAAAATCACATTTTGAGCCCTACGTTCCATGCATTCATCAGATTATCCTTGAGGAAGTCATCAAAGATAGGCTCAAATGTGAGTGGCATACATACCCCTTCCCACTAGAGGGCTGCACACCTGGAGGGTTAACAGTGAGACTAAGTCAAGAGACTGAGACCAAGAGAGGGATTATGGGCAGGCCAGGCTGTGTTATTCTGATGCCCCCATACATAACTGCTCGACCTACACATTGGGTCATTAATGAAGCACAGGCTGCGATCGAGTGCACCCACCCACCCACCTGCGTTTATACACCCACTCTCCCCCCCCCCCTACACGCCATTCCAATGCATCATTCACGCAGCTCCTCACCTGCCCATTGCTCCGCCCGCCTCTGCCTTGGTACCCACTGCCTCGTCCACTGCCATAGCCGCCTGTGTAAAAAGCAGGGACACAAGTGCAGGCTGTTTACAGGTGCACATGCACGTGTGCACGTGTGCAAATGCATTGCACGCCTCTGCCTTGATACCCCCTGCCTTGCCCGCTGCCGCAGCCGCCTGTGGATGGAAAAGCAGGGACACACAAGTGCAGGCAATTTGCAGGTGCACGCGCAAGCGTGCGCAACCACAACCACTTGCACCCTTCATTGCCTTGGTAGCCATTGGCTTGCCTGCTACCAATTGGACAGCCGCCTGTGGATGGAACAGCAGGAGCACACAAATGCAAACGATTCGCAAGCAGCGTGCAAGCGCGCATGTGTGCATGTGCAGGCAATGCACGAGTGCATGCATGAGGGTGCAAGTGTGCGCCACCACAAACACTTCTGCACCCTCATTGCCTGCGATGATGATGATGAACATTGCCTGTGATCATTGCCTGTGATGGTGATGAACAAACCAAGTCGCATCAGGGGCTGCGATTATAGGGACACATAGAGGGATTTCAAGGGTTCCCTATCTGTCGTCGCATCAGGGGCTGCAATTCCTGTCTCTGTCGTCGCATCAGGGGCTGCGACTCCTATCTCTGTTGTCGCATCAGGGGCTGCGACTCCTATCTCTGTCGTCGCATCAGGGGCTGCAACTCTTATCTCTGTTGTCGCACCAGAGGCTGTGATTATCAGGGACTCATAGAGGGATTTGGAGGGATTCCTATCTGTCGTCGCATCAGGGGCTGCGATCCCTATTTGTGTTGTCGCACCAGAGACACTGGTTCCTATAATGTGTGTCGTTGCACCAGAAGCTGCAATTCCTATGTGTCGTTGCATACGCAATCAAGGGTTCAAGTGGAAGGCACCATTGTAAGCATGAGCGTGAGCAAAGCGCTCTGAGCAGAGCAAATCTATCAGGTTGGCGCGAGGTGCAACATCCTGTTGCTGAAACATGGAGCAGCAGCTGGCACAGGCAGTCCTACGACGGCACGGGCGTTGGCACAGACATTCCTGCAAACTATCATGAGGTGCCCCATCATGATGTTTGTCATATCATATATATTGTATTGTGCATACATACATACACACATACATACATTTATGTATGTATATATGTATATAGCTTCAAAGTGAGTCACGCCTTCACTACAAGTCACCGGCCTCAACTCAGGCCAACTCAGGGCATTCACAGAGGACTTGACGGCTCTCCTTTGGGTCTTGGCCGTCATTGCTTCAGGAACTAGCCCACAAACAGCTTTGTTGTCTTCCTACTCCTGTCCTTTGTAACCAAATTGCCATCCACATCGCCCTGCCGCAACAACATCACTCGCGCCATGTGTGTAGGGCTGACCAATCCTGGACAGATACGCCGTATGCATCAGCTTTTGGGTAGGGTAAATCCATTATGAATGGCGAATGTACATGAAATTGGCCAACCCTAGCCATGTGAACCGCCCCCACCTAGCTAGCATGGTGGCTGGGGCTCCGCTGGGAGGGGGTGCTCCATACATGCTAATCCTTTGGTACTCAAGAGATGGGGCCCTTGTAAAGTGACTTGCACTTATTGAAGCCGCACCTGCTAGCCCGGTGCCTGGGGTTCCAATGAGAGGGGTGCACCATACAAGCTCATGGGAACGCTAGAGATGGGGCCCTTGTAAAGTGACTTGCACTAAATGAAGCCGCACCTGCTGGCCCGGTGCCTGGGGCTCCACTGAGAGGGGGTGCACCATACGAGCTCATGGGAACGCTAGAGATGGGGCCTTGGGTGCCCATGGCCCCGTACGCGCCCATGCCCGCCGCCATGCCCTGCATAAAAAAGAACAGAGCACCAGTTCATTGACTACGCACCACACAAACTGCAAGGTGCGCTACAGATCGGGCCCTGGGTGGCCCTGCACGCGCCAATGCATGCTCGCCGTTGCCTGCACAAGGAATGGGACACCAATTCATGAGCTGTGCCTGCGCCCTGTTCTTACACTTCCTCGCTGCACCAGGGTTACCAGGTCACATGCAACTTGGCCTTGAACAGAACACCAGCACACCAGCCGCACCAACATGCTTGGACTCACACCCATGCAACCCACACCCAGGAGATTCACGCCCTTCATGCATGACACGACCTCCTGCTGCTTGTCGCACCCGCAACAACACCAGCAAATCTGGGCATGTTCGAGGCCACATAACCAGAGGAGGATTTAAACCCACCATGCTAGACATGACCTCCTGCTGCTTGTCCTTACTAGCTGCCGCAGCCGCGCTGCTCAAGTCATCATACGCACCACCTGCAGTCGGTTCGACGTGCTTAAATGAGTGAGGCCAGGCTTGGTGAGCAGCCAAACACAGGAAACAAGAAGGGGAATGAGGGGCTCTGGGTTGTAGCGGTGTACAGGAATGCTGGAGACCCCTGACAAAGGGTAGCAAGCGGACTGATGCCGTCAACTTTAGATCCAATGCTTGCATGTGTGTTGCCAACGTGAGGCTAGCTTCAACGCTTGCCAAAATGTGTGACATCATTCAGCATCTGTGCCTCAACTATAAAAGTCGTCACATCAAAGGCACATGGTGTGTTCCAGGCACCAACTCCGCATTAAAACCCCACTGCAGCATTTTCAGACTTGTGTGGCCTCCCTTGGTTTCTGCCGAGGCAAATAAAACACATCTCGTCCTTGTGGCGTCTTGTGGCAACGAAGAGCTTGCTTTAGAACCTGTTTTGAAGGGCACCTATGAACCACACTATGCGTGTGTGTCTCACACTGCTTTCGATAGTACTCCATCACCCGATCCCAATAGGTGCTTGCAAAGATCGAGCCTTAAACACTGCACAGCAACAGCCGACAGGCTGTGCTGAGGCCAAGCACCATGTGCTAGAGCACATCTACCCTGGCGGAGACGGCATTGTGGCAGCCAACACAGCACTGTGACAGGCAGCGTAGCTCTGTGACAACGGAAGGGCTGTGCTGAGGCTGTTGGCAGTGAGTGGTGCGAGGTTCCTTCCCCAGCAAATCATTGTGCTGCTTCCGAATTGAGGACATACGCAGTGGCCTCTGCGCACTCCACCTCACAAAAGGTGTGTTGCTCGACATCCCTCCCGTTTCCCCTTTACAACAGTACAACAGCAACCTTTGCCTTGCCTTGGCAGAGACCAGAGGCTGCCTTCCCTGCTGAAGTGTGTGAAGTGTGCATGCATCCTCGCAAGGCTCCGCACATCAAAAAACTGTCTCTCCCCAGCAGAGGGCGCTCACCTCATCCCGGTTGTAAACGCGCACCTTTGGACAGTGGCCTTTCCTTTCACCCGATGCTCACATAGGCTTAGCCAGGCATCACCCTCACAGTGTGATACCACTCTCCTTTAACAACCCCAACCTACCTCCTAAGCCACCATAAGAGGGCGTGGGTGCAGCGCCTCCCCCATAGGCCGAAGGTAGCTGGTATCCTCGTGCAGGTGCGCTGTACGCGCTGCTGGCTGGGGCTGGGTAGCTGGATGCCTGGGGGTAGCCGCCCTGCTGTGAAGGGAATCAACGAGGGAAGAGGATGCGCGAGTGTGTTCAGAAGCAGAAGCGTGAGTGCGTTCAAGAGAAGAAGCATGCTGCCTGGGGGTGAGCCACCCTGCTGTTAAAGGAAGCATGGAAGGAAGAACGAGCGTGAGAGCGTTCATGAAAGAAGCTTCAGCGCTTCCCAGGAGAAGCGTGCCTGCTGAGGAGGGAAGCAGGTAGGGCAGAAGAAGCAGCAGTTGTGGAGCGCATGGCTGTGCGGAAGGAGATTGGGTGCATGGGGGTGTTTGCATGTAGGGCCTCTGTGAAGCCTTTTGCTGCAATGCTGTGTCCAAGACCGACCATCACACGACCACATCGTCCTGTTCTTCCTCTTCAATCAACCTCAAAAAGCTGACAGCAGCAGCCTGCACGCCTCCAGTCATTGTGGGCAGCAGGCGCGCACGCTCATCAGCTCCCACAGGCAAGGAGGTGAACCACCCCCGTGGTTGCTTCCTTAATACTCACGATCAACCCGCCAGTGTTGAGCTGACAGCTGCAGCTGTCAGGTGCAAGCATGCCTCCAGCCCTGTTGACAAGCAAGGCTTGTTTACATCTTTAAAAAAACATACTACTAGCTAGGAACTGAAGGGAAGTGCATGCCCTGGTGCTCACTTGCTTTCAGTGCTTCTACTCATAAACTTCAGTGTACGGCCAAAAAACTGCCACACCCAGACAAGTACAGGCATTAAATGCTGCTTGACCGGCCTGCCACCCCTAATCCCTCACCCCCCTGGCAACTTGCCCACCTGCAGGTACGGTGGCATGGCAAAATTGAATTTAAATAGAGCAATCCGACCATACACCAGCAGTGCATAAACCCCTCGGACCCTGCAAATCCACCCCCCTCACCCCTCCCCACGCACCTCACCCACCTGCGGGTACGGTGGCATGGCGGAATTGAATCCAGGGTAGGCCATGCCTGCTGCACCACCGTACATCGCATACACACTCTGGGGGTTGGGGGGGGTGGGGAACTGGTTGTAGGGCATGCCGTAGGGCGCGTTGTAGCCGAGGCTTGGCATGCCTGGGGCGCCAAATGCGCCCGGCATCTGAGCAGCCAAGGGGGGTATCTGGCTGCTAGCTGCGGCGGGGGGCATGGCAGCAGGGGCGGCGCTGACGGAGGCCATCTGCGCGCTGGTATCAGGCATGGCGGGGGCAGACACGGGCGGCTGCCCGTAGGCTGCGGTGTACTTTTGGGCGGTGGGGTTGTAAGCGGCAGGGGCGGAGACGGCGGGGCTGGCGTAGGCATTGTAGGCGGCGGCAGCGGGGTTGGTGCCGTATGCACTGGCCTGCATGGGCATAAAATGCATGCATGCCAGTGTGTGTACATGTGTGGGTGGGTGGGGAGGGGGGGGGGGAGTTTGTGCGTCCTTGCCAGTGCCTTTCAAGTTCACAGTAGCTATGATCACACCCTCCTTACATGCATGCATGCGTGCATGTGCCAAGCTGCATGAGCACACGAGCGTGTGAGCGAGGGTGAAGGACCTCGAAATACGCGCCATGCAGGGTTGCACGCGCCTTCCTACTGTTCTTTTGTAGTCGTAAAGGCATGGGCATGTTCCATGCGAGAACAGCGAAGCGGGCACACAACACAGCCATGCCTGTGACACGCAGCCCAGAATGCTGTATGGGCTTGGAAAGCGTGCCAAGCGTGGCACCAGTCCACTGCTACCTCGTTACAGTTGGCACGAAAGAGGTGGAGGAGTATTTCCTTGCGTTCACAGCTTTGGCATCCATGGATGCCTTTTCCATTAAGTACTTGGAAGCTGGTTTTTGACCTGGCAGACTTGCTTGAGAGCACACAGAAAATCATTGGCCTTTTCCTAGGCTGGCAGGCGAAGAGCTGCGACACCCCATTCAGTGCAAACATGTCAGAGACCCAAGCACACCACAAACAAAGATGTGCTCTCTCATGGTCATGGACAGTCCTACCGGACTCGAAGATAGCTCGGCACTCTTGCTGCTCGAAGATAGCTTGGCACTCTTGCCGCTTCAGCTGGTTTTGAGCATGCTTTAGAGATGAGGAGAAACTGGGAGGATTGCAATTGTGCTGTCTCCTTTCAATTCCAGGGCAAACCATCCTCGTCCACTTTAAAAGAGGACCATCTATTGCACAGCCCGCTGATTTGCCTGTCACTTAGCTCTTTGAGTACCCATGCAGCCAGACATGCTCCAAGGTCTCTCAAGAATCAAGCGCCAAAAAAGATCACAGTAGCCTGAGCAGGTAGCCGACCTGCCTTCTTCTTTGGCGAGTACAATCACCACGGAAAAGCATGCAGGCAGCTCAGGCTCCGGCATGGCAAGGCGACAGCTCAGCACACGCTTCGCCTCCCTGCATCAAGGTATGCTACACCACGCACACCCTTGCAAAATTGAATGCCCGGTCCTGCTTGCGCTCGCCCACTCTCATCTTTATGGGCATGCATCGCACAGCAGCGGCCCCACACATTGGTCCCAATAAAACCCCCGAAGGACCCCACAGATCACCCCCAGGGGCCTGTGGCCTGCTTGCCACAGCTCCACACGGTCAAAATCACCGACGCACGCATCTCAGACCTCTTGAAATCCCCCTTGTCATTTCCCTTGTAATCCCCAACGTACCCCTTTCAGCACATCCGAGGCAGGGGGCACGGCTGCCTGGTGGCTGGGGTAGTTGGCAAACGCCTGCTGCGCCGCATCGTAGCCAGGCTGCTGGCTGACATCCGGCCCAGCAGTCTGCGCAAAGCCGCCAAAGGGCGCACTGAATTGGGAAGTGCTGAAGGCGTTGCTGGCGACGCCAGCACGGCTGGGCTCAGGCACCGCGCCGGGGGCCTTCTCCTCCGCTGCAGCCTGCTGGAATGCGCCATACGCAGTGCCGTACGGGGAGGGCTTGTACACAGAGTCAGTGGAGGCAGGGGGTGGAGCGGGGGCAGCGGATGGAGGCTCCTGGGGGGCTTGCTGCTGCTGTGGCGGCTGCTGTGGGGGCTGCTGGGGCTGGAGGAGAGAAGACGCGTTGTGGCTGCCAAAGTTGGAGCCAAAGTCGCTGAGGTTGGAGGCACCGGGGTTCAGGCCAAAGCTGCCAAAAGCCAGCTGCAAAGGTGGGGGGGAATGGGTATAGTGTTGGTAAAGAGCCACCAAGGCGTGTGCGAGGCAAGCGGAGCAGGCAGCAGGCAGGCATGGATTGGTTAAAGCAGGGATGTAGGTGCGCGTCAAGAAACAGCTCGATCCTAACTGCATGAAACCATGGAAATGCAAGGCTTTTGCTAAAGGTGTGCAGTGCGTGAGACCTGCAGTGCACTCACACTTACATCCTAACCGGCCAGCCTCCTAATTCCAGGTGGCTGGAGGAGGCTAAAGAAAGGTTACTTCATTCAGGCACAAGATGTTACTTCACATGGTCTCATGTGATCATGGCCCCCCCCCCCCCACAAACACATATTGCAGAGATACACACATACTGCGGTGTTTAGTCCCACTCTTCAAGCAACCAGCCAACTGTTATTGCTTGTTTAAGCCCACCAGACTTCCCTTCACCCTCTGTCGAGGATAAGTACTGAAAAAATACATGGGCGTAGGGTACTGCTCGCATGCTTATGAGCAATTCAACCTTGCGCAGGCGCAAAAGCATGCTCTTTATGTTGCTTGCAAACTGTCCTGCTGACTTCTTGGGATTGTCTGGCGAGCATGTGATCATGTGATCACGGGTCCGGACCCAGCTGTCGCTGCGTTTTGGCGAGCAACAGCCAAGGGCTACCTCCCCACCTGCATGGCATCCACATCAGAGCCGGACTTGACATCAGAGGCAATGCCAGGGGCGCTGCCGTAGGCGGTGTACTGGCCGGTGCTGGAGGGAGGGGGTGCGGCCACATTGTCAGCTGCGGACAGGGTCTGCTGGTCATGCGCTGCTGATGCAGCTGCCTTGGCAGCATGCAGGGAGGACATGATGCTTTTGCCGGCGTTGGCCCCCCAGGCAGAGGGTGCATAGGAGTCTGCTGCAGGCTGGGGGGCTGCTGGCTGCTGGGAGGCAGCTGGGGCACTCTCGGGGGCGTCCCATTCCGACGTGCCCAGCCCGCCCGCGTCCTGCGCTGCCGCTCCCGTATCCCATCCCGATGGCTCTGGTGCTGCTGCTGCGGCAGCTCCACCGGTGTCCCCGACGTCCCAGCCGCTGGGCTCTGGCTGTTGCTGTTGTTGTTGCTGCTGATGGGAGGGGGGCTGATCAACGGGCACATCCCACTCGCCTAATTGCTGCTGCTGTTGCTGTTGCTGCTGCTGCTGCTCTGCTGCTAGGTCCTGGGCTGCTGCTGCAGGTGGCGGTGCTGCTGCTGCTGCTGGAGCTTGGGGTGCTGGGGGTGGCACGGCTGGTTTAGGCGCGATGCTGGCACGCAACCTTTCGGCCATGCTTAAGGGCTTGCCGGAGGCATCGGTGGCTGCTACGCTGCTGCTGCTGGTGCTGGGAGGGGGTGCTCCCCACGCGCCTGCTGCCGGAGCTGCTGCTGGCGCTGCTGCTGCCCCGTTGGAGCTGGGCAACGCCGGGTGGTCGTCGCTGCCAAATGCGGCAGCTGCTGCGCCAAGCCCACCCCCTCCACCTCCGCCCGTGCTGCTGCTGGGAGGCCCGTCCCCAAAGCGACCGCCCGCAGAGTTTGTCTGCCTTCCTCCAGACTGACCAGCCAAGCCGGCGTTCCCAAATCGGGCCCCCCCACGTCCACCTCCCCCAGCATACCCACTGCCCCCCCTTCCCCCTCCACCTCCTGCTCGCCCTTGGCCCCCTGATGCATAGCTCCCATTCATACTGCCCTTGCCGTGCCTCTGCTGCTGCTGCTGCTGCTCCCGGGCCTGCTCCTTTTTCTTCTTCTTGTCACTGACAGTGGAGAAGGGGTTGCTGAGCAGCTGCTCCGTGGCTCTGTGCAGATGTGTGGGCGTGGATCAGGCAGTAAAGGTAGCATCAGGGTCACAGGCTGGGAGGAGGGGGAAGGGGGAGGAGGAAGAGGCAAGCGCAGGCTGGTGCGAACACGCACAGGACACCCCTATATTCGCATATGCACTGTGCGCGTGTGCCTCATGCATGCAAGCATTCTTCCTCCCTCTCCTCACAGCGTCATGGACTCAAAAGCACCAGCAAGCTCTGTGCTTGTGTGTGCAGATGGGGGTTCAATGGTCCAGGGATGATGTGTGTTCACTTCACCCCTCCGACATGCACCCACCTATTTGGATCACCGTTAGACAGCTGCAGCTGTATCCTGCAGTCCTCTTGGGAAGCGCCGGTGGCTTCCGCCATCTCTTTGATGACCCTCGCAGCAGCATTTTCCCGTGCAGCCATGATGCAGACAGACACCGATTACCAACCTAACACCTAAGCAGTTCCTAAAACATAGTAATAATAATTTTTTGCATTTTTTAAGCGCACCCGGAGCATGCAACCTCACATGCCATCAATTGCACAAATTGGATGCAGTTAGGACAACTTGGACGTTAATGTCATGCTAAATCAGTACAAATCATAAGGAATGCTGGCCACTAGTGCTACTTTCAATTGAAGGCTTGCACTCTAGGAGCTGCTGCCAATTGTTGAAGACACACATGCATGCAGCTGCAACAGTCCGGGAGGCAGCTGTTCACGAGCGCTGGCTCTGTGGACAGAGCTGCAGGAGCTCACCAGCAGCCTGTGGCAGCCCTGTGTAAAAGGAAGCAGGTAGCATGCAACAGGTCCCATCTGTGCGCAGCAGCAGGCAGCTCGTGGGGCGTCTTGTACCAGGCTCCTTCATGCTCAAACCACCAGCGGCCAGTTTTAGTATGCGCTGCACCCCAAGAGCAGACGCTTGAGGATGGTGAACAGCCACCGGAGGGTGAACAGCCATCGGAGTTGCCGTGGTCCACAGATAGCTTGGTTACATTGATGGAAAAAATGGAAGCCAAGGGGATGAAGGTCAGTGCTGCAAGAAATGTATATGCTGGTCCATTGTTGTGCGTGCCCCTTAATGCTGCATGCCTTGGGTTATTCTGGTACTCTGGTGACAACCTTTCAGCCAAGCCTGAGCTGGGGAGGTGACCGTGCCGCTCTTGCTGCGCAGCTATCAAGCATCAAGCCACCATGTCACTGGCATGTATGCATCATAGCAATGCTGATTGGACTGCCTAAAGGCTGCACTCAGCGATGTCAAACCACTATCCCAGCACTATCTCCACGTTTGTTACTGCGACCTTGGTAACACGTGATAGACAATGGCCTTGATGGCTTGTCTAGAATAAGACAAAAATGTGTGCATAGGTAGGGGTCGTGACGTAGCCAGTTGCTCAGTGACTACCAATGGCTTAACGCGTCTTTCCAATTTGGCACGAATGCATGCAAGAGCCAAACAATTGAGCATGCAGTTGTGCTGAAGTCACTCGTGCGCCAACACGTGCTGGGTGCTTGACAAATGAGGTTGGTCAGTTCCAAAGGTATATACGATTCCTTATGGCTGTGCAAGATATGGCACCAAAATATGCATGGGCGTGTGTGAATGCGTGGACTACGCAAGGGAACAGTGGTGCTTTTGGCCATGTGCAAACTGCTTCCCTGAGTGTCTGGGATTGCCATCAACTGATTGCTCGCATGTGTGAATGCGTGGACTACGCAAGGGAAGCAGTGGTGCTTTTGGCCATGTGCAAACTGCTTCCCTGAGTGTCTGGGATTGCCATCAACTGATTGCTCGCATGTGTGAATGCGTGGACTACGCAAGGGAAGCAGTGGTGCTTTTGGCCATGTGCAAACTGCTTCCCTGAGTGTCTGGGATTGCCATCAACTGATTGCTCGCATGTGTGAATGCGTGGACTACGCAAGGGAAGCAGTGGTGCTTTTGGCCATGTGCAAACTGCTTCCCTGAGTGTCTGGGATTGCCATCAACTGATTGCTCGCATGTGTGAATGCGTGGACTACGCAAGGGAAGCAGTGGTGCTTTTGGCCATGTGCAAACTGCTTCCCTGAGTGTCTGGGATTGCCATCAACTGATTGCTCGCATGTGTGAATGCGTGGACTACGCAAGGGAAGCAGTGGTGCTTTTGGCCATGTGCAAACTGCTTCCCTGAGTGTCTGGGATTGCCATCAACTGATTGCTCGCATGTGTGAATGCGTGGACTACGCAAGGGAAGCAGTGGTGCTTTTGGCCATGTGCAAACTGCTTCCCTGAGTGTCTGGGATTGCCATCAACTGATTGCTCGCATGTGTGAATGCGTGGGCTACGCAAGGGAAGCAGTGGTGCTTTTGGCCATGTGCAAACTGCTTCCCTGAGTGTCTGGGATTGCCATCAACTGATTGCTCGCATGTGTGAATGCGTGGACTACGCAAGGGAAGCAGTGGTGCTTTTGGCCATGTGCAAACTGCTTCCCTGAGTGTCTGGGATTGCCATCAACTGATTGCTCGCATGTGTGAATGCGTGGACTACGCAAGGGAAGCAGTGGTGCTTTTGGCCATGTGCAAACTGCTTCCCTGAGTGTCTGGGATTGCCATCAACTGATTGCTCGCATGTGTGAATGCGTGGACTACGCAAGGGAAGCAGTGGTGCTTTTGGCCATGTGCAAACTGCTTCCCTGAGTGTCTGGGATTGCCATCAACTGATTGCTCGCATGTGTGAATGCGTGGGCTACGCAAGGGAAGCAGTGGTGCTTTTGGCCATGTGCAAACTGCTTCCCTGAGTGTCTGGGATTGCCATCAACTGATTGCTCGCATGTGTGAATGCGTGGGCTACACAAGGGAAGCAGTGGTGCTTTTGGCCATGTGCAAACTGCTTCCCTGAGTGTCTGGGATTGCCATCAACTGATTGCTCGCATGTGTGAATGCGTGGACTACGCAAGGGAAGCAGTGGTGCTTTTGGCCATGTGCAAACTGCTTCCCTGAGTGTCTGGGATTGCCACCAACTGATTGCTCGCATGTGTGAATGCGTGGACTACACAAGGGAAGCAGTGGTGCTTTTGGCCATGTGCAAACTGCTTCCCTGAGTGTCTGGGATTGCCATCAACTGATTGCTCGCATGTGTGAATGCGTGGACTACGCAAGGGAAGCAGTGGTGCTTTTGGCCATGTGCAAACTGCTTCCCTGAGTGTCTGGGATTGCCATCAACTGATTGCTCGCATGTGTGAATGCGTGGACTACGCAAGGGAAGCAGTGGTGCTTTTGGCCATGTGCAAACTGCTTCCCTGAGTGTCTGGGATTGCCATCAACTGATTGCTCGCATGTGTGAATGCGTGGGCTACGCAAGGGAAGCAGTGGTGCTTTTGGCCATGTGCAAACTGCTTCCCTGAGTGTCTGGGATTGCCATCAACTGATTGCTCGCATGTGTGAATGCGTGGACTACGCAAGGGAAGCAGTGGTGCTTTTGGCCATGTGCAAACTGCTTCCCTGAGTGTCTGGGATTGCCATCAACTGATTGCTCGCATGTGTGAATGCGTGGACTACGCAAGGGAAGCAGTGGTGCTTTTGGCCATGTGCAAACTGCTTCCCTGAGTGTCTGGGATTGCCATCAACTGATTGCTCGCATGTGTGAATGCGTGGACTACGCAAGGGAAGCAGTGGTGCTTTTGACCATTTGCAAACTGCTCCTCTGAGTGTCTGGAATGAATGTGCGATCGAGCCGGCAGCCAGCGTATATCGGCAGGCAAAAGTGTGCTGAGTCAGGACGACTGCTTGCTTTTTCTTTGCTCCTGCTTGTTCTGCCTTCGTGCTTACATAGTTACATATGCACATAGCTTCAGGCAGCAAGCACCTCAACCACACTACCCAAGTCTCCCCTCCAACCCTCACCCACACCCACACTCACATCCAGGCCCACATACCAATTTGCGTGTGCCTCGGCAAACCTTACGTGTGCCACATTTGCAGCACACCTGGGTGCCAACAACGCTGCACAGCACACATGCTGCATGTGCATGACGTGCCAGGGACCGACTGCATGTGCCTCGCATTTTCAACGCACATGCGTGCCACCACCGCTACGCAGCGTACATGCTGTGCAGGCGCACAACATGCCAGAGCGACAAACTAGATGGTGGCCATCTGCAGCACACATGCATGACAAAGATGTGCTGCACAGTGCACATGCTGCAGCTGCACGCGATGCCAGACGAACCAACTGGACCCTGGGTTGTGCATGCCAATGATATGCTGCACGGTACATATGCTGCAGGCCCACGAGATGCCAGAAAGATTAACTGCATGCTGGCCATTTGCAGCGCACATGTATACCAACAGCATGCTGCACGGTGCACATGCTGCAGGCACACGAGATGCCGGAGGCCGACTGGTTGCTGGCTGCCGCTGTTGCCTCCGCCCCGCGCATGCCAATATCCCAGCTAGCACGGTTGCTGAAAGCAGCAGTTGCACTGGAGCTAGATGTCACAGCCACTGCCGCCTCAGCATCCTGGCTGAAGCCACCAAGCAAGCAAAGTGGCAGCATGCAGGGTGGTGGTGAGGGGGGGATGGGAGGCAGCGGGGAGGAGCTGTGGGTTACGCATCTGCTGCGGGAGTCCCAGGTGAGTGGGGACGTACGCCTGAATGGTGGGGGATGATGGGAGGCTGTCATGATCGAAGTGTGTGTGTGTGTGCGCGCGCGCGCGTGTGTGTGTGTGTGTGTGTGTGTGTGTGTGTGTGTGCACGCGCGCACACGTGTGCATGCGTGCACCCGATAAGGTTTGCTCCTGCAAATGCGCATGTTTTAAAAACCTTTTTTAGCTTTTGTGCGTACTAATGACCGTGGATGTTGTGGGAGCATTGTTTTTGAAGCTATACAGTGGTGGACTCAATTTGTAAACCTGCTAGTGGTGGTGGTGGTGGTGGTGACAAAGATGTGCGACAGTGCATCAAGCATTGTCAGCAATGCTGGATACCATCAGAGATGCCATTGCCTTAGCTCTTGTGGTGAGGGTCGGCCAGCTCCATGCACATGCCAATTATTTCCACTTCAAAGGAGGGAAAATGCAGAACGTTAAGGCATGTATGTATGGGATAGGTCAGCCCAAAGATACCTGCTTGCTCTCACAAGATCGCATTGTTTATGCCTGTTGTTGTGCAGAGTGCCATGAGGGACGCCCAGGCCCCAGCTCTGCCGTTCGTGCTGCTGATTCTGTTCACCATCCTGTACTGATTGTGTGCCCGCTGTCCACTTGTTGATTGTGTGCCCATTGTTGTACAGGGTGCCATTAGGGATGCCCGGGCCCCAGCCCTTCTTGACCTCCTGTCCACCGTGCTGGAGTTGCAGCAACAGCTGCTGCTTGTGCAGGCTGAGGAGGAGGTGGAAATGCAGGACTTGCTGCTGCTGCTTCCCGGTGGGGAGTGGCTGTCGGCTGCCATTGCCCAGGTGTGTGGGTGTGGGTGTGGGTGGGTTTGGATGGGTGGAAGCGCAGGTGGAGGAGGAGGTTGAGGTGCAGGACATGCTGCTGCTGCTGCTGCTGCCCGGTGGAGAGTGGCTTTCAGCTGCCACTACCCAGGTGTGCGGGGGCGGGTGTTGGGGGGTGGAGGGGGGGGGGAGAGGGATGCAAACGTGGATGTGCATGGGTGAGTGCGCAGGTAGGCATGGGTACAGGTGTGTGTATGGGAGTGAATGTAGGTGTGGGTATGGGAGGGGTGATGAGGGATGATGCATTGGTGTGGATGGGTGTGCGCATGTACATAGATGAGTGTTTGCACGAATTGAAGGCCGCTCATCATGCTGGTTTGGATAATCAAAGAGGCACTGTATCAGTTACAGTCTGGAATGCTTCAGGGCAGGCTGTGCAGCACAGTCAATGTTCTCACAGGGAAGTGAAAAAGTCATTTGTGGTTACACATGTGGGCACGTGCCCGCAAAGAGCTTATGTGATGTGCACTGTATTGAACCATGTGGTGCGTAGAGATGTACACTGTATTGAATCGCATGATGTGCAGTGACCAATTGTCTGTATTGTATTATGTCTTGGCATGGGAAATGCATGATGTACAACGCTTTGATTTCGTGACGCCCTGCGATCTTCTAGTACTTCAGAGTACTGCATGTGAAACCTGCCCTGTCTTGACATGATGTGCAGTGATGCTTTGATTTCTTGTGACACCCTGCGATCTTGAGGACACTGCGTGTGAAACCTGCCCTGTCTCAATATGACGTGCAGTAATGCTTTGATTTAAGTGACGCCCTGCAATCTTAAGAACACTGCGTGTGAAACCTGCCCTGTCTTGATATGACGTGCAGTGATGCTTTGATAATTCAAGTGACGCCCTGCGATCTTGAGAACACTGCGTGTGAAACCGTGCCTGCTTCTACAAACCCTCCTCTCTGCAACCTATCGCAGCTGTCGGCTGATTGGTGACGGCTTTGCAATCTTGCCATGCATGTGAACCTGTGCCTGCAATTATACCCCCTTTTCCCTGTGGCGGTTAACAGACTCAGACAACTCAGCGATCTAGTACTGCGTATGACACCGTGCCTGCAATCACACCCCCTCCTCCCTGCGGCTCCCGCAGCTGTCAACTGACTCAGACAGCTTGAGTGCCCCTGCAGCTGCGGGTGCTGTCATCGTCATTTCAGAGCTGCTGGCAGTGACGCCCTCCCCCGCAGACCCAGGGCCCTGGCTGGATGTGTTGCTACTGAGGTGTGTCAGTGTGTGGGCATGTAGTTACGGGTTTTACTAGATTTAAGGATGTGGTTGCTGCTGAGGTGTGTCGGTGTGTGCATGTAGATATGGGTGTCACTAGGTTTATGAAAAAGTGAATGCACACGGGTGTGGTTGTGACGTCCTTGCAGACCCTGGCTGGAAGTGTTGCTGCTGCGGTGTGTAGGTGTGTGAGCATGTAGGTGTGGGTGTTCATATATGTTTAAGAATGCGCAAGGTTATGGTCGTGAGTGCTCATAAATACTGCATTTAATTTCATGCACTCGGCACACCAGCAGGGATAGCTGCTTGATTGAGCATGAGGCTATTGAGACATGGTCAGTGACGCTTGCCTTTGCTTGTTGAGCACAGAAATAAGATTGCTGATCACAAACGGTCTTATTATTAGTGTAAAGGAATGTTTAAAGTTGTACCTAAGGACAAAGCCATGATATTGACGCCACTTTTGGATTGAGATGAGCTAGCTTCCTTCACCTATTTGTCTTCAATCCATCCTATTAAATTCTTTCTTCTTTCTTCCTCTTGAGGACCCAAAAAGGTCACACGCACAACCACACACGCACAGTTACATACACACAAATACACACAACCACACACACTCGCGTTTGTGTGCTCGTGAAATGCACACTTCGGGTGCTGCTGGCTTGCATCACCTGTGCGATTTTATGCAAGGTCAGCTCTGTGCACGCCTGCTGATCATTCATTGCACTTGTGTAGCCCAGGATGGCTGAGTCGGGTGCATTTGCACCTGCTGCATTGTTTCTTGCATTTGTGTACCCAGGATGGCTGAGTCAGACACATTCATTCCCCAATTTCTGGAAAGGTCAGCTCTGTCCTGGTGCACACCTGCCAATCATTCATCACACTTGTGTACCCCAGGATGGCTGAGTCGGACGCACATTCATTCCCCAATTTCTGGAAAGGTCAGCTCTGTCCTGGTGCACACCTGCCAATTATTCATCACACTTGTGTACCCCAGGATGGCTGAGTCAGACGCACATATGATCCCCTCCAGTGACATGCTCACCTGTGCGTATCTCGTGGCTTCCACCCACAAGCACATGCCGCCACAGCCCTACATACAGGTGCGCATACCCCGCTGATGCCTGTGCGTGTACACAAGAGCGTGCAAAACACTGTGTGCTCTCGTGTGCTCAGGCTGTCCTAGTGAGGCTCAAGACCTGCCCCACTGATGCGTGTGTATATATATGGCGTGCAGGAAAGAGCGTGCTCTCATGATCTCAGGCTGCCTTTGTGAAGCTCAAGACCTGCTCTGCTGATGTTGTGTACATGCATGCATGGGGTTCTTGAAACTTACATGCTCACCTGTTCTCAATTTATCTTTGTATAGCAAGAGGCTTGTTTTCTTAACAAAAAAAATGGGGGCGCGCTGCCCCTGGTCTTGCAAAGCATAAGGTTCATCGGGGAACACAGTGTGCAGATAAGTGTAGGAGCGAGAGCGCAGGGCTGCAAGGTGTGAACCCATATGCCCAAGGTCAAGCATGAGCTTCATTGGGGAATGTGCAGCTTAGGATAGGAGCGAGGGTGCAGGGCTGCAAGGAGTGAACCCGTATACCCAAGGTCAAGCATGAGCTTCATTGGGGAATGTGCAGCTTAGCATAGGAGTAAGGGTGCAGGGCTGCGATGAGTTATCCATAAACCCAGAGCTTGTGATTGAGCAATGGGTGCAGAGGCTATTGGCAAGTGCAGAAGGCGCCCAAAGGCCCCTCTCCTTCTTGATTGGCATACTGGGTCCTAGCTTCGGCCTCCAGTGTGAAGCGCCACTCTCTTCCCTTTTTGTTTGAGGAGGCTTCGTCATTGTAGGACCTGGTTTCAAAGCCTTGACTTGCTTGCTTCGACGATGTTGGTCTCGTTTTGCATTCTCTGTTTGGCGATGAGGGCACCTGTTACCGCTCCTTTCATTATTGCAGTCTTTGTTTGGCGAGGAGGGCACCAGCTACCGGGTGGATTGGGAGCCAGAGGAAGCTGCAGCGCTGGCTGTGGTCTGTGCCTCCTTTAGATGTGTGCCTGACCTGCTGTGGGCCAAGCAAGTGCACATGCAGGTGCGTATTGGAGAGGGGGAGGGGGCCGGAGGAAGCTGCAGCGCTGGGTGTTGTCTGCGTCTCCTTTAGATGTGTGCCTGATGTGCTGTGGGCCAAGCAAGTGCGCATGCAGGTGCATGTTGTAAGAGCGGTTGTGGGTACGCTTCCTCTGAGTTGACGCCCATGGGATGTCTGAGCATTGCAGGGAGGTATGAGCTTCAGAAAAAGCGTTTTTTGAGGGCGTCGCGCAGCAGGTTTGGGTGCCGCTTAGCAGCTTGGAGACAATGACCTCAGTTTTCCCTACTTGATAGCTATGAAGCAGATTGCATAATTGTGCCACTTTACCTGGCTTAACCCTGCTGCACCCTGCATGTGCTGCCTAAACCCTGCTGAAGTTTCCGCGTCCTATACCAGGTACTTGAGCTAGATTGAGGCTAGGAGGTTGTAGGAAAAAGACATGGGCATGCATGATGGCTTCAACACAACCGGATCCAACGTGCTGAGTAGCTGTCATGGCCATCCTGGTGTTCCTGCGCTTTTAAGCCATCTTATCGAGCATCATGACGCAACGCCCACCTTGTTCCTTGCATCTGTGCCATCTCTGCCTGCCTTGTTCCTTGCATCTGTGCAATCTCTGCCTGCCTTTTTCCTTGCATCTGCGCCATCTCTGCCTGCCCTGTTCCTTGCATCTGCGCCATCTCTGCCTGCCTTGTTCCTTGCATCTGTGCCATCTCTGCCTGCCTTGTTCCTTGCATCTGTGCCATCTCTGCCTGCCTTGTTCCTTGTATCTGTGCAATCTCTGCCTGCCTGCCTGCCTTTGTGTTGTGCAGACATACCCGGGCCTTCGAGACATGCCTGCCTTTTTGTTAGCAGAGCTAGCATGGGCACTTGGCTTCTGGCAAAGTGCAAAGGCAGGTACAGCGCAGGGACGGTACGACTACCGGCCCCCTGCAAGCTGGTGGGATGAATGGTTCCAGGTGCGTTGTCCACCCTAAAATGTGGGTGCTGTGCACACACTAGAGCGCAGGGCTTCCCAACTTGTGTGCGCCCTTCAGAGCTTCGCAGGTTGTAAGCGCATGCAAGCACAGCACCTCCATGGTGCCTTAAAAACAAAAAGATGAGGAAGGATTGCGTAGCTGTACTTTCCTACAAAGTTAACTTAGCTGACCATGGTGGCTTCAAGGTACCCTAGAGGTGCTGGAGGCGTCTTGTGGGACCCCTTTCCCCCCCCCCCCTCCCACTCCACCCCCTTCTAATTTCCCTTTCTGAACAAGATGGGTGTCCATCTACTCCATTTTCAACTGTCCATCCATCTGCATACTCAATGCAATGAATTAGTGAGTTGCAACAAGGTTGTGGGGCAGAAGCTGAGCAGCGAACGCTCATGCATACCTGCCCTGCCAGGCACTCAGGACTGGTTGCAAGTCCACTTACTGTAGCTAAACTTCACCATCCAATGATGCACCGTACATCGTCGCTATCTTGGAAGTTAGAAATGAATTGTTGCAGGTTTCCCCACACCCCCTGCGGCCCACATCCATGTGCATATGTGGCACTGTCTTTGAGCCATGCACCCTGACCCCTTTTTTTTATTCAAACCCTAAAAAGGTGCCAATCGACAAGGCTTGAGCTCAGGAACCTGATGATCCATCTGTAATTCTGAAAAAGTGGCTCAGGGAAACTCTGGGTGCGGGGTCCCTTGGGCAGAACCTCCCCCCCCCCCCCCCCCAACCCCACCGACCTTCTCCAATGGGACCTACATTTATACCGACCAATAAGTCTCAAGCTCAGGATAGTTCTTAATTGAATTTGCACATGACTTCCAAAAGGCTACTTCCTGACGCTTTGTGGTTCCAGTGCAACTTTCCTGCTGTGATTGTGTAACCAAGCGCCTCCACGTTGCCTTCAAAAATCCTATAAGGTGCTGCAGGCATTCTCCCGCACCTCCTCAGTCCCTGCAGAGTTATTTATTCTACAGAGTTGTGTATTCTACAGAGCGCCTTCGGCTGGGACTCCCACGGAACTAACTCCATATTTCAAAGATGCGCCTCATTCACAAAGACGCAAAGCGAGTTAAGGCGCACCACCAATGCTACCAACACATTGACGCAGACATGAGCTCATATGGAAAAACTACACCCCATTGTTTCTTTGGGCTGCGCCATCCGCGCCAGAAGTAGAAAAAGGCCTTGTTAGTCTTCAGGAGACAGAGAGCGCTCTACGTTTTCATGCAGGAAAAAAAATGCAATTGCCTAACCTCAGTTCATGCTGGGATCCACTTTTGCGGGGAGTCATGAGGAATGCTGATTTGTTTTGCTGACGTGAGCTGCATACAAGCCACCGCACCGCAATTGCGAACCATACCGCCTTATCAGCTGCTTGCGCTGTTTTTGCCATATACACCCCCCCCGGTGCCCCCTGCCATCTGTGCACGCTGTTTCGCTGCATGCTTCACGCATGCAGGCCACCGCACCGCAGTTGCGATCCATGCCCCCTGCCAGCTGCGTGCGCTTGGTGTGGGCTGCAGCCATGCTAGAGCTGCGGCCGCCTGAGCAGTGGCTGCTGCAGCTGGTGCCTACCATCCTCTTGCACTTGCAGGTAATGTGCAACGAACAAATTGTTTGTTTCTTTTGCACCTGTTTATGTGTGGGTGGGAGCCATGCTGTAGCTACGAAGCCTTGCTTGTGCAGGAGGTTCTGCATATACAGCTGAAGCACCTCAATGCCCTCCCTAAAGCACAAAATCAATTTAGTCTGGTCCAGCTGTAAAATCACATCCTGGTTGTGACGGTGCGCCTCTTTTGTGGCTTTGCACCAGCCAGCATGAGCCCTTGGAGTGCTTTCTTTGTCCAGCTGATAATTCTCAACTTGGTTGTGACTGTTCGCCTCTTTTGTGGCTTTGCACCAGTCAGCATGAGCCCTTGGAGCACTTTCTTTGTCCAGCTGCAAGTTCACATCATAGTTAAGGCAAGGCTCCCCTTTTGTGGCTTTGCACCAGTCAGCACGAGCCCTGAAAGCCTCTTCTGGCTGGCCCTGCTCTTCAAGCACTTGTTTTCAGCTGCCTGGCAGTCTAGGGTGAGGCCTAACAAGTGTCAAGCTGGCCAGCACACCTCCCAAAAGTACTAGTTTTTCTTGCCTTGCTGCTAAGACCATCAAGAGCCCATGTAAATGCTTTGCCCATTCAACACTATACCAGAAGCCTGCTTAACTGTGCGACTGTGTGTGTGACTGTGTGTGTGTGTGTGTGTGTGTGTGGTCATCACAGGCTGGACAACGCACTCAGTATATCAGAAGCCTGCCCAACTGTGACCGTTTGTGGTTGTCATAGGCTGTCCAACAAGACTAAACTAAGCGTAAGGAGAGGAAAGGGTTACATACAGCTGTACCTACCTACGAGGGCAGCATAGCTGAACCAAGAAAGGTGCCTGTACCCAAACCCCTGAAAGACTTTCACAGCCCTGATGCCCTCGCCATGGTGAGGTTTTGGGACTGTAATCTTGTGATCGTCACCAGCTGGCCAGCATGAACCCTGAAAGATTTTTGCGGCCCTGATGCCCCCGCCATGGGGAGGTTTTTGGACTGTTTTCTTGTGGTTGTCACCGGCTGGCTAGCATGACCCCTGGGAGACTTTCACGGCACTGATGCCCTCGCCACGGTGAGCTTGTCTGAATATTAACTTGCGGTCGTCACATCGCCATGGTGAGCTTGCTGGGCTGTTTGCTTGTGGTCGTCACAGGCTGGCCAACATGACCCCCTCGAGCTCCTCTACCTCACCAAGGCAGCAGACATGTGGTGGAGCCAGCTGCTGGACAGCTACAGGGCTGTGGCAGCTGCCAACAGCTCTCCCCCCATAAATCCCCACAGCTCCCCTGCGAGCCTTCCATCTTCTCGGTGAGTGAGGGCATGGCCCTCAATTCGAGATAGCCCGCAACATCATGTTGGGAAGGGCGTGATGGACCCCCACGACTCCCCTGCGTGCCTTCCATCTTCATGGCGAGAGTAAGGGCATGACCCTCAATACAAGATAGCCCGCAAAATCATGTTGGGAAGTGCTTGGTGGATCCCCACGGCTCCCCTGCGTGCCTTCCATCTTCATGGTGAGAGTGAGGGCATGGCTCTCAGTACAAGATGGGCTGCAACATCATGGTGAAAAGAGTTTGCTGCAGAAAGTCAGAAGACTGGCATGTGTATCCCATGCAATCCATTGCCCACCTGTTTCCAAGGCCATTATTTGGATAGGAAGGATCATTACTTCTTTAACAAATATAATGCTTGTATGATAGTGAGCGCATGTGAGTGGTATGCATGCACCACTCAGCGTCACCATTCCCGGTCCAATGGCCCAGGCCAAGCATTTCAAGATTTTTTCAAGCTAGTTGCAGCAGATGCTCTTTCTTTTGGAAATACTGTTGTGCTTGCATGTGGAGTTGTGGAGTTTATGCACAGTATCCGGCATGTCATTAAGCATGCAATCAGACTGCTGGAACCCAAGTCCCACTGCAGGGCCATACTGCCCCCCACATAAGAATGTTATCAACCATACTTTTACACTGTTTGTCCCTCTTTGCAACTCTGTGTCAGACGAGCTGCTGACCAGCAAAGTTCGAACTCGGCAATCATACAGGAGACTCCATTTATACAGGTATTTGCTGGAGAGCACGAAAAGGCCGCAGCACCATTTTTGGGATTGCTATGTGCAGGAGATCCCCGTCGCCAAGCAGCAACGATACCCCAGTTGTGGTTATGTGCGGAAACCCAGAGGTGTACGAGCCACCAGACCAACTATCCATCCTTGTCCAAGATGCATTTGAGTGCCTCTCTCAGGTACTGTGTGCAGAGCTTTCACCTGTGTGCAGTGCTCAATTGCATCCCCCACATTAGTAATGTAGCATTACAGACCTCTGATTGGCCTGGAGCAGCTCAAGCCCTGTGTGTCATCACCTCCATGTTCATTTCTCTCCTCCTCTGACGAGGCCTGTTGTTTTGCTTGAGGCTCTGTGGTTTATGCCTAGCGCACAGTCGAACGTGCGAACAAATGAAACGATGTAGGATACTGGGGTGTGGTGACCTTAGATACCTCTCTAAGGCAATGCTTAAAGGTAAGGAGGGACCCGATTACCATGGTTGGTGTAAAGAGGCAATGCTTGCATGCAGGGAGCAACCCCTTTTCCTTGATTGATGCAGGGGGTATTTCCGCTGCTCAAGCAATATTCCTCTTCTTTTTTGCATGAAGAGTGCCTCTCTGGCATGCATTTCCCCTTCAAAATATCAAGCACTCTCACAGGTGTACATGCCAAAAGCTCTTGCATTCCAGTGCCCCTTGAAATTACCCCTGTTTTACACTCAGCAACAGAGCAAGAGGTGTTACATTTGCAGCAAAAGAATGTGGCTGCATCCCAGGACCCCAAAGTAGAAAGTAAAGAAAAGAAAAGAAAAACTATGTAGGCAGTGAAACACTCCCTACATCAATTAAGGAAAGGGGGCCACATTGGTGCACAGACCGTATGACCCACCCACCACGAAGTTCAGACTGAGAGAAGTACGGCAGGCAGAGAAAGAAGACAGGTCCAACAACAAGAAGAAGCCCTGCCTTGAGATCTTGCATGACCAAAGCCCTTGTATGCAAGCATGTTGACAAGCCTCATGAGTGCAAGCACTTTGACAAGCCTCACGAGAGCAAGCACGTTGACAAGCCTCATGTGTGCAAGCATGTTGACAGACCTCATAATGAGCAGAGATCTTGTCTCAATCCCTGCAGGTGTCTATGCCCCCTCAATTCTGGGCCCTGGACGTGCGCTTGGTGCCGCCATATGCACTCACGCTGCCATCTGAGGAGGCAGCAATGGCAGGGAAGCTGGAGGCTGGTGCTGTGGATGAGAGGAGTGCATGGGGTGCGGGAGGTATCCCTCTGCTGCAATCCACAGCTGCAAGGAGAGTGTACGGACCGGTACCACCACCGCCTAGATGATACCGTATGTTTTCTAAGAACTTGTCGTGTACTTAATATGGTTATGATTGCATTTGCTCTGCAACAGCTGCACTTTGTTACCTAAAAAGCCTTAAGCTGTGTTGACTGCAAGCAGCTGCTAGACAGACAGAAAGACAGATGGACAGGCAGACAGATGGACAGATGATCAAACAGGCAGACAAAGGAAAGGAAACGGTTACATAGTTACATGGCAGACAAAGGCTGCCAGCGGCAGTGGGAAGGAAAGGAGAAGAAGGAAAAGGCAGGAAAGGAAAGGAAAGGAAAGAAGAAATTGAATTGGAAAGGAAAGGGAACTTGAAGGAAGGAAGGACTCCTTTGAAAGGCTAACATAGAAGAGGGTTACAAAGCTGTACTTGCCAACAAGGCCAGCTTAGCTCAAGCAAAAAGGTGCCAAAAAGGTGGCAGTGCCTGTAAGGAAAGAAAAGGAAAAGGGTGGTTATTTATAGTACTATAGAACATTACTAAGGCTGCGCTCCCTGGATATGGAAATTCCTGATGATGTCCAAAGAAACGTTACACGCCGGGTCTTCCCGTCAGGACGGCCACCAAAGAAAAAAAAGAAAAAACGACGTAGGCAGAGAAACTCTCCCTACATCAATTAAGGAAAAGGAGACACATTGGCCACCAAATACACAACTCAGTCGCCCTGATGGCATTATAATCCTACCCCTTGATTTAGATTTAGATTTACACAGGGGGACCTTCAGCCAGACAGTTCGGCTGATCGGCCTGTGACTGGTCCTCGCCAGCCAACATAATGTCCATAAGCTCAGAAACAAACGAAAAAAGCTTGTTGTTGTGTTGCAAGAGGAAATCAGAAGCATCCTGGACACTGGCTTGTTGGAACCTGGGCCTTTAGGCCCGGAGGTTCCTTTAGGACCACGCAGAATTTTGTTGTAAAAATGGTTGCTCCATTGAAAAATCACCAGAGAAACAGTTGAACAGGTAAGCGTACTTTCTTCTCAAAGCACAAACATCTGCGTCTCTGCACACCAAAAGGGCATGAGCCTCATCTTGAATCTCATCACAAGAACAGCGATCACACAAAAGAGTGTTCCGAGTATCCCAAGCTGCTGTCTCCACCTTCAGTAATCCTACCCCTTGAAGGCGGAGACTCCACCCACCACCCAAAAGGACATGAACCCCAGGGACAGAGACATTCACCTCATTGAGCTGAAATTCTGCTCAGACACCACACCTGAACAAACTCTCCTGACTGCACAAAACCAACACAAAAACACTATTGAGAATTCATGCACAAAAAAACCTTCGAGGTTCACATCGCAATAACAGAGTCACTTTACACGCTATCCTAATTGGAGTTGCCGGAACTATCTACAACCCCTTCACAATTGATCCCCTCTGCAGCCTCAGCTTAACCAAAGAAAAGGCCCACAAGATTGCAACCAAACTTCACCTTCATGCTGCCAAAACTTTGACCAAAATCGACAACACCAAACATGCCATCCATGTCAGCAACTTAAGCAATGGAGGATCAGGGGAGGGGGTTGTGAAGCGGGCTGCTTGCAGGAGAGCCAGGCGCACCCCTGGACGAGCGGCTGGCAACCCGCCAGACCCACAATAGCTTGGTTGCTTATAGCTATGCTTTTATTTGGTGGGACTCGTTGTCAGTTTCAGCGCTGACTGTTGGGTCCCTCCTGAATGCACGCTGGTTGCTGTCCAGCGTAGACTTTTACTTTTTTTGTGGCCGGGGTGAAAAAAGATGCCCTCTGTCGCTGGGAGTCATTGGGAGGCTCTTTCCTTAATGCACGCGGTTGAACGGCAAGCGTAAATCTTTCTTTACTTACTTTTAGTATATAGCTGCACCTACCTGCGGGGGCATCTTAGCTGAAGCAAAACGTGCCTGTAACCAAACCAGTCCAATCTAAAAAGCAATATTAGAAGCTCAGTCACAGCATTGCAGTATTGCAGATTGCATGCCACACCCTTGGATAGGATATGATAGGGTAACATAGCTGTACCTGCCTACGAGGACAGCTTAGCTGGAGCATAAAAATAGATACCGCAGGCGGCCTGCAACCAAACCAGACCTAAGCTTGAAACTAAGAAGAAAAGCTTGAAGTCTGAAACAGTGTTTGTGTTGCTAAAAAAATAGAGATAGATGTAAGGAATTAAATACCGTGAAGATACGAGACCTGGTGCCCACCTAAAAGCCTCACAGCAACAACACAGCGAACTGTGCAAACAACTTCAAGGTGCTGAGATCACTCTTCACGCAATCCTTCTGGGTGTGGGTGGGACTATCTACACTGCCCATACCCTGGGTCAATTTTAAAAACTAGGGATTAACCCACAAAGGGCTACCAAGCTTGCATGAAAGCTCCATGCCCACTATGTGCAATATGCGCAAAAGCTTACCTCTACCAGACATGCCATTGAAATCAAATCAAAGAAAAGAAAAGTCTACGCAGGCCAAAGGCCGCGTGCATTGAGGAAAGGTCCTTTAACTAGCAGGCTAGAAAGGGTCTCACCAAGGGTCCCTCAAAACTACACTAGCTACAGCTAGCCTAGGAGAGGGAAGAAACAGAACTAATGAGGATTGGGCGGGTTGTCAGCAGTGCCCCAAGACGCCCGGAATCTCCTTCTCCTCGTATCCAACTCCACGTGCCCAGTGACACCCCCCCCCTGAAGCCCCCTGTAAGCAAAGAGCATGTCTGGTGTTAATGATAGTGGTTAATCTTTGCAGGGCATGGCAGCTCAATTTAAAAGCTAGGGATTAAGATTTATGCTTGGTTGGGCCTAAATTGACAAGAGGTTTGATTGTGTACTCATTGTAAATGGTGTCAGCCACACCATTCAGAATGATGTGTAGAGTTACTTTGTTATTCCTGAAATCAAAAATACTCAACATAAATCTGGTGCCCTGGGGCTGCATGCTTCCAGAAACTCACCAGACCCACACTAGCATCCCTCTTACCCTCTGGTGAGGGAGACTCACGGCTCTTTGAGCCAATGTGTCTCCTGTTCCTTAGGTGACGTAGGGAGTGTTCTCACTGCCTACGTAGTTTTTTCTTTTCTTTATATAGGAAGCGTAGAAGTTGCCCAGACTGTTTCTCGAATAACCATGCCACATTCAAGTATGCCTCCGAGGTAAAGTATGGTAAGGTCATACACCTATATCCGCCTACAGGGTTTACAAATAGAAGCCATCAGTCAAAATGGAGTCAAATTATTCGCCTGCTAAGTGGAAACACAGAGGCCTGTAATCAGGACTGGCCAAAAACAACTCGACTCGAACTTGCACTTGGATAAAAATGACAACAAATGTTTGTTGCAGCCTGATGTTCAATGATAGCACAAGATAGGTCATGCTCAAAGGCTTTCACACTGAGGTGCCATCAGTCAAAACGCATGTCTGCTAGGCTAAAGCAAGAAAGGATGCATCAAACAGGTATTTAATTAAATAAGGAAGTAAGGCGTAATTGCATTTCATGTATGCCCATGCATGGTAGGAAGGCCGACTGTGCTGACCCTGCTTATTTCTGAAGATCTAGAACTCCAGTCTTTCAGCTGTCATCTTGCTCTCTTTCTTGTTGCTGGACCTGTCTTATTTCTCTGCCTGCCGTGTTTCTCTCAGTCTGAACTTCATGGTGGGGAGGTCATACGGTCTTAGAAGCAAGATGCCCCCCTTTCCTTAATTGATGTGGGGAGTGTTTCACCACCTATGGCCAGGCGGGGAGCCAATGTCGTTTTCGCGCGAATCGCGGGTGAAAATTTTTCCCAGTTTGGGAAATTTATGAAATTTCGGAAATTTTCTTTTTTGCCTAATCAGGCACTTTCAATCATTTCTGAATGCTTTGCTCTCAGCGCTGGCCCTGATTAGGCAAAAAAGAAAATTTCCGAATTTAACAAATTTCCCAAACCGGGAAAATGTTTCACCCGCGATTCACGCGAACACGACATTGGCTCCCCCCATGGCCATACATAGCAGGCATTTTTTCGCGTATAAGTAATACGATCGTATTAAAATCCGGGATTTTGAAAGTTGAAAATCGTATTATGGCAAGGCGGGGAGCCAATGTCCTTTTCGTGCGAAATTGGGGATGCAATATTTCCACTTTCAATTTCCATTTTCCATTTTGGAGTTGCGCGGACCTGAGCAATAGGCAACTTCCGGCAACTCCAAATCCAACTCCGAGCAACTCCAAATGGAAAATGGAAAGTGAAAGTGCAGATTTTGAATCCACACTTTTATCGCGAAAAGGACATTGGCTCCCCCCACGGCCATAAAATGGGTGATGTGCCCCGAAGAGGCACATCGACCATTTTGGCCCCCTTTCAGACCTCTGAAGGGATCTGGATTTGGGCATCAGCGGTCAGCAGCAACAAAGTCGTCATTTTAGCAGCTCAACGCAATGCAAGTCGTCCTTTTTGAGCAAGGAGTGAGCAAAAGTCTGGACCGAGGCTTGCTGGGTGCAGGGGTGATGCTGACAAGCTTGAGGAGTGGGATAGCAGCATCAGCTGCACAGTGGGAGCAGCAGCGCACTTGAGCATGAGCCAGCATGGAAGAAGCAGGCTCCAGTGCATGCAACAGTGACAAGCATGGAGTTTGATTAATGTCTTCCCTAGACCCTGTTGCAACTGGCAGGTGGCTAGACGCAAAAAAGCATGGAGGATGCGGGCTAGGAGGGGATGTTTGTTACGCAAAGTCTGCTTGGCGGGACCATGGGACCCTTCAATTTTCATAACTTGAACATTTGAAGGTGCACAGATGTTAACACTTTCTTGCTTAATAGACTGTTTGGCATGCAAAGCGTATGAGCAGGTGATGAACATGGAGTTGTGCTTGTAATTTAAGCGCTAAGGCACAGCACAGTGCAGCAGTAAGGGAAGTAGATGTAACTTAGCGCGGCGGGCTTGGTTGGGGGGCAAAGTTTTAAAATGGCACTTCTCATAAAGGGGGATTTCCCTCATAGTATTGAAATCTCGGTTGTGTTAAAACGAAAAAAAAAAAAGGCCTGCTACATAGTTATCTTTTCTTTTCTCCTTTGCCCATGCAAAGCTCAATTTTCACCAGAATTACCCTTGAGCATGCAGGACAGCATTATTCTCTCTGCAAGGCACTGCAAGAGGTTGACACTTTTTTAAGGCGCCTTTTCACACACGCGCGCACGCACACACACACACACACACACACACACACACACACACACACACACACACACACACACACACACACACACACACACACACACACACACACACACACACACACACACACACACACACACACAGAGTGCCCAAAGGTTACAATTCAACACCTGCCTTCAAGCCCGCAATACAAACAAAGAAAACAAGATCAAGTACATGTGTAACCTGGATGATGACAGGTTGCAGAGGAGATGCAGAGGAGTCACAGAGAATGAGTGCATGAAACCTGGATTATGACATGTCACAGAGGAGTTGCTATACAAGAAAAGGCCGCACCACAAAATGTTTTGAACTTTGCTTGAGTGAATGCTGGATATGCTGACAAGGCTGACTGCCAAGCTATTGCATACAGGAAAGGCACTAAACATTTATGATGACTGTTGCTTGCATAAAGCAACGCGCCCGAAAAAAGAAAGTTTTACGCCAGCCAAAAGGCCGCATGCATTAAAAAAAGGTTCCCTAACTAGCAAGCTAGCAAGGGTCTCAGCAAAGGGCCCCCAAACAGACACATCAAGGCTAGAAAAAAGCCAGAAACAGAGCTAATGGATATCTGGTTTGTCGACCATGCTCCAGGACACCCAGACTCTCCTTCTCCCACTCTCCACCGCCACACGCCCAGCAACTCCCCAACCCCCTGGAAGCCCTCTGAAAATGAACAGCATGTCTGGTGTTGGAATGGAATGAAGGCCAGGTCCAGCAAGCTCTATGCAGGAGGGGGAAAAATATACCGAATGAACAAGGGGAAAGCTCAATTCTGTATCCCCTTCCCCAAAATAAGACAAAAGAAAGAGGTTAATGGGAATTAAAAGGGTTCCCAGAAGTTGAAAGGAGAAAAGAAAAAGAAAAAGCTACGTAGGCAGAGAAAATACTCCCTACATCAATTAAGGAAAGAGAGACACATTGGCTCAAAGAGCCGTGAGTCTCCCTCACCAGAAAATGAGAAGGCACTTAATGTGGATCGGGTGGGTTTCTGGCAGCACGCTGCTCCAGGGCACCAGTGTTATGATGAGTGTTTTTATTTTCAATGGCACGTCTGGTAGAGGTAAGTTTGTGCGCAAATTGTACAGAATGGGCATGGAGTTTTCTTGCAAGTGTTTCAGATCTCTGTGAATCAATCCCTAATTTTTTGAATTGATCAAGGGTATGGGCAGTATAGATAGTCCCACCCACATCCAGGAGGATTGGGTGGATAGTAATCTCTGCACCTTGAAGTTGTTTGCACTGTTCCAGTGCAGTGACCTATGCCTGATCTGTTTTGAGAGTCAGTAGAAGCCTTTGCAAGGGAAAGTGGACATGAACCTTCACAGTTTCATTGGTTCCGCGCAGCAGTTAGGTTTTACAATGCTCCACTGCGCAGCAAAAGGACTACACTCAGTAAGGCACTGCGAGCAGGTGTGGAATTGAGCAGTCTTTCTCAAAAATGCTGGACCTCAGAGTGTTTGGTTGCATTCACGGGCTTAGATAGGTGTAACGCGTTTACTCGCTTACTAAGTGCAACAGTCTCCTCCTCAAAAAGGTTCTCCATGCTGACATCAGCCTTAGCTCCATGACTGATTCTTGTTGGACGTCCCACCTCTTATCTGCGCTGGATGGTTTGGCTCACTCGGATCTGATGAAACGTCAAATTATGGCTTGTGACCCTGTGAACCTCAGTCAATTTGTGGTGGACCTGAGATCTAGACACCTGGGCTATTGGAACCAATTCACAGCCCCTGATCCAAGAGTAAGCAACAGTAAGCGGCTGACTTACCATCAATGGTGCGCTCTCCCTGTCAGAAATGCACATGCCATTCACCCACCTTATACAATGCCTAAATACATGTACTTGGATCTTCCCCATCATGTCATTCGCAACACTGCCAGATTCAGGCTGCGGGTACACGCTCTCCGAGTTGAACGGGCTACTTGGTCCAATAGTACTTCTCCGGTCTGTGATATCTGTGATTCTGATGACATACAAGATGAAAAGCATGTGTTGTTCAGATGCTCCAATCCCCAGGTCTGCTCTCTCCGTCAAAAGTATGCCTCACTTTTTGAGCACAACTTCTCTTTCCTACACCTCCACATCTCCCACAGGATGTCCTGTCTAGGCACCATTCACCATGTGAATTCCCAGGATATCAATACTTTTCTAAACCAGGATAACAACAAACTTCCTTTTTTTCTTCATGATCTCATGTGTATTTATGAACAGGCTAGCAGTCAAACGTCTTGACTGAGGCCTTTTTTCCCTTGTAACCCTTGTAACCCTTGTAACGCGTTTACTCATTGTATTCAGTCTGGGCAGCCTGTAGTCATGAGGGAGTTTGTTGTTGATGTGAGAAAAAGGCTGCGAGGTGTGTGGAATGCTGATGCCTTGGCAGATCGTGGTGAACACACGGACAAAATAGCCACGTATCATCACTGGATCATCATGATGGCACTTCCTTTGAGACCCTTGTCTGTTCATGGCGCGCCCTTTTCTGTCCCCAGGTATTTACATCTTGATTCAGGCAAGCGCACGCTGAGGAACTTTGCACGTTTTCGTTTACATGCTGACACTTTAAGAGTTGAGACATCACTTTGGCAGGAGCACACACCTGCTTGTGATAGGTGTGACCATAGAGGACTCCAAGATGAAAAGCATGTTGTGTTCCTTTGTTCTTGCGCTTCTGTGTGTTCTCTTCGAAGAACTTGCACAGCTATTCTCTGGCTTCCCCTCTCACAGATTTTTTCTGAACGAATCAGGCGCTTTCTTCTAATCAAGGGTTACAAGGGAAAAAAGGCCTCAGTCAAGACGTTTGACTGCTAGCCTGTTCATAAATACACATGAGGTCATGAAGAAAAAAAGGAAGTTTGTTGTTATCCTGGTTTAGAAAAGTATTGATATCCTGGGAATTCACGTGGTGAATGGTGCCTAGACAGGACATCATGTGGGAGATGTGGAGGTGTAGGCAAGAGAAGTTTTGCTCGAAAAGTGAGGCATACTTTTGACGGAGAGAGCAGACCTGGGGATTGGAGCATCTGAACAACACATGCTTTTCATCTTGTATGTTATCCCAATCACAGATATCACAGACCGGAGAAGTACTATTGGACCAAGTTGCCTGTTGAACTCGGAGAGCGTGTACCCGCAGCCTAAACCTGGCAGTGTTGCGAAGGACATGATGGGGAAGATCCAAGTACATGTATTTACACTGCCCATACCCTTGATCAATTCAGAAAATTAGGGAATGACTCACAGAGATCTGAAACACTTGCAAGAAAACTCCATGCCCATTCTGTACAACTTGCACAAACTTAGCTCTGCCAGGCGTGCCATTGAGAACAAAAACACTCATCATAACATAGGTGCCCTGGAGCAGCGTGCTGCCAGAAACCCACCCGATCCACATCAATTCCCCTCTCATTTTCTGGTGAGGGAGACTCACGGCTCTTCGAGCCAATGTGTCTCTCTCTCCTTAATTGATGTAGGGAGACTTTTCTCTGCCTACGTAGCTTTTCTTTTCTTTTCTTAGGCATTGTATAAGGTGGGTGAATGGCATGTGCATTTCTGACAGGGAGAGCGCACCATTGATGGTAAGTCAGCCGCTTTCTTCTATTCTCAAGCTAGCTCTGAGGATGTTTTTCATTTCTTGCAGAAGCAAACTAATGACACTTATCGTTTTATTTCCGATTTCATGGATATTTTTTGTGCAGTTGGAACAGTTGAGCAGACCGAGCAGCCAAACTACCTGGCTGAAGGTCAAACCCCATTGTAACTCATTGTAACTCATTGAAACTTTGCAAGCTTGTGCTTCCGCTCAGCTGCCCTTGTAGGCGGATACAGCAATGCAACCTCACCTTACCTTGTATGCTTGGCTGAAGGTCATCCCCATTGTAATCCGTATTGAAACCTTGGCTGAAGATCAAATCCCATTGTAACCTCAGGTTACAAGGCTTGTAACCTTGCAACATTTTTCTTTGACAGTATACACGTAGCTGCCAGATCTTCCTGGCCATTCGTAGATTAAAGCAAACACCTCCTCTTTAGACACTCTCTCGCTTCCTTTCAGCACATGCAGACTGTCATTCTCCAACAACCAGCAAAAAAACGTACGCGTTTAGCAGCATAAAAGAGCGGCCCCATACTCAGCAGATATGAGGCTGAAATCAAGGAGAGCTTGAGCAAAACAAGCTCTGAAGCGGGAAGGGCCTTCTGACTTGAGCGCAATTCAGCAGTCAATCAATGCATTCAGTAGTCAATCGTTTCACTCAGCATCACTTGACCAGGCCTGTGTGCAGTCTTATAACACGTGAACCTTGGCTGCATTCAATAACTGGATCTTTGCAAAGGGTTGGATCCCTATGCTCACATTCCCATCCTCAAGGAGGACCTGAGCACAGACAACTCCAAAGCAGGGAGCCTCTTTGACCCATGCATCAGTCGGCAGTCAGCTGATCAGGCGTGCAGGCTTTCTTCCCTGGAGCCCTCACTTGTACTCCATAAACGCAGGCAGCATGGCATGAGCTTCATACACAGAAAGGCAGAGACCTGAGCGAATTATCTTCCATTTCCTACCATATTCTGTTAAAAAGGCTTGCCCTATGCACACACCCACAATCGCAGGTCACCTCCTCTCCATGATTTCCTTGCCATGGCAGCTTACTCAGCCATGGGCTTCAGTTCTAATTTACAAAGCCACCCATGTGCAGCAGTCCTTGTGCAGCCTTGACGTCGCCATCCTTTGAGCTGCCATCCGCTTTGACATTGCTGTCCTTTAAACGGCAGCTGGCTCTGCCATGGGCTCTGCCAGGGCCTCTGGCCCTGATGTCACGTAGCCATCATTAGGCAGCCAACCTTGGGCAGCCTTGACGTCATCATCCTTTGATGCGACCACCCTTGAGACGGCAGTTCACTCAGCCATGGGCTCTGGTTCTGCTTTAATGTAGCCATCCTTGGGAAGGAACAATGAGCCCGTGTTGTCAGCCATCCACAGCATCACATCCTGTGAAGACAGCATACACACCCAGTCAGGTCAAGCCAGGCACAGAGCAAGGGCTGCCAGGCGCTGCCATCACACACAGCTTGCATGCAAGCACACGAGTTGTGTGCAATGCAGGAGCGGCTGCACCTGTCTGCGCGCCAATGCAGTATGAGTGCTGCAGGGACACCGGTGGGGCTCACAGTCTCAGCGCTGACTGTTGGGTCTTTCCTCAGTGCATGCTGATTAGTGTCCTGCTTAGACTTCTCAGTTTTTTCTCTCGTTTTTTTTGCTGCAGGGAAGTGGAGAAGCTGGAGGAAGAGGAGGTGCGAAGGCAGCTCCAATGGTTCAGGCCCATTCAGGGCCCTGAATACCACCTCTACCTTTGCGTTCTGGATGTAGGAAGCGTACAACAAAAGCTGCGCTTTCCATGTAACAAGCACGAATGACTTAAGCAAAGGCCCCAAAATCAGGGTACTCTTTGGAAAGGTGCAGCGGATCAGCGCTCCTCATGTCACAAGAAAAGGGCCATACGGAGTATCACCGCCGGTATCACCTTCAGGGAAATGTGACAATTAAAGACAGCCATAGCAAGCGTTGGAGTTATAGAGCAAAGGGTTCTGAAGGTTGACCATGGCCGCACCAGGCCTGGAACGTAACATCACTTTTGATCAAAAAGAGGTCCTGCAAATGAACTTATGTGTGACGGACCTGCACCATGGTGGCAACGGTGGCCAGCTGGTCGTCAGTCAGTAGTCCCAGGGGGATGATGTCTGGTAGCTTGACCATGAGCCGCGACAAGTGCTCTGCACCATACACTGCGCGCGGCATCTGACCATCAGCTAGAGCCTGCAAACAAGAGTGTTTGTGTGCACACCCATGGGTGCAAGTGAGCACATATGGTATGCAAGATCTGGCAAGCAACTGACCATCAGCGAGAGCCTGCAAACAAGTGAGTGCGTGCGATCACATCCATTGTTGAACACCCATTGTCAGTGCGTACCCATGGGCATGTGTGTATACTCAAGTGCATGATATTGGAAGCTCTGGAAAGCATTCCCAAACGCTGACCATTGGCAAGGGCCTGCGCACAAGAATGCTTACGCAAACCCATGGGCGTGTGTGTGCACCCATGCACATGATACTGCAAGATCTGGCAAGCACTTCTGCACGCAGGTGCATTCCTTTAGGCCTCCAAGAGTCTGCTGCTTGTTTTTGCCTGCTGCCACATGAAAGCTGAAAGGTGAGATCAACAAAAAGGGAAGATGGATTCTTTAGGGCTCATGAACTCAACGGCCATGCCACTAGAACAGTCCATGCCTTTTCAGTCTCCTTCAATGCCTTTAAATCGCGAGTAAGGACTGCTTGCATCACCCGCTGTCCTCGCCCTTTTTACCACATCTGCAGTTCTAAACGCTTCTTGCAGCTGATCAGCCGGCCTGAGCACTAGCATCTCCTCAACCTCTTCTTTTATGTGAAGTGACACGTGCAACAAGAGACCACGGGTTCCTCAGTATCCCTTCATATCACAGCTGTGTGAGCCTGCCACTGTGAAAACTGTAGACCAACCTAACAAGAGGGATGGATTGCAGTATGTGCAGCAAGCTTTGAGCGCTTCTGAACAAAACACGGGGTTCAGAATCACGTTTGAAATCGCTGCTCATCGCGTTGGGAGCTGTGTGGGAGGCCTGGCTGACCACCCTTGCAAGCCCAACCAAGAATGCGTTCAAACAATGCAATCAACTCGAACCTTGTACAAGTTCCAGTATGTTTCCCATCACAAGCTGTATTGCAATCCATAACTGCCACCTGGCAGCCCACCTGACAATCCATCACTGCCATTTGGCCTTCCCCAAGCACACCTCACAGCAACCCTCCACCCCTGCCTCCTCCCTCTCCACTCACATCAGCCGCCTGATCCCGCTCATTGCGGTACAGCAGCATCACAGGCAGTGCCTTGTCAAAGTAGGTCATGAGCCCATGTGCCACCTCCTCCTCTGCATCCACGCTGCCTGTGCGTCCAGTCTTGGCCTGCAAGTATGAACACTGTTACAAGGTCACCAGCCTCCCACATCCCTCGTTCCCATACGCGCTGCCTGTGCGCCCTGTACTGGCCTGCACATCGTTCAGAACATACATTTCCTTCATCTTCCTTTACTGGACACACAACTTGGTTAAGGTGGAGAGCCATGCACCACCTCCACCTTTGTGTTCATGCTGAGCCCACTTCTAGCCTGCAAGTATGGTCGCATGGTCAAACCTCTGTTCGCATGACATTGAAACAGAAGCTCACAACAACCTTCCTGATATGCATTGCCTGTGCTCCCTCCGTCAAGACCTGCAAGTATGGTCGCATGGTCAAAGCTCTGTTTGCATGACATTCAGACAAGAGCTCACAACAATTTGCCTGCACCCCTCTTCCTCATGCACACTGCCTGTGCACCCTGTCCAGGCCTGCAAGTATGGTGGCATGTTACACAAAGGGTCATGAGCTTCCTGTGCCCCTACTCCCTATTTGCGTTGCCTGTGTGCCCTCTCCTGGCCTGCACGTAGTTGCACTGCAAAACTCCAGGAGGTGCACATGAATTAAGCTTCCTGCACCCCTTGTTCCCAAGTGTCCTACCTGTGCGCATGTCCTGGCCTGCAAGTTTGGACAAATGGTCAAAACTCTCTTCGAATGCCATACAGAGCTGACAAAAACCAAGCCTTCTAGCATATCTAGTTTGCATTTGCAGCAGCTCCAGAGCTTGAGCATGCATGGAGTTGCTCCCAAACATCAAAATGCTTCTAGGGGTGTGTGTGGCAATGAGTTCAACACCAGACGCGAGGTGGTCGTTGTTGAATGAAAAGGAGGGTGTAGGAAAGGATAGACAGAAAAAAGGAAAGAAAGGATTGTTGCAAAGGAAAGACAGAAGGACAAAAGAAGAGGAAGGATCGTGTGAACAGGAAGGAAAAGAAAAGAAAAGGAGGATGTGAGAAAAAGGTATGAGAAAGGAAGGATTTGCGGCTACACATATCTGTCCATCAGCTCTGCCACACAAGGGTTGCGTGGCAGGGGCACCAGCCTGCCACCCTCTCCCAAGCAAAAACTTGCAATCTGACGCACCTCAGCCACATATCTGTCCATCAGCTCCGCAACACAGGGGTTGCGTGGCAGGGGCACCAGCTTGCCACCCTCTGCCACTTGCTCAAAGTCCTCCACCAGGTACTTCTTGAGGAGTGGGGGCACTTCGATGTCCAACCCCACAGCAGGCCCAGCACCTGTAGAGCAGGAATGTGTGCGTGTGTGTGTATGTGTGTGTGTGTCATGTCATCGCTGATGCATTGAGTGCTTCCTTATATGAGCATTTATCATATTGTAACCGCTCTGAAGTTCCTTTGTGTATCAAGTGTGTGCAAGTGCCGGAAACGTCCGGCAAGCTCCAGCAAGGGTGGGCTATTGCTCAATACTCTAAAATTTGGCAGTGGGGGCAACACCGCAAGGACACACTGCAGGGACACACCGCAGGGACACATCGCAGGGACACACCACAGGGACACGCAAGAGGTAATGAGCCGAATTACATCACATTTTTGCATGCCTGATCCCTCTTAGTAGAGAAATCTGCAGGGAGCAGAGTGTGTCTGAAAACGCGTGCACATGCACACACACACGCACACACACACGCACACACACATACTTGTCGGGGCGGCAGCAGTGGTCTGCTGCTTGGGGTGGGCTTGCCGCTGCGCACGTCCCATGTTGGGGGTGGGCAGCATGGATACAGGCACACCCATGGGGACAGCTGACGTGGTAGCGGCAGCAGCTGGCTGTCTAGCAGCGGCGCCCCCGCCGGCACCTTTTTTGGACTTGGGCTGGGCATTCTGTGTGTGAGTGTACGCGTAAGTGCATATGAGTATGCTCTGTGAAGTGAGAGAAACACAGGCACACCCATGGGGACAGCTGACGTGGTCGCAGCAGCAGCAGGCTGTCTGGCAGGGGTGCCTCCGCCGACAGCCTTCTTGGGCTTGGGCTGGGCGTTCTGTGTGTAAGTGCATGCGCAGATGCGTGAGTATTTAGGCTTTAGGAAGCGGCGCCTGTGCTCTACTGGTAGCCTTATTGGACTTGGGCTGGGCGTTCTGTGCTTGACTGCATGAGTAGTTGCGGGAGCATGTTATGTAAAGTGAGAGAGTTGGTTTGTGCATGCGTGCACTGATACGGGCGTCTGACAGCAGCGCCTCCTTTGCCGGCAGCCTTTGTAGGCTGAGGCTGGGTGTTCTGTGCGTGCATGCGCACATTACAGGTGTGCATGTGTAGGTGCTCCAGGATGTTCTGTACAGCAAAAGGTTCAGTACATGCATGCACGCACCGGTATGGCTACACGTGCATGTGTGCGTGCATGATCGCATGCACACGTACGCGCATGCACATGTGTGTGTGCATGCATGTGTGTGTGTGTGTGTGTGTGTGTGTGTGTGTGTGTGTGTGTGTGTTGTGAGTGCGTGTGTGTTGTGCACACAAGAAGGCAGCAGCATGCTCGTTCATATGAGCAAATAATTTACTTAGCTTGGGGCATGTGCCGCGCACGAGCAAAAGCATCTTTAAAATGTCCTCATGTATGCCATGGTCATATGCACTCACAGATTTGTTCATCCAGTGCGTGTTCACATCAGCCTTGAAGGTGTGTTTGCGTGGACACTTCCGTGCATGCATGCCATTTTGTACAAGCGTTGGAGCTTGAAGAACATTTGCTGCCCGTGTTGTTAAGGCAATGATGTGCATTGTTTCGAGCATCAGCGAAAGATGCATGCTGAGCCTAAACGCCCGATCTGCGCTGCACTAATAGAGCAGTTTCACCTCACAAGTTCATGAACAACTGCACGATTGGGCATGCAACTGTATCATTGCGTAGAGCGGTAGCTGTACATGGGACAGGATGCACGACTTAGCATGCGCCCTACGCTTGCACCCACACCCACCAGGGCACCCACAGCCGCTGCTTGGTCTGCCTTGACCAGGCCCACAGCTTCCACCCATTCATCGTACTTCTTGTTCCACCCGTTGTAGTGCAGGAAGTAGTACCATCCTCCTTGGCCCCGGTACTCAGACTTCAAAACCTTTGCCTCGTAGTACTTGTCAGTGTGGGGCACAAACACCTTCTCCCCTATAGCAAAAGGTGCCTCCGTGTCTGCCATGGGGGAGGGTGGTGGGCTCAGCTATGACTCTAGGGGATTGCTGAGGTAGACCTAGGGTCTCAAGCGTTTGCTTTTGCTCATGGCTTTGCAGAATTTATCTCAACAAACTTTTCATAAATGGATGTGAAACATGAGATGACCAAGACTGTCGAGCCAAAATGCAACAGCGGCCTCCCTTGAAGAGCAGTACCCTCTTCAACTCACAATTAATTTTATCTAGTACCAAAGGTATTACAAATCTTTTGACTAAAAGTCGGGAATTGAATCATTTTTGCACTGTGCTACCGATTGGCGCTCTGCACACAAAGATGTGTGTCTCCTCGTAAACTCCTTGCCATGCCTAAATGACTATACCTTCTCCAAGGTTGAACGCTACTGTGCTACTGTGGCAAGATCTTAGAGTAGCCAGCCACTGTAGCATGTCAACTGGCGCTCTCACTTTCTCAAGAATTTCAGACTGACAGCAGAGGCTGCAGATGCAATGATCATGAGCTTAGGGATGGATTTGCCTTAAATGCATAAAAGCTGTGTGCTGTTGAAAAAGTGCTACTGCCGTACCGTAACCTGGCTGCTGCCGTAGCGTGCAACCCTGACCTTCTTGATATAGTGGTGCCTTCTTCTTGCTGCGTGTGTTTGCTTTGCGTTCCTAACTGCAATCCCAGGAAACCTGTACAACAGCATGCAATAAAGGGAGCAGAGGAATGACCCAATTTTTAGGAAAAAATATAAAGAGAAAGTGCTATTCCAGGTCAGTCTGTGGAGGTAAAGTTGGAAAACGTTGCACACGCACAGTCCAAAATGCCTTGAAATCCAAGAACATCCAGGACTTGATGGGAAGCTTGAGGCATTTGTTTATCATCAAACGAGACGGACTTGCAGGAAGCCCAGAAAATTGGAGGTGAAGCGCTTCTAGCCTCACCACATGGATGCTTTCTTAAAATGTAGCACCCACATTCCTCCCAGACAGCCGCTATTTCCTCTCAAATGCTCAAGACTGTGGGAAAAATATGTCTTCAACTTGAAAAACTGGAAAGAGCAACAGGAGGGTGGATGCGCTAGCATCGGTAACTGAAGCTGAGGGTCATGTCTGTAAAAGGGCAAAATCAAGCTTGGCAGCTGCATCCAGGTTCCTGGTTCTCTGGTAGCTACCCTAAAGAATAAGTATGCACAAGTTTCTGACAAAACTTGCAGACCCCAATCCTAGGAGAGTCTCCGCAGCATGAAGCACTCTTCCAACTCTACAAACTCATTCCTTTATAACATGCGCACACATATTCGTCAGCAATTTGCTGAATGTCGTGCGTGCAAACGGAATTCCAAATTAAAGACTTAATACTGCTGCTGTACTCCTTGAGAGTTGAGCTGTACGCGACAGGTGCTGCGATTCCTAAACTCGCTGCAACCGCCCCTCCTGCTGCTGCAATGCTTTCAGTGCTGCTGCTGTAGATCCTGAATCTGCTTGTTCTGCTGCAGTTTGTGATTCCTGTTCTGCTCCTGCATCTGCTTGTGCAGCCGCTTGAACTGCTCTTGGTGATCCAATTGCTGATGGCCTTTGTCCTTGTCCTCTTTGCAAGTTTAAGTACAGGTACAGCAAAATAGTAAGTGACCCTGTTGGACGTGCATGCGTCTCACTGTTTACAGAAGTATGAAGTACCGTGGTACCATGTGTCAAATCCTGAAAAGACATCAGGGAAATCTCACCTGCGCTGCCTGGTATTATTGGTCTACTTTAAAAGCACAATTCGCGCTCCAGTGTCAAAAACTCCTGGCTTGGTGCTCCCAGAGCCGACCCTCACAGTGGATCTTAGACTTGCTTGCCACGTCAAACGCTCGACATTGTCCATTCAGCCATTATCCCTAGCCTCGCCTATGCTTTTGCAATTACTCCCTGCACCCCAACAAACCTCATCATTTGGGACACCATGATAGACAGGATTATCAAACATAAATACAAACTCTGGAACAGCACAGCAGCAGCAATGATTCGCGAAGATTCTGATGATTTTGGACTAGGACGCACCTCAATTTTTTTAGGATACCATAGACGCCTGGCTTTTGCACTCACATCTAGCCTAGAGGATCCCTCAACTAGACACCGCACCATAAACCTCAATCTCCTCACTAAGCAAATAGCAGACCATAAGCTCTTATCTACATCCTACCTTACCAAACGAGAAGGAACCAATCTGCACATAAGACGCCAGCTCAACTTTGCATGCGTGCCCGCCAATTGATCAGTATCCACTCTAGTAAGCTCCACCTCATGAAACATGAGGAAACTGTGTTCAATGAGGACTTGAACCTCATCCATAAATTCCTCTCCTGCATAAACCACCTCCCCACAATCTCTCCTCCCTCATAACCTGCATAGTGCAACCACAAATGGGCCTTGGAATTAATGGAATCCATGACCTCACATCCCCGTGTAAGACTCACATCATCACAGTAGCTCAGCTACATGCCAAATACTCCAAGGTCAACGTTAAGTGTAAAATAGCACTCAACAGACTGGCAGCTCTGGCTAATCCCCCCCCAGGAAGGAGAGTTAAGTACATCCTCCATCCCAAAAAATCATTGCCTACAAAAATACTGAATCAAACACTCTTGCACATTACCGCCTTATCAAAAACACACATGTGAGTGGCTTCAATGTGGAACCAGATACCCCAACTCATACCTACCCTCTTGCAGGCTCCCAACCTAACAGCACCCCTTCCACACAAGTCGTGCCATCACCACGAACTCGCTCCACATCCCACTACAGACATGAACACACTGGATGCCGCCTCAGACGTGACCAAGCCACCTTATCCGTCCCTACAGTCAACATTCCTACACAAGAAATTTGTCCTATTACTCAGGAAGCAATGACTGCCAAGGAAACACAACCCACAGAAGAGCCACCCAATAAAAGAACTCGCTCCAATTGTAGGCTGCGCATCACTCCTACACAAATAATTCATGCCTCAACACAAAACACTGCTAACTCTAATGTTATGACACCCACTCAACAAGGTTCACCTATGGAAGGGCCACCCAGCAAGCGCACACGCTCAACATTAAAATTCACACCCAATCCCATGTCTCATCCTTTCAGCCAGAATAATCCAGGAGCTAATGCCAGCAAATGCACTGCTAACTACATCTCAACACACCCCAACTCCCCATGCACAACAGACACTGGCCATACAGGCAAAATCCGCAACCCTCCTTCCTGTCCAAACACTCCATGCAGCCTAGATACACAAATTAATAACCACAAAAGAAAAAAAACTATTTCACATAAAGACAGAGCTGACCCCTCCTGTCATCAACCCCCTCAGCTCGCTATGCCAAGCCTCTGAGGTCTGGAATTATAAGAAAACCTCAGTCCACAAGCTTACAAAAGAAAAAACAGTTAGCCATGCCATCAATGCTATATATAACCATGATTTTGACATAACCCATATAGATGGTTGGAGAAACTGGACAGTAAGTAAAAATGACGGAAGGAGAAGCCTCATCCACCACCAAGTGCTATACCACACCTATTTTGCCCCAATGATTATTGAGGAGTGGGCCCTGCCTTTCTTCAAGAAAGCTGGCCTTCAGCCTGCGACTTCCTCAACTGCTGCTCGCACTGATATTGAGTGTGCTTGCTGCCAAATATGCAATTACCATGGTGGCTACTAGCATAGTATGAACCTTTTAACTCTGAACCTCCTTACCTTGATTTGTATACCTGTGATGTTTGCCAACGAACATACCACTGGAAATGCATGAAAGCACTTGGCTGCTATACTGATGGGCAAAGACAAGAGATAGATGCAGCTGACGCATGGGCTTGTCCCGCCTGTGCAGGCTTAAACAATGCACAGAGACTAGACAGAGAATGTCAGTCGTGTCGTAGGCCCCATAATGGAGGCCAACTTGCTGGTGTAGACTCCTGTGCCACCTCTTCCTCTTGGTCTGTGTGGTGGGGCCCTGCCTTTCAGGTGACCTTTCCTTAATGCACGCGGCCAGACTTGGCAAGCGTAGTCTTTCTTTCTTTCTTTCTTTCTAGACAGAGAATGTCAGTCTAGAGAAGAGCTCACAAAGGTCACTTGGATGCCCTCCTGGGAGCCTGAGGAAACTAAAGAGACCTGGTTTAAAATCCAACAATGTTGCTTGAATTTGAAGCCAAGCAGAGTGAGCCTGACCTATCCCAACCTACAGCAGACTCTGCCCTTTCTAAAGTTGAAAGACAAGGCTTCGAAGAGCCTCATGATATCTCATGATATTAACACTTGGAGGCAAAAACTTGACACAGAACAACGCAATAAAGTTACCTTTGACATACACCCCATCAACCCACAAGTAGACGTTAAACCCACTGGTTGCAGTGGATTTTGGCTGCATGACATTGACCTTGTCAAGTACAAAGTAAACCAAAACCCTAATCAAACATCACTAGACACTGAATCACACAGCCCCCAACCTCGTGCTCCACCTCCCCTTCTCCTCCCAGAAATTCACAAATCATACATGGCATGCATTTACAACACACAAGGTAAATATGTTTGGATGATAACCCCTGGCCAACTTCAAATCCTCTACAAGGCTTTCTATAGGGCCAAGCTTGCAGGCTTGCATGAAGCCGTAAAACCTATTCCTACTAGCTTTGCATCTGAGCTGCAGGGGCTCCTTGCTCGCAAGACTATGCTAGAAAACAAGTGCGCTAGCAAAAAGGTTAAAGACTCCTTTTCGCGGGCCCCGCCAACCCACATCCACACTGCCCTTGAAGAATTGGCCCTGGTAACTCAAGAAAGAATGGCCTCCCCCCTGGACCACGACCCACAATACCAGCACTACTGGAGCACTGACCCCCGAGACACTCTCTTTGGTACCAACCATAACTCCCTCTCATCCAGATATTCCGGTTTCTCTGTCTGCCATCCCATTTACACTGAGGAAACTATGACTCAGGCCTTACGCCATGCTATCTACTCAGCCATTCTCAACACAGAGGCCACTGCTACTTTCATGTTCCTCCCTGTATGGGGACAACACATGATAATTAACCCCTATTCCAAACTCATCACTGCCTATCCATAACTCTATTGTGAACTTGGAACCACCACTCGTACCAACCTTTGCTACAACGATCTACAATCATCCATCAACCAGGAAATACCCCTTTCTCAGCACACCTGGGACCTACAAATTATTGCAGTCTGGAACACAGCTGCAAGGATTCATCTTAACATTCACAACCCAGCTTGGCTACAAGGCCTGGCTTCGGCTGTACCAGAAGTTCCCTGGAAGCTGCGCAGTATAGGCAACCATTCTACTCTCAATACAATGCATGCTGATATGCCTGGATTCAATAAATGCCAACGCCTCCCCTTTGACAAACAACAAACATCTAGAAAGCCAACCTTTCCACATATAAGTAATCAGGAAAAACTTTTTGTACCTAACCAATCTAGTCCAACCCTCAAGCTCAAAGTCCCTGACCGGAGGACGTGGGCTTACACTGATAGTAGTTGTCAAATCCAGAATGGCATACAAGAAATTGGAGCAGGCGTCTACTGCCCCCTCACTGACAGCAGAAGTTTTGTCAAGCCCAACGGTGCTGGAATTACCAACACCATATGTCGAGCTGAATTAGCAGCAATTGCTGCTGCCATCACGCACTCTTATTCACACATTGCTTCAGACAGTCTCACCTCTCTTCATCAAATACGTAAACAACTTATTTACCCAGAGAAGCACAAACAACATATTCAAGGGGACGTCCTAAAAACCATATCTACCCTCATCAGCAACTCGCAGAGCAATATTTGTTTCTACAAAGTAGAATCTCATGCTGGCATTGCTGGCAATGAATGCGCAGATGTTATTGCAAAATATCAAGCAAGCCAAGCCAATAATAATGTGGCTGATACTGGGATCCCTAGCGCAGGCCCTGGCGGGAATCCTTTTTCTCATCTATTTTGGTTAGCCAAAGAGGAAAAAAAGAACACAATGCTGGCACATCCACAGCTCCTACACCCAATCCTAAAATCACCTACCTCCCCAATCTTCAAAATTCTCTCAAGTCTCATATGCATACAAAACACAGACTTGGATATGCCAACCCCAAAACAGGCTACTACTCATATTATCAGAGTTTGTTACCACATGTAGATAAGAAAATCAGCAATGCCTTTAGGAACATGTCCTGTATATCCACACCCATGAAGCGCACCATCCTACAATATTGCACTGGCACCCTCTATAACCCAAAACATGTGGTTCGCTTCAAAAGGTCCACTAACTCACTCTGCCCTCTCCCAGGCTGTCATCAATTAGACAACACACTCCACATGCTTTCAGGCTGCCAAAATCATATTATCTCCAGCATGAAAACTGAACGCCACAATGTTGCTGGAAGAATGATTATCAAAGCTCTTAGCAAAAGCCCGTGGGGAGCAGGCTTGGTTAACATGGACATAGGGAGTGGTGATAGGTTGGCGCAGCACAACCTTCAAATCCCTGCACATGCATCAAACAGAATTATACCCCCTTACCTCTTTCCAAGAAATTTTTCTGAGATCTAGACTCACCTCCAGCCGTCCTGATGCTATACTGATTACTCCCTATAAAGCCAAACCCACTTCTTCTCCTTCTACCTCCAGCTCACACCATCATGCGTTACGCAGCAGACACAACCCCACACTGAGGGCCACAACAGCCAACCGCGTGAGGCAACCCCACCAACTGAATGTATACCAGCGGCATATGCACTTGATCAAAATCAAGTACTGTGAAGACACGAGGCCTGGACAGCAGTTGGAGGCAGCACAGCGGCAGCATGCAGACCTCTGCAAACTCATTAATGCAAAAGTTGTGACTCTCCAAACCATCCTTTTGGGTGTTGGTGGGACCTGCTACACTGAGCACACCCTTAACCAGTTTAAACAACTGGGACTTGACCACCAACACGCCAATAAACTTGCTCGCAAACTTCATGCCCAATCTGTTATGTATACCAACAAGCTTGTTACCACTAGGCGTGCTATTGAAAACAAGAATACTTCTCGCAGCCAGGTTATGGATCCGGGTGCTTCCAATAACCCTCCAGATCCCAATAAGAATTTTCTTTTGTAGCTCCGTGGTGGAGGGGATTCAAGGCTCTTCTGAGCCAATGTGTCCCCTTTTCCTTAATTGATGTAGGGAGAGTTTCCTCTGCCTATGTATTTTTTCTTTGCCAGGCCGATTTCAAGTTACAATCCAAGGATGACAAGTGTTGGACAGCGCGCAGTTGATGGAAGCCTTGTGAGGTCTGCATAATTATGGAAAAGTTTGAGCAGGCTGTGAGGGCAGGAGGTGCTATTGCCATGGATGCGTTTAGTGCAGACCTGAGGTACAGATTTACGTAGGCAGTGAGCAGATTCCTTACTACTTAAGGGTCAGTGTAACCATTTGAGAACAGGATGCACTGAGTGGCCCAAATGAGGGATCAAACAAATTTGACCAAGCTGCAGGGCATTCTGCAGCAGCATGGGCCCCAGTGCTTGTGTGTGTGTGCAACTGCATGTGCCCTAGTGCGGGTGCGTGTGCGGGTGCGTGCAGTGCGAGCAGCAGCAGCAGCAGCAGCAGCCGCATGTGCAGCCCCAATGCGTGTGCGTGTGCGGGTGGGTGTGCGGGTGCGGGTGCAGGTAGTGCGTGCAGCAGCAGTGGGTGTGCGGGTGTGCATGTGCGTGAAGTGCGTGCAGTGCGGGTGCAGGTAGTGCGTGCAGCAGCAGCATGTGCAGCCCCAGTGCGCGTGCGGGTGCGGGTACATGTGCGTGTAACAGCTGCAAGTGCTGCCCCAGTGCGTGTGCGTGTGCGTAAATTGCGTGCAGCAGCAGCATCATGTGCCTCAATGCGTGTGCGTGCAGCAGCAGCATGTGCAGCCCCGGTGCGTGTGCATGTGTGGGTGCATGTGCGTGCAGCAGCAGCAGCATGTGCAGCCCCTGCGCGGGTGCGGGTGCGTGCAGTGCGTGCAGCAGCAGCAGCAGCAGCAGCAGCAGCAGCATGTGCTTCAATGCGTGTGTGTGCAGCAGCAGCATGTGCAGCCCCGGTGCGGGTGCGTGTGCGTGTAACAGCTGCATGTGCAGCTCCAGTGCATGTGCATGTGCGGGCAGTGTGTGCAGCAGCAGCAGGTGCAGCCCCAGTGCGGGTGCGAGTGTGTGAAGCAGGATGTGCATTCGTGCGTTGGGTGTGGGTAGCTGTATCTGTTGTGGATTCAGTGCAGGTGCGTGCAGTGTGTGTAGTAGTTGTGGAGAGGTGGCTTGCATAGTGAAATGTGCTGATGTGGGTGTCGAAACATTTTGGGTTGGACTTCCAGTTTTCTGATTTCCATTTGGAGGCTGTCTAGGGGGATCCCATAAATGATGTGGCATACTTGAAATGAATGCTTAAACTGTAGCATAGTTTGGCAAACCATACGTTGCAGTACATTGTTCATCAATGTTCGGAGAATTTTTCTGATCCAACAACTTTGAAGCTTTTGAGCATAATCCTACCTTGTATTATTACAAAAACCAATCAAGGTTTTGTCATCTCTTCTTTCCAGTCCAAGTTTTGTGAGTTGAGCATTTTTTTGGGCCAGGTCTGGTTACAGGCCTTAGTGATTCCGCTCAGCTGCCCTTGTAGGCGGATATAGCGATGTAACCTTACCTCTACCTTTTTCTACTTGACATTCCTATTCTAGATTGGTTGCAGGCACCTTTTTGCTTCAGCTGAGCTGCCCTCGTAGACAGGTATAAATATGTCCTGTCAGCCTTCCCTTTCCAATTGTGAACTTGTCTGTTATTAATATTGAAATAAAAACTGTTACTAGAATTTGGAAGCTTTCTAGCTCCTACTCTATGAGGCGTTGCTGTACAGGGAAACCTGATTTCAGACACCTCTTCTGTTCTGTCGAACATGTTGCGTTGCTGGTCTTTCTCACGAGTTCCTGGAGCCTCTTGGTGTGTCCTAAGCCTCCTAGTGAAAGAAAAGAAAAGAAAAGTCTACGCAGGCCACAGGCCGCGTGCATTAAGGACAGGTCCCTTAACTAGCAAGCTAGCAAGGGCCTCACCAGAGGTCCCTCAAAATTATACTAGCTACAGCTAGCCTAGGAGAGGGAAAGAGACTGAACTAATGAGGATCAGGCGGGTTGTCAACCATGCCCCGAGACACCTGGACTCTCCTTCTCCTTGTATCCACACCCGCACGCATAGCGCCCCCCCCCCCCCCCAAAGCCCCCTGTAAGCAAAGAGCATGTCTGGTGTTAACGATAGTGGCTAGTCTCTGTATGGCATGACAGCTCAGCTTGAAAGCTAGGGATTTTGCTTTTTGTTTGGATAGGCCCAAATTGTCAAGAGGTTTGATCGTGTAGTGACAAGCATGGAGCTGGACATGTTGCTTTCTCTAGTGATGCTCTCAATGCTCACTATTTGAACACAGTGTTGAACATGTTTTTTTCTTGATGCCGCTCTCAAAGCTAAACTGCTGTTCATACATGGACCATGTAACATGGTGCTTCATTATTTCCTGGACATTGAACTTCCCCTTCCACAAATAAAGGTATGCAAACCCTTTTCTATTTGCTGCTTTGATTGAAAACATCTCAGTGTTACATTGGTTACAATAGTGTTACACCTGGGGACATCACTGGGGGCGAGGCAGTTCAGAGCAAGAGGAGGAGAGTCTACGCCCGCAGGCGCATGGCTGACAGCAACCTGCCTGACCCTCATTAGTTATTCCCCATCAGTTCATAGCTTGGTTTAAGCTGGGCCTGTGAACCTCCTCGGTGAGGCCCTAGCTAGCTTGCTAGTTAGGGGACCTTTCCTTAATGCACGCAGCTGGACCTGGCTTGCGTAGACTTTTCTTTTCTTTTCTTTTCTTTGTTACACCTCTTTGCCATGAGCACATTTTCTCTGCCTTTCTCTGCACAAGTGAGGCACAATTTTCTTGCTCGGATTTATTTGGCTTACAATGAAAGGCTGAGCAGCCAAACTACCTGGCTGAAGGCCTGATCCAATTGTAAACCTACTCAATGAGGCGAGAAGCACTCCTGAGAGTAGTGCAAAACAATTTCACCGATATTATGAGATGATCCTTGACCACCAGTTGAGCAGGCCGAGCAGCCAAACTACCTGGCTGAAGGATAAACCCCATTGTAAGAAAAAAGAAAAAGAAAAAGCTACGTAGGCAGAGAAAACTCTCCCTACATCAATTAAGGAAAGAGAGACACATTGGCTCAAAGAGCCGTGAGTCTCCCTCACCAGAAGATGAGAGGGGAGTTGTGGATCGGGTGGGTTTCTGGCAGCACGCTGCTCCAGGGCACCAGTGTTATGATGAGTGTTTTTATTTTCAATGGCACGTCTGGTAGAGGTAAGTTTGTGCGCAAATTGTACAGAATGGGCATGGAGTTTTCTTGCAAGTATTTCAACTCTCTGTGAGTCGATCCCTAATTCTTTGAATTGATCCGATCCAATTGAGTCAAGGGTATGGGCAGTATAGATAGTCCCCCCCCACACCCAGGAGGATTGGTTTGATAGTCATCTCTGCACCTTGGAGTTGATTGCACAGTTCGCTGTGTTGTTGCTGTGAGACTGCTCTTTAAGGCGTTTTCTAGGTGTGAAGAGTACTGGCACGAACTGGCCAGTATTGAGAGAGTGTGGTCAAGAGCCCTTACAGTTTTATTGGTTTAGGGCTACTGTTAAAATTTTCAATAATATGCTCAATTCTAACAGGAAAACACTACGCCAAGTGCTGAAGGCAGATTTACACCTTGCTGACATGGATGAGTCTTGTTGGTCTGCACATGTATCTAAGTCATTTAATGGCATGCGCAATGAGGAGGTGTTTAAACAGAAATTACTGAGTGCTTCCAAGATACCCATGCAGGATTTTTTAGGGGATTTGAGGTACAGACAGCAAAAGGTTTGGAGGGAAGCAGACGCCCTAAGTCCCCGAGAGGTGAACAGAAAAGCAGTGACTTACCATCATTGGTGTGGGAAACCTTTGAATCAAACATCACGCACACCCTTCTGTATACCATCATATTTATTTAAGGATCTGGATAAAGGAGTCATGAGGAATGTGAGTAGGTTTAGGCTTCGTGCCCACTGCTTGCAGGTCGAGTCCTGTAAATGGTTGGGTGGTTCAAATATTTGTGATAAGTGTGGATGTGCTGAAGTCCAGGACGAGAAACATGTTCTTTTCTACTGCAATTGCTGTGAGTTGTGTGAGCTGCGCAGAAAATACAAGGACCTGTTCATTGATCTTTTTAAACCGTTACACACTTTTGCCCAGCTTCCAAACACTGATTTTATTCCTTTCTTGGCGAGCTTTCACTTTTTGACTGATTTCGAGGTCAATGCTTTTCTAAATAAAGACTCGCACAGATTCTCAAAAATTTTGTCTGGACTGGTTTCAATTTTTGATGCTGGATGAGAATGTTTCACCAGCAGCCGATCAGCCAGATTCTCGGGCTGTAGGCCAACCCCTTGTAACCCTTGTTGCTGTGAGGCTTCTAGCTGGGCACCAGGCCTCGTATCTTCACAGTATTTGATTTCAATCAGATGGATATGGCGGGCTGGAGTTGTGCTACTCCCCAAACTGCGCAGTACCCGGTGTGAGGGTGGAGTGAGTGGTCTGTTTGGGTTAGTTGGGTGAGGAGTGACCAGGATTGCATCAGGGCGGCTGGAGTTGCGTCTGGTTTGAACAGAAATTGTGGGTTTGAAGAGGTTGGAAGGTACAGCGCGATTAGAGACTTGCTCAGGAACTTACCGGTCGTGCTGGGCCAAACGGTCTGTGTTGCCCGCATCCAACTGCACAAGATTGGCCCCATAAGAGCCTCACTGACCAGTTTCAAAATCATCCTGCAAACAATATTGTTACGCTTAGTTACCATGTTACGCATGATGGGGCATTGGCAGCCAGATAGGATGTGGAGAGCGCTACCCATGTGATGGCAATCAGGTAGGGGGCATGTCAGGCTAGTGGATCTTTTGTAACCTTGACCAACAGCAAGCTACTGCTTGAACTATCTCCATGTCCATTCTATACAGTGTGTGTTTCTTTCAGCAGTTAACACTTCAGAGCTCAGCTCAAAACTTATTTCAACACAGTTGACACATATACAAGTTCGGTTTGGTCATAAGAACTTTTCGCTTCAGCTAAGCTGCCCTTGTAGGCAGGTACAGCTATATATCCCTATCCTATCCTGTAAAGTATGCCTTAAAACTCATTACAACTAGGCGCGCCATTGAACTTGAAAAAATTGCATTTTCAAAATGCCTCACAGCCAGGGCTTTGATGCAGGATTCTTCCAGTAAGCCTCCAGATCCCCACAGCTCTTTCTGTTCCTGCTTTGCAGTTGAGGGTGCTGCGGCTCTTTTCAATGTCTCCTTCACCTTAATTGATGTGGGGAGAGTTATCTTCACCTACAAACTTTTCTTTTCTTTTTACATGATGATTGTGGAGAGAAAAGCAAAGGTACATTAATATTCCTACATAAAACTTAATAAGGCTCTAAACGGGAAATAAAACACAGGAACCCCTGAACACATTAGTTCAGCAACGCCTTAATGAACAGCGCTTGTCATTGCCAAGGCATTGATAGCTTATTCACCAAGCATGATCCATGAAAGCATTCACAAACAAAACAATGCCAAAGAAAAGCAGGGTCATCCTTCACACCTATGCTGTACATTTCAATGGATTGGTCATGTGGGCTGCATTGGCAGACCCTAGGGCTAAATAGCAACGAGGAGAATACCCCTTTCAGCCAAAGGTAATCTGCAAAAGGGAGGACGCACATGTTAGGATGAATTAGAGCACAAGCAAATGACTCCGCACATAGCCCATAGTACTGGGCCAGCTTCTGTTTAGTGCTGGAGAAGCAGCAGCTAGTAGCTGGATGGTGCTGCAGCTTTCAAAAACAGGACACAGCTGTGGTTGAAAGTGTACAATGTCAGCCTCTTACCTGAGAAGCACCTCCAGGTGGCGCCAAGACGCGCGACGAATTCCTGCACGCGCATGTGTGGGTACATGTGCGCACATGTGCGATTGTGCATGCATGGAATAAGCTTCATCCTGTAGCATCATGCTGCACATCTTGCTGTTGCCACAAGCAAACGACCTGGCTGAAGGTTGACCTTCATTGTAACCATTGCTTTTGTGGGACAGGTCTGCCTGGCTTCCCCTTCTGTGACCTCTATTCCAGCTCCCCTCACCTGTCCGTGAGGAAGTTGCCCACATTCTGCCCAGCTGGCCGCGAATAGTTGTTATTTACATTGGCATCATGGATGGTCTCCCGTTGTGCGGGGAAGGTAGGTGCTGCTGGTGAGGGAGCAGCTGCAGCGGGGGGGTTGACCAGGGCAGGAGACAGGGGCATCGGGGCAGGCTTGGGAGCGGGAGCCGGCTCGTCGCCAAAGGATATCTACGAAATGAAATGAGAGCAGGAGATTTGATGTAGGGAAATCCTTTTCCCCTGGAAGAGTTGCACACGCGATTGACAGGGCACCTGTGCCACAACCTCAGTACCTTGATGCTCAGCAACCTCATATTACATCTGCACATGCAGTTTGGAAGGCTTGGCTACTCTTGAGTGCCTGCGCATGCACACTACTGCTTGCATTTTGTTCATTTCCTCGTGCGCATCAAATTGTTTTGGGCCACTTGCAGTCAAACATCAGCCCAGGCAGCGCATACCTGGGAGTGGCCGCCTGGCGGGGCAAGCACACGGCTTGTGTTCCTGTCCGTCAAGTAGTTGCCCACATTCTGCAAGGTGGGGCAGAGATAGGATGACGTAGGACATACTTTGAAGTACTTGCAAACTATGCTTGCAGGGGTCATCTCAGTCAAACGGGTAGGTAAATGAGCTGCAGCTGCGGGGATGCTTAAAGGCAATTGCCCAGCTCAGGTGTCGAGTCTCCCATGCCACATTGTAACCCACCTGGCCATCAGGGCGGGCGTAGTTGTTGGACACGCGGTCGACCTCCGCCTTAATCTGCTCGGGGACGATGCTCTTGCCTTGCTCGTCCTTGAGCGTGAAGTCCCCGGTGGCAAGCATGTGCTGCGCAGGCAGGATGGCAGCATATGCGTTGTGGTGGGAGAGGGAAGGAGAGAGGGGACGGAGGAGAAGGAGGAGATGTGCTGTTATGGAAAAGGATCAGCTGTCCCGAAACCGCACCTCCTTCAGCCTTTCACGGAGTGCCTCTTGACCGCCTGCAGGTGTGAGCCCCCTGGCACGGCACTGCGTGCAAGCATGTCCACGCGTGCAAAAGCTCGTTTTTAGATGGAGCAGGGGCAACAGAGTGGCCTACAAGGGGCCTGCTTGCACCAGGCTTGCTGCTTAAATACAGACCTTCCACCTTCGAGACACATTCACTCCATTGCACATCACCCACCTGGATGCGCAAGTCCTTAAGCAGGACCTGAGTGGTAGCAGGCAGGGCAGAGAGCGCGGCCAGTGAGTAAAGGGAACAAGAGCTGGGGCTTTCAGGGAAGCTGAGAAGAGGCACAGTCAACATTTGCTTACTGGGAGACAGCATCCACCAGCCATGATACAAGCAGGAAGGTATTGACATATGCTCAATAAGGACAGGGTGAGGGGACAGGGTGTGCAGCACATCGGTGTGGGCTAACTTACAGGGCGGAGAACGGAGTCTGCATCAGCGGGAGTCAGCATGGGCATCATGATAACAGTTTACAAATAAGTGTTTGGCGCCGGCGCACGGCTGAAGGGAAAGTCAAACGCGACAAACAAACTGACAACAACTTTCAAAAACGCCTCCTTCATTGGTTTGAGTATATAACTAAAATATTGTTCCATAAATGTTTTAATCCGCAGCAATGTCAGATGGGGATGTATCCGTCGATCGAAGAACAGCATGGTTCGTAGCTTGTAGCTTTCGGTCCACAAAAGTCCACAAAGGCTGCCAGATTGTCCTGTTACAAGAATTCCTCTGATATTTGTATGACACTATCTTTGCACTCTGGGTGCTTTTGTCAGATTTGTGTGATCTCCCATGCACCTTGTCAAAGCTGACGTTGTCAAGACAGGTCGTCACAATTTTAGAGACAGGAAGACAAGGGAAAAGAGTGTGCATGAGCTAGGGCAAGTGGGCCCCAACGCCAGCACAAAAATATATTACCCGGTATTGCCGGCATGTTAATATGGAATCAGTTGTTCCTTTTAAAAGAGTGTCAAGGTCAAATTCCCGGTATCTGTTGAGAAGTGCAGGGGGCCGCAGGGGGAACAGGGAGGACTCAGCGCCAACCACAGCCACTCCACCCACTTCCAAGGCCCAAGACCCTAGTCAGCTCCTTCCAGATCAGAGACACGTGCACGTCCATCTTGTGGAAGTCAAATACTGTGAAGACACCCGGCCCAACAGCCAACTCAAGGCCTCCAAGCAGCAGCACCGCGACCTATATCACCATCTCTCAAGGGCCTCAGCTCAAGTCACCCTCCGTACTATTCTGTTAGGTGTGGGTGGGGTCATCTACACCCCGCACACTTTGGAGCCTATTCAAGAGCTTGGTCTTGGCACTCACAAGGCCACCAAGCTTGCTCGGAAGCTTCATGCTCATTCTGTTCAGTACGCTTATAAACTTGCTAGCACCAGACGTGCTCTTGAGAAGACTTATCTCAACTCTCATCACCAAGATCAGGCACGGGCTACTGCTAGTAACCCTCCTGATCCCCATTGACTTCTTTTTTTGTTTCTCTTGGTGAAGGGGTTACACGGTGCCTCGGTCCTAAGTATCCTCTTTTCCTTACTTCATGTGGGGAGTGCTTTCACTGCCTGCGTAGTTTTTCTTCTATGGCATATATATATTAAATATGCCGGTGCCCGGAGTCTGGATTAAGGCCTCCAGATCCACATTAGGGTCTTCTTGTTGTAGCTTTGTGGTGGAGGGGACTCACGGCTCTTCTGAGCCAATGTGTCTCCTTTTCCTTGATTGATGTAGAGAGAGTTTCCTCTGCCTGCTTAGTTTTTTTTTCTTTCTGGATTAAGGCCTGATGGAAGTTGGTAGTTACAATCTGGGTAAAAAGTCTGTTTTGTTACATCATTCCCAGCAGCAGATTATCTCTGGCAAGAACTTGGTATCTATGGCATCCATTTCTGAGGTCACCTTTCACTGCAGATCAATGTTGCTAGCTGTTGAGAAAGTAAAAGGAAGAAACTATGTTAACAGCGAGACCTCCCTGCATCAATCAAGGAAAGGAAACGATTTGGCTCAAAAGGGCCGTGAGTCCCCTCCACCACAAAGCAGGAACAGAACGGGCTAGTGGGAATGTTGAGCTGTTGAGAGAATTCTTCCAGGTTCAATGATCGACTTGAGTGATCCAGTCTGGGAGAAACAAATAGGATGGGGAAAGAACAAACAAAGTATGGTGTGCGAGCTTTTCTGGCTTTTTGGTGCCACTAGCTGAGCAAAAGCAAGAAGAGAAAAACCGGGCCAGAGACTTTTCTCAGACCAGGCTTAGCTAAACAGCCAAAATGAAAAAATGGTGTAGAGGATCACAGCAACATTGTGACAGGTACTACTCTTTGAAAATGTGCTATGACCTAGATCAATCTCAATTACAACACCAGGCTTTTGAAACCTGCGTTCTATTGACTGAGCAAAGGACGCATATTCATACATAACGTGTGTATTATCAAAACATTTGTCCAAAATGAGTGGTCCATGCCCAGGTCAAATGCCTGCAGGAAACAGTCATGAACTTCAAGCAAAAGTTCTAGGGGCAAGAGGACTGTTGTAAAGTATTTATAAAGCTGCAGAGCACTGAACGTGCAGCTTAAAGAGGGTGAGGAACCACAGGCAAGGCACTCCCGTGCTGCTGTGCTGCCCAGTCAAGGAAATGGATGCAGGTGGACTCTGAACAGCTTCTTGGGCTCGCTGTGTCCTGGGGTGCATGGCTTCTGTCTCCGTCCTGCTGTATCCCTTGTACAAATTCCTCCAGCTCAAAGGGCCCCTCTAATGCAAACAAAAACACGCGCTGCAGATCCCTGTGTGCATCAGTGGAATTGAAGCATTTCAATTTGTTTTAAGAAAGGCAGTGCTAGAAAACATTATATGGAAAGTTTATCCTTGAAAGAAAGGTGCGCATTTTAAATTTGGACCATATTTCTTACATAAATAAATGTACAACTGTCAGGTGATCTTGGAAAAATGCACATATCAGGAAATTACAATATAAAATGCAAATGTACAGCACATTGCAATCCATCAAAGCACGCTTTCATGGCAGGGGACAGAACATGTACCTCATAAACAAATGTTAACGGGAGTGCCCTACTAAGCTCACTTGTACATTGCTGGGAGCACCAGACGCAGCCCAATGAACGACCAGACAAGGACAAAGAACAACCTGAAGAGGTGAATGTTGGAAAGGAAGAAGAGATGTGTGGAAAAGAAGGAGAGATGTGTGGAAAGGAAGGAGAGATGTGTGGAAAGAAGGAGGGATGTGTACTTGAGTTACAGAGAGCTGGCAAGAATCATCTCGTTGGTACAGCTGGAAGGTTTCCAGCAAAGGAAATCCAATGTGCAGTAAATTGAAGTATTTGTAAGCTGCTGGTGCATTTTCCAAGCACAACCAAATTTGACCTTTTGCGCCAGCTCACCAGGTGCTAGCTACTTGCTCTCTGCTTCTACCCTGTGCGTCCTCATCCCCTTCGTCTTCTCTCTGCTGAATCCGCCACCATGACAGCGGCCCAAGGATGAAAAGCATGTAGATCATCAGGAGTGCTCCAAAAATGGACCGCAAAAGAGGGATTGGGTAGCCAAAATGTAGCAAGGCTGAACAAAACTGCTGGGAAGAAATACGGCATTGTAGTTGTGATTTGGCAACTTGAAAAGATAAGAGGGAGCACCAAGAACCTTCCCAAAAGCATGGCCATAAAAATTGTGACATTGCATGTGGCTTACATATTCAGACTGCAGCTCTCCGCAGCTCACAATCACTTTTACATGCATAAGTGATTACAATGTTATCATGCATCAGCTACATGAAAAGAGGAATGAAACATCACGTAGGCAGTAAGGACACTCCCTAGTTTTAATCAATCTGGAAAGCTCACAGCACGATATTCAATGAGCTTTGAGGAACGTGCTGCAGCCAACATCTGCCATGACTTGCAGGTTGCTTTTGGGCCTTTGGCTGGTGTCACTGCTGCATTGTTTAGGAACCTGTCTACAACTTTATAAAAACTTTATAAACTTATGCTCTCCCTGCTTTGTGGTATAGTGCAGCATTGCCATTGTGATACATGGTGAGAACAAGTGCTCCTCGTCAATGTTGAAAGCATGGTGAACTTGGTGCCAGCATTGGGACACACAACCACGCTTTTCTTTAAAGCATGTCAACGCTTGAGAGACCGACAACCTAGCAAAGGTACTGGGGATGAGGGCTGTGTTATATAGTTTCAATTATATAGTTTCTTTCTTTCAAGGCATGCGCGCACTGGCATACAACTGCTATGGAAGGGAAATGGCCACCTTAAATCTCAACTCTGAATTTATGTCCAACTTATGATGCCCTCTCTGTTGGGAACGTACCAGGCCAGAAGTGATCACGCTGTTGGCTATGTGAACAGCAATGCATGATATGCTCTCGTCTAATGTACTCAGACCAGGGTATGCCATCTGCAAAAGGCAAGAAGGCAAGCGAAGCGGGAGAAGAGAGTCAACAAAAGCTCCAAACAATACGATCTCAAGAACCCTAGGTCTTCAGAACCATTCAAGAGCCATTCACCTTATTTCTTGCAAACAAGTGACATTGAATCTTTCTGTGGCATTTACTTCCCTCAGCAAAAACTGGTATGAGGGGCCTGATGTTTATAAACATTGGCTGCAGGATATGAAGGCTGCTGAAGCTGCTTTGAGACCTCTGCACCACTTGCATTGTGTGCGTTATAAAAAGCTCAAGTCAATGGAGGAATGAAATAATTTCGCCAGTTACATTAGATAAAAATCTGGCTGGGTAGGATTCTATTTGACAGCATCTCTGTCAGGACAAGCCAAGCTAAGTAGGAGCCTTTACCTTGCTGTTCAACTACTAAGCAGAAAAGGAAGGACTGGAAAATTTATACAAGTGGTTTATCACCCTAAGCGTTGGTTGAGGGTCATCATGGGTGCAAACACTGGACCCCCCCCCCCCCGCACCAAGGGCTCAATCCTGGGTCAACATCCATCTCTGGATGTGCCCAGGGAGGCACCGTTTACTACACCACGCAGAACGCCTCTATCTGCAAATTGTTTGGGACCTCTGGTCGAGGTGATACCACTCAGATGTACTGGCACACATATACACACACACGCACCATATTTTGGCATATTTAACTTATGACTTTCATTAAGCACGCATAAAACGTGTCATTGCTGTGAGATAGAATTGCCTGACCTCAAAACTTCACCTGCAAAATAGGTACGAAGCCTAAACTGAGCCCACACAGGCACATGAGACCCAGTAATAGCCCTGAAGCTGCACTGTGGGGGGGAATAAAAATGGAGGCGCATCTGGATGTGGCACTGCCCACCCTGTGTGTGTATGTGTGTGTATGCGTGTGTACTCAAGAGGACACAAGTGAGTTCTTCCTAGCGGACAGCACACATTAGCACACACCATCTACAAAAAATACTCTGCACAACAGTATGCCTAAAAACAACTCCTGGAAAAAGAAAAAGAAAAACTACGTAGGCAGAGGAAACTCTCCCTACATCAATTAAGGAGACACATTGGATCAAAAGAGCCGTGATTCCCCTCCACCACAAAAACTACAAAAAGAATTTCCTAATGGGGATCTGGAGGGTTATTGGAAGCACCCGGCTCCATAACCTGGCTGCAAGAAGTATTCTTGTTTTCAATAGCACGCCTAGTGGTAACAAGCTTGTTGGCATACATGACAGAATGGGCATGAAGTTTGCGAGCAAGTTTATTGGTGCGTTGGTGGTCGAGTCCCAGTTGTTTAAACTGGTTAAGGTTCTGCTCAGTGTAGCAGGTCCCACCAACACCCAAAAGGATGGAGCAGGGAATAGAAGTTCCTGAAAATATCTCCCGAACAATTCTGGACTGGGTTTTCCCTAATGGTACTGGCTCCTCTGCCCGACACTAAAGTCGCCCTGATGCTGTCTTTGTGCGCTCTATCCCAGGTCGATCTCACCACCTTGATCCTACCGAAATCCCTCCTCAAGACAGAGACATTTGCCTCGTTGCATTTAACTTCTGCCCTGATACCAACCCTTTATCCACTCTGGAAGCTGCAACTACCCAGCATGCCAATACTTTAATAAGGCTCAAAACCCGCAGCTCAAGAAACCCTAACAGGAACAACAAAGTGACCTTGCACATCATCTTAGTTGGTGTGGCAGGCACCATTTATAACAACTACACCATTCAACCTCTTATCGACTTGGGATTAACCAGGCAGAACGCTAAATCATTAGCATACAAACTGAGTTGACATGCTATCCAAAGATTAACAACTATTATTAACACCAGACATGCACTTCATTTCCAGGGGACTTCTGGGGGAGGGTTTACTGGTCGCGCGGCAGAGGAGAGCAGGAGAAGAAGAGTCCGGGCGTCCAGTAGCATGGCAGCCAACCCTCCAGATCCTCATTAGCTCTTGTTTCTCGCTTTCTCCTAGCCTAGCTTAGTTTAGGCTTGAGGGCCCTTTGGTGAAACCCTTTCTAGCTTGCTAGTCAGAGAACCTTTCCTTAATGCACGCGGCCTCTTGGCTGGCGTAGACTTTTTCTTTTTCTTTCTTTTCTTTCAAAACTGCCAAATAAAGTAGAAAAGGTTATATGACCAGAACATTTTGTTTCATGGAAATAAGCCTGTTCTTTTATTCTTTTGTGATGGATGGGACTTACGGCTATTTTGAGCCGATGTGTCTCCCTTTCCTTAATTGGTGTGCGAAGGGGTTTCTTTGCCTCAGAATTTTTAGTTTCTTTTCTTCATTTGATGGATGTGCACTTCAGCCTGATACCTTAGAGCTGTGAGCCCCCTTTGGAAATAACCTTGCCAAATTGCTAATTAGGGGATCTTTCCTTAGCTTGCTAGCCACCCTCTGGTGAGACCCTTGCTAGCTAGTTAGGGGGCCTTTCCTTTATGCACGCAGCCTTTTGACTGGCGTAGATATTTCTTTTCTTTATTTTCCTCAAAGCTTGAGAGGTCAAAAACGTGCACTGCATTTCTGCAGAAGAGCCCATTGTGCTCCTGGATATCATCTTTGTACAATTTTTGATAGGAATAGGAAGACTGATTTTTTTCCTAAAACAGGATCCAGGACTCCTCTTCCCCGTTTAGTTTGGAAGGGGTTGAGGTCACAAGCCTGTGCAAAAGCTGTGATCACCACAAGAAGAAAAGACCCACCGAGCTTTGAAGTGGTAGTTGAAATTGCACACCTGTTGCATACAACACCACGGCATCGGAAGTTTATTAGTGATCAAAGAAACGACAGGTTGAAAAGGAGCATGGAAACGAGCAAGTTTGAAACTCGGAGATTGGGGCTTACCATGAGTAGTTGTTTTTACAGCAAATGCAGCAGGATGCAGGCATGAAGCTTAGGCTGAAAAAGCGCATGCTCTGTACCTCGCACTTGATGAGAGCTGAAGGATTACCGGCTGCGTAGCAAACACATCTCCATCTCTGTAAGCACTCACGATGGACCCATCTGCTGCTTCCTGAGAGAGCACAGACGCTTTTGCGTGTAAGCTTTGCTCAAGAACGAGATACGCTGACGCGCTCACAAATGGCACCTGGTGATTCACAACAGTGCCTAGTAATTCTCAACTTCGACAGAGTAGGCCGCACCTGAGCACTTGCACGGGGAGATGAGGGGATTGCTGCTCTGCTCCTCCTCTCCCTCTAGGCAGATCCTGGGATTCCACAGACAATATGATGCCTTTTGCTCATGCGTGCCTTGGTTGAATGTGCGCTGACACATATACACACACAAGTCCTGCACCTAGCGACGATCTTCGATTCTTGGCCCACAGGACACACACCTGCAAACCCTCCCACATTCTTGCTGCAGGCCTGAGCCTAGGCTCACGGCCCTATGGCAGAGCATGGCTTTTCTCCTGACGCGAGTTGCTTCTCCTAGGCACAGTCGTGTCAACAACAATCGTGGGCATCTGCAGCACGGCGCATCACTCTTAAGTACACGGTTACATTCAGTTTTTTTTTAAGAAGACGAGTGGACTTTTTGCGCATTGCCCGTGTGACTCTCCAAAATTTTCGTTCTTGTGATGCTTTTGCTCATTTCTATTCGTGAACCCAATAAAAAAGTTTAAAAAAGCTCAAGATGATGGCATGTAGTGCCCGAGGAGGCGTGCTCATACAGCTCAACCACCACCAAAACACGAGGAACCTTGTGTGTGCCAAAGTGCAGGCCGGCGCGCAGCGCAATGGGTGGAGTGCCGTGCACAAATGCTTCCACAGACACCCACAGCCCCTGAGACAAGGACAACCTCTAGCCTCCACATCCCCCTCCGCCAGCCACCACAGTCACCAGCATCCATGGCTGCTGTACATCCTCCCCATCGCCTACCCATGCACACTCGGGCTAGCATCAATGACCCTGGCAAATAATCAAGTATCTCATTGCGCATGCTGAGCTAGACGGGACCTCCCACGGGTCATTTGACCGTTCGAACGATTTCCCCCTCTCCTCTCCTGATCTGCCCAGGCTGCCTGTGCTCTCCCACTCCTGGCGACACCAGTGCTGCTGCTCCATGTCATCACCCCCCTCTTTGACTGCCTCCTTAAAGAATATGACAAACCAGTACAGGTGAGGATCATGGCCTTACCCTGCACTCAAAAAAAGCCGCATGTGACAAGGGAACTGGTCAGGCATGTCCCTTCCACCTGGCCAAAGGGAATCCCACTCATTACTCCTGGAAGTCATTGTTTTTGGTTGACAATTTTCCTCTGTGCACAGGCTTTGCGCCCACTCCCCCCTAATTCCGGGGCACAGTTTCTGTCCCGGCTCCTCCCTTTCCTGTACGTCATGCTGCACCTCTGCGCCAGCACGCTGGCCTACAGTGCAGCTAGTGACTACAGCCATCTGGATCTCTCCCTACTTGTTGCAGCAACAGGAGTATCTGCTGCCGTTGGCAGCGCTGCAGCGCATGAACTCATCCACTCCAGGTAATTCCGTAAGTGCAGGTGCACTCAAGCAGTCTTCCGTGCCATCAAGGAAAGGTGATAAGGGTATAAGCAAAGAATTATTGTTACAAAAGAGGCAAGGTTTTGGGAAGGAGCTATCCTTTTCTTGGCTTGAGACAACCCATCATGGCGTATACAGGACCCTTATTGCGGAGAAGATCTGTACGTTCGACACCGTACCCTCATGCTAATGCACTTGAACATTTTTCCGTGCCATAAATTTTTTTTGTGTTTCAGTACTCTGTGAACTGCTGATAGCTTTCCTCAAAATTCTGCTCCTGCTGCTGCTGCTGCTGCTGCTGCTGCTGCTGCTGCATCTAAAGCTGCCCACTGAATTTTTTGCATTGATGTGCACCTTCAACTTGAGGCTTGAAGCCTGGCTCTTGTTGGCCGCTTTTTGGTCCAGGTGCATACCCCACTGTGTGGCTGGAGTGCACCTTTTCAACTTGGGGCTCTTGTTGGCTGTGTTTTGGTCCAGGTGCATGCCCCACAATAGGGCTGGAGAGCTATTCCTGATTTGGACGTGGCATTGGGCTTACATCAAGTGAGCAGCTGGTTTGCAAAGTGCAGACGGTGTCGTTAGTAGAAACCCTTGCTCCTGTGGGAAACATGGGGTCATTAAGGAGTGTGTGTGTGTTTGTTATGCAGCGCAATTGGCCTTGCAGGATATCGCCTATGATGCGGCATCCACCTGTTCCTTGTGGAACAGTCAAAAGAAAAGTCACATATGTACACAGGCCAAAATACGGTGTGTTGATAACTTAAAAGCCATATTTTCTTAATTACCCTTTGATCAATATTTCTTGTGCTGAGCCTTTCTCAACCTCTTAAGCTGTAAAAAGAACATAAACAATGTGGCTCAAGTCTGCCTTTGATATACTGTGGCAGGGCTCATCACCACCACCACAAGACGGTTGGAACACCTCAAGATCATGCAACAGCAAGGAAGGGCGAGCCTTACCTGCATTTCTTGCCTCGGTAATTATGGAACCTCCCATTTGCAAACCTTTTGAAGTGCTGACAGTGTGACCACACTCCAAAATGAATGCCTTAGTCCAAAAGAGCATTTCATTTCCATTTATCGTTTTCTTGTTGGGATCTTAAACAACATTTTTGGTACTCATAATATTTCTTTGGCCTCTCATTACATCATTCCAAGGGTCTTAAGCAGGTTTCTTAGTCAGTGTGCATTTCCAGTGAAGTAAGGCCAGCCATGAGAGCTTGAAAGCATTTGTAAAAGCTTAGCTAACTTGATGCTTTGGGAGCCTTTCCTTTATACATGGGGCCAGATCCTTGAACTTCAAGTTCGAAAGTTCTGAATGAGCCATGGTCTTTCCTTTCTCCTCTTTTGAATTTCATCAGAATTGCATGTTGCACAGTTTGTGACACTGCATGGATGCTGCACGCAAGCGCACACTGTCACGTTGAACCGTGTTGATTGCCGGATCATTGCAGAGCCTAGTGTGTGTGTGTGTGAGGTGCCTGCTTCTAGAACAGTAAATGCGTAGTAGCTGTGATTCAGCAAGACAGTGCACGCACGCACGCACGCACGCACACGCACATGCACACACACATACGCAAACATTTTTAGGTACCTCCTGGGTGGCTGGGCAGTTGCCTGGAAGGAGGAGATGAAAGAGGCAGCACGTAAAAGGCAGATGGCAGGCAGTCCTTCAAAGCCTGCTGTCTTTGTTCCTTGGAGGTAAGATCCCTTTCGGAGTTCTCAAAAGACTTATGATCCATTTAGTTCCAGATGGATATTCTTGCACATGCTGTTGTCTTGCTTATTATTGATGCCAAGCAAAATTTTGTCCAAATGGTGTTGTATACCTTGTGGTGGCCTGTGCCTTGGCTGACAGGCTTGAGGTGCTTGTCAGCCAGGGCATAAGTTCGCCTCGTCTATTTCAACATAGATCCGTCCTTTCCATTTGATTTCAATGGTGGTTTGCAGAAGTATGGAACAACGCATGCTCTGCTGCTTTATGTGGCAAAATGGTTTCCAATTTCTTGAATTAAACAGAAAAGGTGGTTATCGCGTTTTTGTTCCCCCTGTACTCTTTAAGCAGGACTTTCTCACACATGTATGAGGGATAATTGTTTTCAAGGGGTATGGAGTGGTTCACTGCCTACATAGGTTTTCTTTTCTTGTTTCCAAATGTTGTGAAAAGGCCAAGGTTTCCAAAGGAAGCATCTAATTTTGATTTCCTTACTTTCTGAGCTGTTGATCTGGGCTGGGAGAGCAAAAATAAGTTTTTTGAAATCACGTCTCACAGCCAGGTTCTGGAGGCGGGTGTTTCTAAAAGTCCTCCAGATCCCCATTAATTTGTTCTGTACTTTTTTGCTTTGTAAAGGACTCACCGCTCTTTTGAGCCAGTTTGTTTCTTTTTCCTCCATTGTTGTAGGGAGGCCCCCCCCTGCTTAAGCAATTGTTCCTCTTCCTTTTTCTTTCCTTAGGGTCATGTCTGCTTAGAGGATGGATCGTCCCCTCAACATAGCAGTAAACAATCACAATTGAGGGAAGCTTTCCTAAATGCACGCAGCCTTCTTGGCTGGCATGGTCGTTCTTTCTTTTCTCAGCCCTCACACGTGCAAGTTCTTGACTTAGGAGAGGAGGATCTTTGATAGTTTTTTTTAGGCAGTCAGTGTTGACAACATGAAAAGAAAGAAAAAAGAAAAATAGGCAGAGGAAACCCTCCCTACATCAATTAAGGAAAAGGAGACACGATGGCTCAAAAGAGCCATGAGTTCCCTCCACCACACAGCAGGGAAAAGAAAGGCTAGTGGGGATTTGGAGGGTTGCTAGAAGCACCCGGCTCCAGAACCTGGCTGTAAGGTTTTTTCCTTGTTTGCAATAGTGCGCCTAGTGGTTACAAGTTTGTGGGCGTACTTTACAGGATGTGCATGGAGTTTGCATGCAAGCTTGTCGGCTCGTCAAAAACATGTCAGTCCTCAGCAGCTTTCATTTCTTAAACAACTTGCCGAAAATGTAAGTTGATTATGTGCAATGCCTACATTTTCATTTCATCACAGATTTAGCATGTAAATCTCTGGTATGCAGGTTACTTTCTGCATTGGCTGTCCAGATGGGCATCACTTTATTTCTGGGTATGGTGTTTGGAGCAGCTGCTGTTAAGGTACACCTAGGTGGGTGGTGATATATATATAGCTCAAATTTTGTTAGAGAAGAGCTGCAGGAAAAAAAGTAGCGTAATCACGTATACAAATGTTAGAGTCTGCTCATTTTAGGCAGCGTTGAGTCTTCTTGCATCAGGAGTCTAGGAAGCTGCATTTGCATTGGGATGCCACTGATTCTGAAAACTCTACATGAGCTATCTTTGAGGGACCAAAGCAAGAGTGAAGGCCCTTTTGTGCTGATATTGAATGCTGTACAATATACAAGTAAATATGCACTTTCCTAGAGATACTGCCAAGGAACAATTGTTTGCGCAATGTAGAGATTTTTTTGGTATGAAAAAAGCATTCAAAGGCTTTGTCCATTTATATAATACTGTTCAACAGGCGCCGCAGCTATGAGCCAATCACTTCTTGCACTTGTTGATTATGGACTCCACTATGGCCTCAAGAGAGCTGTGCAGGTGAGCACGGATACAAAAAAGCAATGGTTGATTTTTCCATGTCAGAAACAATTTACTTTGCAAGTTTCTCACACACTTAGCACTTTCTTGAGTGCACGTAGGTATCCAGCACCCAGGCCAAACAACTCTCACAGCCCCTTGGAATTATGTCTGTACCAATTGTTTGCACACCTTGACAACCATGCAATATGCAGCCGGATGGAAAGTATGACCCATTGACCCCGTTCTCCAGCTTCAACTCAGCCTTTCCCCTGGAAAATGCAACTCTGTTCTCTGTGAGTGGAGCTCCCGTGCCAAACAGCATCTTGGGGGCAGTTCAAAGCTTTGCCTATTTTGTCCATGCAACATGATGCACTCTGTGAGATGTGCTGTTTTACTTTTGAATATGAGCACATGCATTTTTAAATAATCCAATAAATTGCCAAGCAAGATCAGTCAACAAACACGTGCATTCTTGGTTGCTGAGGGGAAAAAACAGCTCGTCCAGAAAGCACATCTTCCTGTTTCCAACCTAAATTGGCTTGAGGGGTACACATGATAATGTCATGCCACTGACCCAATGTACATGTGTTGCGCTTTTTGTTGAACAAAATTTGTTCATGCACAGGTCCTGTGCCATTCAGATCACCACTTAGTTGCAGCTAAGCCTCACACAGACCTGGGCCTCAGCTGGCCCATACCTGAGGAGGAAGTGATGCACAGCCACCAGGAAGGCTGGCTGCAAGGCAACCAGAAGGAGACCCTACATGGTCCACTGCTCTTGCCTCGGATCCCCATGTCCGCCATCCTCCTTGTGGCTCTTTTCCTCCCACCGCTGTGGTTTTCTATTGTAGACCCACATGCAGAGGCTGCCAATCAACAGCACAAGCTGTGTGCTCAAGGACTGCCAGCCAGCCAGCGTGCCTCGACATAAATTACATTCTAGTGCGCACTGTTTACATCTTTTTGCTCAAGTAAGGCTTCTGTCCAAGCCTAAGGATTCTTGTCAACCTTCGTCAACCTCTGCCACGTGATGATCACGGATAGGTGCATGCTGATTCACTTTAAAGGAATCCATGAACTGCCGTCCTCTGAAGAGTTTTTTTTGAAACTACAAAAGGATTGTTGGCCACGCTAAACTCTGTGTATGGACATTAATCACTTGTAATCTTCGGACTTCAGGTTGCAATGAAGGAGTGGCATTCCTTTCAAGTCGTGAAATTGATGCAAAAATGATATCTAGTTTTAATTCCCATGATACACGCCCAGAAAACTTTTTTTGTTGAACCCAAAATAATTTATGGGAGATCACTGGAATTCAAAAGCAGAGAGGAGAAACTGTGCAGGCAGTAAAAACACTCCCCACATCATTTGAGGAAAAAATTATGCCTTGGTCCAAAACACCGTGTATCCTCTCCACCGAGAAAAGAAGGGGAAAGTCAAAGCGGATCAGGAGGATTACTAGCAGAACCCCATGCCTGATCTTGTTGGCGAGAGTTAAAAACAATATTTTCAAGAGCGCGTCTGGAGCTAACAAGTTATTAAGTGTACTGGACAGAATAAGCATGGACAGAATAAGCACTAAGCTTCAGAGCAAGCTTGGTGGCTTTGTGAGTCCAGACCAAGCTTTTAAAGGGGCTCCAAAGTGTTAGGGATGTAGATGATCACACCAACTCCTAACAGAATGGTAAAAGAAAAAGAAAAGCTACGTAGGCAGTGAGAACACTCCCTACGTCACTTCAGGAAAAGGAGACACATTGGCTCAAAGAGCCGTGAGTCTCCCTCGCCAGAGGGTAAGAGGGAAGCTAGTGTGGAACTGGTGGGTTTCTGGAAGCATGCAGCCCCAGGGCACCAGACTTATGTCGAGTATTTTTGATTTCAATGGCACGTCTGGTAGAGGTTAGTTTTTGCGCATATCGCACAGAGTGGGCATGGAATTTCCGTGCAAGCTTGGTAGACTTTTGCAGGTCAATCCCTAGTATTTTAATGATCCAGGGAATGGGCAGTATAGATAGTCCCACCCACAACCAGAAGGATCGTGTGGAGAGTGATCTCAGCGCCTTGAACTTGTTGGCACAGTTCACTGTGTTGTTGCTGTGAGGCTTCTAGCTGGGCACCAGGCCTCGTATCTTTGCAGTATTTGATTTCTATTAAGTGGATATGGCGGTTTCGGACGTTCATGAAGTTGCCTGGCTGGAGTTGTGCTGATTCTTACTTCTTCATTACGTCTCATCCTGCAGAGTACCCGATATGAAGGGGGAGTAGGTTGTCGATTTGGGTTAGCAGGGCGGAGTGACCAAGATAGCATCAGGACGGCTGGAGGTGCGTCTAGCTTGATCAGGAAAAAAGAAAAAAGAAAAGCCTACGCAAGCCAGGTCCAACTGCGTGCATTAAGGAAAGGTCCCCTAACTAGCAAGCTAGCTAAGGCCTCACCGAGGAGGTTCACAGGCCCAGCCTAAACCAAGCTATGAACCGATGGGGAATAACTAATGAGGGTCAGGCGGGTTGCTGTCAGCCATGCGCCTGCGGGCGTAGACTCTCCTCCTCCTGCTCTGAACTGCCTCGCCCCCAGTGATGCCCCTGCCAGAAGAACCCTGCAAGTATAATGAGTGCCTGGTGGGCACATGTCACCCAAGAGAAAATGGCCTCTCCCCTGGACTATAACACTCAGTACCATCAATACTGGAGCTTTGATCCCCGCGACATTTTATTTGGTGCTCACTACAATTCTCTCTCCTCCAGGTTTTCTGGGATGTCTATCTGTCACCCTATTTATGGTTTGAAGGCCATGAAACTAGCATTACAGCAAGCTATCTACTCTGCCGTCCTTAACACAGAGGCTACAGTCACCTTCATGCTTCTGCCAGCAAGTGGCAGGCATATGATAACCAACCCCTACTCAGAACTCCTCAATGCTTACCCGCACCTTTGCTACAAGCTTGGGACCATTCCAAAAAGCAAACTTACCTATGATAAACCCCAATCCTGGACCAGCCAGGAAACTGCCCTCCCTCAGCATACCTGGGACTTACAAATTATTGCAGTCTGGAATACGGCTACAAGAGTTCACTTGAATAATCAGAACCATACCTGGCTTCAAGATCTAGCCAAAGCCATCCCAGAGGCCATGTAACGGCCATAATTGATTTTTCAACCAGCGCTGTGTTTGCAAAGAACTTGTTTGCCTAGGCCTGTGCATGCGCACACATCTTGACAGACTTTGCTTACTTAAGAGGCTAAAAGCCATATCTGCACCCTTGCATGATTTGAGACACCGTGCACAAGCACAATGACTTGATTAGTTGCTGAGCAGGCTTGAGACACTTTGCTTTGAGATTGATAGGTACCTTTGAATGTCGTGCTATCCTAGGCTGCTGAGACAGCCAAGACTTAATGTGTCACCTTGTTTGCAGCATTCTACCCTTGCAGATGCATGCAGACATGAACCTTGACTGTGCTGGGTTGGAGTTGATGAACAGACTCGAGGCAACATGCCAGTCTGCCCCGTTTGGCTTAGTAGGCTTCGTGAATGAGCTCCAGAGATTATGGTTGGAGACAGAATAAGGCTGCCAACTCGTATTGCTGACGCTGCATGCCAAGTTGGTTAAGTTGAAGAGACACATCAAGCTATTTTGGACGAACATACATGTGGATTCTATATTCTATTTTGCTAGTTGTTGCTTTGCTAAGGAGTAAACTTGACCTTGCTGACTGTTTGCCTAGTTGTCATCAGATCTCTATTTCAGACCACATATGAAGATTTGCTTTTGTGTGTATGGTCATATCTTGCTGAGATTCAAGTGTCTGGCTAAGGAAGAAGATTTGGTCTAGATTTGCAGTATAAATTGCGCCGCCTTGTATTGTAATTGGTGGTACGTGTTTTGGTGTGTTTTATGGCCAATTGCTGTCTCTCTTTGAACTGTGTAAGGAATTGGACCGCCATCTCTGCTGCCCCAGCTCTGTGTACATAAAGGCAAGGAGTTCAGCTATCCAAAGTGCAAATCCCAAACCTGAGTTGCACGCGTGTGTCGTGACCAACAGCACCTGTGCTCGAACCACTAACCGTGTTGCCAGCCTGGGCCACACTACAGCAGCTGGTTCTACACAAAATTTGGTTGTTACAGGCCAAATGGATTATCAGTAACGTTAGTAACTACCCCATCCGAAATACAAGACATAGAGTGATGGTCAGGATAAGGAAATGTGAAAAACTCCCCTTAGACATGAAACAGATTTCCAAGGGCCCCCAAAGATCTGCCTCAGACATTACCGCCGAAGCTCCTTGTCAGTCCCATCCCAACCTCCAGCTTAAAATTGCGGATTGCAGGTCTGGGGCCTACACAGACGGCAGTTGCCAGGTCCAGAACGGCAAGACAGTTATAGGGGCAGGAGTGTACCATCCTATTAGTGACTCACAAAATCTAGTTGAACCTAATGGCGTTGGTATCACCAATACCATAGGAAGAGCTGAGCTGGCTGCCATTGCTGCTGCGCTCACCCATGATTACACACATATTGCCACAGATAGCCTGAGCTCACTTCACCAACTCAGAAAGCAAATCCTATACCCAGACAAGCACTGCATGGCATAGACATCACGTGCAAGAAGATAAGATGTCCTGAAAAGGATCTCGAACCTTGCCCGAGCCTCTCAAGATCACATCTTTTTCTACAAGGTCAAGTCTCATGCTGGAATAGCTGGGAATGAATGCGCAGATCAGGTTGCTAAGTACCAGGCCTTCCTCAAAGATGGTAGCCTGACTGATACTGGAATCCCTAGCGCTGGCCCAGGAGGAAACCCCTTCCACAATACAACTTGGCTGGCTTGGGAAGAGACAGATTCTAGGCCATCTCAATCCCGCCCTTCCTCTCCTCGTCTGAGGTACCTCCCAGACCTTAAAAATGCTCTGAAATCCCATATGCATGTTACGCACAAGCTGGGCTACGCTGATCAGAAGACAGGCTACTACATTTATTACCAGAGCTTGCTGCCTCATGTAAACAAAAGCATGAGTAATGCCTTTTGGAATATGCCCAGTCTCTCAACTCGAATGAAACGCACTGTCTTCCAATACCGCACAGGCACCCTATACAGTCAGAAACATGCAGTCCGATATAAAAGATCCACTAGCCTTACATGCCCCCTACCTGATTGCCACTACATGGATAGCGCTCTCCACATCCTATCTGGCTGCCAATGCCCCGTCATGCGTAACATGGTAACTGAGCGTCACAATATTGCTTGCAGGATGATTTTAAAACTGGTCAATGAAGGCTCTTATGGGGCCAATCTTGTACAGTTGGATGCAGGCAACACAAAGCGTTTGGCCCAGCACGACCTGCAAGTCCCTGAGCAAATTTCGAATCGTACTATGCCTTCCTACCTCTTTAAACCCATGATTCCTATTCAAACCAGACGCAACTCCAGCCGCCCTGATGCTATCTTGGTCACTCCTCACCCCACTAACCCAAACAGGCCACCCATTCCACCCTCACACAGACTACTGCGCAGTATGGGGAGTTGCACAACTTCAGCCCGCCATATCCGCTTGATAGAAATAAAGTACTGTGAAGATACGAGGCCTAATGCCCAGCTAGAAGCCTCACAGCAACAACACAGCAAACTGTGCAAACAACTCCAAGGTGCAGAGATTACTATCCACCCTATCCTCCTGGGTGTGGGTGGGACCATTTACAATGCCCATACCCTTGATCAATTCAAAAAATTAGGGATTGACTCACAGAGATCTGAAACACTTGCAAGAAAAGTCCATGCCCATTCTGTATGATTTGCGCACAAACTTACCTCTACCAGACGTGCCGTTGAGAATAAAAACACTCATCACAACACTGGTGCCCTAAAGCAGCGTGCTGCCAGAAACCCACCTGATCCACATTAATTTCCATCTAATCTTCTGGTGAGGGAGACTCACGGCTCTTTGAGCCAATGTGTCTCTCTTTCCTTAATTGATGTAGGGAGAGTTTTCTCTGCCTACGTTGATTTTTTTTTGCCTGGTGCTTATAATTTTGTTAAAGGTTGGAGTGCATGGCAACTTAATTGAGAGGCTAATTTTTCTGCGTTATGTCTGGTAAGACCCAACTCAACCAGGGGAGTGATGGTGTAGTCATTCTAGATATTACCTGCTACACCAAGTAAAATGGTGTGCAAGGTCACCTTATTATTTCTGTTCGGGTTTCTGAGACTACGGGTGCGAAGTCTGGAAATGGTACCAGCATGCTGGTCAGCAGCTGTTCGTAGGCTGGGTAAGGGGTTAGTGTCAGGGCAGAATTTGAGTTCCACAAGGTGAATGTCTCTGTCGTGGGCAGATATCATCCTAGGGTTAAGATGGGTTGCTCTCCCTGGGATAGGGTGCACAAAGACAGCATCAGGACAGCTTTGGTGTCGGGCAGAGGGGCCGGAACCATTGGGAAAAGCCCAGTCAGGAATGTCCCTGGAGATGTTTTCAGGGACTTCAATGCCATGTTCTCGGAGCTTTTCTCTACAGGAAGCGTCCATGGCAGCAAGGAATGAGCCATGTGCACCTTTGCTTAGGGCTTCACAACAGAGACTGAGGGCAATGTTGTGTCTGTTTATGAACATCCCTTGGCATGTTGGGTGTGAACATACGAGGACAATGTGATTGATGCTATCCATATTGCCGCATAATCGGCAGTTGGCAGAGCCGCAGGTGTGATTAAACCTGACAGCGTGCTTCTGGGTGTAGATTGTGCCAGTGCGGTACTTGAGAAGATTTATATGTTGCTTAAGGGTAACCTTAGGGTTGCTCCAAAAGGAATTGCTAATTTTTTGGTAAGCAAGTTTAGGGGATAGCTTAGGTATGCCTGTGCTGGTATTGCTGTTCTGAGATGGTGGTTGCATGAGTTGCTGCCAGCCTGTGTAATAGCAACTGGATATACCGGCAGAACCAAGCTTGTGTTTGTTTAAAAAACTTTGTTATGCAAACTTTGTTATGCATATGGGCTTTGAGCTTGTCTTTCAGTTCAGCTTTTAGTGAGGTAAAGGGGTCACCGGTGTGGGATTATGGGAGTGCCCTCGGGGAGGTTTGACGGATAGCCAAAAGGAGTTGTTGAAAGGGTCCTTGGCATCAGGCAATGAGATATCTGTGTTTTCCATAATAGCCGCAGTTTGTGCGCAAACATCAGCTCCCTCATTGCCAATGACGCCTGAGTGAGCTTTGACTTTATAGAAATTCAGCTGATGTGGTGAGTGCTCTATGATGGTTGAAATAGCTTTAATGAGCTCTGCTTGTAGGTGGGTCCGCATGCGCATTGGATTGAGAACCTGCCTGTAGATTTGGGACGAACAGGACGCACTGTCAGTGGCTATGTTTGTGTGGCCCTGTTGGAGTGCAACAAGGATGCCAGCCAGTTCTGCTCTGTTGATTGTGTTAGTTGGGCCACGGCCATTGGGTTTGGTGTACAGTTGTATTTGTGGTGAGGGGTAGTCGCCCTCTTTGCTTGGTTTGTAGACGCCTGAGCCGACTAGTGGGGGGTAATCATTTTTGGTTTTCATGACGCTACCATCTGTGTAAGTGATGTCTCTCCAGGACTGAATTTTTGGTGTGAAGGTGGTATTTTGTGTGTGGTGGTGATCTGCTACGGCCTGTGCCCGCTTGTATGAACATTCTAGGGGTACCTCAAGGGGAAGGGACAGGAATTTTTTTCTCCATTTATTTGATGTCAGGCGTTGGTTGGAGCTCAGGTTCCTAGGGGGGGCATGACGAGAAAGAGGCAGCCATTGGGCTTCAGGGATGCTGTGCTGAAGGTGTTCAAACCAGTGCTCCTTGGCGTTTTGTAGGGCCTCCCTTGCTTGTTGGTTCCAGACAACAATGAGCTGTGTGGGGTAGGTAGGATGGGTGGGGTTGGGTACGGTGTTGAACCAGTATTGGGGGAGTTCAAACTTAATGCATCTTGCATGGAATTTGGCAAGCACTCTGACGTATCCTGGGTAGTTGTTAATCCAGTTCATGTAGGCGTTGCCGCTGGAGCCCCTCCAGTGGGGCAATAGTATGAAGGTGGCAACCGGTGAATCGATTTGAATGGAGGAATGGAGCGCGTGGCGCAGGAGTTGATCAGGGATGCTAAGGTCAAAGAGGTAGGGAGGTGTAACACAGTTAGAGACTTGCACGGTGATTTGCAGGTCCCGCCGTCCTCATAGGTCTTATGGTTGAGATCATTGAGACCTGAGATTTGTCTTAGCTGAAAGCATTCATATGATTGTACAGCAAAATGGTGCTTCTGTGACAATTACTTTTGGTGAGACCTTTTCTAGCTTGCTAGTCAGGGAACCTTTCCTTAATGCACGCGGCCTCTTGGCTGGCGTAGACTTTTCTTTGCTTTTCTATTTGCAGGTCATGCTGCGGTCTGCGCTGCCTACATCCATATGTATGAGGTTTGACCCATAAGAGCCTTTGCTGGCCTCTTTCAAAATCATTCTGCTAGCAATGTTGTGACGCTTAGTTACCATGTTCCGGATGATGGGGCATTGACATCCTGAGAAAATGTGGAGGGCGCTATCCATATGATGACATTCTGGGAGGGGGTATACAAGACTAGAGGATCTTTTGAAGCGTACCGCATGTTTTTGGTTATAGAGGGTGCCTGTGCGGTATTGGAAGATTGTACGTTCCATTCGGGTTGTGATTCAGTTTATGTTCCAGAAGGCATTGCTAATGCCCTTATTTGTATGAGGTAGCAACTTGAAGCTCTGGTAATAAGTGTGATAGCCTGTCTTGCAACCTGCATATCCAAGCCTGTTTTTAGCATGCACGTGGGATTTCAAAGCATCCTTAAGGTCTGGGAGGTATACTAGATTGGGAATGGGGGAGGAAGATTCAGGTGTACTCGGTCTTGCCTCTTCCCGTGCCATCCAAGTAATATTGTAGAAGGGGTTGCCGTCTGGGCCAGCGCTAGGGATTCTGGTATCATTCAGGTTGTTATTCTTGAGCGGTGTAATGTATAGGATTTATGCTAATGTGCTGAAAAATCTGGTGACAGATTGGTGTATGAAAAAGGGAAAGATTCCGGACACGCAGTTTGGCTTCTTTCCAGGAAGGAGCACTCTGCATCCTCTGTTCATTCTGAGGCACCTCAAGCATGCTGCGAAAAAATTGAAGCCACGGAATTCTTCCAGATTGCACGTTGCTTTCATTGACTTTTCTCAAGCTTATGACACCGTGCCCAGACAGCAGCTTTGGTCTCACTTGCAGCGCAATGCAATGCCGACTCCTCTGCTCAGTGTGATCAGAGATATGTATGATAATGATGAGTACATTCTAATGGATGGTGAGAAAAGGGCGCGCGTGCAGCCATCGAACGGTGTTAAGCAAGGTTGTCCTTTGTCCCCCCTTCTTTTCTCTCTGTACATCAATGATATGGGCAGAGAGATAAGTGAGGGCATTGAGGGTGCTGTGACTGGTGATAGAGTGAATGGTGTGTCCCACATGATGTACGCTGATGACCTTGGATTAACTACGAATGACCCTGGTGAAATGCAGAAGATGCTGGACAGACTCCGTGTGTATGCCCAGAGAAAAGGGTTGACTGTAAACACAGCTAAGTCTGAGGTGGTGCACTTCAACAGTACGTCTGTCTCTCCTCTGCAGAATCCTTTTACGTATGATGGAGTGGTCCTTCCAGAGAAGGACAGGTTCAAATATTTGGGAGTGCTGTTGGATAAAAAGATGGATTTAAAGGTAGCTGAGGAGCATGCGGTGCGGCCTTATATGGCTGCACAGAGAAGGATTTCGGAGTCTGCCAAGGGTCATGACCTGAAAAACAGGCCTCATGCTATGCTCTGGTTGTCCAAGGTGTATGGCATTCCTGCTGGGATGTATGCGTGCCAGGTGTGGGGAACTCATTACTTGAGAGAAGGCAGTGAGTTTGAGAGTCAATTGCAGAAAAGACATCTGTGTTCCTTGAGGCGCATTCTTGGAGTAAAGAACAGTACTACAAATTGGCCGGTGTTGAGAGAGTGTGGCCAGGAGCCTCTGCAGTTCTTCTGGTTCCGTGCCTCCATCAAGTTTTTTAATAGCATGCTTGACTCCAATAGTGAAGTCTTGCGTCGTGTGCTGAGGGCTGATTTAAGTCTGGCTTCTTTTGATTCCTCTTGCTGGTCTGCTGAAGTCTCTAATGCTTTTGGTGGGATGCGGAATGGTGATTCGTTCAAACAGAACATGCTGAGAGCTGAGAAAATCCCCATGCAAGAGTTCATTGGTGATTTGCGATACAGACAGCAGAAAGTGTGGAGAGGGGCCGGTGTTTTTTGTCCTCGTGCAGTTAACAAGAAGGCAGTGGCGTATCATAAGTGGTGTGGGAATTCTGAGAGTGGTCCCAGAGGTGCTCCTTTTTGTATCCCCTCGTATCTGTTCAAGGATTTGGACAAGCATGTTTTGAGAAACATTAGCAGATTTAGATTGCGTGCTCATCACTTGAGAGTGGAGTCTGGTAAATGGCTTGGGGGTTCAAGTATCTGTGATAAGTGTGAGTGTGGGGAAGTCCAGGATGAAAAACATGTGCTTTTCTTTTGCAAATGTACTGAGGTGCGCGAGCTACGCACGAGATACAAGGACCTTTTTGAGGAGATGTTTAAGACTTTGCGTGTGTTTGCTCCGCCTTCAAACGCTGACTTTATTCCATTCTTGGCTTGCCATCATACTATCACTGATTCTGAAATCAATGCTTTCATAAACCAAGACTCATACAGACTTCTTAGATTTGTGTCAGACTTGGTCTCAATTTTTGATACTGGTTGAGCTTGTTTCACCAGCTGCCATCAGCCAGAGTCTCGGGCTGTAGGCCACCATTGTAAACCCTTGTAAACCCTTGTTATTCTTGAGGCTAGCCTGATACTTAGCAATGTTATCTGCGCATTCATTCCCATCTATTCCAGCATGAGATTTGACCTTATAGAAAAAGATGCGACCTCGAGAGGTGCGGGCAAGGTTTGAGATTGTCTTCAAAACATCTCCTTGTACATGATGCCTGTGCTTCTCTGGATACAGGATTTGCTTTCTGAGTTGGTGAAGTGAGCTGAGGCTGTCTTTGGCAACATGTGTATGTTACTGACTGAGTGCAGCAGCAATTGCAGCCAGCTCAGCTCTTCCTATGGTGTTGGTAATACCAGCGCCATTGGGTTCAACTAGATTTTTTGAGTCACTCATAGGATGATACACTCCTGCTCCAATAACTGTCTTGCCGTCCTGAACCTGGCAGCTGCCATCTGTGTAGGCCCAGGACTTCCAATCTGCAACACTGAGCTGGAGATTTGATTGGACTGACAAGGAACAGGGGCAGTTATGTCTGCGGCTTGTTTATGGGGGACCTCGTCAACTTGTTTCTTGTCTAGGGGAAGCTTTTAACATCTACTTATACTGGGCGCGTAACGGGGTGCCTTGCGTTACGGATGCGGTCGTTGCTCACATTTTTAACGTATCACTTGGCTTCTGGAATATCCTTGGCTATAACTTTGAGCCAGGTAGGGTTCTGGTTGTTCAAGTAAACTCTAGCACCAGTATTCCAGACTGCAATAATTTGTAAGTCCCAGGTATGCTGAGGGACAGTAATTTCCTGGCTGGGCCAGGATTGGGGATCGTCATATGTAAGTTTACCTTTTGGAATGGTCCCAAGCTTGCAGCAAAGATGCGGGTAGGCAGTGAGGATCTTCAGTATTGTAAACTGGGTTCTCGCTTATTCGGTCACGGACAACAGACATTTACAACACGATACATGCAAAAGCACTTGCGACGATAGGGTACAGCATGTGCTTTGAGGTTTTCCTCACACTCTTTATGGATGCTTAGCAACCATCCTATTATGCCATGCTGACTTTCCTTCCCACCGGCACCCCAGAAGTCGTGCTTGTCCGCCTGGGCATCGAGATCTTGGCCATGGCGTTTGACAGCACCCCAAATGCAAAGTGCTGGCCTTTGGGTGATGCACAGCCCCCATAGCTGCCGCTGCACAGGCCATCCTCTATGGTTGGCAAGGCGTGCTGCTCCATGCCAAATTTGCGGCCCCAGGGGTATACATGGCAGGGCCGGCGCCGCCAGGACGCAAAACCTACCACCGTGGCAGCTACCAACAGCATTAGCAGGAGCAGCAAGCAGATGAGGAGGCCTGCAGGGGCAAGGACGGAGAGCAGGAGCTGCAAGCGGATGAGGGAGTCTGCAGGGGCATAAAGGGAGAGCAGGAGAAGCAAGCAAACAAGGAGGCATGCAGGGGCAAGGATGGAAAGCAGGAGCAGCAAGCAGACGAGGAGGTCTGCAGGGGCAAGGAGGGAGAGCAGGTGCAGCAAGCAGACAAGAAGGCCTGCAAGAGCAAGGAGGAAGGCACTGACTGCTTGGTGCTCCAGACTAAGCCCAGAACGTGGGATAGCATGTGAGGCTCACGCACATACGCACGTATTGACTTGCACGCTTGGAAAGCCCCCTTACGAGGGAACGAGCGCCTGCTCCTCCGCATGTAAACGAGGCCTTAATTTGTTGATGGAGACCTATGGAGACTATGGGCCAGAGAGACGGTCATCACAGCCACACTTCTTGCGTAAACATCTCGGCACTAGCAAGGCCATGCCAAGGATGGTCGACTATAAAATGAGCCTGGACAGAATTATTTTCAAGTCTGTCCAGGCTCCTTTCATCAGACCGGCCCGCTTCTCTCCATCCATTGCTCCCCACCTGCAAACACAGACTCACCAGCAATTGCTGGGTAATGCGATGGTTGACCCAGGTGATGGCCCTGGCATCTGAGGTGCGCAAACAAGGTAATGTGGTGGCCGACCCACATGATGATCCAACTCACCAGCAAACAGGGTGATGTGGTGGCTGACCCAGGTGATGGCCCTGCCATCGGAGCCGTGCCAACTGCTGCCCTGGATGTGCTTGAAGCACTGGTGGCTGTACAGGTCTGGTGGCAACACAGCCAGGCCCTTACCAGCTCCATGCAAGGCGTATTGAATGGTCACAAACATGGGGCCTGTGGAGAACATCACGGTGGCGTACCTGCGAGGCGTGTAGAATATTCCCAATCATTTCATTTGGGAACCCACTGTTAGTGTGTTGCCAGCCCAGGGCCGTGCAAGGCGTACTAGATGGTCACAAACATGGGGCCCATGGAGACCATCACGGTGGCGTACCTGCGAATTACTCACAAACAAAGGCCCGTGAGGAATGTTACAGTGGTACACCCGCAAGGTGTATGGAACATTCCAGATCATCACATTTGAGAACATATGTGGAGTGCGTCTGTCAGAGTGCGCCAGTGAAGTTCAAAACTGAGAGCAGGATTCACGCTTGCGCTTCTCAAGGCATCTGTCCAAACCACATGCAGCCCCAGCATCTTTTTCCTCTTCTGCGAGCAGCGTGGACACTAACGTACGGTGCCAGAACACACGAACGTCTCTGGTGACCCATTTTCAGCGTAAACTACAATAATGGAATGCCAGAATGGGTGTCTCTGGCGACCTAATGCCTGCTGGCACTGAACAGGTCGGCTCACAGCACCTGTCTAAAACCATTGAACACACGTTTGAGTGGCATTCATGCAGATGCAGACCCTGTCTCTCCACACTGGGACATACATGAAGCCTGCCAGCGCCCGCTTACTTGATCCTGCCTTTCTATACTGGCACACACATCAAGCCTGCCAACGCCCGCTCACTTGACCCTGTCTTTCCACACTGGCACAAGCATCAAGCCCGCCAATGCCCATTCACTTGATCCTGCCTTTCTATACTGGCACCTACATCAAGCCTGCCAACGCCCACTCACTTGACCCTGTCTTTCCACACTGGCACATACATCAAGCCTGCCAGCGCCCACTCACTTGATCCTGCCTTTCTATACTGGCACATACATCAAGCCTGCCAACGCCCACTCACTTGACCCTGTCTTTCCACACTGGCACAAGCATCAAGCTTGCCAACGCCCATTCACTTGGTCCTGTCTATACTGGCACAAGCATCAAGCCTGCCATTTCCCATCAAGCCTGCCAACGCCCACTCACTTGATCACTAGCCACTTGTTCCATGCACGGAGCTTTTGTATAAGCCGCAGTGTGAAGGGGTCATGTTGCTTGGCGACCATGATGTCATTGCTAACACCTGCATGTGCACAATCATGCTTAATTTCACATATGCTCACACCTTCTTGTGCGCAAGGACACATGCTTTCATGCATGCTCACACCTGCTCGTGCGCAAGGACAAGGAGCATTCTCATACAATACATGAATTGGGCATACCTTTGCATGGCACACTCTCTAGCCCCATCAGGCTTGTCACAGCACTCACCAAACCCAGCATACAGTACACGATATACAAGCAACCTCCATAAGCACCAAGCAGCTAACTGCTCTGTGTATATAATGTATGCCCTGTCCTTTTCAAACTTATAGCTTTGTGATCTCTGCCCTTGTAGGCGTTCACTCCACAGAGCACATCATTACAGACAATCAAGATAGAGGGCATTGCTTGCCGATCAGAGGAAATTAATATATCCTCTGGAGCTTGCTAGCAGCACCTATTGGTGTTGTCTTGGGCGCGACAAAGTCGTATTGGAGAAGGAAGTCCAGGCGCTCCTTGCAAGCTATGTCGAGGTCCTGCCAATCAGCGTTGAACATTTAGATGCAGGAATTGAAGAACACAGCAGAGGATTGTTCAAAACAGGAATGGAAGAGGAAAGCAAAATCATGTATGTGTGTGCTCCCCTTTGCCGAACAGCAAATGAGGGCTGAACAAGAGCAGACAGAAGAAAACCAATAAGCTAGGGTTGGTTTTGCTTTCCTTGGATGAGCTTTGCTTAAACAGCCTAGGCAGATATGGAGGGACGTATGCATGTAAAGATGAAGGTAAGCAGGCATGTGCCCTTCTCCTCTCCTTCAAGTGCAGCTTCTCATAATCTTAGGCCCCCACTGATAAGTAGCATTGCCAACTTCACAGTACAACATTGGCGCATTGGCCACTTTAGCTCGAGGTTGCTGACATGGATTTTCAAACAACCACCTCTTAAATCATAGACAAAGCACAAAGTCAACCGCACAGCATTGTATATGAGTGAAATCAGCATAGAAGCTGACAAGATCCCAACAGGATTTACAAAGGCCACGAATTAAAGTGTGCCTTGAGGCACTTTTTATGGGCTGGAGAGCCTCACATCTGAAGACTCAAACCAATTTCCCATTTTCTTCCAAATTCTTTCCCAAAATCACGACCTGTCACAAGCTGCCACTTACAATGTAGATGCCACCGTATTCATACAGCACAAAGTATCTGAGGGCGTCAGCGCGTTGAATCCCATGGGGGTAAGACTGGAAGGTTTTCAGGAACCAAGGGTACTTAGTGGCTATGAGCTGCACACAAAAAGAATTGGAGCAGGTCAAGGGGAAGCAGTGGGCTTGCTATTTGGGAACAATCAGGAGACATCCATCTGTGAGGACAAGAGCAATGCACCTCTGAAACAGATTAACCTGATGTTATTTGAGAACACGCATGCGCGCGCGATTCAATTTCATGCTCAGTAGAGGCACCAACCTGCTCTGCATCCTCATCCGTCCACAGCTTGTACTCATAGTCTTCATGCAGCTTTTGGCAGCTCGCCTGCGCCAGCTGCCATTGCTCTGGCACATGTCTGTTTTTCCATGTCTGATGAATGCGGCGAGGCACTCGTGGGTTGCTACTTGAGTGAAAGTATGGTGCTACTTGAGCAAGATGGCTGCTCTGCCACTCCCACCACCCAATAGCGTACAGGGTGCTGAATAGCACTGAGGCATACTTATAGACCAGGACAGCTGCAAGGACTCCGAGCAGCAGCCTGTGTATGCCATGCAGAGGTGTGCAAGCGTTCTTAATTGTGCAAGTGTTTCCAGCTGCTTCGTGCGTGCATGTGTGTGTGTGTGTGTGTGTGTGTGTGTGTGTGTGTGTGTGTGTGTGTGTGTGTGTGTGTGTGTGTGTGTGTGTGTGTGTGTGTGTGTGTGCGTGCGTGCGTGCGTGCGTGCGTGCGTGCGTGCGTGCGTGCGTGCGTGCGTGCGTGCGTGCGTGTGTGTGTGTGTGTGTGTGTGCGTGTGTGTGCGCGTGCATGCGACCATTGCATGGGATAGTTACAGGGAGGATCCTTGATGTCTTGCTAGCCTCAGCGAATGTTGATAGGACAATCTTGATGGATCCAGTCCGCACCTGGTCCTCCTCATATGCAGGTCTACATCAACAAATGATTCCACAAGCCACTTTTGCCCTCATGCCTGGCTTCAGTGTACTCAAGATCAATTACTTTTCGGGAGAAAGCGAAAACAGAAAAGCAACCTACAAGTGCGTTAAATCAAATATAAGTGTTAAAACAAATTGAGGAAGCCTCATTCATCTTCTCTAAGTGAGAGTTCTTAGACTTCATCTGAGGGATATTGAATAATTCAAAAAAAGTAAGCAGGTTTCTGCATACATGGGGATAGACAGAAGAGGAGGTGCTACGAGGCATGCACACAGCCTGGTTGGATGTAATTGAAGAGCCTGAATTGGCTCAGAGAAGTTACATCAGTGACTAAAAACATCCATGGATACTTTCATGGTAGTGCAATGATAGAGGAACCACTCACAGCGTACAGCGAACCAATAGGTCCCCAATGGCATGAGGGTCCGCCATTCCAATGGAAAGAGGGTAGAGCAGCACGAGCTGAGGCTGCTTTCCAAAAGGCACGAGATGCCACTATAAGGTAAGGCAGTTAAAGTGCTCAGGTGTTTGCACGCACATGTACATGCACATGCACAAAGGCAGGCCAAAAACTGCCCACGCCTGTGGTCTGTAGGGCAGTCGCCTTTCGTTGTTTGCAGCATGCATCAGCTGGTTGTTCAAGCTTTCTGAGGCCTTTCCTGCATTATTATACCTTGTCCAACATTGCTTCTCCAACGCCGGACCTGACTGGACAGGGCCTGCTCGGATAAAGCACAAAAAGAAACCGAGGATGCCCAACGCATCAAGGATTTGGAGTCTCAAACCAAGGCACAGATCGCCAAGGTTTCCCGCTATGAAAACTGCTGCCGGCTCACCAGGTGCGACAGATGAACTGAACAAAAGGGCGTACGCTCTATAAAGATGGTGAGAAGAGGCGTCGTCCTGTACTCATGCTCATGTGTCTCTCTGGTTCAAATGGTGTCACCTGTATGTATGTAAACTTGCAAAAATGTGGGCAAGCTTGTGCATGTGCACAAATTCACAAATTTCAAAAATTCTCTAGTAAAGAGCCTCATTAGGACTGATTAGGACAATGGGAAAAAGGCAGTGTGAACACTCCCTACATCAATTGACAAAAAGAAGCGTTTGGCTCAAAAAGCTGTGAGTCTCCTTACCAAAACTAAAACACTGTGTTTTTATTTAACAAAGCTGGCTTCCTCATGCAGGGCATAAAGGCAAACACTTTCACTCCCTGCACATTGCACTCCTAGCATCCCTGAGAGAGCATCACTCTTTCAACCCTGGGAGAGCATTTTCCCACCCTGATGATGCTGAAGAAGATCTTGAAACTTATCAGCTGACCAGGACTGGTGAACTCAAGTGGTGATCTCAGCAGGAAATCCTTCGATCATTCTGTTTGAGCTTGCACCTCAATCTCATCACCTGCGCACAGGGCATGTGTAGAAGAGGCTGTCACAAAGGCAGTGTCTGACACCACTGCTGCCACAAACCCACCAGAGCATGCCCTGCGCTTCCCTCTGTACACCATCCTGCGGCCACTGGTGGTGCTGGCAAACCCAGGTATGTGCCCAGCAACTTTTGAACTGTTTTTTGCCCTCGTGGCCGGACCTCTATGCTCCTGCTGGCACATTCGACACTTGCTCACATGCCAAGTAACCAGCCTCAACATTTTTTTAAACTAATCTCTGCAGGCTTAGACCTACCTCTGGCTTTATCGTGCAGCGAGAGTCCATCATGTCTTGGGAAAATGCTACACATGAGCTCCCTTTTGTACCTCCACTTTCTGTGTTGCTGTTCGCCTCCACCTGACAATGCACTTGCTCAAGTGTTTGCTCGAAAGTCAGCGTGATATGTAATCCTAACCCTTTCCATTATTTCTAACAAGCCTCAACCTTAGCCATTCTCAGGATCTGATCAGAGCTATAAAAGAAGCCTCCCAAAAATTGCGCAAAATTACTTGGGCCTAGCTTTCGAGGTGCATAAACGGATCGTTGCTCAGTCAAGGAAAGCTTCGTCATAACCTGCTACATCCCTTCTCGCCCACCGCTATTGGAAAGCCCTCTATGTGCCTTCCACGTGGCTTGCTCCCCCCAGATCCTCGCCCAGCCCTCAGTGTTTGAGCTGATCATTGTCTTAGTCATGGGATGCTTGTCTTTTCTTGCCAACTGACCTGTACCTTCCTGGTGCCTCACCTTTCTCAGCAATAATTACAAATGGTTACTGCTGATCTGTGCACACCAGGTGCCTCGCCCTCCTCAGATCCCCCGGCCCCTGCAGCCAACACAATGCGTCCGCTCTTTGCCAGCCGCACCATCAGCCAGAAAGGTGGCAGCAGCCCACGAGCCCAACCAGGACTTGGTAGCCCCAGGGTTCCAGACGGCGGTGGGGGCACAGGGGGCTCCTGCTCCCAATCGCACCCAGAGGATGAAGGCTGTGGGTTTGCAGAGGCACTGTTTGTGAGGGGGCTGGTGTCCACACTCATGGCCAACGCATCAGTGCTGAGTGATGCTGGTGTCGTGGGGGGGGAAGCAGGCGGTGCAGGCGAAGGTGTCGCAGAAGCAGGAGCAGGACCGGTAACAGGGGTTGGGGCTGCACCAGGGGCAGGCGCAGCGCAAAGAGGAGGACTAGAGAGAGGGGCATCTGATGGCAGAAGCAGTGAGAACAGTAACTGGGCCAGGCAGCTCGTGCGCCGGCAAAGCACTCTTCGATGGAGCGATCCAGGAAATCAGCAGCAGCGCCAGCAGCAGCAGCAGCAGCGGCAGGAGCAGCAGCAGCGGCAGCAGCAGCAGCAGCTAGGGGCTGGGCAGTGCAGCAGAACAGAGAGTGAAACTGTATGCCACAAGGGGTTTGCCCCACTAATGGCAAAGGGCTGCCGGGCCACAGACCTGGTGTGGTGGGATGCTGTGCAACCCAAGATGGCGATGCCAGACACAGTATTGGCCAGGTAGGTCTCTCTCTCTCTCTCTCTCTCTCTCTCTCTCTCTCTCTCTCTCTCTCTCTCTCTCTCTCTCTCTCTCTCTCTCCTCTGTTTCTATTAATGGTTTTGGGGTTGTAGCATTGTGGCGACCAAGGGTGCTCATTTCAAATTACTGTGTAGCACAGCCCAAAGATGAATTTAAATAAATAAACTATGATGCAAAATGTTTTTCAACTGTAGGAAGGGGCCGTTTGAAAATGATCCCCTGTGCTACAGCAGTGAGGCAAAGCCAAAAGTCCACTTCTGCCAGCTCCTTAAGGTATACTCCCAGGTTAAGCCAAAAATTCAATCCAGTCACTGCTTTGGTCATCGCTGAGCTCTATGAGCATCAGCACTGCTGATACTGCTGATGCCAAAAGAGTTGCTGCTGGAACTTGTTTCTCAGAGTGCTGCTTGCTGCTGCTGCTGCTGCTGCTGCTGCTGCTGCTGCTGCTGCTGGCAGTGGTGCAAGCTCTGCTGCCTGCGTGCTTGCATGACCTGCTGGGGCACTGTCCACTGCTGGTGCTGGTGCTGATGCTACTGATGCCAACAGAGGTGCTTGTGGTGGTGGTGCTGCTGCTGGTGGGGCTTAGGGGGCAGGGGAGAACTCAAGTTGCCACCGCAGGGGCCTTTGCTTTAGGTCTGACTTGTCCTTCTTCTTGCTCTCTGCCATATTGCCATTTACAAAACATATTATACTTGCCGACCGCAAAATACATTATACTTGGCAAAGAAGGGTGGTTCACAGAATTTTCAATGTCGCCACATGGCGACGAAGGGTGCTCCCTCATTGCCACCAATTGCGATCAAATGCGTCTAAAATGCGACTCACCGCCCCTAATAGAAACATGGTCTGCCTCTCTGTGTGTGTATGTGTCTGCAACATATTTGGGGAGCAGTCGAGATGTATGAGGATTGCACCTGCTTCACCAACACAAAGTTCAAAGAAAGGCTGAGATTAATACCTAAAATTTAGATTTGTCATCTTCCTCAGCCCCCTCGTTTACACAACTTGTAGAGCAGTAAAGGTGGCATAGGACTCCATTTTAATTTGAGGGAGGGGAGACCTGTGTAATTTCCAGGTTGGCTCAAAGGCCCAATATGCTGTTCATTTTGCTGTGTTTTGTGTGCTATGTCTGCAGGACTGATCAGCTGCCTGCCTTTCAAAGTCAACTTTGCTTAGAGCAGAAATCATTGGTTTTTCCTTTTCTGCAGGCTGGAGGCTCTGCGGTCCTCTGCGGTGGCAGTGCTGGTGCTAACACAGGCCTATGTGACCAGCAAGATCTTCCCACATGAGCGAGACATGGCCATGGCAAGGCTAGTGGCTGCTCAACGGGAAAGATTGGGTCAGTCCCTGCGCCTTCTTCTTCAGCGGTGCTGTGAACAGAAGTGCAGGAGAATTTGCTTTTCCTTGATGCATGTCTAGGGTTAGCCAATTATAGACATCCCATATTTTTCCATGGCTCCCTGCAAAAAATTGGAAACAAACGGCAGATTTAAACGGAGTTGGCCGACCCTATGCGTGTCAGATGGATGGGTGTACTCAGGCCAATGCAGGGACAGGCATACTGCTGCATTGGACATGCTCAGGCAGGTGCCTGTGTCCATAAGGCCATGTCCATAGGTCTGTGCCATGTCCATAGGTCTTTGTCCATAAGGCAGGTCCATAGGTCTGTGTCCAAAAGGCAGGTCCATAAGGCAGGTGCCTTGTGTCCATAAGGCCATGTCCATAGGTTTGTGTCCATAAGGCAGGTCCATAAGGCAGGTGCCTTGTGTCCATAAGGCCATGTCCATAGGTCTGTGCCGTGTCCATAGGTCTGTGTCCATAAGGCAGGTCCATAAGGCCATGTCCATAGGTCTGGGCCATGTCCATAGGTCTGTCTCCATAAGGCAGGTCCATAAGGCAGGTGCCTTGTGTCCATAAGGCCCACGTTCTTGTACCACTATGGCCCACGTGGGCCTTGTGAGGTGCTGCATGCTGTTGCGGCTTTCCACAAAGCACTGCCAGGGTTTTTTTGCATCACCTCTCCGGCTGGAGCCGAGGCTACCACTCTTGAATGAGTCCCTCCTGCAGTTTCCTCATTTGGGCTTTCAGCATTCCTACCCCTTTTCTGCCAGCTTGCATTTCCTGAAGAGTGTGATGTACTGGAGCTGCTCTTGATTTGCAGACCGAAAGCAAAGGGCTGCTCCTGATTTCCAGATGGTATTGTAAGGCCTGCTGTACCTGATGGGCAGGTCCGAGCTTTACCCCAGTTGTAAGGCTTGTGATGCTTGCGTTTCTTGCGATCCTTGGAGGACAAATGACTATACTCAACTGACTCACAGATCAAGGATTAACCCTGGTCGTGCTGCTCATGATAGTGTTGGAAAAAGACTCCTGCACTTGGCGTGCAGATCAGAGCTTCACCTGGTCACCTGGTCACCTGGTCATGGTGCTTGCACATTCTTGCGATCGTTTGTGAGCAAAGGTCTGCTGCATTATTACCCGACGTGCAGGTCAGAGCTTCACCCTGGTTGTGATCCGCCTGGAGTGTATGGACCCCAACAGCAAGGAAGGCCATTCCAAAGCCTGCCCTCCTCCGCCTCATTTCGGCCCCCTGCCCACCCCGCCCCCTCGGCCCTCTCCCCCAGAGTCTCAGCCCAGCCTTGACCCCACGCGATCCTCTGGGCCGTCTGCTGTGCTGGCCACTGAGCCAGAGCTCCCATTCCCTTTTGTGGAGGTGCTTGTGAGCTCAGAGGTGGGACAGACCTGTGCTGTGCTTTGATATGAGCTCACAGATGTGAGCTCAGGGATAGGATGGGCCCGTGCTGTGCAAAGATGTGAGCTCACGAATGTGAGCTCAGAGGTGAAATGGGCCCATGCTGTGCATTGTCTGTGCAAGCTTGTGGACAGGCATGAGGGTGGTATCGTCTTTGTGTGTCTGCCCTTGATCTTATAGCCTTAGTGAACCACACCAGTCTGCATGTCTAGATTAAGGGCACTAGGCGAAGGCTCAACCATGCGTAGGGTTATGTCAGGGATTATATAGCCGCCAAGCATGCTTCCATGCTCTACTCTGCAACAGTCAAGTTTACAGGTTGCGACCAGCCTCCGCAGAGCCTGGAATTTTTTTCGTGCAGTCCACAATCTATTGTTATCATCAATCGGGTTGGACAGGCTGCAGATTCCTTGCAGCTTCCATTCTTATCTCGGCACGCCCTGATCGAACAAATACAGTCAAGCATGACTTCGTGCCTTCTTGTGCTGATTCACCAAGAATGGCAGCTTTCTGCCGGTCTGCCATCTTTGGGTGGTAGGGCTCACCTCATGTGCATCTAACTTTGTACGTGGCTATCAAGCTTCTGCCCATACAGCTGACCACCCTCTGTGCCCATGCCCAGATTTTGTACCCTGGCATTGCAGGGTCCTCCGGAAGCCCAAGTTGCAAGGGCAGTGGCGGCTATACGTGATGCGTTAGCGCCAGCAGGGGTGAGTGTGTGTTGAGCGGTCAGATGATGCATGCTAAGAGAGGAGCTTCATTTGGTGACATTTCCTACGAGTGACACTGGATCTGAGAGACCATGCCTGAGCAAAGTTAAATTGGCCTCCAGAGCAACAATTGCTTATGACGCAGCGACTCCGTGCATGACCGCATGTACGAATGGCACTTCAATTTCTGGCTTGCTGCCTGTAACCCACCAAGCTTCTGAAGAGTATCATTAGCATGCCTGTGGCAGTGCACTGCTTGAGCTTTTGCACCATTCCTTGTGTGCAGCAACCTGTGCTGAACCCACATCTGCAGGTGGTGCTGCCTCCCACTGACCGCCTGCACGTCACGTTCTCCCCCGAAGATGCAGTTGCCAAGGCCCTGTCCAGCACACCTCCTCCTCCCACTCCCGCTTTCCGCTCACTGCGCACAGCACCCTTATCCAGCAGCAGGGTTATTGGCAGAGCTGGTGGTGGTGCTGGTGTTGATGGTGCAGCTGGTGGAGCAGCAGCAGCAACCGAGCAAGCCGAAGCAGCCTCAGCAGGGGCAAAGCTGTTGAGTGCTGGAAACGAGACTGAGGGAGGGGAAGGTGGCTCAGCTGCTCAAAGGGCTGCTGCTCCTGCACCTGCTCTGTCTCCATTTGCTGCTGACAGAAGCAACAGAGCATGGCAGGCGCTGCAGTTTGGCGCGCAGAGCGTGTTTGGCTCTGCATGGGCTCATGGCACACAAGATGAGGCAGGTGCCACAGCTCAGCAGATGGAGCAGCTGGCGATGGACAGCCAAGGCGTACCTCCTGCTGGCAACACGCGCACTGTGCTCCCTGCCAGCCGGCTGCGGAACAGCCTTATGCGGTTAGGGCTGACCTCCACGCGGGGTGCACCAGAGGATGATGATGCACTGAGTAGGGTGGCGAGCTCCTCTCTCATCGATGGTGAGTGGTTGGCGCGAGGCGCTTACACACTCCATACGGACCCCAAGTACTAGTCAGGCTTGTGGTGAGGCTGAGCAGGGCCCACATGTGTCATATGTGTGTGCTTCATACTTGCCGCAAGGTCAGGCTCGTGTTGGGGACAGGCAGCGCTCATTTGTGCCTCATATGTGCCTCATATGTGTCATATGTGTGTGCTTCATACTTGCTGCAAGGTCAGGCTCATGTTGGGGTCGGGCAGGGCTCATATTTGCCTCATGCCTCATATGTGCTTCATACGTGCTGCAAGATTGGGTGGGCTTGTGTTGAGGCTGGGCAGGGCTCATATGTGCCTCATTTGTGTGTGTGTGTGTGTGTGTGTGTGTGTGTGTGTGTGTGTGCGTGCGCGCGCGGGCGCCTCACGCATGCCTCATATGTGCTTCATATGTGCTGCAAGATCAGGCTTGTGTTGAGGCTGGTCAGGGCTCATATGCGCCTCATTTGTGCATGTGTGTGCCTCATGCGTGCCTCATACGTGCTTTGTATGTGCCGAAAGATCAGGCTTTTGTTGAGGCTGAATAGGGCTCATATGTGCCTCATTTATGATCTAAGATGAGGCACATGATGAGGCTGGACAGGACGGTATGGGCTGCATTTCAGCCATATCATGGGGTGACACAGGCTCATCTCCAAAGCCTACTTGCACAGGGCCACGAGCTGAACACCTTTACTCTCACTGTCTGCTTTGCCATGCTAAACAGAGTGCTTTAACAGGCTAACCCAAAGAGCTGTCTGCATTGAGCCATTATCTGCTCCTTACCACTGTCTGCTTAGCCTTGCCTCTTCTTCAATACCTGGGGGGTCGCACTCCTCTTCCTCAATATTTCGGGAGTCGCACTGGAGCCTTTCTACTTGGTACAACCCTTGAGGGGCCATGCGCCACTTGGTCACCCTCAACCCCATCGTTCTTGCTCATGCCTACCTGCGTGCCTGCCTCTGCTTTCCATGTCCCTATCAACCTGGCGCCACTTGGTCACCCTCAATCTCATCGTTCTTGCTCATGCCTACCTGCGTGCCTGCCTCTGCTTTCCATGTCCCTATCAACCTGGCGCCACTTGGTCACCCTTAATCCCATCGTTCTTGCTCATGCCTACCTGCGTGCCTACTTGCCAGGTCCCTATGAGCCTGGTGCCAGCTGGGTGGCATCTCATTCCTTGATCCTGCCAACCAGCAGCGTGAAGCCCCTCATGGAATGGAGCTGCCATGATGTCCAGGTAAGGCCGCACACAATAAGGCACATAATGAGGCTGACATTTTCAGTGAAAATATCTTTTTGGGTGCTCAATGATGGCGCTCCACAAGCTCACATCACCAATCCTGCAGGTTCTGACATGTTGCTGGTGCTATGGTTAGGCTTTGTACAAATGGTGCTCGCAACGGCCCATCGTAACCCAATTTCAGTGAGAAAATAGAGCGCCCTGTGCTTGGAACGCGCTTCCATTCACATCAGGCAGCTGGTCTTGTTGATGGATGTGCCCCGCTGCCACAGGTGTGGGTGTCTGCCCTTGGAAAATCTGTGGCCGATGCTGCTGCACAGCCGTTGCTGCTGTACAGCATCGATGGGTCACTACTCCATCTGGCCAGCCCGGCGGATTTAGAAGTGCTGCTGGGTGTGGGTGCAAGCCAACTGCTGAAGGCTTCGTTAGCCAGGTGTGTAAAGCTCATGCTAGCAGGTGCTAGATCGGAAACTGGATGCAAGGCTGGTTTGACTGCTGAAAGCCTCGTTTGTAAAGCCTGTGCTGTCAGCTTTGAAAACTGCTGTATGAGAAGTTATGCAGGAGGCCGGACGTCCCATGAGGTGCCTGGAAGCATGATTACACCTTGTTTCTGCCCTTTCCTTGCTTCTTTGCTAGCTGTGCACTTCAATGCTCATACTTCACCTACTGACTCAATCTTGCCCTGGTATTAGCTGTGTCCGGTATTTTCTGGTTGACTCCAATTTGGACCGGCTCCGTTTGTTTCTTTGTAGGTTGCCTTTGCACAGATGCCCTATCTCAAGGAAGCAGCACCCTGGGACTTCGTTTGAAGAGACGCCTCTTTTCACGCTATCAGACCAGCAGCTGGAGCAGGTGGGGGTGAGGCATGGTGGAGGGGTGTGCCCGCAGCTGATATGATATGCATGTTGGAAGTCAAGTGATGGTCCCAGCTTGCGAGGTTAGAGGCAGAGTAACTTGGAAAGAACGGACAGCTTTGTCTGAACTTCTTTGCATCTGCTTTTAGGCAAGAATGGGTAGTCAGACACCAAAACTTGTCGCACCAATTTTCATGTGCATAGCAGGGCGCGCATACATACACATACATACGAGCACATGCATTTGTGCGTACTTCCAGGTTTTTGCGGATGTTGTGCGCTACTATGACGATGATATGTCAGGAGACCTTGATGTAGATGAGCTTGCAAGACTGCTGAGCGCCAGTGGCCTTGCTTTGGCCAAGAGGGAGGTGCGTCAAAAGCAGTTTGTGGTTATCGTTTTAAGAACCAGCTTCACAACTCGGTTACATGTTGCTAGTTCATAGCACCAATGGCCTTGTTTTGCCAGGAGGAAGGCGGGGTGAAAGCAACTCGTGGCTGTGTCAAGGGTCAGCTTGACAACAGTGCATGTTGCCAGTACATAGCGCCAGTGCCCTTGTTTGGGCCAGCAGGGAGGTGTGATGATTGCTTCAGGGATCAGTTCCCTGACTTAGAGAGCAGTAAACTGCTTAAGGATAATCTCTCTTAAGAGCGTTGAGTACTAGTACAATGCAATAAGGTGGGGCATTCATTTGCTTTTCATAGGGAGAGGAAACAGGGTGTGGCTGTGTGCTGTTGAGAAACCACTTGGATGGCTCATATTATGTGCATCTCCAAGGGCCAGTGGTGGCCTTAAAGCGAACGCATTTGTAAGGTGCAAAAGTAGCTGAAGGCAAACATGTAGGCAAAAGCTTCTGTAAGGGCGGATGATGACCCACAAATTTTCTTTGTTTTACAATGAGCCCTCGTAATTTTCTTATTGACGTGTGCATCCATGCAGAAGCTTAACTTATTCAACATGGTGGCGTAACAATTGCACGTGCTCTTTTTCAGTATGGGCTTGATTGCATCTGCACTGACTTTTTTAAAGATGAGAGGTGCAAATGTTCACCGCCTGATAAGGAATCTTGGTTTAATGCACGCAGCTGGACCTGGCGTGCGATATCTTTTTTCTCCGCACTGCCTGGCACACTCGACGTCTTTGTGCAATAATTGATTCTACTACCATTTTGCTATGTATGCACTCTGGCAAGGTGTGTGAGGTGCGAGATGAATATGACAACGATGAGGACAGCCGCTTGGACACTTTTGAGTCAGCTCAGCTGATGTGGGACTTGTGGAGGCTTCTGCTGGCCTCCCGGGATGCTGGTAAGTCCAACAGCTGTTGTAGAGGCTGTAGTATTGTGACTTGAGCTCGTTCAGACTGATAGAGGCTCCTGCTGGCCTCCCAGAAAGCCGGTGAGTGGCAGTGCGGGTGCTGGTGCAGTGCTGGTGAGTGGCAGTTTTGTTGCTGCTTGTTGTGGCAACTGGTGTTGTAACTTCTAGAGGTACCTGGTGTTGGAACTGGTAGAGGCTCCTGCTGGCCTCCCAGATTGCTGGAGAATGGCAGCGGTGTTGCTGGTGCAGTGCTGGTGAATGGCAGTGTTGTTGTGTCCGGCAGCTGCTTGTCCCGGCTATAGCTGGAGAGGCAGAGATTGAGGCAGCGAGGTGGAGGTAGAGCAGATGGAGGCTACAGCTGGTGAAATCGCCAAATACTACCTTGTTGTCCACTGTGCTCCCGTCCTGTTCACTAATTTAGGTAGTTGTTTGCTGCCAACAAAGCTCATCTCTAGTTTCCTTATGGTTGCTGCAAGAAAAAAGCAAGAACGTTGGGTCTGCTGGCACCACAAAATAAGAATACGTATAAGTAGGTACATATATCTGTCTTAACAATGGGTTGTTGGTGAGTTGAACAGTCCAGCAGGAGCTTTGACCATGAGCATGTTATGATTGTGGGCTCTTCAGCTGGACAGGAGCTTCAACCATGAGGGTTCCATGCTACTGTTCTAGTATTCTATGAGCTGGTTAAAGGAGGCGCTCTCTCTGACGTCAGAAGGTACCCCATGAGCTGACGTTATGAAAAAAGGAGGTACTCTCTCTGAAATGCTTAAAACGCTTGCAAAATATTTTTTCTGATGAACAATTGATAGCTGAAAGACGTGGCTCTAGAAAAATCACAAGCACAAGGAAGTGAGGAAGGTACATACATGACGCTCCAAGGATGTCACAAACATGAGTTTCTGAGACCAAAAACACGAGGAAGTGAGGAATCACAAATACGAGGGCTTTTGTTGGTGCCTCAAGCCTTAGGCAACAAATGCAACAACAGGTCTAGCATGCTGTAAAGAAAGGCTTGGCAGAACGAAGTCCTGAAACAAAACGCCAGCTCCAAAAAGTACCAACTCTACGAGTATGTTAGAGAAAACGTGACTCTGTAACAAAGGTATAAGATGCATGCACATGCTCGTAAGCGTGCGCGCGCACCCCCTCACACATACACACACGGACATACACACATGCACACATGTGCTCTGCAGCCGCGTGGAATGTGCCAGCTTCCAGCGGGGCGGAGCTCTGGGAGGGCACGACGGAGGAAGACAACGAAGCCGAAGATAGTACCAGCCTTGCGCACCATCGGTTGGAGGACCTCAAGAACTCTCCCTCCATGCGGCGCACCTTCAGTCAGCTCACGCACAAGACTTCTGGGGAGGCCAAGGGAGATGCGCATGCAACTGTGTGGCGGTGGGCGGCGGGGCGCGCAGCAAGCATTGCCAGGAGCCGCGCAGTGAGCCGCGCAGCAAGCAGGGCGATCAGCCGTGCAGGTATGCAGACTCATCACATGTAGCAGAACATAGGGCCGTGGCGCGTGTTTGCGTGTCCATTCTTCCTTGTGTTTGTACGTGTGTGTATGCTACAGCTGACACACATTGGTGTATGTTCATTTGGGATAAGCACACGCTGCTCCATTGTTGCCTGGGTTGCCTGGAACTGGCCAGGGAGACAAGTAGCAAGCAGGGCAATCAGCTGTGCAGGTAGGCACACTGAGCTCATGTAGCAGCTGGCAGTCAAGGACAATACGGCCTGCATTGCCAGGAGCCTTGCAGTGAGCCACGCAGCAAGCGCGGCAATCAGTTGTGCAAGTACACACACAGAGCACATATAGTAGTGTGTCATCGAGGCTTTCATTGCCTGGAGCTGCACGGGGAGACAAGAAGCAAGCAGGGCGTTCAGCCTTGCTGGTGCATGCGGGCATTGAGATCATTTATTGTCAGCAGTCAAGGAAAACAGGCAAAGGACCTGTGCTCAGATTAGATCACAAGGCAGAGAGCGCGCCCCAGAAGAAGTGCAAGTGGAAAACTCCTGTGCCTCTTCAGCCACGCACGCCCATGAGTGCAGGTGAGCGCATCATGCACACTTTGGCAGGCAGCATGGCGAGTCGTGCCAACAACTGCGCCCAGAGCCGAAACTCCCTGCCGTGTGCATGGCGCTTTCAGCACAAATGCATCATGCATACTCCCGCAGGCAGCATGGCGAGCCGTGCCAACAGCTGCGTCTAGAGCCAGGCCCCTTGCAGTGTGCATGGCACTTTCAACAAAATAATGCATCACGCATCCTCCCGCAGGCAGCATGGTGAGCCGCGCCAACAGCTGCACCCAGAGCCAAGCTCCCCGCAGCGTGCATGGCGCCATGAGCGTAGCTAGCAGCAAAGTGGGCCGTGGGGCCTTCCCAGGCGGCCTCACTGCGGAGGACCTCAGAATCCTGAATGCAAAATGGGGTGGTGGCGTGGGGGCCATCGGCACGCGGGCACGCACCCTTAGGCGCAGGGACAGCTTCAACAGCAGCGGCAAGCGCAATGAGAACTTGGCCTCTTACGGTTTGCCCACAAGTCTAGGGGTGAGCAGGAGGGGGACCCGAGAAGAGGGGGCGTCGTCAATAGCCGGGACGACGTCCGGCGCCGATAGTAGGAGTGTGATAGGGCGGCAAGGCAGGGTAGGGGTGCGAGGGTCAGTGCGATTGAGTGGGAGCACGGCTACATGGAGAACCAGCGGCACTGAAGAGGCAGGCGTGCCTCTGCGGAGGAACGTGTCCATTGCACAGGGGGACACACCCAGGAGTGTGACGGTGATGAGTCCGGGGTTGCCTGGCTCAGGGGTAGGGGGTAGCAAGGGTGGGGTGCTGAGCCAGAACTTACCCCAGGAGGGGCCGGCCCACGTGGCTTGGCCTGGCGTGGACAGGTTCCGGGGCGGGCTGAGGGGCTCAAGTAGGCGCAACAGCAGCAAGGGAAACAGCAGCGGGGGAGAGGGGTCGGGTTCAGAGAGTGGCGAGCAGGAAGCACACCCCCAGAAGGTGAAGCGGCTGCTCTCGCGCATTGTGAGCATGAGCGGGGCGAGCAGCCAACGCAGCCTTGAAGGAGGGGAGGCTGAGGCTATGACGCATCAGAGCCTGCTCAGGCTACAGAGTATGGGCAGGGTATCATTTGCCGTGAGGGACCGCGACATGCAAGATGTGAGTCTTGCTGTGAGCTGTGCCTGATTCGTTGAATGGGCAGGGTGCCATTGTAAGGGCAGGGGCGTTGTTTGCCGTGGGGATTGCGGCGTGCAAGATATGGATCTCGCTGTGAGCTGCGCCAGAATGGTGCGGCCCGAGTCGCTATGTGTCATTGTGAGCGTGAGTGTTAGGGCTGCCATGAGCTGTGTGCATATTGCAGGTATGCCATGATGAGGATTGCTCTCTTCTGTTGCCATGATGGTCGAGGAGGCCACCGAATTAAATGCACGTGGTTATGTAGGAATGTATGTATATTGCAGCGATGTGCTGAGTCGTGGTCTGTAAGGGCAGCTGTGCTGAGTGCTTCTCTCATTTGTACTCACACGGGCCCTCAGGATATCACTGTTTGCAGGTACCATATTTAGGCCTCACGAGCAAGCTTGCAATGCCAATCAAGTACAAACACTAAGTACACTTGCTTACTTACTGGCAATGGTGTATGACAGTCAGGGTTGGGTAAAGAGGGTTAAGCAGTAGCAAGAGAGGCTGAAAGAGCCTCTTTGGGGCCTCTTTGGCCCTATCTGGAGCCTAGCTTGCAAATGCGCGCAACCCCCTTTACCCAACCCTATTGACGTTGCCTCCCGGTTCATCCAGTCCATACATTGATGCATGTGTGCTCAGATACATGCAATAATACAGAGGGTGGCAGTGCACATCAACGCACACACATATCGGAGGCCAAACATTTGTGCACACACTGAGGCGCAGGGTGGCAGTAAATGCCAATGCATGCGTATGTGCACCAATGTGCAGGGTGGCAGCAATGTGTGTGCATACTTCAGCGCAAAGGAGTAGGTGGCAGCAGCATACATTAATACACACATGCATGCACGTGCACACACACATGAGCACGATATTGCGCATGGCAGCAAGCACCAATGCAAACACGAGCACAAATGCGCAGGGTGGCAGCAGCATGTGTGTGCACACTTCAGCACAAAGGAGTAGGTGGCAGCAGCATACATCAATACACACATGCATGCACGTGTGCGCACACAAACATGAGCACGATATTGCGCATGGCAGCAAGCACCAATGCAAACACGAGCACAAATGCACAGGGTGGCAGCAGCATGTGTGTGCACACTTCGGCACAAAGGAGTAGGTGGCAGCAGCATGCATCAATGCACACATGCATGCACATGTGCACACACAAATGAGCACAATATTGCGCATGGCAGCAAGCACCAATGCAAACATGAGCACAAATGCGCAGGGTGGCAGCAGCATGTGTGTGCACACTTCAGCACAAAGGAGTAGGTGGCAGCAGCATGCATCAATGCACACATGCATGCACTCTCATGCTCACAATGGTGCAGGATGGCAGCATCAGCCCCTTTGACCGCGACAACCACAGCAGTGTAGGGGGATCCCAAGGGCAAAGCAGCAGCAGCATGCCCTTACATTCCACGGGGAAGCCCACACTCATCATGCCCAAGCTGGGCATCACCCCCAAGTCCCTGCCTCCGCCTGGTGCTCACTCCACTTGTCACCTGAAGCCAGAGCCCCTGCCAGTGCAATCAGGCTGGTGAGTTGAAGCAAGGGGCCCTGCCAGTGCAATTAGGCTGATGAGTTGAAGCAAGGGGCCCTGCCCGTGAGTCAAGGCCAGGACCCCTGCCAGTGCAATGAAGCTGGTGAGTTCAAAACAGAGGCCCTGCCAGTGCAGCCCTGCCAGTGAGTCAGGGCCAGGACCCCTGCCAGCGCAATGAAGCTGGTGAGTTCAAAACAGAGGCCCTGCCAGTGCAGCCCTGCCCGTGAGTTGGTTGAAGCAAGGGGCCCTGCCCATCCAATGAGGCTGGGGAGTGCAAGTGGGCTGAGACCACTCATATGTGTGTCAGAATGATTGTGTGTCAACATGATGCTTGGTTGTGTGTCCAATGGTGACGTCTCAAAATGGTGCGTGGGCTGAGGCAGCTTGCAGGGCGTCAAGATGGTGGAGTGTCAACATGATGCGTGGTTGTGTGTCCAATGGTGACGTCTCAAAATGGTGCGTGGGCTGAGGCAGCTTGCAGGGCGTCAAGATGGTGGAGTGTCAACATGATGCGTGGTTGTGTGTCCAATGGTGACGTCTCAAAATGGTGCGTGGGCTGAGGCAGCTTGCAGGGCGTCAAGATGGTGGAGTGTCAACATGATGCGTGGTGGTGTGTGATGTGTGATGTTTGAGAGTGGTGATTCCTCAAAACAATACATACATGGCCTGAGACAGCTCACAAGCTAGTAATGATGAGGGAGGAAAAGGCAAGCCCAAGCTTCCTCCTTCTGCATCTCGTAGCGATCAGTGCCGCCCCTGTGCGTGTGCAAGCATCCCCTGTCAAGCATTCCCTGCCAAGCACAAGTATTCCCCATCTGTATTGTGTAGCGACCTGTGCCACCCCTATGTATGTGTAAGCACACCCTGTCAAGCATTTTCTGTCTGCATTCCCTGTCCGCATTCCCTGCCAAGCATCCTCTGTCAAGCCCAAGCTTCCCCCTTCTGCGTCTTGTAGCAACCGGTGCCACCCCTGTGCATGTGCAAGCATCCCCTGTCAAGCATTCCCTGTCAGACAAAAGCACCCATGTATGCACCTTGTGCAAGGACGAAAGCGAGTTGTGCCACCCTTGTGCAAAACAACAACCCCAGGGACATGCATCTGTGTGTGTTGTTGTAAGGGCAAGGCAGGCAAAAGGGAAAAAAGCGTTTACATGCAAAGGCAAGTGGGGTCTGTGAGACCCCAGGCCAGCACCATACCTGATCTTGCAGGGCGTCTGGATAAAGTCTGGTGGTAGGTGGCAGGTTATGGTCTGGGAAAAAGGTCTGTATCGTTACAATTGTGTCGCAGCCTTGCCTTAAAAGGTAGACCTTTATTGTGTGACCTGCATGCACTGGGGGCACTGGGTTTGCTCGAGCCTCCATACAATAATACGCCTGGAGGGGTGGCTCAGTGGCAGCGCAACACTGGAGTTGGGTGCTTGCGAGTGCCCCGACTAAAACTGTGGCAGGTACAACCGTGCCAGTGCCTGAAACACATTAATAAATAAATAAATGAATAAAGGCAAGGTCCCATAAGGCTCCTTAGTGTGCTCCTTATGATGCACATAACTCGTCCCAACTCCAATCTGAATAGTTTGATTCTTGACGTGGTCTGAACTTGCCAGTACGCGCTCATCCTCTGTGCGAATCACAGCAGCCAATTCCAAACAAGCCTCAGCCTGTCCTTGCTGACTTGATGTCCCCACTGCTGGTCTGGATCCTGCCCAGCCCAATGTGCTCTCACCCTCTGTGCGCTTCCACAACAGCCAATCCCAAGCACGCCCCAGGCTAGCCTTACTCGTGGCTTGAACCCTGCCCATGCCCAGTGCGCACTCATTATCTGGGTTGCACAACAGCCAGTCCCTTCAGGGCCTCAGCCTGTCCTTGCTGCTGGTTTGATGTCCCTGCTGCTGGCTTGAACCCTGCCAAAGCCCAGTACGCGCCCATCTTCTGCACAGTCCCACAACAGCCAGTCCCTACGGTGCCTGGGCCTGTCCTTGCTGCTGATATGATGTCCTTGCTGCTGATTTGGAATGTGCCCAGGCCCAATGCGCTCTCACCCTCTCGGTCGTACAACAGCCAGTCTCTGCGGTGCCTCAGCCTGAATTCCCAGGCCCCTCTCACTCTACCCACCCTTGGAATGCTGAGCATTCATGGAGCAAGTGTGAGAGGCACAGCAGCGTCGCAGTCCAAACGGCCCCTGCGCTTACAGGTTTGTTCAAGAACGAACGCACTGTGTTTATATGGGGGTGGGAGAGTTCTTGATAAGGTGGCACAAGAAAGAGTTGCATTCATTCATGCACGAAAACAATTTGTGGGCAAGAAAAACAGGACATGCGGTGGTGCGCTTGCCCAATAATGAGTGGCCAACACACAGGATTTGGGATTTTTCTCGCACAGAATTGCAATGACTAGGAAGCAAAAGGACCCCATAAGGCTCTCATCAGTGGAGAAGCAAAGATCCTGGGCTTGCATGCTGTGCTGTGCCTCAGTGCAAAGGGGCTGGAAGGACGTGATAGAGCACTCCTTTTATGGTCATGTGCCAGATGTATTTTCTGCCTTTCTCCCACTGCACGTGGTGTTGCTATTTGCCCAAGCTGTTGCTGCTCCGCTAAGACTATTCTTCCCGCAGCAATCACTCTGAGTCCATATCACATGTGTGTGTGTGTTTATTAAGCTTGGACTTTTTTTTTGTGCCTTGTGATGTGTATCCACCACAGAAGCACAATGGTTGACGTATTGTGCCGTAAAGCCAAAGCTCCGTTGATGTTTTTTGTATACAAGGCTGTGCATTGATCCTTTCAAAAGTCAGCAAGGGCATACGTTTTCAGACACTGGTGGTGAGGCCCTAGCTGCTCACTAGTAAAGGAGCCTTTCCTTATTGCAGGCAGCCAGATCTGGCATGCGAAGTCTTCAACTCTGACCTGTCATGCATACATGCAACCCACAAGTTGGGCTTGGAGGTGGTCCATCTTGACAAAGTAAAAGGAACATGCCATTGCAGGGTCTTCTGGGCAGGCGGTCTGACGAGGATGATGAAAGTGTGAATGGCTCCAGCCAAGGGTCAACGTTGGCAACAGATCTGGATGGTGTGTGTGTGTGTGTGTGTGTGTGTGTGTGTGTGTGTGTGTGTGCATTCATGCACTCAGCATTACTTTGCACATGCACCACAATGTATGAACATTCGTTCAATTGTGGGTTAGAGTCTGCCTGGGGCCAGGGGCATGTTGCAAAGCTGCTTTCTAAGTAAAGGTGGCGGTCAGAATCATCAAGTGGCTTGCGCTCTGCGCTGTTCACACTTTTGTGGGCGCTGACTGGATGTGGGTCTGCATCTTCCTGGTGTAAGGCCCAACCGGTTCACAAAAAAAGGCAAGGTTCTGGCTTTTGGTAAAGCTGGAAGCACTTAGTCATGGCCTAGTTTTATGTAGGCAGCCACGCGCTTTTGATATTGAAATATTGGTAATATTTCAGGAGCTTGCAAGGTGAACATTCTGAAAATTGCATGTGCTACAAATAATAGCCGCAACATCTAGCTCAGTGCTTCTTGTTTAAGGTACTCTGCTGATATTCTGCTGGATTTAACAACTACATCATCATTGTAGCTGCTGGCTTCATACCAACATTGCTGTAGCTGCTAAAGGTAAGAGCATCATCCATTCCCAAATGGTCTGAAGCTGCTTGTGATGAATGCTTTCTGATTCTTCCTCTGAAAACTGCTCACAGTGTTTGGAGACTCTGCGCTGACATCTGCGCGAATGCTGCGCGCTACATGTGGTGCTGAGGATCCAGCCAGCACCTTGAAATTCCTATGATTTTCCTTATAAACAATGCTTGCAATGTTTGGGGACTCTGCATTGATACCTGCACGAGTACTGCATGCTACGCCTGATGCTGAGGATCCGGCCAGCACCTTGAAGTCCCTCTGATTTTCCTTCTGAACGATGCTTGCAGTGTTTGGAGACTTTGCGCTGACATCTGCGCGAGTGCTGCGCGCTACATCTGATGCTCAGGACCTGGCCATTACCTTGAAGTCCACGCTGAGAGGGGCAGATCTCAGGCGTGTGGAAGCATTGACAGAGGACAAGCTCAGGGGCGCCCTAGTGGTGGCCATGGGTGAGTGGCCGGCAGCATTCCTGATGCCAGCAGTACCCCTTCAATGTTTGCTTCCTTGCGTTGATGGAGGAACTTCTCATAGATTTTCCCTGATGGTGGCACTGGGCAAGTGTCGTTTTTTTAAACAAGCTGTACAGGAGTCTAAGTAATGCCTAGGTGGTGGCTGCAGGTGAGTGACTGGCAGCGGTAATGAAAGCCCGAAGGCTTTGTTCTTTCATCTTTTCATGCATATTTTGTTTGCAGTGATGTGAAGCTGGCATTGAGACAGGGGAGTAGGGGCGACAGACCAATGTGTGAGCTGAGATACATCCAGGAGTGCCTATGCATGCACATACGTGCATACTGTCATTTAGGCATGTGTGCCCACACATTTGATGCAGTGTACTACACACACATACTCACATCTCGTGCACACAAACACACACGTTGCGTGCGCTCGCGCACACACACACACACCCACACACCCACACACACACACACACACACACACACACACACATGTGCGTTGCAGGCCGCATGGCCCTCAGCGGTAGCAGCCCTGACACGGCAGGTGCTGATGCGCACGGCAATCGCACGTGCACGCTGCTCACGCCCTTTGAGCTGCGCCTGCTGTCCAACCTGAGGCCTTTCTCCGGCATGTTTCAGGGCAGCCATGCCACTGCACATGCCAAAGCCTCACCTTGTTATGCAGGTGAGTTCATGCAAAATAAGGAACCTTTGTGGGGCTCTGCTCTGTTGTAAGGGGGAGAACTTGCTGAGCTGCTCCTGTTCCATTTTTGGTTATCAAACTTTCATGTCCTCTGTGCGCAGATGAACAGCATCAGCAACTGGTGCCTATAGATACCTTCATTCCAGCAGCAGTTGAGGCAGTGGCTCGCTCCCAGGTGTGTGTATATGTGTGTGAGATGAACAATTCTCCTACATCGCTTCTCTTTTCTGGCTTCCTTCCTCAAAATTAACCAAGCCATTATCATAATTACCAATATCATTACCGTAGCGACGCTAATGTATTACGACGCTGGTTTATTACGAGGTCCCATAACAATTTCATTAACCAATTTGCGAGCTTTAAGGGTTTATGTGGTCTGCCAAAAAATTCAAGAACTTCTGCGTTTTCGCGTCTCATGCACTGGCTCTTAGTCTCTCCATCTCTCCATCTGTGGACTCTGCGGTGTCCTCAGACGCCTCCATTGGCTCACTCGCCCCTGCCCCTGCCCCTGCCCCTGCCCCTGGCTTTGTGCAGCAGCTTGATCCCTTGTGCCTGAGCCCCTTCCCCTGTTACTGCCCCCCCTTCCTCAGCTGGGAGCTGTGGCTGTGAGGTCCATGAACTCCTCAGGAGCAATGGCTGCAAGCTTCTCCATGCCTGCATCCCTTGCTTGTACTGCTTCCCCCGCTGCTGCCTTGGCACCCTGCCACATCCTCCATGCTGGGCAGCTCCAGCTCCTCATCCCTCTTGATGGTGAGGAACCATGGGGGGCTCCTCTCCCTCTGGGGGCTGCATTTTGGGGCCTTATAGCTTGGTAAATATAAACTTATACCCTTTACAAGACCTTGAAAAAAGGAATTCTCGAAGACGCTTCAGATTGCGAGGGACCCCAATTATTATTCAATTAATCGCAAACCCCCCAGCGTGCCTATGGTACTGTAGAATGTCATCAAGAAAAGTTAGCATATTCTCAAAACATTATGAAAGTTAAAGGACACCAGATCACTATCCTGGCCTCAGATCATAAAAACGGCCCACAGCTCCACTAGAAGGTCCTTACTTGGCCAATTTTGGGGAGTCCGTCACAGGAAACTTTTTTGGGCCTCCCTGGCCTTGCCAAAATTTTATATGCAGTCCTCTTCTATGATTATGAAGGCACAGCTCTGCATAGAAGGTTTTGGAAAATTTAAATCAGTGCGTTTGCAAGGGTGCTCAAAATGGGGAAAAGGGGGCAATGTGGCAGAGGGGGTTAGCTGAGGCCTGAAATTGCCTGTTTTTTGCATGCTCCCTGCATATGTGTGCCCCAGCTGGAAGTTGTCAAGCTTGGTTTTCTCTGGTAGCTTTCTATAGCACTAAAGTTTGTAAACTGCCAGTTGGGGCACACATGCCTAATCAGCCGCGGCGCGAACCCTGCTTTTTGACACCACAACTCCATACCTGACCACCCACTGCACCAAATTGTATGATATGTAGTGATTTGGAGTCCTTGTAACAAAAAAATATCATTGCAAAAGAAATGGGGTGGAAAAACCCAGTGGTTGGTGTTTTATGGTGATTTCAGCTGTTTTCCAATAAAACAAACTGAATTAGGGTTTACATGCACCATTGAACTTTAGCTTAGTCTATCTAAGCAAAAAGGGCGACTCACACAAATCTGAGCACATGCCCGGGTAGCTTATAAAGCCAGCTACAGATTAAAGCCAAATTTGTTCCAATCAGATGAAGTGGCTGTGAGCTGGCACACTTTAAAGGCAAAAAAGGGGCATATTTGGGCATGTGCTCAGCTGACCCCCTCTGGCAATGTGGTGAAAATCGGGAATTTTCCACCCTACTTTTTTTGTCAAATTTACCCTCAGTTGTGTCGCAGTGATAGAGCAGACATCATTGCAGAAGAAATGGGGTCGATTGGTGGTCTGGCTGGGTCAGGGTGGGCAAAAACGTCTGAGGGGGTACGTGGAACTCTGAGCCCTCATCTCCATTTTCACTCGGGGAGCACTTCCCGAGAGCTTTTTTCACCATTTTAGCATTATACATCTTTCCTACCGTAAATAGGCCCAAACTCAAATTTTGGGGTGGAAATTCAGAGGTTTGCTCAGACTTCCAGCCAAACTTTGACTGAGCATAGATCACCAACTGTCACTGGTGCCAAGACAAAATTTGTCGCTAACAAAAGCAGGTGGTACTTTCCAGCACACTGAATTCATGTTGGCACCAGTGATCAGTGCAAAGCTACAGCAGTTCAACATTGCACACATGAGTTGGGACCCTGTACAGCACCACCCTGAAACCAGTTACCATTCCCGAAAGAAGGCATATTTCACCTTAGTATACCACGCTAAAATCCTACATATTCAAAAAGAGGGAAAGAGCAGGTTAAAGATCAACCCTTGTGGCACACCTTGTGTATATGTGTGTGTTTTTCCTAAGGGAAATGGCTGGAATTATGTGTCTCACCAATTTTGAGTTTTTGACTCCAATTCTTTTGCGATGATATCCTTTTGGACAAAGATTTCAAAATAATCAAGAAGCACTCAATTCGGTTCAGTGGGTGACCTGGATATGGAGGTTTGTTGGTTGGATCTAGGGTTTGCGCTGCGGCTGACTTTGCAGGTTGCCCCCGACCTTGGACAGCTAAGCCAGGGCATCTAGATATACAAAAAAATATATAAGGGCCTTGAAAAATGCAATTAAAAGAACAAACAAGCTTGCCCATCCAAGATGTGGGGCACCTATGCATAGAGCAAATTAAGGAGACCTGTATTTTGGGTTAGCGGTCTACCTCTGAGAAAGTGTCCTTGCAGTCGGAAGTCCTGCAGTCAGTACTTGATGCAATGTCTGCTGCTGCTGCTGTTGCAGGATGTGCTGATGGATGTGGTGTACGGCCCTCGAGGCACCCAGACATTGCTTATGCAACTGCACATGCAGGTAAGGTGTCTCTTGCGCATGCCTGGCTGCAATTCTGCTTTCTTCAGGCAATATCACTCACAAAAGAAGGATTTTCGAGGATGTGTGGCATTGGTAGATCAGAGCCTGGATGAGAGGCCAAAATTTACGCTTGACAGATGAAAGTGCAGCAAGAAGAAGGAGCCACCATCCCCAAGCATGCCTTGCTTCAAGCTGCTTGTCTGTCCATTTCAAATCGTACCTCATCCTCCATTCACCTGAGTGTGTTGGAACAAGAGAGCCTTCCTACTGTGCCTTGCAGCTATATCCATCCAGCAACGGCCAGATGCGACAAGTGGATGAGCACTTCCATGCAACTGGGGCTGCTAGCTGTGCTGCCATGCGCTCCACTGCCTCCTGTTTCACCGCTACCTCGGTGCGTGTGCTTGTGAACATGGTAATTATCCTTAGATGAGGCTCTTGCTGGCTCGCAAGTGAGGGAGCCTTTCCTTATGCACACAGCCAGACCTGGCGTGCGTAGTTTATTCTTTTCTCCTTTTGTTGTCCTTGAGCTGTCCTGCTCCGCCTGTTCCACCACCATCCATGCATGTGCCCTTGAAGATAGTTGCAGCGGGCATGCAATTTAGCCGTGCTGGTGCTGTCCTGGAGCTCTACCATGTGCTCTTGCTCTGCCTGTTGCCTGATCACCACTTCACCGTGTGTGCCAGAAAAGCTGCCCAGTCGGCATTTGCATGAGAAACAATGCAGGAGCTGCCCCGTTTCTTGGCTGAATTTGTCCTGGGGAGCTTCATAGCTTCATCCTGTCAAGAACCCTGAGGAACAGCTCGGCTGCTGTTTGGGCCTGTGCAGAAAGGAACCTTGCAGCCTTTGCTGAGATCATGACACAGTGTCTCCACGTTTTATCCGCCCTTTCTTTTTTAACACTGCAGTTTGCTGAAGTGCCTTTCGAGGAAGCGCCTCAGCTGTTAACCATCCTCACCAACAAGCTTGGTGTGACATTGCCGCTGGTCGTGCGTACCGGAATCCTGCAGGTGTGTTGTGTGTCGGTTTTGCATGGTTCTGACAAGTACAGCACGCTTGTAAATTGTAGCAAGCATGCGTCGGTCCCTGTTGAGGCTTACCATCATCTCTTTAGGCAGATAATGAATTGTGGCAACGCAGCAGCATTGCTTGAAGGATGCATTTTTGTATGTCCTCCTTGTAATGTGTGTTATTGAGAGAGAGGAGTGAAAAAGGAAATCTCACAAATAGACTCATAAGTGTTTGCTGGAGTGCAAGTCCTCATATGTGCATCTGGAGGAAGTTTTGTGTCAATGCGTCATCTCCTACACTTTTCTTCACAGGAAGCAGCAGCAGCGGCAGAACAGTGTGCGGGAACCGGAAATGAAGTGTCTGTATGGTCATGCATCATTTCACACATGCTCCATGTGTTCACGGCGCTTCAAAGGCCAGCCTACTCAGAACACTTCTTTTAGATGGATAGACCCATGTGTTGGCAGGGATGTGAGGTGAAGCAATGGGAGCAACAACGGTTAGCTCTCACATTTTCCGCCCTTGGAGCGTTATGCCCTGGCTTTCATTTAATTGTTATCTCTTGAAATTGTTGGCCTGAATTCATAGTCGAATAGCTATAAATCGCGTTGCATTGCATGTTTCTATAAAAACCTTTCACCTGGTGCTACTGTAGGGGGAGGTCCACCGGTAAGACCTTCTAGCTTGCTCGTTAGAAAAAACTTCCTTTCATTCATGCAGCCAGCTTTGGTCTGTGCAGCCTTTTCTATTCTTTCATGAGTAATTTTCAAGAAGCAAAAAATGCTGGATTGAAAGATGACTCTTTTCTTTTTCCAGATTTTTTCCAAAGATTTATTTAACACCTCGACCAGGGGTCCCCAAAATACAGGGGATTGAGGATTCTGCATGGTTTAGCAGGCGGTGCCTTTCTGGGAGCCTCCGGAGACGCAGGTGGTCCCGGGATCGAGCCCTCGTGGCGGTGAGGTGGTCGTTAAAGTGTTCGCACCCAGAATGACCCCTTTCCTTAATCAACGCTCGGGGTAAATACCGCCTGCGTAGCTTTTCCTTTTTCCTAACACTGTTAGTAACAGTAAGGAACCATAAGGAAGGCAACAAAAGAGAAAAGAGAGGATAACATAGCTGTACCTGCATACGAGGGCAGCTTAGCTGAAGCAAAAAGGTGCCTGAACAAACCTAAAATATAATGTAAACTAAAAGAAAAAAGCCGTGTGCCAAGTTCAAGGGGTTTACAAGGGGTTTACAATGGTGGCCTACAGCCCGAGACTCTGGCTGATGGCAGCTGGTGAAACAAGCTCAACTAGTATCAAAAATTGAGACTAAATCTGACACAAATCTAAGAAGTCTGTATGAGTCTTGATATAGGAAAGCATTGATCTCAGAATCGGTGGTAGTATGATGGCAAGCCAAGAATGGAATAAAGTCAGCGTTTGAAGGCGGAGCAAACACATGCAAAGTCTTAAACATCTCCTCAAAAAGGTCCTTGTATCTCGTGCGTAGCTCACGCACCTCAGTACATTTGCAAAAGAAAAGCACATGTTTTTCATCCTGGACTTCCCCACACTCACACTTATCACAGATACTTGAACCCCCAAGCCATTTACAAGACTCCACTCTCAAGTGATGAGCACACAATCTAAATCTGCTAATGTTTCTCAAAACATGCTTGTCCAAATCCTTGAACAGATACGAGGGGATACAAAAAGGAGCACCTCTGGGACCACTCTCAGAATTCCCACACCACTTATGATACGTCACTGCCTTCTTGTTAACTGCACGAGGACAAAAAACATCGACCCCTCTCCACACTTTCTGCTGTCTGTATCGCAAATCACCAATGAACTCTTGCATGGGGATTTTCTCAGCTCTCAGCATGTTCTGTTTGAACGAATCACCATTCCGCATCCCACCAAAAGCATTAGAGACTTCAGCAGACCAGCAAGAGGAATCAAAAGAAGCCAGACTTAAATCAGCCCTCAGCACACGACGCAAAACTTCACTATTGGAGTCAAGCATGCTATTAAAAACCTTGATGGAGGCACGGAACCAGAAGAACTGCAGAGGCTCCTGGCCACACTCTCTCAATACCGGCCAATGTGTAGTACTGTTCTTTACTCCAAGAATGCGCCTCAAGGAACACAGATGTCTTTTCTGCAATTGACTATCAAACTCACTGCCTTCTCTCAAGTAATGAGTTCCCCACACCTGGCACGCATACATCCCAGCAGGAATGCCATACACCTTAGACAACCAGAGCATAGCATGAGGCCTGTTTTTCAGGTCATGACCCTTGGCAAACTCCGAATTCCTTCTCTGTGCAGCCATATAAGGCCGCACCGCATGCTCCTCAGCTACCTTTAAATCCATCTTTTTATCCAACAGCACTCCCAAATATTTGAACCTGTCCTTCTCTGGAAGGACCACTCCATCATACGTAAAAGGATTCTGCAGAGGAGAGACAGACGTACTGTTGAAGTGCACCACCTCAGACTTAGCTGTGTTTACAGTCAACCCTTTTCTCTGGGCATACACACGGAGTCTGTCCAGCATCTTCTGCATTTCACCAGGGTCATTCGTAGTTAATCCAAGGTCATCAGCGTACATCATGTGGGACACACCATTCACTCTATCACCAGTCACAGCACCCTCAATGCCCTCACTTATCTCTCTGCCCATATCATTGATGTACAGAAAGAAAAGAAGTGGGGACAAAGGACAACCTTGCTTAACACCGTTTGATGGCTGCACGCGCGCCCTTTTCTCACCATCCATTAGAATGTACTCATCATTATCATACATGTCTCTGATCACACTGAGCAGAGGAGTCGGCATTGCATTGCGCTGCAAGTGAGACCAAAGCTGCTGTCTGGGCACGGTGTCATAAGCTTGAGAAAAGTCAATGAAAGCAACGTGCAATCTGGAAGAATTCCGTGGCTTCAATTTTTTTGCAGCATGCTTGAGGTGCCTCAGAATGAACAGAGGATGCAGAGTGCTCCTTCCTGGAAAGAAGCCAAACTGCGTGTCTGGAATCTTTCCCTTTTTCATACACCAATCTGTCACCAGATTTTTCAGCACATTAGCATAAATCCTATACATTACACCGCTAACCGCAATCATCCTATAATTCTGGGAACAGAAAAGGGCGCGCCATGAACAGATAATGGTCTTAAAGTAAGTGCCATCCAGTGATGATACTTTGCTAATTTGTTCGTGTGTTCACCATGTTCTGCCAGGGATCAGCATTCCACACACCTCGCAGCCTTTCTCTCAAATCAACAACAAACTCCCTCATGACTATAGGCTGCCCTGACCGAACGCAAAGAGTAAACACGTGGCACCTGTCCAAGCCTGTGCAGGCAGCCAAAAATTCTGAGGTCCAGCATTTACGGGAAAGACTGCTCATTTCAACATCTGCTTGCAGTACCTTACTGAGTGTAGTGCTGTTGCTGCGCAGTAAAGCATTGTAAAACCTAACTGCTGCACGAAACCAATAGAACTGTAAAGGTTCATGCCCACACTCGCGCAGTACAGACCAATTAGGAGTGGTGCGCTTTACCCCAAGGATACGCTTCAATAAGCACAGGTGTACAGTTTGCAAAGGACAGTCCATTTCAGCTCCTTCTTTCATAAATCTAGTGCCCCAAATCTGGCATGCATACATGCTAGCAGGGAGAGCATATGCTTTAGTCAGCCAGAGCATGGTATGCGGCCTGTCTGTCAGGCGGTGCTCAGATGCGAATTGCCTAATCCGTCTACAACCAGCTAGGAAAGGGGCACACATGTACTCAGCAGTGGCTTGCGGGTTGGGTTGTTTTGTGAACAGCATGCCTAAATATCTAAAAGAATCTGCACACGCCAAACGAGCTCCACCTAACGTGAAAACTGGCACAATATCGTCCCTTGAATTAAAGTACACAATCTCAGACTTGGCAGTATTTATCACCAACCCTTTCCGCTGAGCATATGTATGTAGCCTATCTAACATCAGTTGGAGCTGATCAGGAAGGTTACTAGTGAGGCACAAATCGTCTGCAAACAGCATGTGGGTGACTCAAACGTCCCTAGTGCCTGTAATAGCCCCTTGCACATTTTCTGCCAAGCAGTCCACGTCATTGATGTACAAGGAGAACAACAAGGGGGAAAGCGGGCAGCCTTGCTTAACTCCATAATGGGGGCGCACACGGGCTTGCTTGCCGCCATCCACCAAGATATACTCATCATTAGCATACATGCTTTTAATGACAGCCAACAGGCACGTAGGCATACAAATGCGCTGCAGCCTGAGGTGAGTTTAAAGAGCTTCCCTAGGAATTGTATTGTATGCCTGCTTGAAATAAATAAATGAAGACTGAGTACCAATAAACAAATCCAGCATGAAAACTGAACACCACAGTGTTGCTGGAAGAGTGATTATCAACTTGATAATGAGAGCTTTGAACGCTCTTAGCAAAAGCCCATGGGGAGCAGGCTTGGTTAACCATCTGTATTGAACACAGATATAGGAAATGACTATGGATTGGCAACACACCCTCCTAATCCCTGCACAAGCATCAAACAGGATTCCTCCTTACCTCTTTTATGTAAACTTCCTAACAGACCTAGACTCACTGCTAGCCGTCCTGATGCTATACTGATTACTCCCTATCATACCAAACTCACTCCTCACACCATGGATTACGCAGCAGGCACAGCTCCCCACACAGGTCCAATGCAACTACCCGTGCAAGACAACCCCATCAACTGAGTGTGAAGCAGCGCCACGCACACTTGATAGAGATTAAATGGCCCAGTGTCTTCACATGATCTTATAACTGTGAAGACACTAGGCCTGGGCAATAGTTGGAGATGGCACAGCAGCAGTATGCAGATCTATGCAAGAATATAAGAGGAAGAGCTGTCACGATGCATACTATCCTTCTGGGTGTTGGTGGGACCTATTACACTGAGCAAACCCTTTACCAGTTTAAACAACTCGGAATTGACCACCATCGTGCCATTAAACTGCTTACAGACTTCTTGCCCGTTCTGTTATGTATGCCAAATAAGAAAGAAAAGAGAATTTGTGTAGGCAGAGGAAACTCTCCTTGCATCAATTGAAGAGACACATTGGCTCAGAGGAGCCGTGAGTCCCATCCACCACAAAGTTATAATATAAAGAGTGCTAATGGGGATATGTACGCCAACAAGCTTATTACCAATAGGCGTGCTATTGAAAATACATATACTTCTCACAGCTAGGAGCCGGGTGCTTCCAGTAACCCTCCAGATCCCCATTAGGACTTTCTGCCTTGTGGCTTCGTGGTAGAGGGAACTCACGGCTCTTTGAGCCAATGTGTCTCCTTTTCCTCCATTCATGTAGGGAGTGTTCTCACTGCCTACGTAGTTGTTTCTTTTTTAAGAAGAGTTCCTTCTGCCTGCGTATTTTTTCTGTTCTTTCTAGAACAACAAGCCTTGTTAGTTTGCTTCTGCAAGGAATGAAGGGAGATGCAAGGTTTACAAGGGTTCCACAGGGTGGGCCTACAGCCCGAGGCCCTGACTGATCGGCTGCTGGTGACGCTTTCTCAACCAGCATTAAAAATTGAAACCGATTCTGACAAAAACTCTGAAAACCTACACGAGTCTTGATTTAGGAAAGCATTGACCTCAGCATCAGTTATAATGTGAAAGTTTGCCAAGAAAGGAATAAAGTCTGTGATTGGAAGCCGGGCAAAAATATGTAACGGCTAAAAAAGATCAACGATAACTTATTGTCTTGAAGATCCTTGTACTTTCTGCGCAGCTCACACACCTCAAAGCAAGAAATGAAAGACATCTTCAGAACTAGCTTGAGTGTAGTAAAAAGCGCCTGGCTCGTCCAGAACATTTTTATGAGTAAAGGGGAAGTCAGAGAACGGGTGTGCACAAGCTTGGACTGAATTGCACTTGTTCTGCCAAATTGGTGGAGTTCAAGTCTTTCGGAAATCACACCCTTTCATCGCCTGCCGTTAAGGATACGTCAGAGAATCACTAAGTTGCACAGTACGGGGATACGGGTACGGATACGGGTACGGGTACGGGAACGGGTACGGGGGTCTTGGTACGGGGGGTACGGGTGTTGCAAACCAACATTTTGAAGGCCCAGACTTTGGGCCAAACACTTACAAAAACGTTATAGTCTTACTAGAGCACCCAAACACCTCTAAGCATGACATAAAAAGTACAAGGAAAAGTATTTGCTCAACAATAGCCAGTGTGCATTAAGGAGAGACCCAACAGTCAGCGCTGGCATTTTTTGTGAACTCATGGTGAGCATGAACAACAAGGCTTAATTGCAGCCTTTTTCTGCTTGTAATTTTAGAGCCACTCGGCAGCGTCAATGCCTGGTGTGATTGGAGGTAAGGGCTTATAATGAGTTGTGCGTGTTATTCTAGGTACGTAACGCTTCTCACAGCCAGGTCTGGAGCTTCTGGTGCTTCTGGTAACCCTCCAGACCCCCATTAGCATTATATTTTTCTAGCTTCATGGTGGAGTGGATTCACGGCTCTTATGAGCCAATGTTTCTCCTTTTCCTTAATTAATGTAGGAAAATCTTCTCTGCCTACGCAGCTGTCTCTGTTCTTTTTCCTACGTTGTTGGATTTTGGCTCCCTCTTTTTCAAGCAAATAGACGACCGGGTAGAATATCAAAAACTAGTGCGAGGAGTGAACAATAAAGTTGCAAGTAAGCCGTGAAAAGGAATATCAAAAATTCTTCTTAGCTCCGACATCCTTGTACCACTCTGAGAGCCTCTTCCTACTGCCCCTAAAAAGCCAAAATCAAACTTCAGTGCTTTTAGAAGATCAACCAGTGCTAGGATTAATAAAAAAGTAGTTTAACCTGGAAATGTAGATCAGAATGCTGTAGTAATTCTGACATCCTTGTACCACTCTCAAAGCTTCTTCCTACTGCTCCTAATAAGCCAAGAACTCACTCGTCTTGCTCGCTTTCCTCACTGGCACTATCAAACCATTGCCAAGGCACATAAAGATCATGCTCCCCTTTTTTGCTAATGCAAGCCTGACGCCTCATCAGCTGCTTGTTGCTAAACACATAGACCAGATCATTCGCCCTCTGACTTGTGAGCTTATTGCGCCTCTTGGAGTGGATGAAGTCGTAAGCGCTCCAGTTGCGCTCACATGATGATGATGAAGGCATGGCAGAGTGCACCTTAATTGCCACCCGCCGAAGCTCTGGGGCACCCCTACATTCAAACGAGATGAAAGAGGGATTGCACGCACGCAGCCAAGCACAAGAAGTGGAAAAGGGCTGGGAAAGTCAAGCACGAAAAGGCCATGAAGGAATAACAAGTGCTCCATCAATGCACATTTGTGGAACCCAAACAATGGCATCAAACAAAATTTAATTTGTTTAACAAATACAAGCCCATTTCTTACCCTCCGAATGTCATCCACCATTTCCACACTGGAAGGTCCCGCGCCTTGCTCCACATAATTGGGTCTGCAAAGGTTCCCTGCTTGTGAAGATAATCTGTGTAGGATACCATTGCACTGCCGCGCTGAGCACCATCAGGCAGCAGCCGGCCTAACATGATGTTCAAACCATCCATGACTTTTCCATCTGGATTGTGCTCATGCCCGTGGTACTCGGGGTCAAGCGCATACGCTGCTGCATGTAAAGGCGTGTGTGCCATCTCCCACCTACAAACCACAATGTGCAAAGGATAATTAGATTAAGTACAAACTCAAAGTACACAGAAAATCCTTTAAGGAAGACAACAAGAAAAGCATCATAATTGGACCTTGGCCAAGACCTTACACCTTACCTTTCGCGCACAATCTCCTTAAGGATTTCTGTGTCTTCAGGGCTCAATTCTGGAACAATGGACCCCTGTGCAAAGCAGGAATGGACAACCTTTTTAATCAAACTCATTACCAAATCATGGACAGGCAAGTCTTCAAGAAAAAAGAGTGTGCAGTCTTGTTTGTCCCACCTTCCATACATATAATTAGTGCGCATTTCGAGACACATCAACTTACCACTTCTCCTCCTCCTCCTCCTCCTCCTCCTCCTCCTCAGTAGCACGGTTGGCTTTGCGTTGCCACTGCAAAGCATGATCCAACAAGCAGGAATTTTCTGAGAGACTGAAGACCCAGATTTTCCAAATCCACACAAACTGAGGCAAGTTGTTCATAAACAACACGAAAGAAAGAAAAGAGAAGCTACGTAGGTAGTGAAACACTCCCTACATCAGTTAAGGAAAAGGGGCCACGTTGGTTAGAACTAAGACCGCATGACCACCCCACCATGAAGTTTAGACTGAGAAAAGTACGGCAGGCAGAGAAAGAAGACAGGCCCAGCAACAAGAAAAAGAGCAGGATGATAGCTGAAAGACTGGAGTTCCAGACTTTCAATAGCAAGCAGAGTCGGCACTGTCAGCCTTACTAATTCCTACTGCCCCTAAAAAGCCAAGATTGTACTTTCTGCGCAGCTCACACACCTCAAAGCAAGAAATGAAAGACATCTTCAGAACTAGCTAGTTATGCTATAGCTTGAGTTTAGTAAAAAGCGCCTTACTCGTCCAGAACAGTTCTATGAGTAAAGGGGAAGTCAGAGAACAGGTGTGCACAAGCTTGGACTGAATTGCACTTTTTTCTGCCAAATTGGTGGAGTTCAAGTCTTTCGGAATTCACACCCTTTCATCGCCTGCCGTTAAGAATTCGCCAGAAAATCATATCCACGTGCTTGCTGAAAGAGCACGGGGAAAGGCGGGTGTATGGCACGGGGCGCCTTTTATGTTAATTGCTCAAAGTAAGGCTCACATACAGGCTTGATGAAGCAAGCATGCAAATTTAAACGGAAAGAGTTGCACAGATGGTCACATTATCCCAAACGGGTTACCATTCCCATCAGTTCCCACCCAAAAAATAGGAAAGCCAGAGAGAAAGGATAGCTTTTCTTGAAAATCGTCACCCAACTCTCTCTATACATCTCTGTGACAACATCAGGCCTCAATTAATATAAGATTGATTAAAATTTGTTTCTTCGTTGATGATCTCATGTTGAGGGACAAATTTGCGGAGGAGTGATGTCGCTCCAAACAACGGCAGCCGCAAACCCGATATTATTTATGAAAATTTGCTGACTCGGGTGTCAATTTTCCTCATGGATTTGAACCATCTGTCCAGGAAGCTGCAGGAGCGCTCTGACCTCATCCGTTTGTCAAAGCTCCTGACAGAGCTGCACGAGGATGTAGGTTTGGAGGGGCCCTGGCTGTCAACTGAGGCGCCGTGGCCACTTGAGGCGATGGCCGTCCTTAGGTGTGCCTCTGCTTGAAACAAATGCCTTGCTACAAGCGCACTGTGTCTGCTACAGGACATTTCCTATACCCTATGACCCTGTAGCCATCACACACCTGCCGTCACTGCTGCTGCTGCTGCTACTGCTGCATGCCTTCTACTGGACTGTCTCCGCACAGGACATTTCCTGTGTTTTTTGGTAGCTTCCCTCACCTCCTTCACATGCTCACATGCTTGCACTACTGTGACTGGTAAATAGCGCACTGGTGCTCCTCATTGTTTTATGAATATGCATGTGCTTGTGCATGCACCCGCATGAGAGCTGTGTGTCCTCTCTCAGGGCTTGAATTTATCATGTTGCAAGTCCATTGAAGGCTTACCATTTGGTACCCATGGTGTGATTAATACACAGATGTTATTCCGTGACACTTTCAAGAGCTCACTCATGCCGCAACTCTACACCTGACAGGCATCTTGTCTACTTTGAGCAGCCTGACCCTCCCAGGACACTTGCTGATTGGTGTGAGGAGGTCAAGCTCTGGCGGGGGGGCTGTGATTTTCTGGGTATACCTCCTTTTCTGGCACCCTACCCACACCCGCCATGTGTCAATTGGTGGAAGGAGGTTGGGAAGCTGCCGCAAGGAGAGAAGCTGCTGAAGGAGCACACCATCTCGCTTGAGCTGCTCATGGCATACACGAACCCCCTCTCTGCACGGGGCTCTGAGGTGTCGCAAGATTCCTACTGTGGCCTCACCAAGTGGAGGAGCAATGAGGCGTCAACCATGTGGCAAGCAGGCAGCATGCAGGGCATCCCTGATGAGCTCTTCATTCCCCAGTTCCCCAGACCTCCAGGTGTGCCCAGCAACTTGAGTGCATGCATGCGCGCTTGGAGTGTGTGTTGGAGTGTGTGTGTGTGTGTGTGTGTGTGTGTGTGTGTGTGTGTGTGTGTGCACGCGCGCGCACATCTGCAGCTGGACCATTTGAAACAGCATTCCTTGCCAACACCTCACTCCCTTCAGGGTCGGGCCGTTCCCATAAACTGTCTGACTTTGAGGGGCCTGCAAGGGAGCGATTTCCGGAGATATATGAGCGTGTATTCAGCACTGCGCCCGGGCCCCAGCCAAACACTGGTCAGGCTGGGCAGTCAGGTGCGTGTGCATGCATGCATGCGACATGTGGAGATGTGTCTGTTTTGTTTTGCATGCACGGGACATTGTTTTGGGCAGACACACCATTGATATCAACAAACGAAGGTGCTGTGGTCCCTATGTGTCATACCTTGTCTCGGAATGGTTGTCAGTGCAATCATTTTCGTAGGAGGAATGTATTCCCTCTGCCAGGTTGACATACGCAGCGAAGGTCTCACGCCCGGGTGACAAGCCAGTTAGATAAGATATAAATATTGTATTTTTAGATAATGTATTAGGGCCTGTTTACAACCAGAGTTCGGTAATGCACAAAATAAAAGTTGACATACCCGAGTCTTTTGATGTCATACAGTGATTACCCAAGTTTGCATTTATAACCCTGGGTAATCCTTCAGAGGGGTCTTTTGAAACTCCACTTGCTTGTGAGATGCCATGCTGTAGGCATTTTTACATCATTGGGTCATTGCTGGGAGGGCTGCTGACAGCTAAAGCTGAAGCTTCCAACAAAGGTCAAACATGCCTGCGCATGCAGGCCAAGATACGCCTAGCAGGCGATCTCTGAAGGCTAAGAAGGCTCTCAGAAGCTTCAACAGATGGTCCTCCGAGGAGGATTTTTTGATTTTTTCTTACCCCTCAGGGCCCGGGGGGGGGGGGGGGGGCGGTTAAGAAAAATTCAGAAATGCACAATATTTTTTGGGTTACCCAAGAAAATTACCTAGGTTTGGAAATGAAATTCTTGGGTAATCACTGATTTCGAATTTTCAATTACCCAATACCCAATTGTTGTAAACAGGCCTTTTTGTCATATCTTTTTATTTTCATTTATTTTACCTAAATTACATTATAATTAGACAATGGATTATTGTCATGATTATTATATATAATATCTTATTACTTTATATTATCAATTATTTTATTTTTGTAATATTACTTACGGCGTATTTCCAACCAATCGTGGTTCAGGAAAACAATGTCCAAATCCGTACCACACTCTTCTTCAACCACGAACCACGTTTCCAACAGCATGGTTCATGATCCACACTCAAATTCAAAGTGCATAGATAAACCATTCTATTATTTATTTAAGTTTACATTAAACATTGAAAGAAGCTATACGCTAGCCCTTGCACCCGTGCTCTTTCTTTGTGTGGTCCTGACAGATGGACCTTGGCTGTCAGGAGTGCCCATCCCCAGGAGGCATCAAGCCCAACTTGAGAGCTGTGAAAAAGCAATTCTGGAAGAGGGTCTTTGGCTAGTTGACAGTCTCCTGCTAGTCCATGACGTGGATGAGCTCATTCAGCTGTCCTTTCTCATGATGAAGTGCATGCTCAGTTTGCAAGCGTGCACTCACCTCTGGGCTTGCACGTTAGTACTTGGTGCTGTGCACAAGAGCAGAAAGCTTTGGTTGCATGCACGCTGCGGCAATGCTTGCAGCCAACCATGCTTGCTTCACGGTCCCGATTTTTTAAAATCAGATAAAGGTTTTATTTCATTCACTTTGATTCATACTTATTTGACTGAGCTTCTGTGCATATTATTTTCCCTGAACCATGAAAGGATCCCCCCCGGGATCCTTTCAAAAAAGCATTTTCTTGAATCACAATTGAATTTTCTTTCCCCTGAACCACGCTGTTGGAAATGCTTTGATCGTGGTTCGTGGTTCGTGAGCCACAAAGAACGCTGTTGGAAACACGCCATTAAACACTTAATGTAATCCATCTGTTATCTGACACATTTATGGGTGTGTATTTATATGTACAAAACACATATGTACATAACACAGCTGAAGCATACTATATGATAGGAAGAACACCTGATCTTGCTTTGCAAGGTCAATCAATTACTCTTGCAAATCTTGCAGAGGTCCTTGCTCAAGATTCTGCACGCAGGCCTTTTGTTCTTATCGCTTGTTGTTGTTGTTGTTGTTGTTGTTGTTGTTGTTGTTGTTGTTGTTGTTGTTGTTGTCGTCGCTGTCGTCACATTTGCCGTTCAGGGATAGGCTCATTGCGCATCCAATAAACAAGATGTTTCTGCCACAATTGGGCATATTAAGTACGCATTGTTGACAGTCCCCTGCAGACTTTGGGGAGGTCATTGCAGACAGGGAGCCCTTGCAGAGACGGGCTGTTACAGGGAGTCATAAACTCTTATCATACATGAACCTTGCATGCAGAAAGTACGCGGTTACTGCTGTATCCCCAATGCAAAATCTGTTTTACGCAAGCGCAGCCACCGCGCAGGGCCAAAACAATGTCTGTGTGTTGATAAAAAGTTGTCTAGGTTGCAACATTACAGAAAATGAGCACGGAAGATGAATACGTCCAGGCCTTCAGATGAAGCTTTGCTCGTGTGCAAGAGACTGCAGGTGGACTCAATGGAAAAGCTCGCGTCTGTCGATTGGCTATCAGGCTTGCTTTCCTTTCCGCAGACATGCTATTTTCTTCTTGCGGGCATGCACATGAATTCTTCAGGTGACTTGTCATGGCTGGCATTTTTGTTCCATGCAAACAATTATCCACATGTTGGTGGCGCTGCAATTCTCCCTTGCTTGCAAACATGCACATATACTGAAAGGTGGCTTTTTCCCCATGTAGGCAGTGGTCCACATGCTGATGGCGCTGCCGTTCTTCTTTGCTTGCAGACATGCACATATACTGACCAGGTGATTTGTCATGACTTGCTTTCTCTACCATGCAGGCAGCTGTCCACGTGCCGATAGCACTGCCATTTCCCCTTGCTCGCGAGCACGCACGTGTACTGATAGGTGACTTGTTTTCTTCCCTATGCAGCTAGTCCACACAATGGACAAGCAGGCAATAGTCAACATGATGGCCAGGCGCCAGGGCCCTCCACAGTCAACAGTCCTCAGCATGAAAGCAACCATCGCGACCCCCAAGCAACCCTGCCGCATGAAGGTGCGTTCTGCCATACCCCACCCTGCCCTGCTGTATGCTACCCTGCCCTGCAGTATGCTGCCCTGCCCTGCCGTATACTACCCTGCCCTGCTGTATGCTACCCTGCCGTGCCCTGCCGTATACTACCCTGCCCTGCCGTATGCTACCCTGGCCTGCCGTATGCTACCCTGCCCTGCTGTATGCTGCCCTGCCCTGCCGTATACTACCCTGCCCTGCCGTATGCTACCCTGCCGCATGAAGATGCGTGCAACTGAGCCTGCATGTACACTCATGAAAAGGTTTTGAGCATTCCACCAAAGAGGCTTTGAAGAGGCTCAACCATGCTCAAGTGGCCTCTTGGCCCTCTTTGCCACTTTGCCAGATCCTCTTTACCCGACCCTACTCACATGTCTGCTTGTTAGAACTGACCTTGTGCATTTTATGCTTCCATGCATACGTGTGTTGGAACTTCCCGCATGTTGGTACTTCAGGCACCTGTTTGCTTGTCAGAGCTGCATGATGTCATGCATATTGGTGCTTCATGCATATGTGTTGGCGCTTCATGCATGTTGGGACTTCATGAATATTTATACTTCATGCATATATCTGCTTGTCAGAGCTCAATCCAGGCATATTGGGAGGACATGTACGTGTGCACGGCTGCATGCAACTTTTGCTGAGTTTTATCAGTGCCACCTGTTTAACCCTCAAGCGTCTGTCTGCAATTTGGGAGAAAGCAATGCTCCTTGTGACTGAAGCCAATGTGGCACCTGTTGCTCTTCTTGACAAGCTGCAGATGCTATGATAATGAGGTTCGCTTGCATGCTGATGATTCTTATAGCATACTGTTGACCTTTTCCTTCCAAGGCATGGGCTGGCCTTTCCTTGCAAGGACCTATTGAGGAGGTGCAGTTGACACACAAATTCCTGCTGCGCTTTTTTCCACCAGGCACGGTCTCCGTCTCTTTCTCTGTATCTGACTCTGGCTCCGTTTCCGTCTCTGTCAAAGGTGTGTTTTCATTTCTGGGGAGCACAGGGCTTGGGATTTTGGGGCTGACAATGACCCGTTTGAGCTACAAAGAAAATATCCAGCTAGCACGTGCTACAAAGCGTGAGTCGCAACCAGATCTGATGATACCAATCTGGAACAAGATAAAAAAAGACAAGCACATCTTGTGTTTCAGTTGTTAGAAGCAAGAAAATTTGTGCTGAGGATGCTTGCCCTTGCATCTTGTCTCAAGGGAATCTGTAGTGAAAGCTGATTCGACAGCATTACCTCGTCTGTTTCATTTCTGAATGCTCCAGCGCAATCAGTCAGGCAAAGATGCGTCATGTGTCTTTTGCCTCTCTTACTACACAGAGCGGGGCTGGGAGAGCTCTGTCATCACACACGTTTCACTCTGCAGAGCGTGACTGGAAGAGCTTTCTGCCACGAGCACTGCAGTCACAGTCCATTCCCTGGTACAACCCTGTCACTAAGGAGGGCGTCGTCTTGGCTGGAGGAGCCGTGGCCAGCATGCTCAACCCAGGCACCAAACCCAAGGACTTTGACTTCTTCTTGGTGGTGCCCACGGTCAGAGGCCACCCATCCGAGAATACTGCAGAAGCAGAACGGAGGAATGCGGCGCAGAGGCTGGTGACCACGCTGGTGAAGGCCCTTGATGAGAGCTTGCACGATGCTTGCCCAAGTGATGACGGCCTGCACCTGCGCACCTTGTCCTTCCATCGGTTTGCCTCCCATGTGATTGATGTGATGGCTGTTCGGTAAGTTAATGACCGACAGAACTTTTTTTGTAGGAAGTGTACAGAGGGGCCTGATCTTGTAGAGGTGTGAAAACTCTCCTTGAGCCTTGATGTTGACTCAATTTTCTGTATGTAACCAGTTGGAATCCGCAAAAGTATGATATAATCCATGACTCCTGCCATGATCCTGCACTCTCCTTGGTGCTATTACCGTACCTCCACGACCAGTTCGAAAATTAATTAATTATGGAGCCAAAATTCGAAAATTTTTATTAAATTATTGCCAGGGCGTTCAAACCCATTCGAATTGGAAATTAATTAATTTTGGGGCTCAAAAGGGCTTGTGCAGAAAATGGCCTCCCAGGCCCCCAGCTCAAGCTCCAACCCCCTAGCTAGGTGGCTGAGGCCTGTATCCCCCACCCAGCAGCTCTTAGCAAACCAAGCCAGGCTTGCCAGGGCCCAGGCATCCAAGAAGGGGCAGTCAGCAAAGCAGAAGAACCCAGTGGGGCGCCCTCCAGGTGACAGCTCAGTTGATGTTGCAAGCATGAGCTCCAGTGTGTATTTAGCACTGTTTCACAGCGGCAGATTGTGGATTTGCTGGGATTGCTTGCCGAAGGTGAGGTGTGTTACTCCTCTGCTGCAGGCAGCGTTGATCAAATCATGCATGATTGTGTTGAGGCTGAACCAGCCAATGTTGGCAATGATGCGCAGCAGACCCCATTGTACTCTGATGATACAGACGAGCTGTTGTGACATGCATGTGTGTGCGTTTGTGCGCATGCATGCACATCTGATGACACTCTGATGATACAGACAAGCTGTTGTGCAGTGTGTGTGCGTTTCTGTGCGCATGCGCGCCCTGTGTTATCCTGTGTGGCTCCCTCTCTTGTGTAACTTCACTTCTGGACAGAGCTCCTCCAGTCCCCTCCAATAGCAGCAACAATCCAGCAGCAAAGCAGCTTCCAAGCATCAGCATCAGCATCAGCAGCGCCCAGCATCAGCATCAGTAGCAGCAGCAGCAGCAGCAGCAGCAAGAGTTCGAATTGGGTATTCGAATTGAGAAATTAATGCCAGTCAGAGGCCAATCGAACCCATTCGGATTGAAAAATAATTATGGGACCCCCATTCAAACTAGAATCGAAATTTTTATTAATTATTCTTGGGGGACCATTTGAACTGGTCGTGGAGGTAAGGTACTTTAATGCCTCACACATTTCTGCAGGGACAATAAGCCCCAGCGCATTGATCTTATAATATAATGATCTATTTTTTACAATTATATGTATTGTTTTTACTGTCATAATGTGCCAAGAGATTCATGAGCTGCTGAATACTTGCTTGTACAGGCTGCATGTAAAGACCTGCATAACACATACAAAAGAAAGCTGCAACCCAAAAGCGCATAGGATCCAGCAGCACCGCTGCTCCTCTATGTGAAGACCTGCTTAAGAAACACGATTCTTTACGCTCGAAGGAACAAACAGTACTTTTTGAAAAGCGGGAAATCCAGGTGCACACACTGCTCTTGCACCTGAAGACCTGCTTCCATGCCTTATTAATGTGCCGCTGTGCACTCTTCTGCATGCTGCTGCTGCTGCTGCTGCTGCTCCTCACTGGAAGGGGTTTCAAAAAGCTTCCCATCCTAGCTGTCTACGTCCTCTAGACCTTTACGGCCTTCATTTTGGCTTGAGCCCAAACAATTTTTCATGAATAATTGAATGAATTTCAATATTTTACACTTTCCTACCATTCCCAGACTGACAGAACTGTCAGGCCCAATTCATTTGAATATGGCCTTGCTCAAGGCACACACAGCACTCATCTCAAAATGAACACTCAATCAGGACAACCAAAGCATATTTAAAAAGCTGAGGTTCTCAGCTCCCAAAATGCCTGTTTGGTTCTCAGATGTGCTCACAAACGGGGCCGCTATATCTGTCGATGGCAAAATGAGCCTGAGAAAGGCAGTCGCCAAGGCTCCCCTTGCATGCTATATAAAGCACTCAAAACAAACATTAATGAAAGTGAAAGCTCAATTTGTGCTTGCGGGCACGCTGATAAGTCGTGACGGGTACAGGCTGGCCTGCCAGGTTCAACTCCCAGCCAGAGGTTGACTCCAAGGGATTCTATAATAAAGCACATCGCCAGACATCCTGGAGCTCCAGCTTTTTGGCAACTGAATGTTTGTGAGTGCCAGCGCTAAGGTGAGGCTGTAGGTCCTGGCTGTGCATAAAGCATGCATTGTACTCCTTGAAATGCCAGCTTGAAACACATCTCAAGGGAATGCTCAGATCCTTGAAAAGCACATGTTACCAGACTTCTACCTGCATGAGCTTCGTAACAAACCACTGTTTGTGTGTGCCACTTCAAAGTCAAGGCTACAAGACTCACTTATGAGCGAAGGAGTCCTTTTGCTGCCTCCTCACATTTCACCTCAAGCTAATTTTTCAAGGAAATTAGGACGTGAATGGATCCCTCAGAGTCTCAGCTCTCCTCAAGCCGCACTTGATGAGTGTCACCTCAGAGGGTGGGGTGGCTTTGTGCTGTCAAAGGAGTACAAAGTTTATGCCTTTTGCAGGCCTTCTCCACTGCGACCCAGGCAGTGCCTTCATCAGCGAAAATCATTGCAAGCATCACATTATCTTTTGTTATTGTTAGAGCTTTTCATTGCACCTAAGAGCTCCATGAACGGGACAGAAGTGAGGCCTTATCCTCCATGTTTCTCGCAGCTGTCCTTGGGTGCTGGACTTGAAGTTTACAAGCTGTGATTCTAGCCAAAAATAAGAGAAAGATTTAGTGCAGAGTTGTAGAAATCATCACATTCAAAGGGCCCCAGGTACCTTTATTTGCGGAGGCCTGAGGTTGTCTGGGGACCGTGGCACTTACCTTCGTGCTCAAAGATAGTTAACTTTCAGTTGTGCTCAATCACCGCGCATCCCTCAAAAAGAAATTTTGCGTTTTGATATATTTATGCATTTCCAATGCACTGCCTTATGGTGCCAAGGTTTTGCTTTGCTTGAAGCCTGCTACACTGCGTAGCAGATTGTTTCATTAATCAAGTTTGACGCTCTGGCTTGTGCTCTCTTCCAAGATGCTCCCAAGAGGCACTTATGTTGCAAGGATTTATCAGGCGTATGCGCCTGCAAATACAAGCATGGAGCAGGTCCTCCTGTTTGAAGCATCTGTGGTTTTTAATGATTGCGACCTCAGGCACCCTGCAAAGCGTTACTCCCAATCAGAGCTCTTTGAGACCGTGATAAAAGAGCAAGAGACCGTCTTCAGCGGCCAGATCATCCTGCGACTGTATGAGTCACCTGCACAGGTAAAGCGCCAGGTGCCGATCAAGCTAGCACACCTTTGCGTGAAGTTGACAGTACCACATAAGGTGTCAAGAAGCTCTGGCTTGTGTGTGCGCGCTAGACTCCGATTTAGTGCAACATCATTGTTGGCATCATGGAGTGTTGAGTTGCCTCAGGATCGTTGCCTCCTGTCTTCTTGATGAACCATGAGTCCTTTAATCGTCTTTGTTGCATTCAAATTTTCTGCAGCCATGCGTGCTTTGGAAACAGGGGGTGTTGAAGCACAGCAGACCCCCGATTGTCCGCCATGGGTTATGTGTCACAAGAGCTGCAAGGGCAGCACCATCTGTGCGAAATGCTGCTGAGCGAGGTCACCTGCGCAAGACCACGTGTGTGTACTCCGACACAGGTGGTTCACGGCTTTGACGTGGATGCCTGCCGGCTCCTGTACGACGGAAGGGACGTGTGGGCCACGGAGGCCGCGCTGCGTGCGTGGCACTGCCGCTTCATGCTAGTCGAGCCGCTCCGCCAGTCTCCTAGCTACGAGCACCGCCTGCTCAAGTACTCCAAGCGCTATGGCCTGCGCATCCTTGTGCCTGGCTTGCACCCAGACCTCATCACGGTGGTGTGCAACAGGTGTAACCAGGGCATAGAGCAAGCTCGCAAGCACCTGCAGCGCAGTAGCAGCCCTTACACTTGCTTCTGGGGCATTCAAGATTTCCCCGTGAGGTACGATATTTGGGTGGGTTGCGCCGTCCTTTGTCTTTGGGGGGGGGGCGGCGACTGTTGGGTCGGGTGCGCCTGTTTGGCATGGCATGTATCCGTTGCGAGTGACCAAGTGACCGATTGCAACTGAACCTTGCCAGCAGCAAATCATTGGTACCAGCTATCTTGCCTGGTGCAACCTTGATAGAAGAGGGTCTTGAGGCTGCTTGATTACGCTAAGCAACGTGTCTGGTTCAAAAGATGCTGCATACCTGATTTCTTGCGTGCTTTGAACTTTTTGTGCCAAAGTGCTGCCACACCTCCTAATCATGTAAGCTGCAACGTTTTGTGATGCCACACCTTCTAATCATGCTGCAACACCTTCCAACCATGTAAGCTGCAACACTTTGAGCTGCCATAACTTCCAACCATGTGCTGCAATACCTTCCAACAATATGAGCTGCAATCCTCGCTGGTAGGCATTAGTCAACTGAAGGAACGGTCCGCACATATGTACAAGTGTTTAACACACTTTTTCCGGGCAGTGATGAGCTTCCAAGGGTCTGGGCTCCTTTGCTTGCTTGTAGGCATCATAAGCCAACATCAATCAAGGAATTCAGTACAGTGATGAGCTTCCCAGGGTCTGGGCTCCTTTGCTTGCTTGTAGGCATCATAAGTCAACATCAATCAAGGACCTCAGGAGAGTGATGAGCTTCCAAGGGTCTGGGCTCCTTTGCTTGCTTGTAGGCATCATAAGTCAACATCAATCAAGGACCTCAGGAGAGTGATGAGCTTCCAAGGGTCTGGGCTCCTTTGCTTGCTTGTAGGCATCATAAGTCAACATCAATCAAGGACCTCAGGACAGTGATGAACTTCCGAGGGTCTGGACTCCTTCGCCTGCTTGAGACCTGCTGGATTGAGAGTTGGGCTGCCCCCATCAAGGAAGATGCCGGCGACCTCGCGAAAGAAGCCGCATTCTGGAAAGAACTTGGGCGCATGCAATCTGTGCGGAGCCTCCTCTTCTCAGAGTTCTCCTCAACATCGAAAAAGGTACGTGCAAGGAAACTGTTTGATGGTTAAATGCTTCCTGTTTGCTTGTGGGCTTGGGGCCACGCAACACAGACAATTCTGGCCCGCTGTGGCACTCTTATTGTTAAGGTTGGCCAATCTCATGCATTTTTACCTAGCATACGGCGTATGTACGGATTTTATAGCGCTGGATGAACGCCAAATCCAGAGGAGATGTACGCGTTTGGTCAATCTTGTAGTGGTAGATTTGATGGTGCTACACGTGCTTTGTTGTGAGTCCAAACAAATGACTTAATTTATTCTCGCCAACTGCTTCTTTCTTTCTTTTCTTTCCTTTTCTCGATTGTCAGATGTCTGTAAGCAAATCTAGCTGCTGCCGCAGTCAGAGGAATTGTCGCTATTTTGCTTTCTCTTTTTTGCCCTTGCAGTGATGAAGAATTTGGTTGGGCAATTGACTTTTCGTCCCAACTCTGGCTGCTTACTAAGTATGCCACCTTTCTCACCCTCACTCTGGCTGCTCACTGCGTGTGCAACCTCTCTCAACCTTCTTCCTGGCTGCTTACTAAGTATGCCACCTTTCCCACCCTTACTCTGGCTGCTTACTGCGAGTGCTACCTCTCTCAACCTTCTTCCTGGCTGCTTACTAAGTATGCCACCTTTCCCACCCTTACTCTGGCTGCTTACTGCGAGTGCTACCTCTCTCAACCTTCTTCCTGGCTGCTTACTAAGTATGCCACCTTTCCCACCCTTACTCTGGCTGCTTACTGCGAGTGCTACCTCTCTCAACCTTCTTCCTGGCTGCTTACTAAGTATGCCACCTTTCCCACCCTTACTCTGGCTGCTTACTGCGAGTGCTACCTCTCTCAACCTTCTTCCTGGCTGCTTACTAAGTATGCCACCTTTCCCACCCTTACTCTGGCTGCTTACTGCAAGTGCTACCTCTCTCAACCTTCTTCCTGGCTGCTTACTAAGTATGCCACCTTTCCCACCCTTACTCTGGCTGCTTACTGCGAGTGCTACCTCTCTCAACCTTCTTCCTGGCTGCTTACTAAGTATGCCACCTTTCCCACCCTTACTCTGGCTGCTTACTGCGAGTGCTACCTCTCTCAACCTTCTTCCTGGCTGCTTACTAAGTATGCCACCTTTCCCACCCTTACTCTGGCTGCTTACTGCAAGTGCTACCTCTCTCAACCTTCTTCCTGGCTGCTTACTAAGTATGCCACCTTTCCCACCCTTACTCTGGCTGCTTACTGCGAGTGCTACCTCTCTCAACCTTCTTCCTGGCTGCTTACTAAGTATGCCACCTTTCCCACCCTTACTCTGGCTGCTTACTGCGAGTGCTACCTCTCTCAACCTTCTTCCTGGCTGCTTACTAAGTATGCCACCTTTCCCACCCTTACTCTGGCTGCTTACTGCGAGTGCTACCTCTCTCAACCTTCTTCCTGGCTGCTTACTAAGTATGCCACCTTTCCCACCCTTACTCTGGCTGCTTACTGCGAGTGCTACCTCTCTCAACCTTCTTCCTGGCTGCTTACTAAGTATGCCACCTTTCCCACCCTTACTCTGGCTGCTTACTGCGAGTGCTACCTCTCTCAACCTTCTTCCTGGCTGCTTACTAAGTATGCCACCTTTCCCACCCTTACTCTGGCTGCTTACTGCGAGTGCTACCTCTCTCAACCTTCTTCCTGGCTGCTTACTAAGTATGCCACCTTTCCCACCCTTACTCTGGCTGCTTACTGCGAGTGCTACCTCTCTCAACCTTCTTCCTGGCTGCTTACTGAGTATGCCACCTTTCCCACCCTTACTCTGGCTGCTTACTGCGAGTGCTACCTCTCTCAACCTTCTTCCTGGCTGCTTACTAAGTATGCCACCTTTCCCACCCTTACTCTGGCTGCTTACTGCGAGTGCTACCTCTCTCAACCTTCTTCCTGGCTGCTTACTAAGTATGCCACCTTTCCCACCCTTACTCTGGCTGCTTACTGCGAGTGCTACCTCTCTCAACCTTCTTCCTGGCTGCTTACTAAGTATGCCACCTTTCCCACCCTTACTCTGGCTGCTTACTGCGAGTGCTACCTCTCTCAACCTTCTTCCTGGCTGCTTACTAAGTATGCCACCTTTCCCACCCTTACTCTGGCTGCTTACTGCGAGTGCTACCTCTCTCAACCTTCTTCCTGGCTGCTTACTAAGTATGCCACCTTTCCCACCCTTACTCTGGCTGCTTACTGCGAGTGCTACCTCTCTCAACCTTCTTCCTGGCTGCTTACTAAGTATGCCACCTTTCCCACCCTTACTCTGGCTGCTTACTGCGAGTGCTACCTCTCTCAACCTTCTTCCTGGCTGCTTACTAAGTATGCCACCTTTCCCACCCTTACTCTGGCTGCTTACTGCGAGTGCTACCTCTCTCAACCTTCTTCCTGGCTGCTTACTAAGTATGCCACCTTTCCCACCCTTACTCTGGCTGCTTACTGCGAGTGCTACCTCTCTCAACCTTCTTCCTGGCTGCTTACTAAGTATGCCACCTTTCCCACCCTTACTCTGGCTGCTTACTGCGAGTGCTACCTCTCTCAACCTTCTTCCTGGCTGCTTACTAAGTATGCCACCTTTCCCACCCTTACTCTGGCTGCTTACTGCGAGTGCTACCTCTCTCAACCTTCTTCCTGGCTGCTTACTAAGTATGCCACCTTTCCCACCCTTACTCTGGCTGCTTACTGCGAGTGCTACCTCTCTCAACCTTCTTCCTGGCTGCTTACTAAGTATGCCACCTTTCCCACCCTTACTCTGGCTGCTTACTGCGAGTGCTACCTCTCTCAACCTTCTTCCTGGCTGCTTACTAAGTATGCCACCTTTCCCACCCTTACTCTGGCTGCTTACTGCGAGTGCTACCTCTCTCAACCTTCTTCCTGGCTGCTTACTAAGTATGCCACCTTTCCCACCCTTACTCTGGCTGCTTACTGCGAGTGCTACCTCTCTCAACCTTCTTCCTGGCTGCTTACTAAGTATGCCACCTTTCCCACCCTTACTCTGGCTGCTTACTGCGAGTGCTACCTCTCTCAACCTTCTTCCTGGCTGCTTACTAAGTATGCCACCTTTCCCACCCTTACTCTGGCTGCTTACTGCGAGTGCTACCTCTCTCAACCTTCTTCCTGGCTGCTTACTAAGTATGCCACCTTTCCCACCCTTACTCTGGCTGCTTACTGCGAGTGCTACCTCTCTCAACCTTCTTCCTGGCTGCTTACTAAGTATGCCACCTTTCCCACCCTTACTCTGGCTGCTTACTGCGAGTGCTGCCTCTCTCAACCTGTTCCTGGCTGCTTACTGTGTGCCACCTTTCTCACCCTCACTTCAACTGCTCACTGCGTATGCTACCTCTCTTAACCTTCTTCTTGGCTGCTTACTAAGGATGCCACCTTTCTCACCCTCGCTCTGGCTGCTCAATGCGAGTGCTACCTCTCTCAACCTGTTCCTGGCTACTTACTGTTGTGCCACCCTTCTCAACTATACTCTGGCTGCTTTTTGTTGGCCAAGGTGCGCACTTTTGCTGTGTCTCACCTTTCAGGGGCTGCGGGGCTTACTTGGTGAGGAAGTTGACATGCTCCCTTATGTTGGGAACACATGAAGCCCTGCTGTGTGTCACCTTGCAGGGGCTGCGGAGCTTGCTTGGTGATGAGCTCTTCAACATGCTCCCTGAGTCTTGGGCGGACATAAAGCTCCTCTGCATGGCTGAGACCTCAGCTCAGAAGAGCAACAACATCAGCGACTACTGCAATGAGGAATCCTTGGCGCTCCCGTTTTGGTTCTTTGACAAGCTGAAGTCTGTGGCTGGCCCCCGGCGTACCTTGCCGTTCATCACCAAGAACGCGCACCTGCAGAAGGGGCAGGATGCATCATGCTGGCGGGGTGAAGTGTTTTTGGGCAGCTTCAAAGCCATGCCCATGCATGACTGGTACCTAGACGCTCTGCGCCAGCTGGTGGAAGTCGGCTCCCCAGGTGCGCTGCGCTGCCCTCGTAGGCAGGTACACAGCGATGCAACCCTTTCCTTTCCTTTCCCCAGGTGCGCCCCCCTCTGTTCCTGGCAATGCATTACAGTCGCTGGACCTTTGTGCTTGGCAGGGGTGGCCCACTGCAGTGAGCCTCGCAGGGGTGGTCCACTGCAGTGAGCCTCGCAGGGGTGGCCCATTGCAGTGAGCCTTGCAGGGTGGCCCACTGCAGTGGCTCACTCTATAGTGGGCAGTGCCAACCAACTGTCTGGTACTGCACAAGAGTCAAACACCTCACCCTCTTGTGACTAAGCTGCAGCAGCAGCTCCTTGCCCGTGCAACCTGTGTGCTTGGCTGGGGCGGCTCACTGTCTGGTACTGCACAAGAGTTACACCTCACCCTTTTGTAACCCAGCTGCAGCAGCACCTCCTTGCCCGTGCAACCTGTGTGCTTGGCAGGGGTAGCTCACTGCCTGGTACTGCACGCTAGTCAAACACTTCACCCTTTTGTAACCAAGCTGAAGCAGCAGCTGCTTGCCCGTGGAGCACCCCACACAGCACATGGCTTTCCTGAGTACCTTGCCCAGCTGCACGCCACTTAGCAGAAGTGCTTCTCTGTATGTGCGGCATGTCTACGAGTGATTCTCTGTATGTAAGTGCTTCTCTGAGTGCTTCTCTGTCTGTGCAGCATATGTGCAAAATGTCACAGATATGTTGAACAGTTTAACTTAAACTGCTTGCAGCCCTCGGAGCTGTGGAAAGGGCCAAGCTTACTGAGGGCCTCACAGAGGGCCTTAGGGACTGGGCTCCATTCAAGCAGGTAAGTGTACGAGGTATGTGGTATTCCCTTACATACCCCTGTATGCCGCTCTGGACACCTGCATCACCTCCGCCTTGCCTGGCTTTGGGAACGAACGATTTCAAAGGAGCACACAATGCGTCCTTTCCATGATTCTTTCGCTTCTGACTGCTTCCAATTGCTTCCATTGCTTCCTGCCGCAGGGCAGGCGCCGCAGTACCTAACTAACCTGAGCTGGCCATTGCGCCCTCGCTCCTGGCATGACTCCATGCACTCCAGGCACCTGGCACTGCTAGCTATAGGTCAAGTTGGTCACTGCGCCCTCGCTCCTGGCATGGCTCCATGCACTCCAGGCACCTGGCACTGCTAGCTACAGGTCAAGTTGGTCACTGCGCCCTCGCTCCTGGCATGGCTCCATGCACTCCAGGCACCTGGCACTGCTAGCTATAGGTCAAGTTGGTCACTGCGCCCTCGCTCCTGGCATGGCTCCATGCACTCCAGGCACCTGGCACTGCTAGCTACAGGTCAAGTTGGTCACTGCGCCCTCGCTCCTGGCATGGCTCCATGCACTCCAGGCACCTGGCACTGCTAGCTATGGGTCAAGTTGGTCACTGCAACTCTGTCCTTAGTGTGACTCCTGTCCTGCGTGGTCCTACTCAGTATGCTCAATGTGATGTTTCAGTGCTCGTCTGACTTGTCAATGTGCTCAGTGCTTCTTGGTGGGACCTCACTGTATGTTCCGTGATCAGTGTGACTTCTCAGTGTGGCTGCTGTTCTGGGTGGCCATGGGATGGGAATCCATGAGGTGGGTGTGGTCATGAGGGGTCATGCGGTGGGGGGCCTGAGATGGGTGTGATCATGGGTTACCACATGAGGGGTCACGAGGGGTCATGAGATGTGATGGGGTTGTGAGGGGTCATGAGATGTGATCGGGGGGGAGTGGGGTCATGAGTGTGATCGTGGTTTAACACAGACTAGACACTCTAGCTGTGGAACAGGTGTGCAACGGGTAGTTACCACGGGCTAAGCATTGTAGATGTGGAAGTGGCTTCTGAGGATGGTCCTTGTGGTTCATATGTGCCCGTGTATAGGTGCCTTGTTCCTTCAGGGTTTGGTTTGGTTTCAAGGCAATCCCAGCTCGCTCACAGCTTGCAAGCAAGAAACAATAAACTTAGCAGGTCTGCAGAGAAGGTTGAGTGACTCGCAGTCAGGAAAGGGATCTTTTGCAGTTTAGTGCTGCCTCTGTTAGGGTAAGGAAGGGAAAGGAAAAAGGAGGAAAGGGTAGGGTTACATAGCTGTACATACTTGGCAAGAGAGGCAGGTTAGCTGAAGCACCTTGGTGGTATGGTCCACTGAGTGAAATGGCTGTAGTACTTGATGTTTCCAGCTGCCCCAAATGTCAGCAACATGCGGTGCTGAATGTATATAGCAGGTGAGGAAGGCAATTTATTAGTTAGTGCACGTGTCTTTAATCTTTCGCTGGTGACATGCTGTGAAGTATGACGCTGCTCAAATCAAGCAATCATAAAAGCCAGCTGTGTGCTCCTCTAGCTTTGCCATACATTGGTAGTGGCGTTAATATTTCATCATGGCATAGATAACTCTTTGATTAAAAAGTTGCCACAGCCTCAAGGGCTTTGTTTGTCGAAGCAAAAGGTGGACACTTGTGAAGAATTTGAGGTGCTCCAAGGTGTGCTTGCAAAGCATTGTTATAAGCAGCTTGGGGGTCCAGAGGGACCTTGGATTTTTCTTTCTAGTCTGGACTGTCGGAAGTGCATAAAGCAAAGTAGAAAAGGCTTTGCTGGTGTTCCTTGTTGGACAGGGACCATATTGTGGTCTGGAACGAGGGCCCGCCTTGAAGAAACGTCTTGCACAACGTTGGCATGTAGTCTGTAGGCACGTGCATTGACGGCAAGCATACGTCAGTATGAATGGCAAGCACCTCTTTAACAGGCATTGTTTTTTTTTCTTTGCTTGGATTGGAAAGGAAACAAAGCTCTGTCTATGAGGAAATGTAAACTAAAGCAAAGAAGGTGCCTGCATTTGACTACAATTCAAACCAGTCCGATCTGGAGAGCAAGAGCATTGTGTTGCTTCTCAATAAAAGCAATTCATGCACCATGACACAAAAGTGAAAAATCCTGTGTCATCAGCCTGGTTTTTGAAGATTTAGACATTGAATTCTTTAATACTTGATTTAGATTTAGATTTACACAGGGGGACCTTCAGCCAGACTGTTCGGCTGATCGGCCTGTGACTGGTCCTCGCCAGCCAACATAATGTCCATAAGCTCAGAAACAAACGAAAAAAGCTTGTTGTTGTGTTGCAAGAGGAAATCAGAAGCATCCTGGACACTGGCTTGTTGTAAAAATGGTTGCTCCATTGAAAAATCACCAGAATAATTAATACTTGATGCACCACACGGGGATGCAGAATGTCTTGGACAGGTCAGCAATTCTAGGTGGATGACTCTTCCCAAGAAAAGGGGTTTCTAAGGTGCCAATTACGTGAATTGCCTCAAAGCTTTAATTTGGTCGCAGAATGCAGCCTGTAAGGAAACAAGAAACAGGCTTTTAAAGGTTAAGTTACATTGCTATACCCGCCTACAAAGGCAGCTGAGTGGGAGCACTGAGGCCTGCAACTAGACCTAGCCAAAAAAGCTCCACTCATAAACTAACTTGCAAAATGTTTATCGTGGTCTGATGTTTGATGAAACACCACGAAGTATTTTAGGGAAGGGAAAGGAAGGGTTACATAGCTGTACCTGCCTGCGGGGGCAGCTTAGCTGAAGCAAAACTTGCCTGCAACCAAACCAGTCCAAACTAAAAAGCAAAATGAGATAGAAGCTCAGTCACAGCATTTCAGGCAAGCAGACACGAGCTTGGCTAATCCTATGACATCATCCTGATTCATGAGGTCTCTAAGGCGTGATGCACTGCTTGGGGGTGCAGAGCTAAACAGATGCTGGAACTGAGTGCGCAGTTCTGTAAAATCCTGAGATGGGCAATCCAGGATAACATGCTCTTCGTCTTGTACAGTGTGCCAGTCGCATTTGTTGCAAATTCTAAGCCCGAATGGGCACCTATTTCCATGATGCCGTTGGGTTTCTACTCGAAGGTTGTGACCGGAAAGGCGTAAGCATGAAATACTGCGAAATAATTTATGAGGAATATCTTGTCGTAGGTAGAGAGGTAGCAATGGCTTTTTGTTTCTCTAGCAAGCAAAACAAAGTACTTAACACTCCTCCAAAGGTTCAAAGTTGTAGGATCAGATGAATGCTCATAATATTTGATAAACAGTGTACTGCTGTAATGTTTCAGAAGCATTGGTTTCAAATACCCATGCACTGCTCCACATTCACTAGGATATTATGCAGTGTTTGGCATTCAGATGAAAAAAGACGCACATGCTAATTCCCCCATAGGCATATTGGCTAGCCTGAATGACATCAACTCCAGGATGCCCCTAAAAAGCTCCCAAGTGGAATTCAGAAAATTGGAGGCCCATCCCCATAACCTGGAGGCCCAAGCATGTATCCCTCAGAAGTCCCATACCTCCTGGGAGGGCCCCATGCCGTTTTAATTGCCTGCGTTACCTCGTAGTTATCTCAATCTGAACTTCGTGGTGGGGTGGTTGTACGGTCTTTGCACCAATGTAGCCCCTTTCCCTTAACTGATGTGGGGAGTTGTCACTGCCTACGTAGTTTTCTATTATTGACCACAAATCTCCGTTACGGATCACTTACTGCACTAAGTTGGGTGTTTTTCAGTGATTTGGAGTCCTTGTACCAAAAGAGTGCCATGGCAAATAAAATGAAGTCGAAAGACCCAGTGAATGGTGAGGTAAAAGGTTTCAGCTGTCCCCATACAAAGCGTCATCATATGAAATCATAATCCAGTACAAAGCAAACATGTCAATTGTTGACCTCCTCTTTCCCTTACTTTGATTGTGCAGGATGTTAATTTAGATTAACAAAAAAATTGTTTTGGAAAGGGTTACAAGGGTTACAAGTTGTTTTGGAAAAGAAGAATGGTCCTAGGGTGGAGCTGGGCCGTTTTAATGTGATCTGAGGCCAGGAAGGTCTCCAGCCTCACTTGGGAGTCTGTAAGTGTCAGTTGCTCGGACTGAGCGGTGATCTGGGGTCCTCTGACTTTCATTTATTGTTGAACATGCCACATTAATGATGTTTTGTAGAATGACAGTAGTTGGCTTGGTTAGATGTGAGTAGGGGAACCATAAACAGCATATCCAGCAATACAGAGGAGTTGTCCACTTTTGCAGAGATTCCTTGTTATAGGAAAGGAAAGGGTAAATAGCTGCACATGTCTATGAGGGCAGTGTAGCTGAGGCAAAAAAATAGATGTCTGAAAACACACCAGGCAACCTTTGCCTAAATGCGAGCTAGAAAGCAGTAACTCGATTCAAAAAGTCCTCTGCCTTTTTAAATCTTAAGAGACAGTCCTTTTTTGCAATGACTTCTTTTTGTTACAAGGACCCCAAATCACTCAAGATCACCCTATTTGGCGCTGTGGTGGTCAGGTATGGAGTTTTGGTGGTGAAAACCAGGGTTCACGCCGCGGCTGATTAGGCATGCTTCCCGTAACTAGCTGCTTTAAAACCCTTGTGCTACCAGAAAAACCCATACTTGAAAACAGCCTGCTGCAGGACAGTTACCCAATGGAGCATGCAAGAACACCTGATTTTAGGCCTCAGATAGCCCCCTCTAGAAAAATATCAGGTTTTTCGTGGAACAATATTACAATGGCCTACATGGTTAGGTATGAAAAAGAAACACAAGAAAGAGCATGTCAGGCAATTTAGGCCAGTCGACCCTCCGATTAGGAGTATTCTGCTGCTTACGAAAGTTTTTGTGCCCTTGTAACCAGGGGGGTGAGTTGGGGGTAAAGATGCTCCAACTTCTTGACAGGCATCCTGAGGCTCTTTTCATCGTGTAGCACACCGACAAGCTGTGCATCTGGGTCACACGAGGACCCTCGGCGCACAAGACTAAGCTTTAGAATAGCGTAAAAACAAAAAGAGGCAACAGACTGATTATAACGGACGCTCCACCCTAAAATCCACTCTTCCCTCCAAAGATTGGCACATGTACTGGTCCAGGAGCTCGGACCTCCGCGATCCTCTAATTTGTGTGCCCACCACAACTCCCTCTCATCCATGGTAAAATGGCACGAGCCCTACGGCATGCTATTTACTCTGCAATCCTCAGAGGCAGCGGCCACTTGTTTGCATGTCCTGCCAGCAAGTGGTAGAGGTACCAAGTAGGAAACAATCCCTACTCAAAACTCCTCACTGCTTACCCACACAAGCTTATAAGCTTACCCCCAATCCCAGCCCAGCCAAGGAATTGCTCCCCCTCGGCATACCTGGAATTACATACCATTGCAGTTTGGAACACGGCCAGCTATTTGGCTACGCAAGCTAAGTGGGTACCTGGCTTTTTTTAATGCTAGAGCACCGTCGTTCACTCCGAGATGAAGAAGTGAATATCCCGCATTTGTTGAGTTTTATTTTACTATTTTTTGTTATCAAACTATGGACGATATCAATGTTGAAAATTAATGCTCATGTTCCGAAACAACACCAACAACTGCTAGTTGACCAAAGTGCGGCGGCCTTAGCAAGCTAAGGTAGGTAAAGGATGGGCTCCTCTGCACGACAGCTTGCTTGCAGTTGTTCTGCTTGCTCAATTTTTGCTTTTTCACTCCAAGATACCGCTGTGGTCAACAATATATCGCCAGCTTCATGCACGCGCGCACATACACGCACACGCACACAAACGCGCACACGCACACACATGCACATGCACACACACAACAAGCACACGCAGGCGCACATATACATACATGCACACACGCATGCAAAACATGCACACATGCACACGAACACACACACACACACACACACACACACACACACACACACGCACGCACGCACGCACGAACGCACACAAAGTTGCGTGTTTAATCACGGGCATGCATGTCAATTATAGTAGGAGAACTGCCCTGAATGTCCACGACATGTGGCTTTGCATTTCCTGATTGTAACACCTATGAAAGGCATTGCCCTGGATATGATGGATGCCAATCATGGGCCTTGTATGATAGTTACATTGATGCACATGTACATAGGTTCACTGCCTTCTGACCTTTCCAGTATGTTGCACGCATCTGCAGGAAGGGACTCGAGTTTGCCTTGCAAATTTTGAGGGGAAAGGGGGCTTAAATACGCAGGCGAGCTGGGAGCATATTGGGGACGATGGACATGCACCAAATTTCTCAGCTGCGCTGGTACAAGAACTGGAGGTGAGAAAAGAAAAGATAGATTGTTTAGGCAACTATAACGCTCCAAACATCAAAAAAAGAAAGGATTTGGGATGAGGCTTTTTCCACGGGTGTTGAGAGTAGCTAATCGATGGCGTGTGGAAGTGTACAGGGCTCACCAGAGCTTATGAGTTACAAGCTTCATGTGGTTGCATTTTCGTCCATGTCACTGCAATTGGCTCAGACCATGCAAGTGCAACCGGATAGAGATGCGCTCATCATTCACCAGCTTCAAGAATTTCTTCCTCCCATCCTGATGGGTAAGACCTCTACCCTCTGTTCGCATCATTATCCAGGACCACTCGTTTTTAGGTTAGTTATGACCATCAAGTGTTAGCAGAACATTCCAATGTCAACATGTGCGCACGAAAATTTCTTTTTACTTAACGCATGTGGTGAAGGGGTAACAGAGTCTCACACTGGACACTCTGCTGGCTTTTCCAAAAGAGTCAATCTGAGTGGCAAAAAGAACTGATGAATTCCATATCAAAAGCAGCTTTTCTGCTTTGAGCAGCGCACATTTTGTGGGAATTCCTGTTTCTTCCTGTATAAATGCACCTTCATTAAAGGCTTTAAAAAGTAGCTCTGACATGACATGAATTGGCAGCAGCCATGCTGTTAAGTGTGCTGACTAATGCGCACATTGTTTTCCTTGCAGTGCTTCATGCTTCTATACGTTGCCCATGTGCACGCAGGATACTGGTTCCCCTGTTCTTGCTGCTAGTCTTTCTATACGTATACCTCATGGTAGGACTATCACTCGCTTACACCTACTTTTGGTGAGTTGGCTTAGGAAGGTCTTCAGCTAGGCTGGTCATAATATGCACCAATGTTCACATAATTGAGAGGAAAGCCAAAAATAGACCATATGCATGTTCTCGATGAGGTGTAGAAGCGTTCAAGTTCTAAAAGCTTGCCAGGATGCCTTCTATGGATTTCCTTGCATTCAATTTCGAGAGTGCAATGACTGTCATGCTTGTAGTAAAAATGCATGGATGTTGGCACGGGAAGGCCATCAGCCTGAGATCTAGTCATAATACACACAGATGATGGCGCATAATATGCACAAATGGTCGCGCTTGCTGTTTTCATGCATGGATGTCAGCCCATGAAGCTGCTCCCAGTAGGCAACTTTGCCTTTTGCCTGAACTTGGCCACCTGTAGAAAAAATTGTATGTAGGCAGTGTGGACACCCCCTGCGTCAATAAATAAATTAATAGTAAAAAGGAGGCCACTCAGGCTGTGCCAACCTCCCCTCAGCCTGTTTGTTCAAACCCTTACTCAGTGCTTGTGTGCAGAAGCATTCCAAAAAAGCTCATGGATTGCTACTTGATGCGTTCATTCTCGTCCATCAATGCAGAATTTTAGGTTCGCAGCCCGGTGCGTATACACAACCTTTTCATCCAAGCAGCATGGCTCCTACACCATTCCCCTCCATCAGCTTATCATCGCAAACATGCACCCCTATCCGTCTCTCTTTCTCACACGCACGCACACACACATACACGCGTACTTATCTCGTATTATCTTGCCTCTGTGCCATATAATCCCCATCCCCGTGTTTCAGTGCTTTCTATCTATCTCCCCGCGCTGATCTGGGCAGGTGGTCCTTTCGGTCAGAGGGTGCGTTCCAGTGGGCAGTGCCTGAGCAAGTGGCTCAAGGGGCAGAGCCCTTAATACCCCCGCTCCTCCACCAGACCTGGAAGGACTCACAGCTGCCAGATGAGTGGAAGGAGGCGCAGCGCTCGTGCATGGACCTGCACCCGGGGTACGAGTACAAGCTGTGGACGGACAAGGACGCAGAGCAGGTGCGTGTGTCATGTGTGTGTATGAGCTTTTAGGAACACATGTGCTTTTAGTCACACATGTTTGCTCCCAGGATACAAGTACAAGCTGTGGACAGACATGGACGGGGAGCAGTTGAGAGTGGGAGCAGGGAGGGGGTGGGGGCAGAAAGGGGAGTGTGTTGAGGTGGAGGAAGTCCTATTTGCATTTAACCAGTGAAAACTATGAATACAAGAGGATGCTAAATGGAGAGAGAGAGAGAGAGAGAGAGAGAGAGAGAGAGAGAGAGAGAGAGAGAGAGAGAGAGAGAGAGAGAGAGAGAGAGAGAGAGAGAGAGAGAGAGTCTGAAGCTGCTGCTTGGGCTTGCGCATTTATCTGATGAGTTTGATGTAAGTTGCAGAAGAATGCTGCTGCTGACAATGCTGTAAAACATGGGGGGGTATTAATTCATAAATTTCATAACTTGTTGAGAAACCTATGACTTTGTTTCTGCTTGCATACCTAAATAAACATCATGAACCTCTTGTCAGGCTAAGAAAGTGATGCGGCCAGAACAGTGTCTTGACTTCCCATGACCTGATCCCATGAAGAATGTACGGAAGATCAGGTCAGCTGTGCCGACTATTGTGCCTCCATTAAGTTGGCTACCTTGCAACAAATCTTGAGTCCGCACATCACCAACCACATTTTGTTCCATGCACTGCGTGCAGCTCATTGCCACAAAGTTCCCTTGGTTCTTGAAGACCTTCAAGTCCTATCCCTATGGCATCCAGCGCGCAGATGCGATCAGATACTTTGTGCTCTATGAGCATGGCGGTATTTACTTGGTGAGTTCAGCTGCAGGAAAAGGTTGTGTTTAAACATGTGGTGGCCAAAGTGCATTGAGCTCTTCAAAAGTTTGAAAAACGTTCAGCCACAAGCTTAGGTTGCGTTTGAGCATGCAATGCTCAAAAAGTGCATCAAGCAGCTTAGATGTAGACACTTGCAGGGCATCTTACTTCCTCCATTTGTTGCATAGAAATGTGCCTGGCAAGGATCTCGGTGCACCTTTTCAAGTAGACTCAAAGGATTGACACTTGCCGAAATTTTACTGCCAGGCACATCGTAAGGATTCACTGTGCTCTCAGGTGCCATTGCTGATGCTAGCACAAACCCCCTTTTTTTTAATGATTGGTAGCATGGACCCCACGGGTGAGCTTTCAGTGACCCCTAGGAAGCACATGCCTGTTTGCATGACTCAGTTATTCTCATGCGGGCAACCATCACAGCAGGTTGTGCAGGCAACCAACCCTCTCTTTCCAACCTTCCAGCGTGCCACTGCTGGCACAGGACTTGGATCACCTGACCCGGAATACCTTTCTGCATGCCATTGCTGGCGCAGGACCTTTTTTAAAGTGTCAGGCCTCAATGTGTATGACCCCGCTGCTGCACCAGCTGCCCTTGCCCTGCATGCCATTGCATACGCGCCAATGTGTGCATGCCACTGCTGGCGCAGGGCTAGGACTACCTGGCTGGGATAACCTTAATGCATGCCATTAACTTCCTGCACGTCGCTGCTAGCGCAGGGCTAGGACGTGTTGTGCAACAAGCCCTTTCTTGCATACCGTTGCTGGCGCAGGACTTGGACGTGGTGTGTAACAAAAACTTGGACTACCTACGCCACTTTGAGTTTGTGGCACCAAAGACATACCCTGTGGGCGTCAGCAATGGTGAGTGTTGCTGGATAATGCCCCCTGTCCTTCGTTGTTGTCTTCCATTTCTTTCGTGACTGATCCCTGCTCTTGTCCTCTATCATTGCTGCTGGATCTTACCGCTTGTCCTTTGTTGCTGTCCTTCATTTCTTTTGTAATGTTTTCTGTTTTGGTCCTCCATCATTGCTGCTGGATCATCCCACTCGCCCTTTGTTGCTGTCCTTCATTTCTTTCGTGATTGTTTTCCATTTCGGTCCTCCATCATTGCTGCTGGATCATGCCACTTGTCCTTCGTTGTTGCCCCTCATTTCTTACGTAACTGTTCCCCGCTCTTGTCCTCTGTCGTTGATGCTTGCCCATCATGCTGCTCGTCCTTCATTGTGCTGCTTGTGCTGGGGCATGTTTGCAACCATGCCTGCCTGGTGGGCCATGTCGCCTATCCTTGATCATGCCAAAAGTGGACAGCTCCCCCCTGGGCGGGGGGTATGTCTTTTAATGCTCCCAAAGCGGGTGTGCCCCAACCTTGGCCGTTCAAGCTTGGTCGCAGAAACAATGTAGGGAGCCGTCTACCTCTGTGGTAATGTAGGTATAGGGGAGTAGGGTAGGGAGTAGGGTATGTAGGTATAGGGGAGTTGTCTACCTCTGTGGTAATGTAGGTATAGGGGAGTAGGGTAGGGAGTAGGGTATGTAGGTATAGGGGAGTTGTCTACCTCTGTGGTAATGTAGGTATAGGGGAGTAGGGTAGGGAGTAGGGTATGTATGTATTGGGAAGTTGTCCACCTCTGTGGTAATGCTGCTTATCAAGGATGCTGTGTGTGCTTGGGCCTTCTTGCAACCATGCCTGCATGGCGTGTCCTGTTTGGGCCCGTCATCCTTGCCGTGTACACGCATTCCTGCGAGTCTTGATGCATGTGCACCCTCTGCCACCAACAACTCACAGCCGCACAGCAGCTCAACAATGGCGTGCGGTAATTTGTTGCTCACATGACTTTTGCACGCATTCCTGCGAGTCTTGATGCACGTGCACCCTACCACCAACAACTCACAGCCGCACAGCAGCTCAACAATTGCGTGCAATAGTTTGTTGCTTCCTAAACTTTTGCTCGCATGTATGTATCAGAACGGTACAAAAACACACTGATTGAATGCTTGCACACAGGCCCGCTCACACACACACGCGCACACACACACACACAGATATAATGATGGCCAAACCCCACAGTGACTTCGCACTGCGGCTGATCAAGCAGTTGTCGACCTGGAATATTTTCCTGTTTGTGAAGTAAGTTGGAGCTTTAGTTACAACGGCATGAGGGCCAATAATGGAATACAGGCTACTTATGCTACACAGCAGATCTGTAGTGTGTGTCAGGGTGCGCACTGTGCAGTTAGTGCATGGATTTTGTACGGGGTACAGGTAAACAAGCTTGCGACCAAGAAAAAGGTGGACAGAAACATGGAGAGAGGTTACAGGTTGCGACGGGCACAAAGAGCCTTTCCCTTCTGCCCAGCAATCATTGCCTTCGTTTGGGTAGGAGGCAAACAGGCCGATGCATCAAACGGGACTTCAGCAATTAGTGGAGATGCAGTTAGGCGTAAGTAGTCACGTCTTAGTGAAGAGAGAGCAAGGAAAGAAAGAAGGAAGGTTGGCAGGAGGGAAGGGGGTTGGTTGAGGGAGGGCCTCTGATAAGGAAAAGTAGAGTGCGGCAGGCATTGCCTAGAGCTCCCTATCAAGACTCAAGTAGATCTGGCGAATCATCCGTCCCTACCATGACTCATGGCATGAGTGTTCCCAGCTTGCCATGGGTGAGCCCCAAGCAAAGTATGCTTGCTTCCAAATGAGATAGCCATGCTTTGCAAATCGTCCCCTATGGGGTTGTATGGATGCTCTCCATGGGTGGGTTCCAAGCAAAGTATGCATGATTCCAAGGAGGCAGCCATGCTTTGTGTCCCAAATCGCTTTTTACATGGTTGTCTTCCCGGTAGCCATGCTTTGCAGGCTTCCTACCCCCATTTCAGAATGTGCTCTAACAAAGAGAGCCCTGGGATCCTGGCCTGCATTGTGCTCTGCAAGCTAGTGCATGCGGCAGTGCACATTTTGGCCTGGGGCATACAAAGAAATTTGTACGACGCATGTGGCATGCACACGCAGGTACGCGACGGTGATGTTCTCCACTGGACCGATGTTTATGACCATTCAGTACGCTCTGTATGCTCATAAGGAGAGACTGTCCATCCTGCCCGTCCAGCTGTATGGCAAGTACAAGGTGCGACGTACAGCAATGGGGGAACGCTGAGCTCTGGTGAGGGCAGGCTGAAGAAAGAAAAGCACGAGCCCCGTCCAGTTTCAAGGCTAGTATAGTTGATGCACTTTACTACAGGAGAGACCACCCATGGTGGGAATGTGAGGACATACGCGTGACAGCTGTACTAGGTGGTTACCAATTTGGGAAATACCTCCTTAAGGATAAGGATGAGAATGCCCTTTATGGCTGTCCTGACGCAAACCTCCACGCCCAGCCATGTCATCTTGCAAATACAGAGCTCGTGCAACCGCATGTGATGTCACCTTGCGACTGAAAAACTCGTGGAATGCATGCGATGTCATCTGGCAAGTGTAAAACCCGTGCAAATGCATGCAATGTCATCTTGCCTCCTGTGCTTGCACAGAGGCCTGCTCCTATTTGTCACACGCGTTACCTTCATCCCACATCCTGTGTACCTGCTTGCATATTCGCCACATGAAATACCAAAACTAGTGCCATGCACCACAGGCACCTCTTTGGGTGTGTGAACCAATGGAACACGAGCGCTGCTGGCACCACTTTCAATGCCAAAACCTGTGTGCCCTGCACCACCGGCACACGCAGCTGACAGCGGACGCATTGTGTCAGCACCTGCACGGCTCGCATAGCAGCACTGACACCGTTTCGGGAACCAAAATGTGTGCCCTGCAGATGCACTCATGAAAAGGCATTGCCTGGGATGCAACGGAAGGCGATTGAAGGCCTGGTGATTGTTACACCTGCACCACTGGCACACGCAGCTGACATCAGACGCGTTGTTCAAGCACCTGCATGGCTCCAGCTGGCACGGCTCAGATGGCAAATACATCTTGTGGATTGACCGCAACGCCATGCTGTTTGCATCCCTGGTGCTGCTGCTGCTGGTCTCGGCAGCCACCGGCCTGTTTGTTTTCTGCAGGTGCGTGCAGTGCATGCAAGCTTGTGTAGTGCGTTGTAGTACATATGTAGTGTGTACTATATGTGAACATCATTTGTGCAGTCTACAAGTAGTGTACACACAGTTCCAGGGCGTGTACCAGCATCGACTTGTGCGATGGTGTGTGTGTGTATGTGCGCGTGTGTGCGTGTGTGTGTCCCCAGCTTGTTCTTCATTTTAGGAGGCACGAATATTTGGCTGGCCTATGATGAACAGAAAGTGTGCTTGAAAATCAAACATTTAAAGATTGAGAGGCAGTGCGGCCTCTTTTGCCAGAAGTTTGGCTTTTCAAATCATTTTTTAAATGATTTTTCTCCTAAAAATATTCATTGGGTGCAAACAGGTGTGTGTGTGTGTGTGTGTGTGTGTGTGTGTGTGTGTGTGTGTGTGTGTCTGTACAGTGTTGGGTATGACCCATAGGCGCCAGGAGAGCCGGCAGCCTCTCGCTGCCCCTTCTGGTGATCAAAGAAGTGCGTTTGGCGCGCACTCAGAAACGGCATTGGTCAGGCAGACAAGCTCCCTAAGATTTGGATGGGCTTAAATTCAGCCACAAACCCTTGTGCGAGATTTTTTTGCAAGGGGCAAAACTCGAGGAAATAATGGAGACATCTGGTCCTTTGAGCACTGCATCAGGTTATCACTGTGAATTTGCGCGCCGCACGCGCGCGCGCGCACACACACACACACACACGCACACACACACCCTCGCACACACACCCTCGCACACACACACACGCGCGCGCACACACACGCACACACACACACACACAAACACACACACACAAACACACACACACACACAGCTGTGAGGTGGAAGGGTCCCTGTGATTTTGTGAGGTCGGTGTGAAAGCAAGGGCACATGTGAGAGGTCTGATGCGCTGTTCTCTTGGATGCCCTTTGTGCTGGTCTTCCACGAAAAGCCCGAATGACATGTACACAACGACATGTGCACGATGGATGACAATCTGTGTTAAAAACATGCCACCTTCCAGTAACATAACAGACAGTAAAAGTGCCTTCAGAGCACAGAGCCCCTCAGCAGGCTGCACGAACTGTCATGGTCCCATGTGCTCCGTCTTGATTTGTGTCAGCAGGCTGCTTGGATTGTAGCAAGGGTGTTGTGCAGATCTTGATCATCTCTTTCCTTTCAGCAAAGAACTTTGCACTGCTGCTTTGTTGGCCCTGCCGCCCTGCTGCACTGCTGCTCTGGGCATTGCTGCCCTGAAGGACACCAACGAGCTGCCACGATCCAGACCCCCCTCCTCTTCTATGCATGCCCTGCACTCGTATCCGCAGGCACAGGGCAATCGTGCGTCATGGGAATGTGGGCACTCTTGGGCATGGAGCTGGCGGGCTGCCCCGATGAAAACCACCCCTCATGCCCCCCCTCTTCTGTGCATGCCCTGCACTTGTACTCGCAGGCACAGGGCAATCGTGCGTCGTGGGAATGTGGGCACCCTTGGGCAAGGAGCTGGTGGGCTGGCTCCAGGGGGTGTGGCAGACGCAGCGAGGGGGACCCTGTATGGGCTGGCAGCCATGCCTTCAGCAGTGCTGGCACGGAGTGGGGCGGGCATGGCGGGAGGGGGAGCGCGGAAAGGGTCAGCACGCATGATGGTGCCCCCGTAAAGGCTGCGCTTATCATGCGTCCAGATGGTCTGGCTGCAATAGTGAAGATGGCCGCAGCAAGGGGGGCCTTGCATGGGCTGGCAGCCATGCCTTCAGCAGTGCTGGTACGGATTGGGGTGGGTATTGCGGGAGGGGGAGCGCGGAGAGGGTCAGCAGGCATGATGGTGCCCCCATGAAGGCTACGCCTGCCATATGTGCAGGGATCGGCATATAGCGCTATATGTCACAATTTGCAGCGTTGTGTAGCGCGATGTAGCATCATAATAGCGCTATTTACCTATGCTGCTCCCTATATAAGTCGGCATGCAGCGTTATATGAGGGTCTTTGGTAGCCTATATAACGTTAAATAGCGCGATACGCAATTTAGTGTTATAGGCCAACGCCGATCCGTACATATGTGTCCAAGCGTTCCTGGACTACTGCTCAGGTTGAGGTGGCTGCATAAGGTTGTGATGGCCGCGTTGGGTTGCAGTGGCAGCGTTAGGTTGTGATGGCTGCTGTGACGGTGTTAGTGGAGGTGCCCGCGGTTGCGGCTTGCTTTGGCAGCTGTGAAAGTTGTGTTAGAAAGGTCTGGTTGCATAATATGCTATAGTAAAGTATGAACTGAAGAAGAGAGTCGTCAAAGGTGTATGCTTGCACTCTTGAGCAGATGTGCGTCAAGGAGGCTGCATACATTAGCACCTGTGCAGCGTAAGCTACATACCTTTTGACCCAGACGTCTGAAGCTGGAAGGCAGGACACATGCTTAGACAACAGGTTTAGGGTCATGTGTGCTCCTATTTAATCATTAATATTGAATACCTGGTAAGTACGTAATCGTTACCCTTTCAACTTGGCTTTGTGTTTTTTTTACCGTATGTTGCAAAAGGGCTGAAGATGCATGGAGTTGTGCTTGCATGGTACTGTCAAGCACCCTCCAACTGTTATAAGTAGGGGTGGCCAATTCCATATAGGTATGCCGCATATTTTGCATTTTCCCTGCCAGAAAGCTGGTGTACGGCGTATTTAAACGGAATTGGCCAACCCTAGTTATAAGTGTCGTGTTGTCTCTCGGACAGATGCTCTCATGCCATGCATTGAGCAATGGCTCAATGCTTCAAGTTGCTTTAGTTTTGAGCGTGCCTTTGATGCTGCAATCTTACCTTGTTTTCATAGTTGGATATAGTCCCCAAAGTTCGGTGTTGCCAAAGGAGCCTGTTTTCAATGTGCATGGCCTGACAGTGCGTGCATAGCCTTTCCTACTTTGCCGCAGAGTGCTCAGCCCTGCCAAAGGCAACACTCTTAGACTGGTATAAGTGTTTTTATTTCTGTTAGTGCCAGCGTTGACTGTTGGTCCTCCTTCAAGGACTAAGTTCATGCACGCTAGCTGTTGCCCAGCATAGCCTTTTTTCACTTTGCAAGATAGCACAGGCAAAGAAAATGAAAAGAAAAACTACGTAGGCAGTGAACACTCCCATCAATTAAGGAAAGGGGGCAATTTAAGCGACAAGGGGCCCTCCCAGGAGGAATGGGACTTTTGGGGGATATATAGGTCCTCCAAATTATGGGGGTGGGCCTCCAGTTCTCTGGTTCCCATTTGGGAGTTATCTAGGAGGATCCCGACCCGGAAGGTGATGTCATCCAGTCTAGCTAGTGTGCCTCTGGAGGAGGAAACGCGTGTCTTCTTCCATCTGAATGCCAAACCAACATGGCTTACTATCCCAGTGAACATGTGGAGCATCGCATGTGCATTCTTGAATTGATTGCTTACGAACCATATGCTGCAGTACATCATTCATCACATGTTTGGATTTTTTTGATTTTTTCTGATCCAACAGCTTTGAAACCTGTCAGCATAATCTGCTTTGCGTGTAGGGGGGTTCAGGTCGTTTCAAGCCAATACGCGCCCTCCTCCTGAAGTGATGTAAGGGGTGGACCACAAGGGTTACAAGGGTTTACAATGGTGGCCTACAGCCCGAGACTCTGGCTGATCGGTCGCTGGTGAAACATGCTCAACCAGCATCAGAGTTGAGACCTAGTTTGAAACCAATTGACATGTTTGAACTCAGATGTGAAACACCAAAATCAAGACAAGAGAGAGCGCCTGAAACTCCGAGTTTGAGCACCAAGTTTAATCTGTGACAGGAGATACAAGAGGCAATCAGACGGTCAGGACGCAGTTCCACGGAAGCTCTGGCACACACTCAAGTGCAGGTTCACCCCAACAGAAGGCCGGACAGCACACTCAACAGAAAGGCCACAGGCTGCTGTCAACGTCCCAGCCTGTCTGCCCAGAGCTCTGGCACACCCAAAATGCGGCACAGACAGAGGGGCCTTGCAAGCACACACACACGGGCCTCACCATAAAGGTTTCTGAGGCAGACACAGCAAGGACTGAGGCATGGACTGCCAGTGACGGTGATGCACATGCAAACACGCATGCCTGGCCCTAGCACACGTCTGCAAAAGACCACAGGCCACTGCACAGCATGCCCAGACAGGCGGTGGCCACACGCGAGCACACACTGAGCCATACCCTTGCAGGGTCTGACCTTGGTGCACTGAGTCCACCAAAAGCTTGCATGGGCCTACACTCCTCCCACCACTGCCCCCATGCATCAACAGCACAGCCACAAGAGGTCACGCTCCCGAACCCACCAATCTAATCAATGTGCAAAGGCCTTGCGATGTAAGGGGTGGACCACTGGCCTCCATACTTCCTTTCCTTCATTGCACGTCCTTGGACATTCATGCACATCTTTTGTCAGGAAGGTGTTTGAAAGCTGGTCCTGAAAGTCGCTAAGACGAAGTCTTGGTGCAGAGCTGCATACCATGGAAGGTGTATCGAGTTACCTTCTCTGCCCACAAGGGCAGCTGTGCAAAAGAAGTACTGAGGTTTCTAAATCCACAAAGCCAGAGACAATGCTTGCCAAGAGTCCCAGTGGCTGCTTGGCCAAGGCATGCTGAACATGCAGCTTTGCCTCCGTGCTGACTCGCCATTTCTGCCCACGAGGGCAGCTGTGCAAAAGAAGTACTGAGGCCTCTTAATCCGCAAGACCAGACACAAGCCTTGTCAGGAGCTACAGTGCCTGCTCGGCCATCAGGCGTGATTGCTGTGCAGCTCTGCCTCGAGTTACCAAGATCTGGTATTCTGCACCAGGCATGCTTGCTGTGGAGATTTACAGATTTATAGAATGGACCGTTAGCCACAACGTTGGACTAATAGGCCTGGTGCTGGTACATTCCAGCACACGGAAGCGGAAACTGTAAACGAGGAAACAGGCCTAAAGAGTTTAAAAAGAAAAACTGCCGTACGCCATGCCGTGCTTGTTTCCGTTTTGTTCAAGTGCTGTGTTTTGCATATGCAAGATACATGTGGCTTTGCTCATTCAAAGTGCTCAACGTAACGTTCCACACACAAATCCAATACGAAATGGGCAAGGTCGAGCTGGAGAACCATGAAGTACAGCTGTGCAGAAGAAGTGCTGAGGCCTCAAAATCCATAAGACCAGAAAGGATCCTTGTCAAGAGCTAAAGTGCCTGCTTGTCCATAGAAAGAAACAGAAAGGAAAAGAAATCCTTGCCAGGAGCTCCGGTGCCTGCTCGGCCATTAGGCATGCTTGCTGTGCAGCTCCGCCTCTGAATAAACTCGCCACGTGCCCAAGATCTGGTATGCCACCTGGGCACACGTCGTTTAAGGAAGTCAAGCAATGCCGGTTTGTGTTTCTTGGGCAGCCAACTCATGTAAATTTGCAGCAATCTAGTCACTACAGGCAAGCATGCAAAGCGTGCTGTCAAATCCCCAACTACTGTCAGAAATTGGCAATAGCAACAGGAGTTGCATATACGTAAAACAGCAGGTGGTATCAATCCCTCTCGGCAGGTGGAGGGGAGAATGTATATTGGGCTCTTCGTGCCCTCTTTCCATCAATGTTAATGTTGGATGTGGCTTTGTTGCCCATGTGGCCTCTCTTCTCTTTCCTCTCCCGGCACCAGCATTGCATTTCCTTATTGATTGAGGGAGAGTCCCCTCCTCCTGCATAATTTTAGTTCCTGCACAAACAGACGGACTGCAAAGGACAACAAGCCTGTACTCTAGCGACTCTCTGCAGATGCACTTATACCTTCAGCGTAACCAGCTCAAATGCCATCGACAGGATGGATGTAGGCCTGATCTTAGATCCTGGCATCTCCGTCCACTCCACCGGCACCTGCAGAGCATCGATTTTCACGCAACAGTGATCCCTGCATCGAGAAGTGCAAGTGAATTCCCTCAAGCACAGCATGATTCTATGCATGAGCAATGCCTGAGACGTACGCGCATGTGCACTGAAAAGCACTTTTGGTAAAAAGCATGTGGTGCATCAGCACACCAGCTGATTCTATGCATGAGCAATGCCTGAGACGTACGCGCATGTGCACTGAAAAGCACTTTTGGTAAAAAGCATGTGGTGCATCAGCACACCAGCTGATTCTATGCATGAGCAATGCCTGAGACGTACGTGCATGTGCACTGAAAAGCACTTTTGGTAAAAAGCATGTGGTGCATCAGCACACCAGCTGATTCTATGCATGAGCAATGCCTGAGACGTACGTGCATGTGCACTGAAAAGCACTTTTGGTAAAAAGCATGTGGTGCATCAGCATTGCACATCATAACACAAGGCTCCAGCAATCCCCGAATTAAAAGTGTTTGAATGCTAGTAAATCCTCAACACATCAGCGCTGCATGCATCAGCACTGCACATACATACTGCATGGCTTCAGAAACAAAACTGCAAGCAGGCCGATGCCATGTTTCTTTTGATGAATCATGAGCATCTCATGATTTTCTCTCATGCTAAACCAAAGGATGGAAGATAGGCGGTGTGGAAAGCGCATGATAGGATTAAGCGTAAAGCACTTGCTAATCTTTCTTTGCTGGCGGCCATGTCAATGCTCGGAATGCACAAACAAAATGCGAAGAATGTGTATCACCTTCATCTTCGCTGGCAAGCCGATCTAATGAGGTTTATCATAAAGAAGTTTTTTTAGAATTGCTCCATCATGCACGCTCATTGCACATGCCCGAACCCATCACACACACGCTTGATGTACACCCAAACACAGCATTTCCCACCCCGCCCCCCTCAAGTGCACACGCATCCATGCTGGCATAAGCACGAACACAAACACCCACACCCACACACTCACACACACACCCAGGTTCAAGCATACATGCACGCATGCACGAATCCTCTCACCTCAGCGACTGGCACCCCCAGCTGGTCAGCTAGATAGACAAGCTCTACATCAAAACACCAGCGCTGCAAGCGTTGATTCCCAAACAGCACCGCCGCTGCTTGCCTTGAGAACAACTGCACAGGCGGAGTGCGTGTGTGCGTGTGTGTGTGTGTGTGTGTGTGTGTGTGTGTGTGTGTTGTGTTTGTATGTTTATGTGCGGGTGAGCAATGCATCAGTGGCAGATTGGCACTTGAGATCTGTGAAAAAATGACGACTGCATTGGTGGAGCTTTGCATACATCTCAAGTGCTAATCTGCCACTGATGAATTGCTCACATACTTATACACACATACACGCACAAACGCGCGTGCATCAGTGCTTCCTTTCTGGTGCTTCCAAAATCTTGATTTACGTGTCTTGTCCGCTAAGCTATCCAGTTTGTGACAGCCATGCTTGCTGTGTCTTATGTTTATGCACCTCAGGGGTGAATTCCAGGAAGGGTCGCTCAACAGACTCATGATGGACTTCCCAGCCGCAAGTCCTTGTATGTGCTCACAAACAGTGTGTACAGCTTGGGGTGTGCAGTGTAATTTGTGCCATGTCCAAGTGTTGCTGCCACGATGCCTTAATATCCTGTTTCTGCTGCCATGCTGCGACGAGCGACTTGCTTTGCTTGTGCACTCTTTCATTCTGTGCTCTACACTGGAAGACGCTCTTGCAGAAGATGCCCTGCGCCACACAACCATTGGTGGCATCGAGGACGCAATCTGTCAGCCAATACTTAGCAGGGGACAGTTTAGGGGCTCATATTAGTCTGCCTGGACACCATGCAGCAAGCCTGCCTTCTCATCACCATCACTTAGTCCCTTCTTCACCCTCCTTCTCCTTTCCATAATGTTACTCATCGGAGAAACTTTGTGAGGTAGGTCACTTAAACCCTTGTAAGGGAGTTGAAGGCATTGCATATGTATATATATTAATACAATATTATAAATATATAATATAAGTGACATAGACCCCCTTTTCACAGAAGCCCTCAATCCCCCCCCAGCCGATTTAAAATCTTGCAAAAATTTCCCAAATCCCTGATCACACCAAAAGACACATATCGTAAAAAAGGAAGTACTATCGTGGATGCATGCACGCAGGCATGCAAGCACACCCTGTTTCTAGTACTGCGGGATGAACTCCTTACAGATTGTAAGTTGTATCAGTTTCCCAAGAGCTTCTCAAGGTGTGCGGTTCGCCCGCACCTCTCAAAACCGTTTTCTGTAGAGCGGAGTAAACAATAAAATTAATGTCACAAAATGAGTAAATCTCACTGTGGTAGCAACGTGTGGTGGTTAGCTCTCCCATAAGCCCCTTACAAGATATGGCATGTCATAAATGTATGTTGTGCCCCGGTGACAATGAGACAGCTTTTGCAGCTTTTACGTTTCAGAGACATGAGCCAGTGAGCCAACAGATCGACACTACCATTGAGAGACTTGAAAGTCTTGCACTTTCACATTTCCAACAAGACATGAGCAGAGGAGAATGACGTCTAGGTTGAAATGCGTTGCACATGCCCATGCACATTATCTTGGAGGCTGCATAAGGCAACCTCACGTGCCATGAAACACCTTGTTCCCTCAGTGCCAAATGAGCAGCCTAACCAGCAGTGGTGTAAGCTGCACAACAGATTAGGTGAATGTGACCTCGATTGCAATTTATTGTCCATTTTTGTGCTTTGGTGTTCCGCAATATTTTGCTGTGCAGGTCCCTGCTTAGCTTCAAATTACAGCTGGAAATACATCATGCGCCATTTCAGAGAAACCAATCCTACCCAAAATGGGACGAAGAAAAATGAAACCGACCTTCTCCATTTATTTAGTTGCCTTGTTGAACAAGCTCTCATACAGCAATACCACACCGAATGTCCCTCACCACAGTGCACACCATGCGTCTCTTACCTGGGAAAAATGTGCAATTCAGTCGTAAGCAACAAGGAGTGTCCCTCACACTCCTGTGTGCCTCTTAAATCTTAAAGCCATACTATGTCTCACCTTGACACCGCATTGCAGCCATATTGACATATTGACAGCACATTAAAGCCATACTGTGCCTCACCTTGACACTGCATTGCAGCCATATTGACATATTGACAGCACACTGCAGCACATTAAAGCCATACTGTGTCTCACCTTGACACCACATTGCATGCTCCTCACCTTGAAACCGCACTGTGTGTCTCGTATCCGGCTGCCAGCCACAAAAGTCACCAGAAAATGGAAGCCCTGCAGTCACAATGGAATAATTCAACACTGAAGAGGAAATGGATGCTCTGCAGTCATGGAATGGCTTAAAGTTGAGGCGGCTAGGAGCGGTGCAGGGCATTGGGTGCTCAAAGAATAAGTTATTGAATGTGTATGCGTAGGCATGCCAAAAGGCTGCGTCCGTTTAGGAAACTGCGAGGGGCTCCGCAAGGAAGAAATCAAAGATAGAGACGGGATGCTCAACAAACAAGTAAATGCAGCATAGGTGCATGCATGCCAAAAGGCTGCATGCATCAAGGAAAGCGCATGGAGTGCTCAACAAGAAAGGAATCAGGGATAGGACATGGGGTGCTCTGCAAGGAGAAAGAGATAGTTAGTGTTATGGAGACACGATCTGCGGAGTGTTGAAGCCTTTCTAAATAGAAAGGGGTGCTCAACAAGGAAGAGAGGGATTTATAAGGTTGCAGACTATGGAGGTAGATTTTGGAAGAGCAGAGGATGCTCAACAAGAAAGAAGGCGATTCAAAGGGTTTCAGGTCGCGGGGGGGCTTTTGAAAAGGGCATGGGTGCTCAACAAGGAATAGAGGAATTCAATGGGCTGCAGGCTATGTAGACAGCTTTGGTTAGAAATATGCCTATGAATTTAACCCATAGCATTTGAGCAGAACAGGGCCGGTGACTTTGGAGGGCCTGCCATGCTGTTGATCCCAATAAGCCAAGCTTCTGTGCTTCGCAGGCCTGTACAACTCATGTGTTTGACCGCAATTATGCACGTGGATGTGCACTCATCACAGGGCACAGCACCAAGAAATCAGAGGCAACAGGCCAAACCAGTCGTATTTAATTCACGATTGTTGAGCCTGTAATTTGGAGCCTCAGACCTTGCAGGGTCTGTCATGCTGTTGAGGCAAATGAGCCAAGCTTTTGGGCCTTGCAGACCCACGGCTCACGTGTTCAACCACAAACATGCACGAGGATGTGCACTCATTACAGGGCAAAGCACAAAGGAAAGAAAAACAGAAGACTACGCAAGCCAGGCCCGGCTGCGTGCATTAAGGAGACGCTCCCTAACTAGCAAGCAAGCTATAGGGCAAAGCACAAAGAAAACAAAAGACTACGCAAGCCAGGCCCGGCTGCATGCGTTAAGGAAATGCTCCCTAACTAGCAAGCAAGCTATAGGGCACAGCACAAAGAAAAGAAAAAGACTACACAAGCCAGGCCCGGCTGCGTGCATTAAGGAAACGCTCCCTAACTAGCAAGCAAGCTATAGGGCACAGCACAAAGAAAAGAAAAGGCTGCGTGCAGGCCAGGCCCAGCTGTGTGCATGAAGGAAAGGTTTGCTAACGAGCAAGGTGGCTATAGGGAGAAGTACAAAGAAAACACGGAGGCAGCAGAAGCAAAGCAGCTGCATTCGACTCTCGGGCAAGCCTCTATACCATCCAAGAGGAGGTCCTCTGCAGCTTTGAACAGGAACCCCTGTCTCCCTGTGACACCCTTCCCTTGTGACAGCCTTTCCCTGTGACACTCTTTCCTTGTGACAGCCTTTCCCTGTGACACCCTTTCCTTGTGACAACCTTTCCACAGGAGTGTGGACCTCCCATCTCGAATTTGATCACCTTCCCCATCGAAATCCAAGATGAAAAGCAAACCACCAGTTTCATCAGACATGGTTTTCATCTTGGATTTTGATGGGGAAGGGATTGTTCGTCCCCAAGGCTGAACCCCCCTAAGTATGGCCAACTACACACAGGCCCAATAACCACCTCTGTGCATTCCCTGAGCACAGTAGATGTATTAATGTGTCTCAAGTATTGAGATTTGATAAGCTGGCATGTGGAGGTGCTCATGTGGCTCAGATGCTGTTTTGCACCCAAGTTGGCAGAAAAGGGCGGATCTTCAGACTTGCACCAAATGACCAGCGCTCCTGGACTTCAGCTGCTTGAATGTCAGATTTGCAGTGGGACATCATGCTGTAATGTCAATGACTTTGCAGGAGGACACTGGGGGAGCGTGCTGGTGGGGGGACACACATAGGGACGGGTGTACAGGCCGATGTAGAAAGTGACATCGCTGCGTCCACGCTGCAACTTTCCTTCAGTTTTTTCTGCTCAGGGTCGCGGCCAACTATGATTATTGAAATGCAATTTCAATGGGTCTAATTACTGGCCTGATTGAATTCTGGCAAAACCTTTCCTCTGTGGACAAAACACTTTTCTCTGGCCATGGTCTCAAACTCACACCAGAGCTGCGGCCAACGAAATGACAAGCTTTCTCCAGGTGGAAAACTTCAATTTTCTGAACCCCAGGCCCCACACTGCACTCCAAACTTCTCTCCTGACATGGGTGTAAAAAGGGTAAAACCAGGCACCTGACTTACTTTTCAGGGTTAAGAATGGTGCAAAGGTTGCTGAGAAATGCTAGTTGGCCGCTTTCTGCCTAGAAAAGGGTAGGCCAGCCATGGGGATGATCTATGCCAAATCAAAAGTAGGCAGGGGATCTGAGAAAAATCAGGTTCGAGTTGAGATCTAATTATGAAATAGTGATTTGATTAAACCAGGAAAAAAGCTCCAAGGAAGTGCTCCCAAAGTGAAAATAGGGGTCAGGGCTCAGAGGTCCACCCAGACCCCCAGACGTCCTCGTCCACCCTGACCCAGCCAGACCACCAATCGACCCCCTTCTCTTCGCATTGGTATCTGCTATATTACACATCTACACAACTAAGAATAAATCTGACACAATGGGGCAGATTGGAAAATTCCAAAAAGCCCCCATCCCTAACCACATTGCCCCCTTTCCCCCTTTTTGAGAAAAGAAAAGAAAGAAAAAAGGAAAAACTACGTAGGCAGTGAGAACGCTCCCTACATCAATAAAGGAAAAGGAGACACGTTGGCTCAAAGAGCCGTGAGTCTCCCTCACCGGAGGGTAAGAGGGAAGCTAGTGGGGGTCTGGTGGGTTTCTAAAAGCATGTAGTCCCAGTGCACTAGAGTTATGATGAGTATTTTTGATTTCAATGGCACGTCTGGTAGAGGTAAGTTTTTGCGCATATTAGCGCAGCTAGAGAAACATAGCATACATTTTGCCAAGCCAATTTTTCTCTGACTGGCTATGCTTAATTTTTCCTTTGTAACCATAGAACAAAACTGCACAAAATGTTTTGGGAGGGGCGGGGCCAGGGAAGCTCAGGAAAACTTCCTGAAGAGTAACCCCAAAACAAGCCCTGTGACATCCCCCTGCAGCCTTTATTGGGAAAGCGAGGATACAAGGACTCATGCCTCTGGCGAGAAAGCTGAGGGTATAGTGCAGGAGGCGCTGGGCTAGGCATACCAACTTACTAAAAAATATCACCTTGCTTAGGGTTGAACACACACACGCGCGCGCACACACACAGGGGCAGAGCTCCTTGCTGGAAAGGTCACCATATGGCCTTATGCTGGCCACGGCTCAAGAGTGGCTTGCCTAAAAAATGTAACCACGCACGCCGGGTTTGGCGCAAAACGCGTGGAAGCAGCTGTTGTTGGCATTCCTAGGCCACACATTTTTTTTTTTGTGATTTTGCCATTGGCAGCCCTGCTATTTGGCTTGCTGCCGTTGGCCAGCCCAGGCCATCCCACACAGCTGCTGTGCACCAACCCTGCATCATTCTTGGCTTGCTGTCGTTGGTCATCCTAACATTTGGCTTGTTGTAATTGGCAGCCCAGGGCCAACCCACGCAGCTGCTGTGCACCACCCCTGCCCCCACACTGTCACCGCTCACATATTGACATGGGCAATAAACATGGGAAGTCCCCATCTACATCAATGGACACGTTAGAAACAGGCAGAATGCCACCATGAGGAAATTTGATAGCAGCTTGGCATGGGACGCTTTCAGGGATGGGGACTTCAGGGATGCGGACTCAGGGATGCGGACTTGCTGGATGTTGAAATTTGATAGCAGCTTGGCATGGGACGCTTTCGGGGATGGGGACTCCAGGGATGCGAACTCAGGGATGCGGACTTGCTGGATGTTGAAATTTGATAGCAGCTTGGCATGGGACGCTTTCAGGGATGGGGACTCCAGGGATGCGGACTTGCTGGATGTTGAAACTTGATAGCAGCTTGGCATGGGACGCTTTCAGGGATGGGGACTCCAGGGATGCGGACTCAGGGATGCGGACTTGCTGGATGTTGAAATTTGATAGCAGCTTGGCATGGGACGCTTTCAGGGATGGGGACTCCAGGGATGCGGACTTGCTGGACGTTCACCCCAAATGAGCGTTGGGTGAATGCACTTGATGCACTTTTTTTCAACAGGTGTTTAAGCAGGTCAGCAGGCTGAGGCATGACCCACCCCCTCAGGAAGTTGGGTTCACTTGACGTTGAAAGAAAAAAAGCAGGCTTAAGCAGGACCCACCTTCATCAGAAAGTTACGCACAGGACTACGTTTGGACATGGCTGCCTTCTGTAGGTGTGCGCGTGAACCCAGGGCTGCCCCCACTGGCCCTTCCATTAAGCTGCCTCTACTAGCAGGCACCATGCACCTGTGATTGTGTGTGATTGTGTGTGTGTGTGTGTGTGCGTGTGTATGTTTGCGCGTGCGTGCGTGCACACGTGTGTGTATGTTTGCGCGGGCGTGCGTGTACACGTGCGTGTGTGTGTATATGTGTGTATGTGTGTGTGTGTGTATGTGTGTGTGTGCGGAAAAAGGATCTTGCAGCACGTGGACTCCAAAAGAGCAAGTTTTTTTCTTACTTACACACAGAGAGATGATTGACTCCTCTTTCTGATCGAGGCTGTCCACATTTTGGCATTGAATATGCAGAAGAAGGTTCATTTCAATTGGATTACAGGAGTGCTGCATGACATGGCAGTTCTACAGAATTTGCTTTGTAACCCTCTGCCTTGCTGTATCTAGCTATGCAACTTATGTGTTCACACGTATGAATATAAACATATGTATGTTTTTGTTTACGTACACATGCATGTACCATACTACTTTCAGATCAACACACAATAACTTTTTAAAGGTGTGCAAATGACTGCAGGACAACCTAAAACAGATTCTTTCAAGAACCGTGAACAAAAGTGCGGGGAACTGGAAATGGGTTGATATGAGAACTATATAACTTATTTTCAGGAACCGTGAGCAAAAGTGCGGGGAACTGGAAATGGATGATTTGAGAACTGTAACTTATTTTCAGGAACCGTGAGCAAAAGTGCAGGGAATTGGAAATAGATATGACTTGAAAAAACCATAAGGGTTATTACAGGGGCGATTGAGCCTGCACGCGCACATGTGGGATTGTGAATAATAATCATCAAGAGGAGTGCGGGAGAGGTGTGATATTGTGAAAATAATAACAAATCTGTGTAGAGGAGAAAGGGTGACAACCTGGTAGAACTGTGGATATACGTAAAATGAATTGATTATTCATATTTACGCACATACGTGAATGCAGACACAGCTATTATACAGGCAATGCACTCTACAGCGGAGGCTTGCAGGCAGTGTTGAATGCATGCAGCTGCTCACTGCCAAGGAGACTCTGTCGCCAGACAACAGACAACACATATGCAAGTCTGCTTCTTCAGAGGCAAGAAACACATCAGAAACAGAGTATGCAAAAGCTTCTTTCTTCAGAGGCAAGCAACAAGCGCTGCATGTGGCTGATGTACCACAATGATGTGGCTGATGTACCACGATGATTCTTGTGCAACATGCAGCCAAGACAACCAGATGATGTGGCTGATGTACCACGATGATTCTTGTGCAACATGCAGCCAAGACAACCAGATGATGTGGCTGATGTACCACGATGATTCTTGTGCAACATGCAGCCAAGACAACCAGATGGTGTGGCTGATGTACCACGATGATTCTTGTGCAACATGCAGCCAAGACAACCAGATGATGTGGCTGATGTACCACGATGATTCTTGTGCAACATGCAGCCAAGACAACCAGATGATGTGGCTGATGTACCACGATGATTCTTGTGCAACATGCAGCCAAGACAACCAGATGATGTGGCTGATGTACCACGATGATTCTTGTGCAACATGCAGCCAAGACAACCAGATGATGTGGCTGATGTACAACGATGATTCTTGTGCAACATGCAGCCAAGACAACCAGATGATGTGGCTGATGTACCACGATGATTCTTGTGCAACATGCAGCCAAGACAACCAGATGATGTGGCTGATGTACCACGATGATTCTTGTGCAACATGCAGCCAAGACAACCAGATGATGTGGCTGATGTACAACGATGATTCTTGTGCAACATGCAGCCAAGACAACCAGATGATGTGGCTGATGTACCACGATGATTCTTGTGCAACATGCAGCCAAGACAACCAGATGATGTGGCTGATGTACCACGATGATTCTTGTGCAACATGCAGCCAAGACAACCAGATGATGTGGCTGATGTACCACGATGATTCTTGTGCAACATGCAGCCAAGACAACCAGATGATGTGGCTGATGTACCACGATGATTCTTGTGCAACATGCAGCCAAGACAACCAGATGATGTGGCTGATGTACCACGATGATTCTTGTGCAACATGCAGCCAAGACAACCAGATGATGTGGCTGATGTACCACGATGATTCTTGTGCAACATGCAGCCAAGACAACCAGATGATGTGGCTGATGTACCACGATGATTCTTGTGCAACATGCAGCCAAGACAACCAGATGATGTGGCTGATGTACCACGATGATTCTTGTGCAACATGCAGCCAAGACAACCAGATGATGTGGCTGATGTACCACGATGATTCTTGTGCAACATGCAGCCAAGACAACCAGATGATGTGGCTGAGGTACCACGATGATTCTTGTGCAATATGCAGCCAAGACAACCAGATGATGTGGCTGATGTACCACGATGATTTTTGTGCAACATGCAGCCAAGACAACCAGATGATGTGGCTGATGTACCACGATGATTCTTGTGCAACATGCAGCCAAGACAACCAGATGATGTGGCTGATGTACCACGATGATTCTTGTGCAACAAGCAGCCAAGACGAGTCCTCAAGGCAAGCCTGCCTTGGTAGCATGCGCAGGCTGCTTGCTGCTCACAGACAAAGCAAACTCCCTCTTGACGGTTCCTGTGCAACAAGCAGCCGAGACGAGTTCTCAACGCAAGCCTGCCTAAGCAACATGTGCAGGCTGCTTGCTGCCGAAAGGCAAAGCGGGTGCCTAACTCTTGGCACCCACTTGGCCAGCCCGATTTCCAATTTCTCCAAGTCCGTGAAACGTGTCGCCCCATCTGCGTCCATGAACAGGCAGTACTCCCCGCGGGCCATCTTCATGCCCTGCCTCACTGCATGCCCCTGCAACAGCAACAACCAGAGTAATGATGATGATGCCGACGACGACAACAGTGATGATAGTGATTTTGGTATGCCTCACTGCATGCCCCTATCCACAACAATGATGACGACAACGACGACGACGACAATGTTGATGACAATGATGAAGAGAGGAAGAGAGGAAATGTACTTTATGGTTCTCCAGCTTGACCTTGCCCATTTCGTATTGGATTTGTGTGTGGAACGTTACGTTGAGCTCTTTGAATGAGCAAAGCCACACGTATCTTGCATATGCAAAACACAGCACTTGAACAAAACGGAAACAAGCACAGCATGGCATACGGCAGTTTTCTTTTTAAACTTCTTGTAGAAGCTTGTTTACTTGTTAACCTTGTGATAGCTGGTTGAGAATGTTTCACCAGCGACTGATCAGCCAGATATTCGGGCTTTAGGTCAACCAACGTAAAACCCATGTAAAACCCATGAGGAAGATGCCCTTGCCTCACCGCTTTCCCCCCTGCTAGTGAAAGGAATTGTGCAGGGTTGCATGAGCATGGGGATGAAGAACGAAATGTGGATGAGCAAAACTTTTGGGCCCAAGCTCCATAAATGTATAGCTTTTATTGTATCCCAGCAGCATCCCACACATATGAAGTTTTTGTTGCATCCCACAGATGTAAAGCTCAAAGTGCATCTTAGGTGTAAAGCTTTCACAGTACCCCACACATGCAAAGCTTTCATTGCATTCCAGCAGCATCCCACAAAAGTGAAGTTTTTGTTGCATCCCACAGATGGAAAGCTTTCATAGCACCCCACACATGCAAAGCTTTAATTGCATTCCAGCTGCAGCATGCCCAGCGCATGGGGCCTGGTCTCTGCACCCAGGAATATTTCCTTGGCCTGGGTAGGCAAGGAAGGCAAGCAAAAGCCCTTTGAGGAAGCCAGCAGGCCTTCAAGCTTTTCTTTTTAGTTTCAAGCTTAGGTCTGGTTTGGTTGCAGGCATCTCTTTGTATGCTTCAGCTAAGCTGCCCTCTTAGGCAGGTACAGCTATTTTACCCTTCCCTTTCCTTTCCAACAGCCCTCGAGGATGGCAAGCAAACGCCCTCCATGAGCCAAAGAGAAGCAGGGTTGAGAAGTCCCAAGCCCTTCCCATTCAAAAGGCAATGTAGCGCAACAGGCCCGGTTTCTGCACCCAGCAAATGTCATTGGCCAAGGCAGGAAGGGAAGACAAGCAAAATCCCTTCTTGTGCCAAAGAGCAGGGCTGAGGAAATCTTAAGCCCTTCACATTTGCATCGAGGCAATGTATCTAAATTTTAGACACATTTAGTAACAAGCACCAGAATGCGCAGTGCACCAATGCTCTGCAACATGGATGCCCTCAGCTAAATCTCCAGCTTCTTGTCCTCTTGGAAATTACTGCTGCGTATGATGGCAATTGACTGTATGGGTTGAGCAACCACTCTCAAGGGCGACTCTTGGAGCCTGAACTGCTCAGAGCTTGAGCAAGAAAATGGGGGTGGACACTGACAAGAGGAGTGTACAAAAGCGTACATGCAGGAGCCACTAGTCAAATTAAACGGCTACTAGGCTACATGCGGAATGGGACAACTGTCCTTGCTGAAGCTTATGCCAGCTCCTCTGCGCGCGCGCACACACACACCACCACCTTATTATGTTTATGCCAGTGTTGCTCTGTTCGACGAACCCTGCACTCTATAAACCTCGAACTTTACACACATTTTATTGCATTTTGAAAGTGCCGTTTGTCGAACTTTTACCCCCCCTCTGCGAAATCCAGCCTGCAAAGTCCACAATGAAGCCCACTAGAAGGTCACGTGAAGGCCAGTGTCATTGCAAACATACCCTTAAACACTCGAAATGTTTTCACTCGAAAGTACAAGAGGATGGAAAATCGGAGTTTGCCTGTATGGGCTCTGCTGACCCCTCTCCCGGCCACCCTCTCCTTGACCAAATATGCAATCAAACAGTTTGAAAAATTCCAACTTTGCACGCACTGTATTGCCTTTTTAGTCTCAGACCATCGAACGGAACAACACTGGTTTATGCAAATTTGTGCATTCTAAGGCCTGCGAGCCCCAGT
>OU611758.1:7418632-7456132 GCA_914767535.2 Dunaliella primolecta | reverse complement strand
TGGCCCTGCCTCCACGCTCTCATCTATACCTGGGGTGAGTGCATCTGGGTGCCTTTTTCCGGTGCCAGGGGCTTCTCTCATCAAAACCTGGGGTGAGTGTACCCTCCCTTCACCAGTGCCTTCATCAACACCTGGGGTAGGTGCATCTGTGCGACTCAGTGCCTGTCTTCAGTGCCAGGAACGTCAAGTGGCCCTGCCAACACCTTCTTAGTACATGGGGTGAGTGTACCTTTGCCTCAGCACCTGCTTCTGCACCTGGGATGAGTGTGCTTCTGCCTGAATCCCTTCACGGATGCATGGGGGAGGGCAAGCAAACCTGTCAGCCCGTGTGCAGCAGTCCAGTTGGGGCTGGGTGTCCCTTTGTGCAGCTGTCAGGGCTGGGTTTACCTCGATACATCAGTCAGGGCTGGCTTTTCTTTTTTGCAGCAGTCTAGTCAGGGCTGGGTGTGCCATTGTGCTGCAGTCAAGTCGGGGCTGGGTGTACCTTTGTGCAGCAGTCAGAGCTGGGTGTGCTGCGTGCAGCAGTCCAGTCAGGGCTGGGTGTGGCTGTTGGAGCAGCAGGCTCCACGCTGAGTTTGCGATTCGTTGAATGCGGTCACCTGCTTGATAGTGACATAGATGGTCATGCTTTGAGCGAGGCGCGGAGCATATGTGTAGCAAGTGTCAGATGCAGTGGTCGTATAGGTCATGTGCCAAAGCTAATGCTGCCGGGCGCTCAGTCACCAGGAGCAACGCTCGCACAGGTGCGACAAGCTGGCATCTCCATCCGTGTATCAGGTCCGGCCTTCTGGCTCTCAATGCAAGCTCCAATCCGTCATCGACTGCCATGCATGCCCAACCCATGCCTTCTGACCAGACCTAGGTTGGTTCAAAACAGACCAGCAAGCATGAGCACGCTCCTCCTGTGCCTCAAAGGAGACGCTCTCCTGGCTCCACATGTGTTGTGGGAACCCAACCACGTTTTTTAAAGATAGAAATACTTCAGTTCTACCTTGTGGTAGCAACCATTTCAAGACTATGAATTTGCTGGCTGACTCTGTATGTGCTCATCCACCCTCCTGGGCAGGAGGGCGATGGGGGCAACACCACGCTGTTTATTGGCGGCTTGGCACCTACAGTTAGCGAGACAGACCTGCACACAACTTTCTCGAGGTAAGCTTGAGCAGCATGAGTAAAACAAAGCGAGCATGTGTGTGTGCTTCTGCTGCAGTGCCTTGAAGACTGTCAAGACAGCTTTTGTTGAAAATTGCACGAGAGTGGGTCCTGCATGTGCATGAGTGTGTGCTGCCCTGCTGTGGCTCAGCTTGTGCATTTGCGTTTGTGTATGTTGCCTTCCTGAATTTGCATGAGCATGTGTTGCCCTGCTGTGGCTCAGCTTGCGCATTTGCGCTTGTAAGTGGTTTGCAATTTTGAATTTGCATGAGCATGCGTTGTTTGCTGTGGATTAGCTTGTGCATTTGCGCTTGTAAGTGGTTTGCCTCCTTGCATTGCGTGGGCATGCGTTGTTTGCTGTGGCTCAGCTGTACAATGACATGACAGTCATGACGTGGGTCCTGCATGTGCATAAGAGTGTGTTGCCTTGATGTGTCTCAGCTTTTGCGTATTGGCACAAGAGTGGGTCCTGCATGTGCATGAGCGTGTGTTGCCTGCTGGGTCTCAGCTTGTGCACTTGCGTTTGTGTGTGTGTGTGTGTGTGTGTGTGTGTGTGTTGCCTCCTTACCTTTGCATAAACGTGCGTTGCCCTCTTGCATCTGAGTGAGCATGTCTCGCCTTCTTTCGCTTTTAGATTGTGTAGTTTTACTTTGGCTCAGTTGTGCGTCTGCCTGCAAAGAGCTTTGGAGATCAGGATGCCAAGCTTGCAGCCTCGTAAGCCGCTGTTCATCTCACCTCTTGATGCCCAACACTGCCTTCATGCTCTACTGTGATGAGCTGATGCGCTGGCACCATAGTCGTGTACCCTCCCTGTGTTGTGCCGATTAGTTGGTGTCTTAAGTCGGGCTCATGCCTGTATCTGCTGTGCAGGTTTGGAGAGCTGGTGTACACCAAGATCCCGGCCAACAAGGGCTGTGGCTTTGTTCAATTCGTGCACCGGCCTGCTGCGGAGTATGCGATGCAAGAGATGAGTGGAGCCATCCTGGGTGGCCAAGCCATTCGCATCTCCTGGGGCAGGAGCCAAGGTGTGTCTGGATAAGCACAGCAAGTAGGCTGCAGGGTATGCAACGCAAGAGCTGAGCGGAGCTGCTATGGGTGACCAAGCCATTTGAATTTCCTGGGGAAGGAACCAAGGTATGTGCGGACTAGCACTGCAACCAGGCTGCAGGTTATGGGATGCAAGGGGTGAGCAGAATCATTTGGGTGGCCAAGCCGTTTGCATTTCCTGGAGAAGGAACCAAGGTATGTCTGGATCAGCACTGTACCTTCATTTCAATAATTTGCATCTCTTGGGGCAGGAGCCAAGGCATGTCTGGATCAGCACCGCACCTCTTAGGCCAGGGGCTTCTCTCAGGGCAGTGCATGTCTTGGGGCAGCACATCTCTTGGTGCTGCACTGCATCTCTTGGGGCAGGGGCCAATGGGTGTCTGGATCAGCACCGCATCTCTTGGGACAGGGGCACCTCTTAGGGCAGCACATCTGTTGGGGCTGCACCGCATTTTTGGGGGCAGGAGCCAAGGTGTGTCTGGATCAGCACTGCAACCAGGTGTTCTAGGATTTCTTCTTGTTGTGCATCATGCTGTAGGCCAAGCCACAGGCACCTTATGAAGGAGCCATGGTTGGGTCCAAACCAAAGTCAGGAGCCATGGTCTGCCGTTTTCTTCTGTTTCCAGTGTCTCTGCTTCGGCTTGGTGCGTGAAGAGGCGTGTCATAACAACCCAGTCGTTCACGCCGGAATGCAATGCCGAGCCAGTGTGCGTCTGAATGGCCCCCCCTATCATTCTCACCTGCTAATGCCTCTTGCATGCGTCTTTGTGTTCCCTGAGCATACAAAACACATCAATTATGCCACGAGCATTGAGACTTGTTGACGGAGTGGCGAGTGGAGGCGCCCTGTATGACTCTGAGACTGTTTTGCACCCATTGACAGGAGAAGGTCAGGAAAAGGGTGCATGTCTGAGCTTGCGTAAGTTCACCTGCATTGCAGGGCTGAAGCTACTTTGACTTGCTTATCCTAAGGCATTAGCTTTGTGAAGGGGGGAGGGGTCTGGGGGAGCATGCTGGTAGGCCCCCTATCAGGGGCGCCCATCAGGAGGGGTGCGGGCGCGGAAGAGAGGACCTACGTCAGCTTGCCCATGCTTCAATCCCCTGCTCTCCAATCGAGCACAAGGTTGTGGAACTGATATGATGTAATGCTTTTGTGGACACTGAAATGGGCTCAATTGGTCTTGTTCAAAATCGGTAAACTGTGCTGCAGGGTTCCTCAGGCATTCTTGCCGATCATGGGCCAAAGTGTGGTCTTTGTTCACACCAGAGTTGCAGCATACACAGAGATTATCAATGGAATTTCAAAGTTCCAGCTTGGTGACACTGTTGAGGACTGGCAATGGTTTAAACATTAGTACGGTGGGCCTGACGGTGCCGTTCATAGGGGTGACCTTATCACCCTGGACTACAAGCTGAGAGGCATTTTCCAGTGTTTTGAAATGTCGAACAGTGCCAATGTTGCTGCTTGAAACTTCCTGCTGCTGTAGCAAGAACGCTTTTTTGTGCTGCTGCAGGCTTCTTCAATACAAAAGTGATAGTACAAGTGGATTCAGTTCTCTGCTTCCGTCGTTTCCGTTGACCCAATGCACCAGCGAAGCGCGTCCTAACTCGGATGTAAGTGTGAATCATGTTGGACTCATGAAAAAGAAAGAAAGATGCGACTCCTAATGCAAGAATGGTGTCTTATGTGACTAATGTTTTATGTGAGCAATGTCCTACGTGAATAATGTTTATGCGCAGGCAAGCCTCCGCCCCCCTCTGCTACCACCGGCCATCATGCAGCTGCAGCCGCAGCAGCTGCTGCGGCTGCGGCTGCACAATACCCTTCCTACTACGGCTCCTATGACCCTTACGGTGCATACAGCAGTTATGGATCCATGGGCTATGATCCTTATGGTTATTCAGCTGCTGCTTATCCAGGGATGGACCCGGCCTATGCAGCGGTGAGTGCAGCGTGTCATGCTGCTGCTGGCACTGAGTGCAGCGTGTCATGCTGTGTGTCACTGAGTGAAGTTCGCCCTCTCTATATCTCTGAGTGCAGCGTGTCATGCTGTTGTTGGCTCTGGGTGCAGCGTGTCATCTTATGTGCCCCTGGGTGAACTTTGCCCTTTCTATATCACTGAGTGCAACGCATCATGCTGTGTGTCACTGAGTGCAGCGTGTCATCCTGTTTGCCCCTGAGTGCAGCTTGTCATGCTATTGTTGACACTGAGTGCAACGCATCATGCTGTGTGTCACTGACTGCAGCGTGTCATGCTGTTTGCCCCTGAGTGCAGCGTGTCATGCTATTGTTGACACTGAGTGCAACGCATCATGCTGTGTGTCACTGAGTGCAGCGTGCCATGCTGTTGTTAGCGCTACTGCTGTAACGCACATTGTGCAGAATGTATGGTGGATACCTTCTGTTTGATTAGCGCATCATGTCGACCGTGGGCTGCCATTCCGGCATGGTTGTTTTGAGGTTGATGAATCTGGGATCTGTGTGTAAGCAAAGAGAGCATTCAAGTCTCAAATGTCAGCATCAATCATGTGTTTGTGGGACTGCCGCTTTGGTTAGGAGATGTTTTACTTGACCACGCCGGTATGAAGTACACAACGTGGTGTAGCCACTTGACCATGAAACACGGAAGCACGTTTGGAAGCTTGCAAAGTCATGTACATGCTGCATCCCCTTCACTCTGCTTCTTTGATCAAATCCTGGAGAGCAAAAACGTACAGGAAGTGGCCATGAAGCCCCCTGATTTTACTATGTCTAGGGGGGTAAAGAGGGTTGAGCAATCTGCAAAATGGCTCGATAGAGCGTTTGGGCGGGTTCACTAAATCCTCTTAGGTGCCAGGCATTGCGACATGGTTAAGGTTGGGTCAAGAGGGTTGCTGAGGGTCAAGCATTTAGCGAAAGAGGTCCTAGAGAGGACAAAGAGGCTCCAAGATGGCTCTTTTGAGCCCCTAAGAGGTTCTAGAGAGGTTAAAAAGAGGCCACATAATGGCTCTGTTTGCTTTTGATTGTGCTACTGCCATTGCGCTACACGTCCATTGTCCCAAGCATGCCCACACATCTCCTTGCTGCTACGTTATACCTACTGTGCTGCACCGAGTGCCAGGAGCCACTGCCGGTGCATCCTGTATCCCTGCTTGCCTTTACAAGGTGCTTTCACACAACACCCAGGTCCTTGTTTGCCTGCTGGACATGCCTTTTCAAGGTGCCTTTTCACAGCACCAGGGTCCCTGCTTGCCTTCGCAACATGCCCTCCCAATAGCCAGGTCGCTGCTTGCCTTCGCAACATGCCCTCCCTACAGCCAGGTCCCTGCTTGCCTTCGCAACATGCCCTCCCAACAGCCAGGTCCCTGCTTGCCTTCACAACATGCCCTCCCTACAGCCAGGTCGCTGCTTGCCTTCGCACGCCCGCTCCCTCCTAGATGCTTGCCCTTAGGTCCTGGCCCAGCCTCCGACTCGTTAGCTGTTATTCCTCCTGTTCTGCATGCCTATCCCTGACTCATTATTACCTCAGGCGCCACCCAATTCTATGTCACCCTGCTTTGTGTACCACCCAATCGTTCTGTGTCCTCACGCATACGATGGGTATCCTGGGACAGCACCAGACACCACCCAAAAGTGTCATCAGCTTTGTGTGTGCCAACTGATTCTGTGTCCCCAAGCTTGTGCTGGATACCTTGGAATGGCACCAGGTATCGTGCACCAATTCTGTGTTCCACAGAGTATGTTTCCCCCTTATTCTGTACCACCTGGTGCTGTGCCTCCAGGCATACGCTGGATACCCTGGAATGGCGCCAAGCGCTAGTGGTTATGGTGCAGCAGGCGCACCAGGGACAGCAAGCACAGCAGGGGGCGCGCATGCCAGTGGGGGCAGCCAGCAGGTGGGGCTGCTGATGGAGTTTGCATGCACAAGCCATCAGTCAATGCATGACCGCTAGGCTAGGCTTGTGACAGGCTGGGGCTTTATTGGTCAAGCTGTGATGGGGGCAGCCTTTTGATGGGGGCAGTTCTCAGCAGGTGTGGCTTGTGATGGGCTGGGACTTGACAGACCAAGTGTCTAAATGGCTGCCACAGAGCAGCGGCCATTGAGGTAGGAATGGAGCACGCATTTATCTGTTTACTTGATTGTCGTTGAGTTGAATTGTGCCATGCTTATCCTGCAGAAGTGGCTTTTTCCACAAAAGAGCTGCTCCGGAAGGATGGCCCTAGCACTGCACACAAAATGTCAGGGTAGCTCAGCTTCTTTCCAGAGCGCATGCTGGCCATGCATGCTGGTTGATTGGAAACTCTTGTAATTTGCATGCAAAGCACGCATCAGCACACACACACACACACACACACACACACATGTGCATGCACAGAATGGAGCCATGCAACCAGTACTGTATGACCCGCTGGCGCCTGTCAACACGGACAAGCTAAACATGGGGTACATGCACCGGCAGATGCCCATGCTCACAGGCGCTCCTATGCGGGCGCCTGTGCCCTTGGCTGCTGGAGGTCCACCTTTGTAGACAGAATACATCCTGTGTGGCTCAGGATGTGCCTGCCAGTATTGCAATCTCTGTATACTGACATGTGCCCATCCATTTAAAATGCAGTAGCAGGAGCACTATCAGCATGCTAAGTGCAAAAATTGGAGCAATAAGAAGAGCTTTTATTTCTGCTTATAATGCCATTTTCATTTGCCTTTGTATTGTTGTTACAATCCATGCAAGTGAGGCAACTGCATGTGCATGAACATGCTTGTAGTCCCCTGAGAGCCTGCTCACTGTCATAAAGAGGTGTGAGAAGGAACGATTAGCACCCCTGGTTATTTGCCTGTCGATGCAAAAAATGGATATTCCAATTTCTGGGAGAAAAAAAGGGTTAAGATAGACTACAAATAAAACATCTGCTGGGCTGGAAATGAGCATAGCCGGGTAGGGGAGCTGGGTGAGAGAGCCAAAGAAGCTGGTAAAGCGGTCACCACGGCCTACATCCATGTGCACAAGACATAAGAATAGTTTTTGCTAATTGCTGCCACGAAAAATAAGAGAAACTGCCACTATAAATCTGCAGTGTGTGGAGAGTGATCTCGGCACCTTCAAGCTGTTTGCACAGTACGCTGTGCTGTTGCTGTGAGGCTTCTAGTTGAGCACCAGGCCTCATATCGTCACAGTGTTTGACTTCTACCTAGTGGATATGGAGGTTCTGGATGTTCATTCCATGAGGTTGCCTGATGGAAGGCTTGGAAATAGGCAACAAAAACAACGATGATTTTGATAATGAGTTACAATGGGATTTGACCTTCAGCCAGGTAGTTTGGCTGCTCGGTCTGCTTAACTGTTCCAACAGCACAAAAAATATCCATGAGATCAGAAATAAAACGATAAGTCTCGTTAGTTTGCTTCTGCAAGAAATGAATAGCATCCTCAGAGCTAGCTTGAGAATAGTAGAAAGTGCCTGAATCGTCCAGAAAAATTCTATAAGACGAGGGGAAGTCAGAAAATAACTGTGCATAAGCCCTTCGAAGAGAACACACAGAAGCGCAAGAACAAAGGAACACCGCATGCTTTTCATCTTGGAGTCCTTGTTCACATTTATCACAAGTTGATGTGTGCTCCTGCCAAAGTGATGTCTCAACTCTTAAAGTATGAGCATGTAAGCAAAAACGTGCTATGTTTCTTAGCGTGCGCTTGCCCAAATCAAGATGCAAATACCTGGGGACAGAAAAGGGCGCACCATGAACAGACAAGGGTCTCAAAGGAAGTGCCATCCAGTGATGATATTTGGCTAATTTGTTCGTGTGGTCACCATGTTCTGCCAAGGTATCAGCATTCCACACACCTCGCAGCCTTTTTCTCAGATCAACAACAAACTCCCTCATGACTATAGGCTGCCCTGACCGAACACAATGAGTAAACACGTTGCACCTGTCCAAGCCTGTGCAGGCAGCCAAAAATTCTGAGGTCCAGCATTTATGGGAAAGCCTGCTCATTTGAACATCTGCTTGCAGTACCTTACTGAGTGTAGTGCTGTTGCTGGCCGTGAGATGGTCCTTATCGTGGTTCGTTATGGAGCCGGGTCAGTGGGGCGCTTTCATGCAGCAACACGGTGTGGACGACGTTCGGGCAACACTGTGCAGGCGCTCCGCCGCCAACTACGCTACAGAGAAAGAGCAACAGAGGTATGCCGTGGAGCTGGTCTCGTATCTTGTTTATGAGGGGGCGCTGCCTCACACACCCACGCCAAGACAGATGGAGCGTATTGCGGCCAGGAATCTCAAGCAACAATTTCATGACTGAGCAGCTGGTCAGGACCTGGCTACCCTTCTGGTTTCACTTTGTGAACTCCCAACTCACACTCTGACTTGGTCTTGTACCCTTAAACCCTTGCTTCAGTTTGTCTGTGTTTTAGGGATAACTGTGTTTTCTTGGTTTATTCGAGAAAGCTGAGCAGCCTACCTTTTTTTTTTGGCTGAAGGCTTAGACCTCTCTCTTGTAATCTTGTAATCTTGTAATCTTTCACTGAAACTTTCCCCCATTGTAACCATTTCACTGAAACTTACTGAGTGTAGTGCTGTTGCTGCGCAGTAAAGCATTGTAAAACCTAACTGCTGCACGAAACCAATTGAACTGTAAAGGTTCATGCCCACACTCGCGCAGTACAGACCAATTAGGAGTGGTGCGCTTTACCCCAAGGATACGCTTCAATAAGCACAGATGTACAGTTTGCAAAGGACAGTCCATTTCAGTTCCTTCTTTCATAAATCTAGTGCCCCAAATCTGGCACGCATACATGCTAGCAGGGAGAGCATATGCATTAGTCAGCCAGAGCATGGTATGCGGCCTATCTGTCAGGCGGTGCTCAGATGTGAATTGCCTAATCCGTCTACAACCAGCTAGGAAAGGGGCACACATGTACTCAGCAGTGGCTTGCGGGTTGCGTTGTTTTGTGAACAGCATGCCTAAATACCTAAAAGAATCTGCACACGCCAAACGAGCTCCACCTAACGTGAAAGCTGGCACATTATCACCCTTTGAATTAAAGTGCACAATCTCAGACTTGGCAGTATTGATCACCAACCCTTTCCGCTGAGCATACGTATGTAGCCTATCTAACATCAGTTGGAGCTGATCAGAAGGTTACTAGTGAGGCACAAATCGTCTGCATACAGCATGTGGGTGACTCGAACGTCCCTAGTGCCTGTAATAGCCCCTTGCACATTTTCTGCCAAGCAGATTGATTCTGCCAAGCAGATTGATTTTGATAAAGCTCAGACAAAAAAAGTAGTTCTTAGATCAGGTTCCATGACTGCAGCATGCCCCAGAAGTTTATGCTGTTAAAAGTGAAACAGGAAAAAATGAAAAGGCTAGGAGGATGTACGCAGTCTGACATGCCAGGTCAGACGAAGTGCGTGAACAAAAGTTTCCCTAACAAGCAAGCTGTGGCCAAACTGATAAGCACACAGGCCTAGGCTACTAGCCTTTGCCTAGTAGGCGAAGCAAGGAGTCCTCATGAGAGCAGTAATGAGCATGGGAAAAATCCGCCATACCTCCATTAGCGTTCATTTATTGGCTCCTAGCTACTCCTAGCTTACTTTATGCTAGGCCCAGGGCCTCACCACCGAGGCCCTTGCTAGCTCACTTGTTAGGAAGTTCAACTTCCTTTCAAAACCTTTCCTTGATGCACGCAGCCTGACCTGGGGTGTGTAGCTTTTTCTTTTCTTTTAGAAGTAATGGGGTCTTGAGTGGGCAGCCATGTTTTTGTGGGCTCCGTCATATGGCATCCTCTGTTTATTAAGAAATTCTCATTTCATTCACAACAGAAAATGAAAGCTGACCGTCAAAAATGGCAACTACTTCTACTTATCAGGGGGAGTACTTGGGAACTTCGCATGGGTGCAAGCTGGAATTTAGAAGCCACACCTGATTGCTGTGCACAGTGGGCACGTGCCCACTAATTTCATATTAGATGATCAAATTCAACGTAGAACCTGTCGGAACCCAACAAAGGCTTTGGACTATTTCCAAGATCCTGGATCAGAGTGCATCCATTTTGTAGTGCTCTGGTTTTATGTAACAGACGACAGGACAATGGCAACCTGATACAAGACATGATCTAAAAAACATTGATAATGCCCTTGTTAGTCCTGTAAGTTACTGTCTCAAACTTTGAATTCAATAACGTGTGAACGCACATGTAGACTCGATAAGGACAGACCCAGGGACCTAGGGGCCGTAGCTGTGCACACGGTGACTGCTTGTTGGCCCAAACACCAATCATTATAGGTATCCAAGTCTGGGGTCCGATGCAGTGCAAGCACACCTAGACACCGTGAATTACTACTTCCAACCACTTTCTACTGCACTCCTTGCAGTTGCTCACATCTTTGCAACCTTTTATGTGACACTCAAGAGGTTGCAAATTGTTTTGTTAAAACAACACTTAGAAAGCCCACATGCACGTTACCTGTAGTAACCTTATGTTTATGATGTTCACGCTCTGCTTGTTTGAGCTTGTGCTCTGCATGCATGTTGGCTTTGTGAGTATCCTTGAGGTCTGGTAAGTGCATCAGGAGGCCCTCCCTGGATGAGACTGCGTTAACCAGTCCAGCAAGAAAAGTCATGCACCCTCGAAGGCCACGCAGACTAAGCTCAGTCTGCAGGAAGGGACTGCCAAGAGGGCGCAATACATGGCTTGCATGGGCGGTGACGGTGAACATCCCTCAGAAATAACCCGTGCGTGGTGAAATCGCCCGGGAAAACCAGCGAGAGAGCGAGGAAATTGCAGTTGGTGCCCATAAAAATTTCATAAGTGGGGTTTTGCGTGACATACCACTGCCAAAACGCAATTGCCAATTGGTATTAACAAACAAACATGTTTCGCGTGCTGGACACGCGCCGAGATTTTTGCTTCACTCACACCTGCTGTGGCTTGTAAGATACCTTTGAGTAATTTTAACGTAGTCATTAATCGATAGAAAAATTCTATGTGTGGATGCCAGTGTGGACGTTTGGGTCGTTGCGTTGGTTGATACAGCTCAATGGTAGTTACAGCTCGACTCCGGGAGCGAAATAAAAATCTATTGAGTGAGCTGCTAAGAACATTGTTGTTGTGCAGCAAATGTAAAACGTGTTTGCCCTCATTTGAACAAGGACTGAATTGTTTTTCTTGCGTGCCTGGTTTTCTCTCACTGGCGACTGCTCTCCACCATGGCGACGTCCATGGAAGATGTCCTGCGCGTCAATCACAGCTTCTTTGGGGACAACCAGGAGATGTACCTGGACTTGGAGAACATGCTCAACCAAACCAGCGATGAGGCACTTGTGGGCAACCTAGGTATGTGCTACAAGTATTCATACTCTTTTGGGGCTGTCAGTGAGGCAGCCTTGGACTCTGTTGGTTGTTGACCCATGCTGCTTCCGGTCCGAACAGGCCCTGTCCCAGCTCTACCCGTTGAACAGCGCCCACTGGCTGCCCTGGTCCCTCCCCAACTGCCCACAAATCCAACGCTGCCAACCCCAAGAACTAGCAACCCTGGTGTGGTGAAGAAGAAAGGCAGGGACGAGGCGGCTAGGAGTCGCAGGAAGCAGGAGCGCAAGAAGCAGGTAACGAACGCCGTTGCTCTTTTTTGCTTTCATGTAGGGACTTAAGCAAGTTAGGACATTTATACATGTGCGCATGTGGGCTCCAGGCCTTTCCGTACCTCTGCTCTGGCTAGGGACCCTCGTAGGTTGTGACGAGCAGTGTCACATGGGAATCAGGTCACAGGCAAGACACTTTGTGAGTGTTGTGTATTGAGCACACAAGCAGCTCACCGACAAACTGGCACTGAGCACGCAAACAAAGGATACAACATGCAACTGCAGAAAACTTTGTCTGCTGGGTCCCACTGGGACAATGGAAGCGTCGCACCACTCTTTCCACGCAGATGCACCATTCTTTCCGCGCAGATGTCATGCACAAGTTCAGTAAGGAAGTAAAAAGCAACAGCAACACATGCAACCCCCAAAAGGGAGGCATCTTTCTGCCGTGAACATCGCACGCCTTCTACCATCCATCGCAGGCAATGCGTGAGCTTGAGGAGAGCTTGCAGCAAAAGTCAGACGAGTTCAAGAGGCTTGAGCAGGAGAACCTCAGCCTGAGGCACAGGCACAACATGTGAGTTCCATAGAGGTTACAGAGATAACAGAAACCGAAAGGTCTCCAGTGAAAACGACAGACTGCTAGCCTAACAGGTAAGTTTTACTGCGGACACTTCACACGCCTGTCAGGGAAGTACGGGATCAGGATATGGAAGAGGGTATGAGAAGGAGCAGAATGAATTGTTTGAAATTCAGGTCAAAAAGGAAGGAGGTGAAGGCACTTGTAGTCGCGGTGCTTCTGATTCCTGCCTTGCATCCAGGTGACTGGAGGCAGATGAAGCCTTTAATTGAGGCACCAAGGACAATCGTGACACACATGCTCACAGCATGCACACACAAGGAGGCTTGCACATTTAAGCATGCAGTTACCGGCCCTCATCCGTGCACCTTGGATCGCGTCATTGCCATACGTGACCACCAGCTGAGCATCGTCAACCACCCCACACACGAACCCTAACGCTCAAGGATGCAACCACTCGCCTTATCCTTGCAGCTTGGATCGCATCATTGCCATACGTAACCACCAGCTGGGCATCATTAAGCAGCAAGGCGGGCCCGCGCAGCCAGGCGCCAACCTGCAGTCCTTGCCTTCCGCAAATTCGTTGTCCTCAGTTGCAGACAGCAGCAGCGAAAGCAACAGCGGCGCCAACAGTTCTGCCCCGCTTGCGCTTCCTGGGGAGGATGACAGGTCTGTGTGTTTGTAAGGCTGTGTGAATGTGTGTGTGTATGTGAGTGTGAGAGAGCGAGCAAGCACGCGTGGGCGTGAGTGCAAGCACGCATGCGTACGCGTGTGTGCTCTGCGGAGTGAGGTGTCCATCACGCACACACCATGAGCATAGCAGCTCGTGCACACCTGTGGTAAGCATATGGCAGCTCCAGACTGTTGTCACACCATTTAAATGATGGCTGTGTGTGGATCTGCCTTCTTCCCTGCCCTCCAGCGGACCACCTACCATGGAAGATGCAGCACGCATGTCTGACCCGGGCCTTCCATCCTTACTTTAACCAAAACCATCTTGCGCTGTGGAAGCTTGCTTTGGACCTGCGTTGCCCTCTTCCCTCTTTTGTTCCTTGAGGGTACAACATGTGGCATTATATATATGCAAGGAATGTCCAACCCTACTGCTCATTTGGGGTCGGCGTACCCTAGTTGTCAGCGCTGCCCTCACTGCTGCTATGTGTCCTGTGCCCCTCTTGCCCTGCCCACAGCCCGCCCCAGTTCCCCCCTGAGACGACCCTGCAGTCCCCCGCGGTGGCCCTGTTGGGCATGCTGGCACAGTCCTACTTTGACAGAGTGGGCGTGGAATTCTTCCGGGAGATGACTTCGAGCCAGTTCCAAACCCTGTACAAGGTGAATGGGGTGTGGCGCGTGCACACACACACACACATACGCACACACACACACACACACACGCACACTCATGCACACGTGTGCACATTCAGACAAGCATGCATGCCTGCTGCGTGTTTTTGACCGGAGTTTTGGAGGGAAAGCTTCAGGGCATGCATCAAGAGGTTTGACGTGCAGGATCTGTGCAGTGAAGATAGGGAAAAGTGTGAGCTTGGTTGAAGGCTCCATGGCTGGGCCCTTAGCCAAGACCCCGCATGGCTATGCTCCCAAATGGCTGAGCCGCTTGCGAGTGCACGCATATGAGAGAAACTTCCCAGTACAACTCAGTTGCATCTGTTCAATGAACCTTAAATTGCTCATGCCATGCCCGCAAGTGCCTGCATGCGCTGTTCTGCAGCCAGTAGTGGAGGACAAGGCTCATTCTTTTCCTCGTTTCATACACACGCAATTGCCTGTATCTTATCATGTTGGATAGTTTTTTCTTTTTGTGGGTTTCGGGCTCCTCACTGGGCTCCTCTCCATCTCAGCAAACACATGCAAACAGGCCACTGCCAATGTGCACCCTTCTGAGTGCAAGTGATGGGTTTTACGTTCTGAACAAAATCCTCTTCCTTTTCAGCCAGCGTGCACCCTTCTGTGGCTGGAGTGCGCACAGTCTGAACTCCTTCTCCGTCAGCTTTTTGAACCATGTTCAAGCAGATGCAGTCATGACTCATCTGCATAGGCACCCCTCCTGCCTCTGCAAACACATGCAGACAGGTCCATCCACTCTGTCTGCGCAATGCTGTTTCCAAGTGGTGGAGCGCATGCTCCAAACCAAAATTTGCCACCATTCACATCCTCACTGTGTGCATTGTGGTTGCCTGCAGAGGCACCTCTTCCGCCTCAGCGAGCACCTCCAGCTTCTGGAGTCCTCCTTGCAGTCCCACCAACAGCAGCCCAAGCAGCTCCAGGTGTACCTCAACCAACCCCAGCTCCCGGGCTCCCAGCAGTCGGCATCGCCGCAAGTGCTGTCCGCACAGCAGGGCCTGTTACGTGAGGCGTGCATGATCGGGAGGCTGTACAAGCTGGCCAGCATCCACCACCCAAATGTCACTTCCAAACAGATGGTCATGCATCTGGAGACGGGGGCTGAGGTAGGCGCACCTTGTGTCACACATGTGCAGGCTTGCTAGGGTTTGGAGACAAGGGCTAGGGTACGCCTGATGTTGCAAATGTGTAGGCTTGTGTAAACCTGGAGGATGTGGTGTGGTGTTGGGGGTTAGATTGGTGTTGGGGTTTGATTGGCTGGTGGTGCAAGGGAGGGAGGAGAGGGTGCAAATGTGGTTTTCGGCAGCCGGGAGGGCAATTGGGAGGGTGTGCAAAGGTGTGCTTCTCGTGCAGGTGCTTGCGCTGCTTCCAAACTGCAGGAAGGGCAACAAAACGCTGAGGCATTCCTGCCGGGCGTGCTTTCCAGGCTCCTTCGCTCAGACACAGCTTCTATGAATCATAAAGCAGACTTGACTCTTGACCACGTGGCCTTGCACGCTTCTTTCAGTACTTGCTTGCAAGTGAGCACAAGGTGCATGGGCTGTTTGAACCTCCGGAAGATTTGAGTACCACTCCATTTCTGCACACACACACACACACACACCTGTGTTGCATCACATTGCATAACTTGCAGGGCACACCTCCCGTGGAGCACTGGCGCATGCTGCTGCACACCCTGGCCCTATCGCCTGAGCAGCAGGTGGACCTCCTCACTGTGGGGCAGGTGTGTCTGGATGTGTCACTGTGCAGTGGGGAGGGACTCATCTCTTGATCTGTCACTGTGCTGCACACCTTATCACCCGAGACAAATGCTTGCTGCCTTAAGACTGCAAGCACAAGCGCCTGCCGCCTTGCAGATGTGCGCGCACAGTACAGCTGCCCTACAGAATCCCATTCTAGTCACCAGCGGCTGCAAGCACACATGTTTGCAAGCGGATTATGGCTGCCCTACAGAATCCCATTCTATAGTCGCCTGTGACTGCAAGCACACATATGTTTGCCTGCTTGCAGATGTACAAGCGCATGATGGCTGGAGTGCTTGCTGAGAGGACACAGCTGTACGCAGCCCTTGCCGCAAACGGCCACGCTGTTGACCACAAGGTGAGCCCCAAAGGCAAGGACAGGAAAGGAAAGGCGAGCCCAAAGTCAGGTCATCCAATTGATGCCTGTGCACGCCTTTTGAGCAGCTGCAAGGTGTTGGTGGTGTTAGTGGTCTGGCCGTCCCATCGATGTGCGTGCTCAGCTTGAGCAGCTGCATGGTGTGTTGAGTGTGTGCTCATGAAATCAAAAGTGTGGGTTCTGGTGCCTCTGTGTGTGTGTGTGCGCATGGCGCCTTTGTCGCCAGAGGGACGCAAACGCGTGAACAGAACCCGACCATTTTTAGCAGTGTCAAAGGAACTTGGCACCTTGCCAGTGGGCCATGCTCTCAGGCTGGCCAGGAGCAGCCGGCCCAGCTCGCAGTGTGGCCCAACACCAGGGCAAAGGGGGCTGCTGCAAAGCTTGCTGCTACAAGGCATGCTAGGTGCTGCCCCAGTAGGGACGCCTCGCCAGGGACGCTGGGTAACTCTGGCCGACACCAGGGACGCTTCACCAGAGATGCGAGCAGTGTCAATGGAGCCTCACGGCTATCAGCTAGCCAAGAGGTGGGGGCTTGACAGCTGCCAGCAAGCCATGAGGCAAGAGCCAGAGATCATTGGCTAGCCAAGAGGCCAGAGCCAGATAATTATGGGCAGTTTCAAAGCAGCCACCAGCAACGCGAGTAGTGACAAGGTAGCCAGACAATCATGACGAGCATGACTCAAACTGGTCCTCTCCGGGTAAATTTGAAGAGTCAAACAGAAATGAACTGATCATCATCACCAACGCCAGAATTGTTTATTATTTCATGTGTAGAACTTGTGTGCACGCTGGTCTGCACAAGCGCAGCACCTTGACTGCTGGCTGCCAAGGCTCACTGACTGCGAGCGCTCTTCAATGAAATGCAGTTCATTCCAACGCCTGCATGCATGTTTTCGTATTTGTAAGTCCCTGTTTGTCTGCAGGAGCTCAGCATCATCAGGTGCATATACCTGGAGGCAGTTCCAGCTTGTCCCAATCTGAGCAAGCGTGTGGGTGTGCATGCACGTGATGAACCGCAGAAGCTCAATGTCATCAGGGTGCGCATACTTAGAGTAGATTTCAGCTTGTCCCGATCTGAGCATGCGTGGGGGTGTGCATGCACGTGATGAACCGCAGAAGCTCAACGTCATGATGCACATCCCTGTGGAGTGCCACCTGATGCGGGATCTGCTGAGGAACCTGCGGCAGGAGAAGTCGCTGGGGTGGATGCTTCAGGTGAGGGGGGATCTGGCAGGATTCTGCTGAGGAACCTGCGGCAGGAGAAGTCGCTGGGGTGGATACTTCAGGTGAGGAGGCATATGGTAGGGTTCTGCTGAGGAACCTGCAGCAGGAGAAGTTGCTGATGATGATGAGGGATGTGCTTCAAGGGTTTCCCTTGAGTGATGCAACAGTGGGCGAGGGAGTACCCCAGGTGAGCCACAATGCTTAAGGGATGACATGGCGATGCCATGATGAGGTCCTGCTAGGAACAAGTGCCTGGCCGCCCAAGGGCAATGCTGTTTGTATGCAGTCACTGACATATGGAGTTATTGAGCTTTGCACGCGCTGCTCAGGAGTTGCCTGGTGCTCAGGTTAGCAGTATTTGGGTGTTTCTGCTCCCTTGTCTGTTGCCGACCCGCATGGATAATCGCTCAACGCTCCAGTGCAACCACTCATCTTCCCTGCTTTAGAGCTCTGGAAAATGCATGGCAGATGGCGCGTAGCTGGCAGCAGTGGCTGACATGGAGGATTGATGCTGGCAACCACCAGGGGCTGCTCGCTGCTAGCAAATTATCTGCCCAAGATTGCCTTAACTTTAAGGCAAACTTTAAAGCTTGATGAGGGCAATGTTCATCATATTGCTTTTGTTGTGGGCACCAACACCCTCATCATAAAAGAAATATGATTCCTTTTGCGATAAACGCCAACGGCTTCCCCATATTGCTGTTGTAATGAGCACCAAGGGCTTGATGTTGTTGCTTGTGGTAAGCGCCAGTGCCTCAATTGTTATGCTTTGAAGTTGGCCTTGCGAGCCTCACGTGAGCCAAGGTGATCTCAGCTTGGCTGGTCTCGTAAGACTGTGTTTGCCTTAGGTTGATGGATGTGTGCCTGAAAGATGGTGTTGCTCTGAGGCTGGTCTCATGAGCCTGTCTGCCTGCACCTTCAATTGCAGGGCTTCTTCTTTGGGAACACCTGCACTGTGCTGCAGTTCAGCAAAGCCATCGCCTATGCGTACCCCTACATTCCAGGTGCGGTACTCTCTGTGTGTGTGTGTGTGTGTGTGTGTGTGCGCGCGCGCGCGTGCGCGTGCGAATTGGGATGCATGCGTGTGCACAAGGAAAGCAAAAAGACAGTTTCAAAAGGCAGATAGAAGCCCCCCAACCTCAATCGAGAAAGAGGAGACACGTCTCAAAAGAGCCGTGGATCCCCTCCACTACAATGGCTTGCAACATCGTGTGATGGTTGCTGACTGGAACGCTTAGTGGCATTATATTTTTACGCAAAAGCGAATTCCTCACTTCATGTGCCTGGTCTCTGAAGAAATGTATCCAGCTGCAACAACTGACACGTTGGAAGTGTGGGTTCCGCTCAGTCTGTGCTAATTGTGAGTATGGCATTAATGAGGTAGTTGCCTTATTCACCCCCTATTCCCTAATACACCCCAAATACAATTATAAAAGTTTCTTTTTACTTATGTATATGTGTGTATACATGTATGTATATTTTTATCATATATACAGGAGGGTGTAGGAAGCATAACTCTTGGCACAGTAGTCACAACCCCACCCAAAAACTATATATTCGGAATCCTGAGACTGAGACGAGTCGATTGATGTATGTATGGGCCCAAACGGAAAGGGTGGTGGGTGGTGGGTGATCCGAGGGGGTTTCGAGTTTTTGGGACCCCCCCTCCAGAGACACTTTCACGGAATTTTGAATATATTGATGGATTCCCGAGCTTGAGAACTGTCCAATGGCACCCTCTTTGAGGAAGTCGGTTGAAAAGGGGGGAAGTTGTGGCTACTTGAAGTTTAACCAAATGGACTAGTGCTAGCAGTGTTAGGATGCATGAGTTAGAGTGCCCACACTGCCACAGGCAGTTGGACAATAGGGGCAACAACCAAGCCGTGCGAGAAGGACAGGGCAGCCTGCAACAACCATGTCATGGAGTGCCCCGGGTGCAAGGCAGTGGTGTGGAAGTATGGCTTGGCAGCACACTACTCAGCCAAGCACCCCCAGCAGCAGCAGCCAAAGGAGCAGCTGTTCATCATTGGCACCAAGGAGCAGCAGTACATGGAGAAAGTGGCCAAGGGCGTGCACGCACCATAGTAGTTAGGAATAGGCAGCTTAAGCTCCATGCAAACACGCGCGTGGGCACTCAAACTTGGTTTTTACCTTGCAGCGTCCCACAAACTTGTTTACTTTATATTCTGGTGATGCAGATGAACGCAGAATTTGAAAAGGAGCAGATTGGTACCCTTTTCGTCCCGAGGGGGGCAGTATTTGGGGGGGGTATGGGGGTGGGTGGTCTCGCAAGGCCTCCCGCCTAGAAATTCTGCTACCGTGCCTTTACTTTTTTATTTTTTACCCTCCTGATATATGATATATTGTGTGCATATATGTAATATGTAAATATATGTTTTTTTGCTCCTTAGATCCCTTATATATCTATATCTATATTATCCCTTAAAAGCCCCACATCTGTATGTGACTGCGTCCTGACACAATGAGCGAAACTTGATGGCAGGTGAGGTATCTTAAGCATGACTTGATGGCAGGTGAGGCATTAGTGGTGAGGCATGACTTGATGGCAGGTGAGGCGTGAGTGGTGAGGCATGACTTGATGGCAGGTGAGGCATCATAAGCGAGACTTGATGGCAGGAGAGGCATCTCAAGCAAGACTTGATGGCAGGTGAGGGATGAGTGGTGAGGCATAACTGGTGAGGCATGCCCGAGGTTGTTGCACTGCTTTTTACTATTATGCTATCAGCATCAGTGCCTGCTTCAGCGGAATGGTTGTGAAGCAGTTATGTGCCAGTCACCCCGTGCAGTGTGGAGCAGGGCGTCAAACAGTACATTCAACCATTGCAGTGTGGAGCAGGGTGTCGAACAGTGCATGCATTCAGCGATTGAGCTGCATACACTTGTCAGCGTACTGCTTTCCCCGCATTCATCCTTTCCTCCCTAGTGCTGCTGTTTTTTCTGGTCTCTTTGTTTTCGCTTGTGGTGGCGCTGAGTCTGCGCGATGAGCCTGCTTAAGTTGACCCACACCCTCAATCGTAATGCTTGATGAGCTCACTCAAGCTGGCTTACCAATCAAGCCGACGAAAGCCGTAACGCACGACGAGCCTGCTTAAGTTGACATACCACCCTCCAACGCAGTGCATGATGAGCCTGCTCAGGCCGACTCCCCACTTGTTGTGTCGTCTCTCTCGAGACTGCATGAGGACATGGTTAACATACCAGGAATCCATTCTCCTGTTCACACACACACACACACACACACACACTGACACACAGGTCCTGTGGCCTTCACGCTAATCTCACGCAGATCTGCTTCTGGCCTTCACGATGATCTCATGCAGATCTTTCTGGCCTGTTGACACGACGCAGCCACTGCATATGTGTCTCGTTACCCTGGACACCCAAAAGCTTGGTTGGAAAATGTAACCTGTGTTTCAAGCTGTCTAGCCCAGTGGCACGGCGCGGCCACTGCAGCTTCTCCCTCTCTTATCCATGCTCTTGTGCATGTGTGTGTGTGTCCCTGCACAGATGCTGTGGCCATCGTGATGACTCTGTGGAGTGACATGGAGGCCAGGGGTACGCTGCCTGCCACCCTCCTCACACCGTCTCCCTGACGCACGAGCCACCCTCCTCACCTTGCCCAAATGGAGGCCCATATGGAGGCCCAGGGCACGCTACCCACCACCCTCCTCTCCTTGCCCAAATGAAGGCCTGTATGGAGGCCCAGGGCATGCTGCCTGCCCACCTCTTCTTGCCCAAATGAAGGCCTGTATGGAGGCCCAAGGCATGCTGCCTGCCCACCTCCTGCACGAGCTACCCTTCTCTCGCTACCACCCTGATGCATGAACCGTCATCTTCCTCGCTTTGCCACTCTGGTGCATGTGCCAGCCTGCGCGCGCGCATCAACCCTGATGTGTGAGCTGCCCTGCTGGTCACACTGCCACCCTCCACACAGTGCCATCTGCGTCACCTGTACACCCTGGTTCATGAGCCAGATTTCAGAGGCATGATTCTGCCTGGGCCACCTATGCACTTGGGTGCGACACCACCTGGACTGGAGTAGCATGGAGGGAGGATGTGACCGTCCTGGGGCCACTGGCTACACTGTGATCAGCATAAGCCAGCTTTGGCGCCACTGATCAGCATAAGCCTGGCTGCACTGTGATCAGCATGAGCCAGCTTTCAGGCATAACGCCACCTGGGCCACTTTTGCATGTGGTCATCCTCCTCATTTCGCCGCTTTGGTGCATGAGCCAGCTTTCAGGCAAGGCCACAGCACAAAGGAGCCTTGCCTGAAGCATAAGTTCAGGACCTGTGCGCCTGTAGGTTGTCTCAGCTTTTGGGGAGCTCGGCGCTCCGGAGGTAACAGAGGTCACAGAAGCAGAAGGCCTCCAGTCAAAACGGCTGGCTCTCCAGGCCTGCTCATGTGCAAGATGCCTGCAGGGGATGGCACTTGGGCACACTCCTTGGACGCATCTCTCTGACTGCCTTTTTTTGCTCTACAAGAAATTGCTGTGCTGATGCAATGGATACTGGTAGTGCTGTGCTAAAGCAATGTGGGGAAGACATTGCAAGCGGCTGGCCTCAGCATTGTTTTGGGCTGTTGCTTATCACCAACATTGTGTGTGTACCTGTCTTTATCTATGAGCTCTCAGTTTGAAAGCGATCGGTCTGGATTGAAAAATATAGTGCTGCTGCCTTGCTTACATCTAGGCTTGGTTCTGTGTGTCCTTACATGTTCTGCTTGGTAATTCCGTGGCTCTTCTCCATGCCCGTCAAGAAAAATTGAGAGAAGTTTTGTCACTAAGGGTCTTGCCTGCCTGTGCATTGCTTCCATCTGTCTGCGCCCCACACTTGCAAGACTGTTGATGGTGGTCATTGATGGTGGTCACTTCTGCCAACACCTCAACATGCCCGTTCCAAACTGCTGGAATAAAGAGCTGTTGGGGAGTTGCCAATTGATTCAATTTTACAAGTTGTGTTGTTGATGGTCTTGTTCATGTCATCTCAACTCAAGGACTTCAGTTGCTTAGAAGGTGATGGACTTAGTGTTATCAGTCGCATGGAAACCCAGGTAACATATGCATGTTTGTTAGAGTGATCTGCCAGTGTCAATTACATTCCGCGACTGCATGTGCGGTCTCCCTTGCTCTTAGTAAAAACTGTACTGGCTAGCTCATTTGCTGCGCTGCCGCGTTCTTTTACTTGCATTCCTTGCTTTTTTCCCTCTAGTTAGCAAGGCATCGGCATAGCTTTACAAAAGCTGACTTGCGCAGTACTTCCTCCTTCCTCTTGTTGTTATGAGGGAGTTTTTTCTACCTTAGTATGCATCAAGCGTGCACGCAGTATGCATTGCATTTGATCATTTGGTGCTGAAGGTGTTGGATGCATGTCGCCCTTTTGTGCCTGGCACAACAGTGGGTTTGTATTAACCAAAACATTATTCTGAAGAAGATGGAGTCCATCACCAAGGTCAGGAGGAGGGCAATGCCAGTCATTTTCCTATTCCCCATTGCCCTTGTTACTTTTTCCTCTGGTGGTGGAGATCTATGATGCCTGTGCAAAGGTGCCTCCTTGTCCTTGATTGATGAAGAGAGGGCGTGCCAACCCCTCTAAGGTTTTTCTTTCTTTTTTGAGTTGTGAGGCATTTTAAGGATGGAAATGTTAAGGTAATGTTACATATCCGCCTACAAGGGCAGCTGAGCGGAAACACTGAGGCCTGTCACCAGACCTGACAAAAAAATGCTAAACCCACAAGACTTGGACTGGAAGGAAGAGATAACAACTTGATTTTGAAAATCATAATTGTTGCGGTCTGGTGTTTGTAAAAGCAAGGGTACAAGGGGGTTGGCCTACAGCCCGGGACTCTGGCTGACCAGCTGCAGGTGAAACATTCTCACCCAGCATCAAAAATTGAAACCAATTCTGAAAACAATTGTGAAAATCTGTACGAGTCTTGATTTTGATTTAGATTTACATGGGGGGACCTTCAGCCAGACTGTTCGGCTGATCGGCCTGTGACTGGTCTTCGCCAGTCAACATAATGTCCATAAGCTCAGAAACAAACGAGAAAAGCTTGTTGTTGAGTTGCAAGAGGAAATCAGAAATATCCTGGACACTGGCTTGTTGTAAAAAAGGTTGCTCCATTGAAAAATCACCAGAGAAGCAGTTTAGTGGTGTTCAGGTCCCGAGGCGACTTTCACCAAATGAGTTCAAAATTTGACAACAGGTGTACATTTGCCATCTCAAGTTTGTATATATTAAGGGCTGCATACTTGGGTTTTTGAAAATTGGCCCAGGGGGTGATCTGGGTGCCCCAAAAAATTCAGATCACTCCCAGATCACACTTTTTCTCACACTTTCATGCCTGGACCTCACTCAAATTTAGTACTTTTGGTTTCTATAGAAGCGCCTGTTCAAGAGGTATCAGAGGATATGCTGTTTGCCAGAAACAAGTGTCAGACGGGTGCGCAAGTTTGAGAAACGTCAGTTTCCTGGCAGCCATAAGCAAGTTACCCTCACTAAAACCTATAAAAAAGACAGGCAACTCACTGTTTCAACACAAGGAGCTGGATATAAGTCCTTTGATTAGCCATTTGTTAGCTGAAAAAAACAGGGTGCAGAAATTCTGAGTGGGCTTGGAGGTGCACCACTACATGAGGGGTGTGCCATGCAAGTCATGTGTGCGCATTCAAGCAATCGTGCCCTGGAATGTGCCCCCCCCTTTTACCCTACTACTAAGGGTTGCTTTCGATGTTAAAGCCATGTCACGTCAAATCGTGGTTATTGCTGAATCACTGCAAAACCTAGAGTGTGAGGTGTGACCTGTATTTAAGTGGGGTTCTTTTATTGGATGCTCTCTTATTCAACCTTCTGTTCCACCTTCCATTGAGGTTTGGCGCTGTTTCTGTTATCCCTGGCCTTGTGCCAGGGGTACCTTGTCTCTGATGTAACCCTAACCTGGTGAAGGTGGTCCAAACGCTGTGTCTGCCCCAGACATTCTCTACGTGCTGCAGCCGAGCCAGCACTGTTCAGCAAGACCAAGAGCAGCTTAGCAGCAATATGAAGAAGAGCTAAGCCGGTGCACTCGCAACTCCAGCCTACAGCTCGAGTGTACCCGTCCTTTGTTGCATGGTTATAGGCAACCCTGGACGTTAAACCATCTCATGGCGCCACCACGGGGAACGCACTCGAGAACCGTCTGTGCCAAGCACAGGCGCATTCTGCGCAGCGGGGGACCGAGCTATCAGCGTTTGGGGTTACAGCTCAGCGGATGGGCGCGTATCAGCGTGTGTCCTTAGAGGCCATCGGACTTTGGCCCTGGTTATGTCTGAGCACGGACACGGATTCTGGAACATGGACTGAAGGTTAGAAGGCTGGGGGGACGCTTGCACTGCCCTGCATGCCTGGTGGGTGACAGCAGCACTGGATGCAGGGGGGAAGCTACTCTTATGCTTGAGCATCACACAGCCAGGAGCATATGCGTTTGTATGTGTGTGGAGAATGTGGAGCCTTTGAAGGCATAACTTGTGAGCTATGGCCAGATACATTGCCTTAGATGCATGATGGATTGTGCGCATTACTGAAGCCTGATTGTTTTTGGAAGCATCGAGCAGAGAGAGAACAGAGCTATAGGAGCACGAGAGTGTGCTGCCTTGATCATGCTGCTCCTGGGAAGAGCATGCCCTAGGGAGCGGCCGTGATTGTGGGCGTTCGTAAGAGGCTTCAGAACTGTCGTGCGAACTTGAGTTGTTATTTGAAGGCTGTGTGTTGAACCATTGGTCATGGGTTAGGGCTCAGGATGTGTCTTTGTGAACATGCCACGCTACTGGCAAAAACATTGCCATGTTTTATGATGCATCAGAGACAAACAATTTGCACAACCAGCATTTTTTTGTAAGCAGGAGAAACATTAAGCAACATTTCTGCCTTAATGGTCATCAATATTGCTTAATGGGGGGGATGTATTACCTGCTTTGAGAACAGTAAATGTGCAATAACGGTGATTCAGCATGACAGCTGTCACGTTAAATTGTGGTTATTGCTGAATCACTGCAAAACCTTGTGTGTGAGGTGTGACCTGTATTTAAGTGGGGTTCTTTTATTGGAGGCTCTCTCTTATTTAACCTTCTGTTCCACCTTCCATTGAGGTTTGGCGCTGTTTCTGTTATCCCTGGCCTTGTGCCAGGGGTACCTTGTCTCTGATGTAACCCTAACCTGGTGAAGCTGGTCCAAACGCTGTGTCTGCCCCAGACATTCTCTACGTGCTGCAGCCGAGCCAGCACTGTTCAGCAAGACCAAGAGCAGCTTAGCAGCTATATGAAGAAGAGCTAAGCCGGTGCACTTGCAACTCCAGCCAACAGCACGAGTGTACCCGTCCTTTGTTGCATGGTTATAGGCAACCCTGGACGTTAAACCATCTCATATGTATTACCTGCTTTGAGAACAGTAAATGTGCAATAACGGTGATTCAGCATGACAGCCAATCACTATCACTGCTGCTGGCATCTTCAGCACTTTCACTGCTGCAGCTACTGCTCTCGCTGCTGCTGGACTCCATGTAAATGCTAGTCGTCTTGGCCAGGTTGCATGACCTGGGCAAACAGAGCTGACCAGCAGGCTGCATCTCTGACTGCTGCTGCTGCTGCTGCTGCTGCTGCTCCTGCTCTTGCTCCTCAACCTGATCCTGCTGCTGCTGCTGCTGCTGCTGCTGCTGTGCACCTTGCTTTTCAGCCCTGGCTTGTCTCTTTTCGTTGCTGATCTCTTTTGCTGCAGCTTGTGCTGCTGCCGCTGCCGTTTCAAGCTGCTTCGTGCTCCAACGAGTGTCTAGCAGCTGTGCTGTGACCTCTGCCAAGTTGAGCTTGGGCACAGCGTCCATTTCCTGTCTCTGCTGCTCAGCACTCATGCTGGAGGCAGGCTCTTCCTGCATGAAGCCCAGCAGAGCTGCCCGCTTCAGCGAGAGGTAGCGCATATTCTGAACCAGGCGCATGCGCTTGGCGGCTGGATCCTGCTCCCTGCGCTGAGCCGCTTGCTTGGCCTGCTCCGCTGCCCCTGGCTCCGCCCATTTCCTCCGCCCCCTGCCGCTGCTGGCCTGCACCTTTGACAATGCAGCCTGCAGCACGCTAGCAAAGCCGCTGCCCATCATGCCCACCTTGCGTGCTGCTGCCTGCTCATTTGCTTCTTTGCACCACTGCCTCCATGTGCTGCCTGTCACCTGGAGCTGGTCCTTGGTACCCGAGACAGCCAGGAACTGCCGCTGCTGCGTCATGTTGCTGGTGTGGATGCCACGGGACATGCGCACTTTGTTGATAGTGCGCTCTGTCTCCATGCTGTGCGTGGTCCCAGGGGCGAAGCGCCCTTGTCTTCATCATCACTACTCCCCTGGCTGTACTCCAGCTGCAGTGCTGCTGCTGCAAGCTGCTGCTCTGCGACCTCCCACTGCTTCCTTAGATTGTTGTTTGCAGCATTGACCTTCTTGTACCTTTTCCTCAGTTGCTGGATCTGCTGCTGCAGCTTCTGCATGCTAACCTGCTGTGCTGCGGCGGCTTGTAGGTCCTCTTCCAGCGCTGCAGCCTTGCGCTCCTGTTGCTCAGCCTCCTCACTCTTATCTGCAAGGGCCTTTGTTGCCCCCTCTGCCTGCTGCACCAGCTTCTTCATCTGGGCTGCAATGCTTTTCTCTAGTGCATCCAGCTGGGCCTGGGTGCTTCGCTGCTCAGCCTTTGCTGCGGTGGCTGCGCTGCGGTGCTCCTGCCCCCTCTGTTTTGCTGCTTCTAGGTAGCCTGGTGCACGCCTGATTGCCTCTATCTCCCCACCTGGCCTAGCTTCCAGATGTCGCTGAGCTGCTTGCCGCAGGGCCTGCAACTCTGCTTTGCTGCTTGCCAGCTGCTCTTGCACGCGCGAAAGCTCATGTTCCAGGTCTGCCTTTGCTGCTGCAGCTGTCTGACGATCAGCGGAGCGCTCTGCTATGTTTGCAACCAGCCCCTTAAGCTCAGCAGATTGCTGCGTTGCCTTAGCTTCCAGGTCTGCAATGCGAGCATCCTTGGCATGCCTGATCAGTACCTGCTGCTGCGGCGGCGGCTGCTGCTGCTGCTGCTGAGCCTGATCTGGATGAGTAGGTGGCGTTGAGGATGGCTGTGGGGATGGTTGAGAAGATATGAGGCCGAGGGGGAATATGGTTTCCGGGTTTGTCTCTGGAAGCTGTATTGCTGCTTCTGTTGCTGCTGCAGCCGCCTTGCGCTGGCATTCACGAGCACGGCTGCGCACACATGCATTGCATGCCCACAGCCCGTGCTTCCTGCTTGCTTGCTCGGTGAAGGTGGGGAACAGAGGGTCTGTGCCGAGGTCATACTTGCCTGCTGTATACCTGCTGCTGCCACTGCTGCTGCTGCTGCTGCTGCCCTCAGCTGCCTGCTCTTCAACTTTCTTCCAAGCATCCCCTAGCCAGCGCCCTTCCAGCAGTCCCGTGCATCCATTCAGGCAGCAGCAGGCCAGCTCCTCTCGCTGCTCCTTTGGGATGCTTGCGTAAGCAGCACTCAGAAGGGGGTGCTGAAACCTTGGCATCTGTATGGTGACATGATGGAGGCGAGCACTAAGTAGCAGCCATGCACATCCTTGCATGCCTGTTACAATCCGTTACAGAGCAGAAATTTGCACATGCCTTGGTGACAAGGATAACTACAACTAGGTGAAGCGGCGGTCCTCACCGCTCCTCGCCGTGACTCGCAGAGCTGTCAGCGTGGAAGCTGTCAAAACACTAATTAGGAGCATACCAACCTGCGCTGGCCACCAGGCGCCACGCGCCACGCCCAGAGTGCCTCACATGCACTCACAGGTGTGCAGAGGCACCATCCAGGACAGGTCCTGCAAGGTTTGAAGCAGCGCATGGTTAGCTGTGCTGCATTTTGCCGTTTGAAGATCAGCATGCATGGGCTGTATCAGATGCGCTACAGAGGCAATCCCAGGCTCCAAACATGTGCAATTACATCACCTTAACTCATTAATATGCGTTTTTAGTGCTGGAGTGCACAGGTCAGGTCATCACAGGTGCATGCGTGTGCGTCTGGTCCTCTTCCACCTCACAAGACTTCCTCAGTGTGCATCTGCTGAAGTTTTTACACATGATGGACTTCCAAACACCTTAAATAAGGTCTGGGATAGGGTGGGTCAGGCTGTCCGGGCTGTGCTGGCCCCAGGGTGCTCCTTCTTGCTCCCCGATGCTCTGCTGGTGCCGCTGCTGCTACTGCTGTGCGAAATCGCTGGACTCAAAATTAAAAGATTCAATCATTGATTAACTAAGACCAAACGAGCCCCAAAAGCGGCGAGTTTGGTGGCCCGTCAAGAAGGCGACGTCGCCAGACGTGTCAAATTATCGAACCTGACAGCTGGTGCACCGGGGCTCGTAAAACGAGTGCAGCGCGACTTTTAAATTTCATCTCAATGAGTTCGATGCCTCAGCTTGACTTGCCGGTGTTTTTTGGGGCGTGGTCTGATCTATGTCTGGACACCCCCCTCCTGTATCTCCCCAGCCACAGCACCATCTGGAATTCTGAGACCAGGTTTGTCAACCAGTTTTGCACTGAAAACCCATATATCAGGTCAAATTAGAGGTTTGAGCAACTTTATTTTGGGCTGAACACCACTACCACTATGACAACGAAGCTACTTGTAGATGACTTGTAGGTGACTTGCAGGCTAAGTATGGTACTTGTATCCAAGTGGACAGCTAAGTACACTTGCAGCTTACTTTGTTCGCATAGGTGAACTTGGCATGCAGCGCAGGAACAAGATCCCATGCAATACAAAAGCAAAGTAGCTCACAGTATGTTGCAGCAGGAGCAGAGATTGCCAGCTGGTCTTCAGGACTGCATTTGCAAGGCACCCCAGGGCCACCCCAGGGCCAAACCAGGGCTCAGGTGCAATTGACTACTGAAGAATCAAAGTTCTACTTTTCTTTAGAAATATCTTTACAGCCTCCTGTGCCAGTAAGATGCATTGTAAAAATGATGATATTGGGCCCCAATCGGGGATATAACAAGGTCAAAAATATAAATACGAGTTCCTGTACACTAAGATGCAGCGGCAGAAAGAACGCGTGGAGCTGTGCGAGGGAGCACAACTGATGCTCGCCGCAAGCGCAGGATTGCCGCACATGGGCCTTGCAAGACATGCTGCAGCAAGCATGATGATGGGTCGGCTGCAATTGCTTAGGTACGTGCTCATTGCGCCATCCGGAGGCTTCTAGTCAACGCTGTGCGGTCACCTCTCTCTCTCTCTCTCACGCGCACACACACATACACACAAGCTTGCATACATGTCTGCGCACGCGCACACACACGCTCGCGTGCGCACACACACATACACACACATTCACACACACACACACACACACACACACACACACACACACACACACACACACACACACACACACACACACACACACACACACACACACACACACACACACACACACACACACACGCACGCACACACACACACACACGCACGCACGCACACACACACGCACACACATACAAGCTTGCATACATGTTTGCGCACGCGCACATGCTTGCGCATACACGCACGCGCGCGCACACATACACACATGCATGCGCACACATTCATGCAGATCTTACTGACACGATCACATGCACTTACTGACCTACCCCCCTTCCAGCAGTTAGAGCAGCAAGTCACTTAAGGCAGGCAATTGCCCCTTTGGAGGGAGTGTTCCATGTGAATCTGTTTGTTGAAGTTAAGTGCCTCATGCCTGTTAACCTGATGTGATTCTTTAGCTAGCATTTATGTAAAATTGTACTCGGCTGACCCTAGCTTGACCTTGACGAACACACAAGCACACTTTGCAGACTGAGCAGGCCCCCTCTTAGCAGCCGCAGCACTTAGGGGAAGAAGGCAGGCAGGCAGGCGATGGAGGGTTACAGGTGTGTGTGTGTGTGTTCTATCATCCATGTCCTTTTTCAAGATTAGCATTTTGCACAAGTGCTTTCTCGTTGGGGTGAAGCTGCAAATTAATTGTTTCACCTGAATCACACTGTGCCCAGACACCCTAGTGTCTCATTAGCTGCAAAAGCGAGGGGCTGCAGGCAAACTGCCAGGCAATGCAGTGTGTGCGTGTATGTAAGTGTGTGCATGTGCGCAACAACTTTCACCCCTCATGTTTATCTTGCAATTCAAGTCATTTCACTAGCTTTACCTTCATGGGATGGCATCGATCAACCCCAAGTTGCTTTACGTTATTGTTCATTCGTAGCAAGTTGGTGATTGTGCTTGGTGACCTGGTCATACTAATTTCACAGGTTTGGCAGGCCCCTCTAAGCAGCCACAGCAGTTAGAGGCAGGTGGCAGGCAGGCAGGCGAGGGAGTGGTGCAGGTGTGTGCATATTCGTTGGCAAGTTGTGCATCAGAAAAGGTGCATACTGATGCAGAAGTTGAGAAGCAGTGTGGTACTTTGCTCATACTTTTTTTTGCTTAATGAGCCGGCCCCCTCTCAGCAGCTGCAGCAGTTAGGGGCAGGAAGCAGGCAGGCAGGGGCGAGAGAGGGGTGCAGGTTTGTGCAAGTTACTTGGTGAATTGAATGCATCCGGCTACAAGCAGGCATCTGCATAACCAAGAAGGAGCATGGCACTCCGCTCATACTTTTCTTGCAGGTTGAGCAGCCCCCCTCCCAAACGCCACTAGAGTTAGGTACAGGAGGGAGGCTAGCATACGATGAAGGGCTCCAGGTGTGTGTGTGTGTGTGTGTGTGTGTGTGTGTGTGTGTGTGTGCCCACGCTCGTTCATCCTTTGTGTTCATTTTCCAAATCAGCTCTGATCTCAAGCTATTTCTATTTTTGGAGGAAGTGTCAATAATTGAGCAAACGTGCAATTGTATTGCTTCACCTCAATTACAGAGTGCCCAGTCCCCCCTTGTGACTCAGCAGCTGCAACAATGAGGGTTAGGAGGCTGGCTGCTTGGTAATGGTGGGCTCCAGGTGTGTGAGTGCGTGGGTGTGGGTGTGCGTGGGTGTGACAGAGCTTTCACTCCTCATGTTTACTCCCTAATGCTTGGATATCAGGTCATTTCACTACCTCTCGTTGACCCCAAATGGCTCTGCATTATTGAAATGCAGCAACACATTGATTGTGCTTTGCCTTTGGACTTTAGATTGCAGGCAGCTCATGTTCCCTCGCAAGGGCTGCAAGCGCTTGCTACTCAAGAGAGCCTTATGCAGCGCACTGGAGCTGTCCGTGTCAATTATATGTCTCAGCAACACCTAGTTAACTTAGAACATGTCTTTGCGTTTGTACTGGCAATTCTGAGATGTAGGGAGCTTTCATTGCTTCTTTTGACATTTTTTGTGTGCAGACTCCCAAACCCCCTGATGCTGGGGCAGAGAATGTTCCTCCCAGAGGAAACCTGCCCCAACTTGCAGTTTCAAGTGCAGGGTGGTAAGTCTTCAATGTTTCTAGGCTTTGGTGGCCGCAGGAGCTTGTTTTTTGAATTTTTATCCCACGGTCGCTCCCAACTTGTTGGCATTTTCTCTTACATGTCTAGCCAACTCTGTCAACCCACTCATGGCACGCTCCCTTCTCCGCGGTTGCTTCATTTTCCATCACAGTGTCTGGGTCGGCCAAGGAACGTGGGATTGTCGGTGGCAGCATTATGCGGACAGGTATGCCTCGTTTCATGCTAATTGGCATTCTTTTAATTCATAAGTAGTTGCTTTACATGTCATGTAAGAAAATCAGGGGCCTCTACAGTGGAGTTGAAAGTTTTCTTGAGAGTTTCAGGTAGTCCCGAACACAAGGCACAGGACAGAGGCTTGCCCTGGAAGCAAGCAAGCAAATGAGGTGCAATTAGCATTTACAGAGGTCATTGAGGATCGGTTAATGCAGTTCTGGCTGCTGCTGTACATGCTGTCCCTAGAATTAAGGCTGCCCCTCTCCCCTTCCCCCACCCCCTTTGTTGCCATTTCTGCTTCTATTTCTTTCCTTTTTGCTTCAAGATGTGTAAGAAATATTCTGTATTTAGCAAGGCTGCGCCCCTAAAAGTTCGAGCTATCCTGAAACCGTTTAAAGATGGCCCTTCATGCTAGCTTGCCTTGTTTAAATATGAAAACATGCCAGGATCAATTAAGCCTACAATGTTTCAAATAAGTAATTGTGAGATTTTTTTTTAGAATGCCGCCTTATTTCTGCAAACCTCTATGTTTACTGTATGATCTCCTTTTTCTAAACCCTAAACCTAAACCTAACCCTCAAAATTCTCATGTTGTTGGATGGTGTATATTTCTTCTAGTACGCTGTCACGCTGTTGTCTTACAGGCGCTTAGTAAAGGGCATGGGAAGGCTAAGCAGAAGGCTGACGGATAAGCCGCTGCAGCAGCCAAGCGCACTGCCGCACATGTTGAAGAGCCCCATAGGTCAAAGAGGCAAAGGAAGGTCAGCTCCAAGGCCTCTCAACAATACGACCTAGAGTCGGACTCAGAAGATTATGATGACATCACAGATGAGAGTGAGGATGAGGTTTAGAGTGTTACCTTGTCATTTTGCATATGGCTGGACATGCATTGTGCCTTTGGTTGAGTCTGTGGTTGTGCATGCCTAGAGGGCAGTTTGCAATATGAATGTAGAGTGTAGGTTTTAGTTTTGCACAGCTCTGTGGGGGATGTGTGTGTGTGTTGTGTGTGTGTGCGCATCCACCTGCATAACGCTGTTGAATGTAATGAATGTTAATTGTTTCAAGACATTGAGGTGCAGTGATGCTGATCTGTTGGTGAACACAGTTTGATAAGGATTGAAGGATTCAATGAGCAGCGCACGTTTTTCGTGTAATGGTATTCAAAGGTTTAATGTATGATCTTGCCTTGAGTATGCTGCTCTATGTTAGACTTTGTTGAAGAAGACCAAAGATCACTTTCAGATCTACGTAAGACTTACAGTTTATACGGCATATACATTTCCATAGCAGCCTACAAAGGCAAACAAGTCAAATCTATTCACTACGTATCAGATCAAGATCACATCGTAGAAAACTACAAGCAAGAAAACAAAACTGCAAGCAAGAACTTAAGGTACAAGAGGAACAGAGACTTGATCTGGCAGACCTGTGCACAAGTAGCAACTTTTACTTATACTTGGCTAAGTACGGCAAGTAGCCTACAAGTCCACTTAAGTAAGTACTAGTAAAAGTAAGCCTAGTAGACTTGTAGGCTACTTGTAGGTGACTTGTAGGCTACTTCTGCAAGTAGCCTACAAGTAAAATACAAGTAGTGTACAAGTAAGGATGTGTAGTCATAGTGTACAGTTGAACAGGTAAGCGTACTACGTAGTACTTTCTTCTCAAAGCACACACATTTGCGTCTCTGCACACAAAAAGGGCATGAACTTCATCCTGAATCTCATCACGAGAACAGCGATCACACAACAGGGGATTCCGAGTATCCCAAGCCGCTGTCATTCCTCACGACATGTTGAGACAAATCCAAATGCATGTGCCTTGGCAAACGGGCAGGGGCACGCACATTATGGTCAAAAGGCACTGCAAAAAGAGACTGGTAAGTTGCCAGCTTACTATTTGTGTCCCATGGGTTTACTCCCTCAACATCTCTCCAGCCCGCAGCCTGTGTCTGAGGTCATCAGTAAACTCTTGAATATGGATAGGAGTGCCCTGCCGCACAGCTTGCGCAAAGGAATCACAGCGTCGTAGGCCTTGGAAAGCATCTAAGACTTGAACAGTCCAGCAGGCTGGCTCACGCGAATGGATGTTCAGATCCGCTTTCAACACTCTTCTTAACGTCTCGCTGTTAGACCTGAGCATGCTATTATACATTTTGACAATAGACCTGAACCAGTAGAACTGAAGCGGCTCATGACCACACTCCCTCAGGGCAGCCCAGTTTGCAGTGGTACGCTTAACGCCCAGCGTGCTCTTAAGATAACTCATGTGCGGCACTTGCAAATTCCTTGCCTGTACTAATGTACTCAGTGCCCCACACTTGGTCTGCTTACATTCCAGCTGGAACCACATACGTCTCCCCAAGCCACAGAGACATGTACGGCCTATTTGCCAGAAGATTCTCACGAACAAATTGACAAACCCGAAAAGTAGACGCCATGAAGGGGCCAGCAGCATGCTCAGGGGACTTGGCCATGCTCATGCTCTTGTGAAACATCATGCCAAGACACTTGAAAGAGTCCTTGTGTGCCAATGGCCACCCCCCCCCCCCCAATACTAAAAACAGGCAGGTCTGACCCAGAGGAATTGAAGTGCACCACCTCAGACTTAGCAATGTTAATGACTAGGTGCTTCCTCTGAGCATACGCATGCAAGCGGTTTAGCATTGTCTGCAACGTAACAGGATCGTTGGACATCAGAGTCAGGTCATCAGCATATAACATGTGCGTCACATAGAATTCAGCTGTACCCGTGACAGCACCTTGCACCCCCTCTGCAATTTCATCAACGTCATTAATATACAGAGAGAAGCAGAGGGGACAAAGGGCAGCCCTGTTTCACACCTGTGTTAGGGTTCACCCGAGCATTCTTCTCTCCATCCTTCAAATTATACTCATCAGCATTGTACATGTTTTTAATGATGGACAAGAAAGAAGTGGGCATGCGTGCTTGAAGTCAATGAATGCAGTGTGCGGCTGCTATCTGGCTTGATCGCCCAGGCTTGATTGTGCGTGCAGCATGCTGTAGGTGCCTTAAAATGTAGGTGGGCTGGAGGATGTTCCTTCCAGGGTAAAAACCAAATTGTGTGTCTGGAATCCTGTTTGAGGCCACACACACCAGTCCGTGACAAGAGAACAAATCACATTAGCATACAAGTGGTACATTGTGCCACTGACAGCCAGCATGCGGTAGCTATTAGATTCAATGAGGAGCCCTCTTTTGTACAAGGGTCAGCTTGGCCTTCTTCCAACATTCAGGAATGCAAGCCTTGTCATAGGACAGTTTCAAAAGCCGGGCGATGTAGGGCTGTTCACCCCCCGAGGTGACTTTCACCAAATGATTTCAAAATTTGACAACAGGTGTACATTTATACCAAAGTTTGGAAAGTGGCATGGCTGCTTTTTATATAATGATAAGGTAGCAGGAGGAAAACGGGATAAAAATGTTGCCTCTGGGGCCATTGCTTGCCATAAATGTGGTAAAAAAAGTGCAAAAATTGCATATCTGAGCTCACCCCAGACCAGCCATGCAATGTTCTTATTTTATTCCTTATTCTTTCTTGATACCAACCTATTCTTTTGTCACAAGGTATCCAACGGTGTGCTGCTTGACCAAAACGGATGACTTCCAGAATGACCCCCATTTTGGGGTGCTCATTTGCCAAAGTGCTGACAAAGAAAATGGTTTTTGGAGCATAAGGGGCCTTCAGGATGGTTGTTCTGGCACGAAACTCGGCATGGGGGTCCAGCATGGTGTTATGAAGGGGTTGTGTGTGGGAAATTGGGAACGCGCAGGTGTGTGGGTGCCTGCTGAGGGAAACATGCTCATTTTTTAGGGATAAGTGCATGCAGGGTGTGGTAGCATGCTAAAGTTGTGTTCTCGCATCAAACACTTGGAAAAAGAAATTCCAATCACTTCCCCCTGACACACATAACTGTTCACACAAGTGCCCTCAGGCCAGGGCAGCGTTCGTACCTGCCAACTACAAAAATATGTTCACACCTAAGATCAAAGACTGGAAAGAAATCACCTACACATATTTTTTCCCACAGGTCCAAAACAGATGGTCTGCATGATGGCATTTGCCCCCCACCAGCAAGCTTTGCATCTGAGATACTGGGGCTCCTAGCCCGCAAAAACAACTTGAAACTGGAAGATAAATACCATAGCAAAAAGATTAAAGATTTCTTCTCACGAACCCTCCCACCTCACAGTCATTCCGCTTTCCAAAAATGGGCACATGTCACCCAAGAAAAAATGGCCTCCCCTTAGGACTATAACATTCAGTACCGTCAATACTGGAGCTCCGATCCCCGCGACATTTTATTTGGTGCCCACTACAATTCTCTCTCCTCCAGGTTTTCTGGGATGTTTATCTGCCACCCTATCTGTGATGAGAAGGCCATGAAACTAGCATTACGGCATGCTATCTACTCTGTCATCCTAAACACAGAGGCTACAGCCACCTTCATGCTTCTGCCAGCAAGTGGCAGGCATATGATAACCAACCCCTACTCAGAACTCCTCAATGCTTACCCACACCTTTGCTATAAGCTCCGGACCATTCCAAAAAGCAGACTTACCTATGACAAACCCCAATCTTGGGCCTGCCAGGAAATTGTCCTCCCCCAGCATACCTGGGATCTACAAATTATTGCAGTCTGGAATACGGCTGCAAGAGTTTAATTGAATAATCAGAACCGTACCTGGCTTCAGGATCATCATGAAACAGATTTCCAAGGGCCCCAAAGAGTTCCGCCTCAGACACTACCGTAGAAGCTCCTTGTCAGTCCCATCCCAACCTCCAGCTTAAATTTGCAGATTGGAGGTCTTGGGCCTACACAGACGGCAGTTGCCAGGTCCAGAACGGCAAGACAGTTATAGGGGCAGGAGTGTACCATCCTATGAGTGACTCACAAAATCTAGTTGAACCTAATGGCGTTGGTATCACCAATACCATAGGAAGAGCTGAGCTGGCTGCCATTGCTACTGCGCTCACCAATGATTACACACATATTGCCACAGATAGCTTCAGCTCACTTCACCGACTCAGAAAGCAAATCCTGTACCCAGAGAAGCATAGACACCACGTGCAAGGAGATGTCCTGAAGAGGATCTTGAACCTTGCCTGAGCCTCTCAAGATCACATCTTTTTGTAAGGTCAAGTCTCATGCTGGAATAGCTGGGAATGAATGCGCAGATCAGGTTGTTAAGTACCAGGCCTCCCTCAAAGTTGGTATTTTGACTGATACTGGAATCCCTAGCGCTGGCCCAGGAGGAAACCTCTTTCACAATACAACCTGGTTGGCTCGGTAAGAGACAGATTCTAGGCCACACACTGGAGCCCCTTAAAGGGCTTGGCCTTGACACTCACAAGGTCACCACTGGCAGGCTTGCTCTGAAGCTTCATGCTCATTCTATCCATTATGCCTATAAACTTGCTAGCACCAGACACACTCTTGAGAAGACTTCTTTCAACTTTTGCCAACAAGATCAGGCACAGGTTACAGCTAATGACCCTCCTGATCCCCATGACTTGTTTCTTTTTCTCTTGGTGTGGAGGATGCATGCTTTTTTGGCCCTAGGTATGCTCCATTTCTAACTGACGAGGGAAGTATTTTTACTGCATACATAGTTCTTTTTTTTACACAGCCAGCTCAAAATTTACAACTGCACAAACCTTGGAAGGCTTGGATCAATTTTATTGTCCAGCATTTGTCATCTCTAGCCTACAGTTTCAGATTTGCTTGCGCGGCATGGCAAAAAATAAGAATAG
>OU611758.1:7338632-7413632 GCA_914767535.2 Dunaliella primolecta | reverse complement strand
GCCCTTCCCACAGGTGTGTGTCGTGTGTCGTGTGCGTTTGTGTGAATCTGCAAGTGCTTCTTCTAACTTCCATTACGCACGCTTTGTACCCTAATCCTCCGCAGTTGAGGCTGTGGGATTTCCCATTTGCCACTGCAAGCTGGCTCCTCCGCAGGGACTCCTCAAACACAACTCTATTTCCCCCCACCTGTCCCCCTCTCTATAGTGCACCTGCATGGGACACTTGGACGCATTAATTGATGCACGCCTCACCTTAGTTCTATGAAGGCAGCGTTGCACTGGAGCACACACACACACCTATGATCCTCCATCGAGTCTTGCTCCAAGCAGGGCCTCCTTGCTCTCTAACACACACACACACACACACACACACACAGATGGGGCAGTACCTTGACCTGGTGCGTGCGGCGCTGCCCTCCAGCCGCGGGGGTGCAGTGACCTCCTACAACCCCTCCCACATCCGCTACGAGCGCTACTCAGGCATCGTGACGTACCGAGAGGGCATGACATTCATGGCGGACGACTCGCCCCTGCCGGAATGGTGAGTGCCCCTGCCTCAGTGGTGAGCGGTGAGTGCCCCTGGTGCCCCTGCCTAAGTGGTGAGTGTGAATGCCGGAATGGCGTGGGTCCCTGCTTGAGTGGTGAGTTGTGAGTGCAATCACAGCTGTGCTGTGCAACGAAGAAAGTTGGTACGTGCCTAAGTGTTGAGTCAGCTGCAGCTGCTTGTATGTGGTGTGGTCTCTGGTGATGTGCGGTTGGAAGTGAAAGACTGCATGCTCGAGTCGTGAGTGCAGTCACAGCTGCTCGCAAATCAATTTGATCCCTGGTGATGTGCAACGAGAAGCGTGCTTTTGCCCCCCCAAACTTGCGTGACGGCCTGGCCCCGTGCTTTCGCCCCCCCAACATGTGCAGTAGCTCTGGTCCTGTCCTTTCCCTGTTCCTGCAGGGCCAAGCACCACCTGCGCCGCCCCAATGTGTGCGATAGCTTCAGCCCTGTGCCGCACTTTCACCTCGTGTGCATTTGCCCTTACAAAATGCATGGTGGCTCGGGTCCTGTCCTTTGCCTGTCCTGCAGGGCCAAGCACCACCTCCGACCCCCCAACATGTGCGATGGCTCTGGCCCTGTACCGCACTCAGCCCGAGCCAACCGCACTGCCTACCCCCTGTTTGTGGTGGAGCAGCACACGGACATCAGCTTCCTCACCTACGACGTAGCTGCCTGGGGCTCCCAGGACTTCCATTTTGAGAGCAGCCAGCAGCAGTGGTGCGCGCGCGTGTGTATGTGTGTGTGTGTGTGTGCGTGTGTGTGTGTGCGCGTGTGTGTGTGTGTATGCGCGCGCATGTGCGCGCGCGCGTGCGTGGCGCGTGTGCATGCATGTATGTGTGTGTGCATGTATGCGCTCGTGTTTGCGTGCGTGTGCACACCAAGGGCTTGGATGCTCACTGTTGCTGATCATGCTTTCACTTTAAGAGCAGCCAGCAGCCTTGGTGCGCACGTGCACAAGCTCTGGTTTGGGTTGCGCACCTTTGCTGATCAAAGCTGCGCCTACTGCTTTGCTGCTACTATAGTGAATCTCCCTGCCCCACGCAGGTATGTACTGCCTGTGCTGCTGCTGTGCTGGACCTGCCTAGTCTTTACTCTCTTAGAATGGCTGTGTGCACACGTATGACTCATGCAATGGATATGCACACGCATGACTCATGCAATGGATATGCACACGCATGACTCATGCAATGGATATGCACACGCATGACTCATGCAATGGATATGCACACGCGTGACTCATGCAATGGATATGCACACGCGTGACTCGTGCAATGGATATGCACACGCGTGACTCGTGCAATGGATATGCACACCCGTGACTCGTGCAATGGATATGCACACCCATGACTCATGCAATGGACATGCACACGCGTGACTCATGCAATGGATTCGGCACCGCATGTGCATCTCCCTGCCCCACAGGTACGTGCCGCCTGTGCTGCTGCTGTATTGGGACTTGAACCTCAGCATCATGGCAGAAATGCACCCCACCTTCCTGCGGGATGTGATGGTAATGGGACGGCCCTGCGCGCAACAGCACCAGCAGTACCCGCCGCAGCATCAGCAGCAGCACAGCAAGGGCGGAGACGAGGAGCAGCACCGGCAGCAGCAGCAACAGCAGGAGAGGCTGTGGGGGCTGGACAAGGGCCAGATGCAGTCAGTGGTCCCAAACTGCCAGGGTTTGTTTGGGGTGAATCTAGGGGGGTTAGTGTCAGCTGTCCAGATCCGTGGCTCAGAGACTCACTTGTTCTTCCAGGTACAGAGATCTGCGTGATGAGGAGTGACCATGCTGCGTCCTTTTTGTTCTCGTAGTCTAGGGTTGGCCAAGTCCACATGTGTGTGCCATGTATGTATTTCACATGTATCCCTGCAAGAAAGCTGAGGCATGGCAAATTTGTGCACGGAATGAGCGAACCTTACTCGCGTGCCTCCAGTGCTCAGGGCAGGCGGTTATTGCTGTTTTTGCAAGCTGCTGCCGGTATATGTGAGAAGGAATAGAGGGCGCACAGGCAAAACGTTGTGCGTCTTGGAGCTGCATGAGTGCTGTTGAGGTGGTTGTCCATGGTGTTGAGGATGGGTGGAGTGGTTGTATTCCTTCTTCGGCACAGTCATGCAGATATCCAACGCGGTTGGACACACACAGGCATACATGTGGTGACTATTTGTTGTTGTTTGGGTACCTAAGAGGCCAGAATGCTCACCCAATCACACTGGCTCAACACACACTTAATCCAACACACCCTTCAAATGTTGCTTATGTATATAAGTATAAAGATATGTCCATCCTCTCAAGCCCAACGGAAAAAAATGGTTGCCTGTGACACGCAGCGCCTGGTGCTACGCAACGCCGCCGTTGCGAGCGAAAAAGAGCTGGGTTGGGGGCGGGGCGCTGTACGAACCGCTTTGGGACTTTGGGCGTTTGATGTAGCAAGGTGGGTATTGGTGTTTTGGGCCGCTTTTGTGTACTGGTGCTGCAAATCGCTTTGGGGCTTAGGGCATTTGACGCAGCAAGGTGGGTATTGGTGTTTTGGACCGCTCTGTGTACTGGTATTGCGAACTGCTTTGGGACTTTGGGTATTAAACATATTAAGGTGGGTGTTGGTGTTTTGTACCGCTTTGTGTATCGGTATTGCTGGCCGCTCTGGGACTCTGGGCGTTCAACGTCGCCAGGTGTGCCGTGGAGATGCTTTGCTTGTGGTGCTGACTATGCAGGGTCGCTTTGTTCACTGGTATTCTGGACTACTTTGAGCTTTTGGGTGCTCGACGTATTGCGTACAAGTGTTGTGCTGCCGTGTGCGTGTATGTAGCAGGGTTTCTGCATGTCCGGTGCTGCTTCGTGAGCTGCGGATGAGACCATAGCAAAAGGGCCTGTAGGTGTCTTTATGTGCAAGGAGTGTGCTGTCATCTGGGCGACATATTGAGCACGAGGCATGAAATCATCTGTGCAGGCAGGGTACTGTCGCCTAGGGGCATTAGATACTGCTGCCAGGGGACCTTGTCAGGCATGAGAGTCATCTGTGCAGGCAGGGTACTGTTTCCTAGGGGCATTAGATACTGCTACCAGAGGACATTCTCAGGCATAAGAGTCATCTGTGCAGGCAGGGTACTGTTTCCTAGGGGCATCGGAGGCTGCTGCCAAGAGACATCCTCAGGCACAAGGGTCAGCTGTGCAAGCAGGATGCTGCTGCCAGGGGACATCCTCAGGCATCTCAGTCCAGCAAGCAGATTTTCCCAAGCCTTACAGCATGATTTGGGCGTGCAGGCCTACACTGGTATAGGTAAAGGCAGGCAAATCTTAGAGCGATGTGAAATTATGCTCACGTGCGCGCGCACGCGCGCGCACACACACACACACACACACACACACACACACACACACACACACACACACACACACACACACACACACACACACACACGTAGGGACAGCACGCCCCGACTACTGCTCGACAGCGTGACCTTCCAGCTGCCCGCCTCCGACTTCACTGTGTTGTACGCGTACACACTGGCGCTGGACATCCTGAGCAGCATGGAGGCCCACCTGGGCCCACGCTTCTCCTTCCATGCACCCACCAGCGGTGGCGACTTTACCGGTATGCAAGGAGGTGCACCTGGGGGGAACCAGCAGCAGCAGCAGCAGCAGCCAATGGCACTGCCACCCGATGAGGAGGTTGCTCTGCCCCCTCCATGGTATGATACGCGCGGGTTGGCTGCGGCAGCAGCAGCAGCGGTGTCGTCCTCACATCCAGGCTTGCAGCCCAGTGTGACAAGGAATGGGTGGGGTGGCAAGGGGAGGCGGGTGAAAGCGGGCGGGGGGGTTGGAGGCAAGGCTGGGCACGAGGGCACCTTCGCAGGCGAGGCAGGACACCGGATGCAGCTCCACCAGAACTTCCTGGGTCTGCTAGAGCAGGTGTCGCAGTTTGTGGTGTCGGGATACAGTAGTGGCAGGGGGGGTGATGCAGAGGTTGGCACCTGCAGCAGCAGCAGCAGCAGTAGCAGCGCCACCAGCGACGATGGCACCTGCTGGAGCGAGGAGCAGGGGGATGATGGGGCGCAAGAACACAGGGGGCCATACCTGGAGCTGAGCGAGTACGTGGGGTGGGGCGTGGAGGGCATGTCGGTCACCTTTGAGCCTGCACCAGGCAGCCCCTTCACCGCTGACATCGCTGAGCAGCTGGCACAGCATGTGGAGGTCTGGGTTAAAACTATAGACACGATGGGGCCGTCCCGGCCACCATCGTCCATGGAGGCATCTGCTGCAGCAGCAGCAGCAGGGTCTGCCAAGGCAGCGGGGTCTGCCAAGGCAGCTCCAGGACGAGCGGGTGTTGATAGCAGCCGCAGCAACAGCGGCGTTGGCACCCACCTGGGCGTGGGGGCTAAGACGGGTGCTGAGCTGGCGTTGCCTGCCCCGTTGGCAGTGATCTGGGACCTGGTGCGTGCACTGCTGTTCTGGGACCCGCCAGATGGGTTCGCTCCCAATGCAGATCATGGCCACAGCAGCAGGGGCGGTGGGGGTTTAGGGGTTGGTGCAGGAGGAGACCCAGGGTCCAGCCGGCAGAGTGGTGGTGCGAGTGGTGCAGGTCCAGGGGTTGTGCATGATGGCAGCCAAGCGCCCCCTCCCAACTCCCCATGGCTCCTCGCGCTGCCCATTCTGGTGGCTCTGGTGGCTATCCTGTATGCTGTGCTGCTGCGTCCCTCGGGCTCTGAAGAGTGGGATCAGAGCATGGTGGCGGCACCGATGGCGGCAGAGGGTGGGGTGGAGAGGGCCTTGGGTGGCCTGGCAATGGGGGGAGAAGGGGGAAGCGGGGTAGGGGGAGCAGCAGGGTCGGCCCAGCTGGCACCATCGCCCTCTTTGTCTGGAGGTGTGCCACCGGTGGTGCTGGCCTCACAAGGGAGCCAAGCAGGCCCGGTGGTGGACCTGTCAATGCAGCAACAGCAGCAGCTGCAGCAGCAGCAACAGCAGCAGCGGCAGCAGCAGGAGCTTTTTGGTGATGGGGGCGCTACGGGGAGGCTCTTGAGCAGCAGGAATGGGGTGGGTCTGGCTGAGGGGGGCAGCGGGGTAGTTGGGGCAGTGGGTCACCCCACCAACGCCGTGCAACCGCACCTGGGCGGCCGGGGCAGCGCCTCATACAGGGCGGGGGCTACAGGCATGCGCCCGCATCCACAGCAGCAGCAGCAGCAGCAGCACCAACAGCTGCAGGGGGCGAGCGTGGTGTATCCGCCGATACTTGGGCCCATGGGGCGTAAGCCTGGGGGCTTTGGTCCTGGACAGGTGGGTTTTGAGTTGGGTTAGAGGATAGGAAGAAAGGAGCAGGTTTGTCTGCCTGTCTGTCTAAAGGGTTGGAATAGAGTAGGATGGAGGAGGGTGGATGGAGTCAAGGGTCGGGCTCATCAACCTGCCGATGAGAACCGCTGGCGGTCTCTGAAAGGACAATTCCTATCTAAATGAGTCATTGAATGGATTGGGAATAGGGAGAGCTTCCTTGCTTGAGAGGGCTTCCGACAAAAGCAGGCCAATCACATGGACTATTTGCAACACGCCTGCGCCTATGAGCACACCTGTGCACAGCTGTTGGGTCTGGCAAAGGGGGTGAGGAGGAGTGGGACCAGTTGGGGATGTCATGCGTTGTGTTGGCCATTTCCGCATGCAGGTGCCGTGTGTTTCAGCTATGTTGCACAGGAAATGTGGAGTGCTGAGTACCTATTTTAAATGGCTTTGCCAATTCAGCTGCTTCCAGCTACTTTGCATGGGAAGTGTGACATGTAGGGTGCCTGTCATGGAGTTGATATTGAAAAAATGGCCGACCTGAGACATGAGGCCAGGAGATGGGGGAATGTGGATGGACATGAGGCAGCTCCAACCAGCATGCTCCCTTGGTAGGGGGCAACACGTACCAGCAATATGAGCTGAATAGGCGGTGTGCATGAGGCCAGGAGATAGGGGCTAGGAGGTAGGGGCTAGAGTTTTGCCAGAGGCATCTCCCCCCAGTGTGCTCCATTGGTAGGGTTCGACAAACTAGTGGTATGGGCCGCGAACACGTGGTTCAGTGCAGAACCACCACGAAAAGAGCACGCAAGCTACAAGCACATGCGCTCACACAGTGGCACCATACGCACAAAACACACATACATACCTTTTAAGACACCTACAGCATCATGTGTGTGTTCCACATGCGCGCGCGCACTAACACACATGCATACGTACGTAATTCAACAGGCTGGGCTGCAAGAGGTCATAGACACCGCACGGCCTCGCGGCTACCATGGCTACTCCGTTGCGTCGTTGAGCCAGGTGAGACACAAATTAAGACTTCAGAGGTTTACAGGTAATGCAAGCACAAAGCCTTCAGTCGCAGCGCCTGACTGCAAGCCTGAACCAGAGGTTTACAGGATTCACACAGAGGCACAACAAGGCCTGTAGTCGCAGCGCCTGGCTGCCAGCCTGAACCAGAGGTTTACAGGATTCACACAGAGGCACAACAAGGCCTGCAGTCGCAGCACCTGACTGCTGGCCTGTGCCAAGTGAGACAAGGCTGCAAGGACCGCTGAGACGCAACTGGTAGTACCGCTGAGACGAAACTACCAGACACGACTGTGGTGCTTAGAAGGAGTACTCCCATTCACACTGTGCATTTTAGAAGACCATCAGCACAGAGCACTCACACTCAGCATGCGCCCAGAGCATGGTGCTTGTTGTGGGACTTGCAAGCTTCTTCTGCAGTCCCACTCATAAGATAATGGGATTGATAGACGATTGGAGCATTTGTCAGACATTGTGCACCACTGGTTGGATCCCCCAACCAACCCCTCTCGCTGTGGCCAACCTCTGCTGCTGGTGCCCTCCTTTTTGCAACTTAGCCAAACTGAAACTCAATTAGTGCTGGGCTGAAAGAAAGGGATCGACAGGCTCATCGCCACACACTTCTCCTCCTTTTTCCCCTTGCTCCTTTTTGTGCAAGGCACTCGTTGTGTGCCTAACCACCTAAAAAGTATTCACCTTTCTTGATCTGGCCATGCATGCAGAACCGAGATCCTGTGACCGGCCAGCCCATCACACTCGGACCCCACCCAGGACAGGTGCGGCGGCAGCAGCAGCAGCAGCAGCTGTTCCTGCCTGGCGGGCTGGCTGCCACAACACAGTTTGCAAGCAGTGCAGGGTTGGCTGGTGGGGGTAGGGGGTATGTGGGTCAGCAGGGGATGAGGAGGGTGCCTCAGAACAGCGGGTGCATGGTCATGGCCATGCGGTCAAACACCTTCCCGTGCGAGCTTTCTGAGGCACAGCAGCAGGTACGAGACTGGGGGAATCCTAGGTTGTGTGTCTCAGACCCAGCCAGCGCATCTCCACGCGCCACCCATTCTGCATGGCTCCTTGGAAGGAGCAGTGTCCTGCCCCTCGCGTCGTGAGCTTACGACTGATCCTGTGATTGTGTTGGTTGTATTGTGAGTGGATGGTGATGCATCACACCCATTCTGTACGATGCAAGGTGGGCTATAGCTCTTTTCTAAATTGATTGTGTCAATGATGTCAATCAATTGTGTCAATTAAGTGATTGGTTCATGCACCACCCATCCTGCACGGGTTATTCAGTGATTGCGGTAGTCCAGTGAGTCATTGATGCTTCACGAATATGCATGGAAACAATGTAAGCTTGCCGTGTGTGTGGGCTTGCATGGAAAAGCTGTGGGCATGGGTGGAAATAGTGAGGTCTTGCTGTGCATGTGGGCATGGATGGAAAAAGTGAGGGCTTGCTGCGCATGTGGGCCTGTTGTCTTGAGCCCCCTCAGGCCCTGCACCTGAGCCCTGCACGCACGCAATGCTCTGAAGCCGCGTGCTTGTGCTTGCATGAACTCACCATCATCCCTGGGCTTTTCTTTGCCCACAGAGTACCTACAAGCGCACTGAGAGGTGACACGTTAGCTCTTCAGGATGTGTGTGCATGCATGACACTTGCGTAGGCAAGCCATGAGGCGTAATGAGCTCTCATAATGTGTGCGCGTGCATGACACGTGTGCAGGCGGACCAAGAGGTACAAGCGATGCTGCTGCTTGACCCACAACACCCAAGAGGTGGTGCCGGCTCTGGCAAGGGGGATGCAGCAGGCACAACAGCCCATGGTGCCCATCAGCGTTTGCAGAGAAACAGCAGCAACAGCAGCGGTAGTGCGCGTGTGAGCGCCAACGGCCGGTCCATGTCAGAGGACCTGCCTGCAGGTGCGTGTGGGGTGTGGCCAGGGAAGAGGGGGGGAAGGTATGAAGGAAAGAAGGGAGATGTCTGGCTGAAGGTGCAGACCGTGCAGTTTAGCATGTCGAGCTGTGCGTGTTATGCAATGTGTACCCCGAGTTTGCATGTTGAGCTTTGCGCGTGCTCTAAGTGTCTGTGCCTCCAATCGGCACTGCTGGCCTGAGAAATAAGTCGGTGTGAAGTATGTGATGGCTGCCAGTGGATGTGAGGAATGTCCTCAGTCTTCACTGTTCACCATCCGCAGGCTCCAACGGGCCTGCTTGGGGAGCATGACTGTGTTTTTCCCAAGAAGATGTAACCTGTTGCAATGGAAGCACTGCATGGAAACTTCCAGCTACGGCATGTACACAAGGAGGGCATGGTGCATACTTGCCAGAATTCCTTTCCAGCTCAGGCATGCTTAAGGTGTTACTACTGAGCAACAGCCAACACTTAGCAGTACCCATGTCGCAGTCTTGTGTGTGCCCATCATCATGTCGATGCAGGCACCGCCAGCGCATACCCCACGCCCCATGGTGTAGCAGCGTCCGCCCCCAAGCCCCCTCCCGGTGCGCAGCAAGAACAGAGCAGCGGCAGCCATGCAGGTCAGCAGGGAGGCAGTGGAAGCGGGGGGAGCAGTGACGGCACGAGCATGGGCATGGGGGCTGGGGCAGGGCTGGTTGGGGCTGATGGTGCAGGGGCGGGGGTTGGGGGGGGAGCTGGGGTTTTTGTGGTGGATGGGTTCGACGAAGCAGGCGATCTGAGGATTGTAGCGCCGATGGCTCCGGTCGGCCAGTCAGCGCAGATGGCGGGCACTGTCAGCCATGTGAGCGAGGAGACGACGAGCTCGGGGCGGTGGGACCCACACCAGGAGGTGCGCGATTGTTGTCTGCGTATGTGTGTGTGAGTGTGTGTGTGCGCGCGTGTTGGTGTTGTTGTGAATGCGTCATGGTGTTTAAGTAGCCTGAATGTCAACCTCTTGTGGGTGTTCGTGGATTAAGCTTACTCGTGCTTTGTTGCTCACAATACTGCTGGGCTACCTGTTCCCACCTGCATCTTGTGAGCTTCCTGTAAGCTTCCTGCTTCTTCCTTGACTTATGCTGGGCTGCCAGTTCTCACTTTCTGCTTCCTAGCATCGCATGCCATGAGGCATACCGAGGCAATGGGTACAAACCAATGAAGTGATGCTTGTGTGTATGTGTGAAAGTGTGTATGTGCGCATGCGTGCTTGCCGCAAAACACTTAGAAATGCCCCAAGCCATGAGCACGCTGACACGACCTCGCATGCACATGCAAACACTGGACGCAGGTGCAAACACTCAATGCACACACACACACACACACACACACACACACACACACACACACACAAGATCATTGAATGTTGGTGCAGACACTGAATGCACATGCAAAACCTTGAAAGCAGGTACAAACACCGAATGCACATGCAAAATACTGAATGCAGGTGCAAGCATTGTGCAGGTACAACACCAAATGCATACTGTACAGAAAACGTATCATCCCGCAAAAATGATGTTTTTGAGGGGTGCGGGATGACTGCGGGACGACCCAAAAATAATTGCGGGAAAGTGCGGGAAAGTGAAATTTAATTATTTTTGAGAGTTTTCGAGGGTATGAGCGGGCAGATTGCCCCTGCGGTAAAGTGCGGGAAACAATAAAATAAATATTGAGAGGGATGCGGGTTTAAGGCTGGAAACGTAAAATAAACTTTTTTCCAAGGGTGCGGAATGATCACATTTCTGTATGGTATGCAAAAATACTGAATGCAGGTGCGAGCCGTCATCGGTGGCATCCTGGGCGGCTGTGGCGACCGTCTGACTCTATTGGAGCTCATTGGGCAAGGCGCATCTGGCCAGGTGTACCGAGGTGCGCGCACGCATGTGTGTGTGTGTGTGTGTGTGTGTGTGTGTGTGTGTGTGCACGTGCGTGTGCGCGCGTCGTGTGCTGCCATGTCTGAATATGTATTTTGCCATGTGTAGATTACAAATACGATGAGAGCTCATTGGGCCCGGTGCCTCCAGCCTAGGCTGGATGGTGTCCCTTCCGATGCGTGTGCAGCTGCGTGCAGTTGCATGTCTGCATGCATGCATGCATTTCTTGTTGTGTGTGCACCAAAAGCATGAGCTAGCTGGTGAATGTCTGCCTAGCTCAGGGGCCTGCCTTGTTTGTTTAAGTGGGGGAGAGCAGGACCGCTTGAGACCTTGTTGTCATCTGAAGTGTTTTCTGGTTTAGGATTGACGGACCGTCCTCCTCTGAAGGGGGGGGAGTTGGCCACTGCTGAGTGCTTTTGTGCATGCCCCCTTGCTCTGAGACAGCAACAGCTCTGCCAGTGCATGCCCTGCACATCGCCCCTGCAAGTGCATGCTGCCAGTGCATGAAAAGGAGGACACGCCTCTAGCACAATGCTGCTTCCCGCTGCTCACTCTTCCCCTGCTTGCTCACTTGCTGTCCTGCAATGCTGCCTTGCTGTTGCTTTGCTCCCTTGATGAGTCGCCTCTCACTGCCTGCCATGCTGCCTTGCTGCTGTTGCTCCCTTGCTCCTCTGCCTCGCTACTTTGCGCTGCTCCCTCGCTGACCTTCCTCGTATGCTGTCCTGCCATGCTGCCTTGCTGCTGTTGCTTCCTTGCTCCTCTGCCTCGCTACTTTGCGCTGCTCCCTTGCTGACCTTCCTCGTACGCTGTCCTGCCATGCTGCCTTGCTGCTGCTGCTTCCTTTTGCTTTCCTGCCTTGCCATTGTTGCATTGAGCCGCTTCCTTGCCTCCCTGTCGCACCAGGCAGCTCTCCCTCCTCATACCCGCTGCCTTGATCTCTCGCAGGGCACTAGCGCAATCTTATTTTGTTGCCATGAAAAGATGGCGAAGGCCCCTCAATCTCAAAACCTGTGTACGCTACTCTGAAACCATGCCTTCATTTTCTTGCAGGGCGCTGGCGCAACCTGGATGGGGCCATGAAGGTTCCTGCACGCTCAAAACTTGCTTGTGTTCCTCCATCTGAACCCATGTCCTCATTTCCTCACAGGGCGCTGGCGCAACCTGGATGTGGCCGTGAAGGTGGTGGTGTTTTGTGAGCGCGGGGGTGGGGAGCACACCTCCACGGACCGCGCTATTATGGAAGTGGCGGTGGCCAAGTCGTGTGTACACCCCAACGTGGTGAGTGAGGGCGGTTTGCGTTTGTGTGCTTGTGTTGGGCGCATTCACTCCAGAGTGCACGCATTGCAGCGTGGTCCGTGCAGTCAGGAGCAGCTCAAGCATGCGTCCGGCCTTTACTCACCGGGTCTTTGTGCGAGTGTTAGTTGTGTGCTGGTTGTGTTGTTTGTGGGGTGCTGGGGTGGACCCACCTGGTCATTGTGCAGGTGTTGTCTGTGTGTTGTTTGTAGGATGCTGAAGGGAAAGCACCTGGACATCATGCGGTGTTACTTGTGCCCAAACGCTGGTGGCGGTTGAACTCATATCGTCTTTTTGAAGAAAAGTCTGAAAATGAGAGCTGTGCCCTCAGTTGCTCCAGTGTATTTGCTCGGCGCTTGCGTCCCTTGCTGACATACTTGGGTCTGGTACTTTAGCGCTGAGATGTGAGCATTAAATTTGCACACAGCTGTGTAGGTTGTGTACATCTATAACAAGCCTCCCAAAACCATGCACACAGGGGTGTACTTACAACTATAATATCACCCTCATCACCCTGCGCTGATGTGAGTACATACCACTATGACGTCACCCCCTTCACCCTGCACACAGGTGTGTACATACAACTATGACATCACCCCTGTCACCGTGCACCCTGTGGGTGCCCCGAACCTGCATGTGGAGCAGAGTGTGATGGGGCCTTCGGAGTACAAGTTGTACCTTATACAGGTGCGCGCTGGTCTTAGCAGTGTGGCTGTGGTGGGTGTGGTGGCTGCTGGCTGGACGACATGGCCGGACAAGCTGAACCTGTGGCTGTGGCGCCATGGGTGACACTGTAAGGACCACTGTTACAGTCACTGATCAATTGCGAGGCTGTGCAACAAGGCAGTGGTGGGATGGGTCATGCCATGGGGATGCAATCCGTGATCACTGTCGTAATCACTGCAGGATCACTATCTGTGATCCTGTGTGATGCCATGGGTCACATTGGCAGATGGTATTTGTGATCGTTGAATAAAGGGGGGGCAGGAGAGAGAGGCTTCACTGTTGCTTGGCCTCCCTCAGGAAGCCTTGCTGATTGCCATGTGCCTTGAGGTCTGTGATCTCCTCTGACGATCTTCTTTCCTTGTTTGGTGGGATCCTTGCTAGCTCGCCAGTTAGAACATCCTCTTTCCTTAAAGCGCGCAGCCTTTATATCATCTTTGCTGGCATAGTTCTTCCTTTCTCTTTTCTTCTGTAATGGCATTGGATGTCGCAGCTTCTTGCTTGCTGCAAACGCAAAAGTTGCAAACTCATGGATGCCGTGGCGTCTCCTCTCCTCTTGAGGCGCTTCTCTCTCATCTGCTCATGGGTCTGATCCTCTGACATGCCTGCCCCACTCTGGCCCTTTTGTGCCAGGAGGTGTCCATCCCACGGACGTATCATTGCGCTCAAAGGCTCAGCGCTTGGCAAGAAGGGATTAGGAATTTGGCACTCAGCAATAAGGTTGGTCAGGCATTCCGCTATGATGGTATTGACGGTCTCACCTGTGCCCTGCTCCAACCTCAGGAACTGTGCCAGGCCACGCTACGCGCTGCGCTTGTGGAATGCCTGCTGCACGACAAGGACACCGGAGAGCCATACATGGTGGGTGGTAGATGAATGAAATGCTGCCTCTCCTTGATGGTGGCTCATGGATTTGTGGCTGCCTATCTTTGAGTGCCTGCTGCACGATAGGGGCACCGGAGAGCTATGCATGGTGGGTGGGTGGTGGGTGTCGTAGGTGCTGTTTTTAGCCTGCCAAGCATGGCACTATATTTGATAGCATTCCAAATGCTGCACCAGTGTTAACATTACCTAAATGTACACTTTTGGTAGGAGGGCACATTTGAGATGCTGTGTGTTAGCGCTTCCAGGAGAGCAGGCTTACCCTGCTTCTTAACAGGCAGACCTTTAAAATGTGTTGGTATGCCTGCTTGTCCATCCTCTTGCAGGACAGCGTGGTAACCCTGCTGCTAGACATTGTGGAGGGCATGGAGCACATCCACTCCAAAAACATCATCCATGGCGACCTCAAGCCTGAGAACGTGCTGCTGTCTGCTGACCCCTCCTCCCCTGTGCAGATGGTGGCCAAAATCACAGGTGTGTTGTTTTCATATCCTTTTGCCTGCGACCACGCCAGTTTTTTGAAAAGGAAGGAAAAGAGGAGCAGAGAAAAAGTAAAAAAGGAAACAGAACAAGTGCAGTCACTGAGCAAGCGCTGCCCAACTTTCCCAACACATACAACATGCGCGCTTTGTTTGGGATGTACCGTGGTCAAGCAAGAGGGAGTATAGAGGGACAATGGAGCTGGTGTGTTGCTCTTTGATCAGCACATGCCCCCTCGAGCTTGTTCTTATTGCCTGTTTATCTCCTGGTTGCATCGGCTTTCTGCTCACCAGCACTGTTGCCCAAACACAGCCTGTCTAAGGCTTGTGCGGATCAGACGCCTGCAGACATCTGCATGTTCTAAGTGTCACTGTGCACTAGGTTCTTGTCACTGGCACTGTGCGCTGGGTAGCACTGTCACTGTGTGCTCGGTTTCGTGGTGTCACTGTGTGCTGGCATGCCATTGATCCAGGGATATGCAAGCCCGCCCAAAAGCCCATTGCAAGCACAGATACACGCTCTGTCCTGCTGTCCTGCTTTTGGACCAGGTGTCCATAGCAAGCAGATGCATGCTGCGCTCTGCACGTCAACCAGGTGCCACCGATCAAGCTGAATGCCCTCGCTTTTGTCTGAAGAGCAGAACCCTTATGCTCCTCTGTGCTCTTCAATGCTCTCTGCTACTCAACTGCTCCTTTGGTGCTCCTTTGTAATTCAGTACTCGGATCACACACACACACTCTCTCTCTCTCCTGGGCCTGGCAGCCCTGCTCTGCGTCACACCACTTGCTGCTGCTTCTGTAATTGTCGCAGATTTCGGCCTCTGCTCAGCCATCCTGCCCGGCCAGTCCCATGTGTCCAACTACGGCAATGGCACGTGAGTTCTTGCTTCGTCGGTGCCATTACTTCCGTGCCGCTGATGGTTTGGGGGTGGAAGATGTGTGATGAGTCCATTGCTTAGTGACGTGGTCTAGCTCAGTTTCTTGTGATGTGTAGATGGTAGGATGGAAGTGCAGCTTCCTGCAACATTGAAGGCGCATGGCCAAGCCTCCACTTTTGCTTGCTTTTGCTTTCAAACAAGAGCTGGCGCCGAGCCCCGCTTGTGCTTGCTGTTGCTTGTGGACAAGAGCTGGCCTTCTCATGCGCTCACTCATGCTCGCTCCACTCTTGCTTGCTTCAGTTTTTGGAGCAGATCAGGCCCTCAAACACACGCTTTCACACTTACTGCAGGCCCTACTATGCCGCCCCTGAAGTTGTCAGTGATGGCAAGCTGACCAAAACCAGCGATGTGTACAGGTGAGTGGAGCACGCCCACCCTGAATGACGTCCGAAAAGGAAGTCCCTTGCATGTACGCTATGTGACTGCAGGCATCGTCTCACGAGGACTGTTAATCTACTAGCAAAATTTGAAGCAGCAGTTGGTTTGTCTGAAGCCATGAGTAACAGGCCCAGACCCAGACACCAGGGACGGATGGACAGTAGCAGAGGAAGATGGATGGCAGCAATACAATGATGTAGCCAAACCTTGTGCCAGCGAAGCGAACGGCCGAAGAGGGGAAAAAAGGCGCTTAGTACATATTTGTTTGCGCTTATCTCTAACAACACCAAATCAAATTTTATCTCCCACATCAGTTGCGGAAGGTTGGTTGCTTGGAGCTTCAGCTAGCTGTGTGCCTGGCGATTTTAAGATCTGTGCTTATTGAGCCGAGACATCGTGTAATCCCTGAAACCACAGGGAAGTCAGGCACTAAAACCAACCAAAAAGGCCCGAGATGTGCATGCATCATCGGCAAACCAATCGTGCTTTCCTGTGCACACGCAGCTTCGGAGTGCTCATGTGGGTCATGTACCGCTGCCTCCCTCCATGGGTAAAGAAGGGCCGAGGGTATGCGCGCAACAAAGAGCTTGGGAGGTACCGAGAGAACAGTCCTGCACCCTATGTCAACCTTTCCTCAAGGTGCGGGCTTGTTTCGACACATTAAGCGTCCAGCATGATCTGGTCAGAGGAAGCCATGAGCTTGTTTAGACACATTAAGCGTCCTGCATGATCTGACCAGAGGAAGCCATGAGCTTGTTTGGACACATTAAGCGTCCAGCATGATCTGGTCAGAGGAAGCCATGAGCTTGTTTCGACACATCAAGTGTCCAGCATGATATGATCAGAGGAAGCCATGAGCTTATTTCGACGTATCAAGCGTCCAGCATGATCTGACCAGTGGAAGCCATGAGCTTGTTTCGACACATCAAGCGTCCACAGCATATGATGATCAGAGGAAGCCATGAGCTCAGATGGACAGCCCTGATTGCGCTGCGTGTTCATGGGTGCCTGACAGGCTTCTGACAGGGAGAATGCTTCAAAGCCTCAACAGATAGTCAAGCAAGCAAGCAAATAAACAAAAGCCTCCCGGTGAGCGCTTGAAAGCCCTCCGACGGGTGCTGGCGAGTCTCAACAAACGAATGAAATCCTCTCAAGGGGCGCTGGACAGCCTTGACATCTGTACCCCCTGTCTCTCTCTTGGTTGAAGGAATGTCCACGGGCCGTTGCTTGACACATGGTTCAAGGCCCAATTCGTAGACCTTGCCCAGAGGAAAGGAAGGGAAGGAAAGGAAAGGGTTACATAGCTGTACCTGCCTGCCTTGCCCTGAACAGCTGACCACAAGCGGTAGCGCTCCAGAGGTTCACCCGCTCTCGTTTCCATGTGTGTGTGCTTGCCACCAGGTGCATGGCTCGCAACCCTAAGGCCCGCCCCACATTCAGCGCCATCAAAGTGGAGCTGCAATGTATGATGCGCACACTCCTGGAGCATGGATCCATGCAGACGCTGCTGGAGGTGCGGCAGTTGCAGCAACAGAACCCACTGCAGTTGCAGCAGCAGGTCCCCCAGTTGGACCCGCAGCAGCAGTTGCAGCAACAGGCTTCACTGCAGTCGCCAGTTCCCCAGCGTGACCCGCAGCCCCTGCCCATTTCGATGGAGCCAGTGGCACAATCGCAGCAACAGGGCGAGGTGGTGGAGATGGGTTATCAGCCGCAGCATCAGCAAATGGAAGTGCTGGAGATGCCCCGCCATCATCACCACCAACAGCAGCAGCAGCAGCAGCAGCAGCAGCAACAGATGGAGGTGCTAGAGATGAACCTGCAGCAGCAGCAGCAGCAGCAGCAGCAGCAGCAGCAGCCAATGGGGTATGTAGACATGGGCCAACAACATTTGCTACTGCAGCAGCAGCAACAGCAGCAGCAGGGGGCTGCAGGGATGGGGGTTGATTTGATGCACCATTACCACATGCCCCAGCAGCACAACCATGGAATGGTGACCGTAGGGGTTGACCATGGACCAACTGTAGCAGCAGGGCAGCCCCAGCCTCTCCCAGGTGCTTTACCACGGCAAATGCTGTATGCAGCAGCAAGGGCGCAGCAGCAGCAGCAGCAGCAGCAGGAAGGCCATAGTTTCTAGCTTTAGAAACCTTGCTCCATGAGCTGGCCAGGCCCAGCAGTTGAGAGCGCGTGTTATGTTGGTTTAGAGTTGCTGCAAGTGGGCTTGGTAGTAGAGCTAGAAATTAATTGTGTGCGGGCTCGGGCAGTGTGTGAGTTTTGAAGAAATGTGGTGAATATATGCAAGCGCAGGCAGTGTGTGAATTGGAAATTGAGCTTGAGGGCATATGTGTTTGTGCAAAAGTGCAGTGTGTGCTCATGTCGTTTTCTGGCTTCAAATGTGCACGCCCCCCTATTGTGTTTTGTGCGCAAGCATTTACACTGTATGCATCTTGGTTGCGATTGGCCTCACACATTTTCCTACGGACGCCTGGGGCAGATGCTGTACATGCCTCTGCATGAAAAATTGAACTGGCCTTAGAAAACTTTTGTTGTTGCCACACTGAACTGTTCATGCATGACGGCGATTGCCGGTTTGCAAGCCTGACTGAAGATCATGAGCCTGTGACAAGCTAGTAGGAGCGCTCTACACACACAGGGTTGGATTAGGTCCACCTTGTGCGCACATGGCCTTCAGGAGGCCTGCCTATTGCTACGGTATTTGAAGCTACTTTTGTAATAGTATACTGCAAGGTGCTGCAAAGCTTTCATGTTTGAACCAGTTGTTGGCACGGCATCCTTGGTTGCTCAATTGTAGGGGTCTCATGTGGGGTGTGAGCACATCTTGCGTTGCTGGATCTTGCCTTGATTTTTTAAAGACCACAGCATTATTTTCTTGAAGGTGTGCATGTGCTTCAGGGTACTACAGCAGCCAAGAGGCCTCTGACGGTTTCTGGCTTATATTTTTGTATCTTTGCTCTATTCTAATTTTAACTTAGCTTCAATTTTTATACTGATCCTTGACCTATGCCTACAGACATTTTTGCCCCATTTCATCTACATCTATTATTTATATTTCTTTCTGAAACCAATTGTAAAACACCCAGCCATTACTTGATGTCCAAAAACTTACAGCTACGCTGGCAGAGAGAAAACAAGTGGGTTGGCCCACAGCCTGAGACTCGGGCTAATCGGCTGCTGTTGAGACGTTCTCAACAATGGTTGCAATGGTTACAATGGGGGTTGACCTTCAGCCAGGTTGTTTGGCTGATCGACTTGTCGCTGGTCTCAGCCAGCCAGAAGTAAGGGAAGGGAAGGGAAGGGTTACATAGCTGTACCTGCCTGCGGGGGCAGCTTAGCTGAAGCAAAACGTGCCTGCAACCAAACCAGTCCAAACTAAAAGCAAAATGAGCTAGAAGCTCAGTCACAGCATTTCAGGCAAGCAGACACAAACTTGGCTAATCCTAGGACATCAGCCTGATTCATGAAGTCTCTAAGGCGTGATGCACTGCTTGGGGGTGCAGAGCTAAACAGATGCTGGAACTGAGTGCGCAGTTCTGTTAAATCCTGGGATGGGCAATCCAGGATAACATGCTCTTCGTCTTGTACAGTGTGCCAGTCACATTTATTGCAAATTCTAAGCTCGTATGGGCACCTATTTCCATGATGCCGTTGGGTTTCTACTCGAAGGTTGTGACCGGAAAGGCGTAAGCATGAAATACTGCGAAATAATTTTTGAGGAATATCTTGTCGTAGGTAGAGAGGTAGCAATGGCTTTTTGTTTCTCTTCTTTTCATCCCACCAGCCTGGTATAGAGCCCAATGGAATGCCAAAGTGTGTGTGGTACGTCCTCATGATTCTACTGGAAGCATGGGCCTCTTGTGGAGTCAGACTGTCCAGACTCCTCCAATCATGGATAATATGCTCACGAAGAACACCCTCCAAGTCGTTCATGTTAACCTTGGCTCTGGTGCGTATAGCAGCAGCAAACTGTTGAGCATGAGGCACGTCATTCAAGGCTGTCAGAACCTGGTGAGTCCAACTGCCCTTTTTATCAGCAAGTCGTAGGTCTGCTTGCGCAACTTGGCTCAAAAGGGCATTGCTTGTACTGAGAAGAGAGTTCCAGAATCTCATGATACACCTGAACCAGTAAAAATAAAGGGGCATCTGTCCCGTCTCTCGAAGTAAGCAGTGCGTTTCTGTTGCTCTCTTAACACCCAAAAGAGACTTGAGGAAGCCTGTATGATAGACATGTGCTTTAGTTTTCGCTGATGACTCGAAAGAAAGTTTGTCTGTAGCCCATATTTGGCATCCGTATAAACCTGCTGTGAGTGCAAAGACTTGAAAGAGCCAAAGCATGGCATGTTTCCTATTCAAGATACCAAGTTCAGCGCCAGCCTTTTGTACTCTGGCAATGCCTCCCATAAAGTTACGTGCCATTTGGCTTGTAGCAGCATTCATTTTGCCATCACGTCTCAGTAGAACTCCAAGGTATTTAAATTCTGTAACAACCTCAAGGGCTGTGCCATTGTACTCAAAAGTAGGCAGTTGCGTAGAATCTGCGCTGAAAAAAACCATGACCTTGGTCTTGTTTGTATTGAGTGTCAGCTCTTTGTGGCGCGCATACTCATGGAACCTATTAAGCTGGAATTGCAGGTTTTCTGCAGAGTTTGCAAGAACCATCGTGTCATCTGCATAATCACAATGGGGCACCTTGGTTGTTTCTGTGGCTGTAACAGCCCCTCGTCCAGAATCTAAAAAACGGTCCATGTCATTGGTATAGAGGGTGTATAAAAGAGGGCTCAGTGGGCACCCTTGTTTCAACCCCTTGTTTGGGGCCACTTCACCTGACTTTTTGTCTCCATCAACAAGAACGTATACCCCCCCTTGGTACATGGCCATGATGGCTTGTAATAAGTATCCAGGTGTGTTCATTCTCTGCAAGTGTTCCCACATTCGCTTCCTCTGGACATTGTCATAGGCAGCTTGGAGGTCCAGAAATACTGTGAAAAGTTTTTTCTTTGTTAACTTGGCTGTTGAAAGGGCATGTCGCAAAACAAAGAGGGGTTGATTGGTGTTTCTTGTTGGGCAGAAACCAAATTGTGTGTCAGGAATTTGGCCTTCAGTAAGGGCCCACTCTGTCAAAAGATCACGCACAACATTGGCATAAAGCCTGTATACACAGCCATTGATGGCAAGCATTCTGTAATTTTTTGGATCGCTCAGTGCATCTCTTTTATAAAGAGGGGTAATTTTTGTTTTTTTCCAAGCTTGTGGTAGCACACCAGCTGACAAAAGCAAGCGGAACAAATCTGTCAAAAAAGGGAGTAAAACATTCTCTGTCTGACGTTTCCCTCGGTCATTTGTGTATTCCCTTTCTGCATGTTTGATAAAAGGGGTTGAAAATGGATCGAAGCCCGGGCTGGAGTCAGCATTCATGCGAGAAATATTTCTCTGCACGTAGGAAGTCAAAGTTGCTGCATCTGGAACGTTGTAAGAATTGAGACTGGGTTGTATTGGAGACTCAGCAGTGTTTGACCTGTTTGACCTCTGTCTGTATCTTCCGCCAGGTCCTGGGGGTGTTGCAATTTCAGATGGCGTGGCTAGTCTAGATCGAAGCTGGTCACTCAGTGTTTGGTGTTTGTGGGGTAACCTGGATCGAGTGCTGTCTCTGGTATAACCATCCTCTTGTGTTTGAACAAAGTGTTGCTGGAGATGTTTAGTCCAAATGTCTGCAGGAATAGGGGTTGTGTGCTTGTGTTTGTAAGCTCTCATCACTTTGTAAGCGTCTACACTGCGTGAATCAATGAGGTCAACTATTTCCTGAGCCTTTTGTTTCTGGTGAGCTCTCTGTCTCGTTCTGCAGTATGATTTGTAAGCACGTTTGAGGTCTGCAGCAGGTAACCTGTATTTAATATGACGTCGTATTTCTGCTTTGTAAGCTCTGCATGTTCCATCAAACCAAGGTGCCATGGGAAGGCCCAGTCGTGCTCTTTGTGGTTTGTGTTTTGCGACCATGTCAGCCATTTCAGCAGCATGTTGGATAAAGGAAATAAAGCAGTTGTAAGCAGAATCAGGATTGCCACCTTGTATGGCTTCATTGAACATCTGAGGGACACGCTCATTTTCCATCAGGTTGGCCACGTATTTCTTTAAGAAATCCTCTTTCCAGATGAGCCTCAGTTCATTATCTCTCTGCTTCATTGTATGTGTGAGAAGGCGCACGTCAAGGTGTGGTAATCCATTCACAACGAACTGGCACGTCAGAGGTCTGTGATCCATGAGGTCAATGTTTGATATAACCTCTATTTCATGGCAGCATGAGTATAGGTCAGGAGACATAGCCATGTGTTCTGTCCGTGTTGCGTTTGGAGTGGCAGCAGCGTTGTAGCCAAAGAAAGTGGGTTGACCTACATCTCCTCTACCTCGTCCAGTAGTAAGTATCAGTGGCGTGAAGACAGCAATGTCCAACAAACACTCTCCTGCTGTATTTTGGCGAGACTTGTGACACTGGCATGCGCGGGTCTCTTTGAGCTGCGGGAATGATTCTAGCAAGTAAGAAAAAGGCTCAATAAAAGGGTCTGGCTGGTGGTCAAGGTGCGCATTAAAATCCCCCATCAAAAACAAGTGAGAGCAGTTGGCTTGGGCCTCAGAAACCTCTAATTGCAAGTCAGAGAACATCTGCCGAATAATGAATTCGCTCCGAGTGCCAGATTGGGGGTTGATGTAGATTGCTCCCAAAATCACTTTTCCTTCCACCCCAAAAACAGAGCCACAGATTTGTACCCAAACAGCTTGGATAGAATCGGAAACCTTCCAGATACGGACAAGGTCATGTAGACTGTTGTGAATATAAATTGCAACTCCCTGCCCTTTTCGCCCTTCAAAATCCACTGTATTGTGAAAGCATTTGTTGTGCGTGTAGAGATGAGAACTCAAGGGTGTAAGGTCACTCACTCGCGTTTCCAGCAGCACAGTAATGTGGTTCTCCCTCACATGAGTAACCAGTTGATCCAGTTTGTCAGAGTAAGTAGTTTTTGGTATTCCGTCACAGTTTAAAACAGAACATTTAATCCGCTTGCATTTGTCAGCATGGCTGCTCAAGCCCTATTGGTTTGCAATTTGGCCAATATGTCTGTCAGTTTGAGCACTGGAACCGTAGCAAGCATGAGGTTGTTGAGCAGCTTGGGCAAGGGCTTGCAGCACTGCGGGGGAGGGAGCTGAGGGGGTTTGCTGGGCTGGGAAAATCCTGGCGCGTAGCTGACGCTGTGGAGGGGGGGGCATGTTGCGTGGGGGTGGAGGGGGCATGCTGCGTGTAGGTGAGGTGGCGTTTGCTGTACCAGGTGAGACTGCCTGGCGCTTGTGGGGGGTATACTGGCTGCGCACGTGCTTAGGAGTGGTGCGTGGGGGCGGTGGGGGTTGCTGCTGCTGCTGCTGCTGGGGAAAGGGTGTTTGGCGCGTATGGGGGAGAGTGCTTCGCTGCTGCTGCTGCTGCTGTTGGAAGGAGGTTGGGCGCACAGAAGGGGGAGTGTTTTGCTGTTGCTGCTGAGTGCGGGGGTGTGCTGTTTGGGGCTTTTGCTGCTGGAGGGGTGCTATCATTGCCTGCGCTATCTGACGCGCTCGAGCTCGTCTGTCTCGGTCTGCTGTTGCTGCTGGAGGAGGAGCGGGCTGCTGCTGGTTGGGGAGAGGGGCCTGGTTCCTAGGAGGGGGAGTCTGTTGTTGCTGCTGCTGCTGCTGCTGCTGCTGACGGGGAGGGTGAGTTGCTTGGGGTGTTTGCTTCTGGGCGGGAGGGCGTGTGTTCTGGGATGTAGAGGGGATTGTGCGGGCTTGTGACTGCTGCTGCTGCTGCTGCTGCTGGGGAGTGCGAGGGGCGAGGAGTGGGCGGAGGTGCTTGGTAACTGTTGCGGCGTTGACCGAGTTGAAGGGTTGGCCTCGAGCCGGGGGGCGTCCTGCCCAGAGGTGACGGACGAAAGGGTACTCTAATGCTGCTGCTGTCGGCCTCTCCTTGAACATGATTTTGTCACCCCTCGCCTGGAAGGAGGCGTCTGTGAGGCCGGTGTCCCTGGCCACCTTCTGCAGCCGGATGGCCAAGTCGACCAGGGTGTTCTGGAGGTGGGTGCGCTTGTGTTCAAGGACGGCATGTGTGCTGTTGGGGCTGGCGCGGAAGGAGTGATATGCTGCTGCTGCTGCCTCTCCGCTGGTGAAGTGCACCAACATGCGTGGCTTGCCCAAGCCATTGACCCGCAGCTGCTCAACATACTCAATGCTTGACGGCTCGCAGCACAAAAAACGTGACACGTCGAAAGGAGAAGGAGCGCAAGGTAAAGCAGCCGTGCTCTTGGAGCGGAGATGTCGAACAGAGTAAAGTTGGACCCTTTCAAACTGGTCCTGCGCACGTTGTGCTTGAAAATTCGCAAGAGAAATCCCTGCAATAACTTCGAACGCGTTGTGCTTGTCGCAGGGAGAGGAGAAGGGGTCAGTGTCAAGAGCAACATCTGCTGTTACGCGGTTAACCTCGTAACCGCGTAGGGCTTTGGCCAGTTCCTGATTAACGCGTGTTTGCTCGCGACCAGAAAGATCGTTAAAAAGCCTTTGTATTTCCTCGTCGTCCTTCCTGGACTTTGTGCGGAATCGCTCTTCCATCCGGGCCTCAACATCCTTCACCAACACCTTCAGCTCCTCCGACAACACCTTGCTCAGCTCACGGAATCGTGTTTCCAGCAATTTTAGACATTCATCTGCAGCCATGTTGATCAGTCCGAATTGAGTATTAATTTTTTTTTTTTTTCAGCCAGAAGTAAATCCATAAGCTTGGACACAAAAAAGAAAAGCTGTGTTTCACTGATGAAGGAACTGAGAAACGACCTGAGAACTCACTTGATGCAGCAGGAACGGGTGCATCTCAAAGAAAATCTGGGAGGAAGATTCAAAAAGCACGTGCTATTACTATTACAACTACTCGGCATGAAGGGAAGGGAAGGATTACATAGCTGTACCTGCCTGTGGGGGCTGCTTAGCTAAAGCAAAACGTGCCTCAGGCTGTAACCAAACCGGTCCAATCTAAAAGCAATACTAGAAGCTCAGTCACAGCATTTCGTTTCGTGGTACAAAGAAAAAAATTGTCCATTAGATCAGGTAAAAAGGACATGTGCTTGGGTTTGATTGCAAAAACATCTGTCATACACAGAGATTCCAACCTGACAAACAGCCGATTCAACTTTCTAAGTATGAGCACGAAGCCGGAACCTGCTCACATTATGCATATCTTGCTTAGGATAGGATAGGGTTACATAGCTGTACCTGCCTACAAGGGCAGCTTAGCTGAAGCAAAAAGGTGCCTGTAACCAAACCGAACTAAACTTTGTGTGAATGTCAACTGAAAGCGGAAACAAAGCCTTGAGCTGAATTCAGAAATGTGAACTGCTGAACCATATGCCTGTCGCTCTAGATGAAGCAAGCATGCAAATTCAGGCACACAAACTCCAAAAGGTTGCAGTGTCAGATGTTAGAAAAATACTGACGAGTTACTCCAAGATGCGCAGAAAAATCAGAGAACAGCATCACTCTGAGAGATGGTCCAAGAGGCCATTACTAATGTGTTCACAGTATGCTTTGTACATCAGTTCTCAGCATCCACTGTCACAGATGCATTCAATTTGTAATGCTTTGAGAAGGGTGACCGCCGATGCAGCCTAGTATGTGCACATGTAAGCATGAGACTTCAGATGCGTTACATTGCTTGAGCATTCTTCGAACAGATGTCATGAGACTCCCAACACCCTACCAGAGACAGCAGAATCCGTCAGGCCCCAGACTGATCCCATCCCCCATACCTCCTATTAGGGACCCGTGTTGCTTTTGTTGCCTGCGTAATTTTGTATGCTCGGACTCGGCTCTCTCGGTCTGCAGTTTGTCCGTGCTTATTGGCTCCTCCAAAGGCACCTGCATGTACGTCTTGTACAGGTGCTGCTGCTCCTGCTGGTGAGGGAGTGCAGTGTTGGTGCTGGGCAGGAAGAGGTTGACGCTGCCTCTGCCGTGCTTGCTTAGGCAAATCCAGAAAGAGATACCTAGGTAGGGGTGCATAGGTTTGACGAGCGTTGCATGCAAATGGAGTAGCAAACCAAGCTTTGCAAGTAGCAAGCTTATTGCTGTTTCCTCTGGGATCCACTGACTCAGCCTCTGCCCATGTCATTGATGTACAAAGGAAAAAGGAGAGGGGACAAAGGACAACCTTGCTCAACTCCATGTGTTGGGTGCACACACGCCCTTTTATCCCCATCAACCAATAAGTATCGTTTTGGCATATTTTCTTAACGGCATGGAGAAGGATGTAGGCATGGCAATGCGTTGCAAATGGTCACAAAGTTGCAGTTGAGGCACAGTGTCGTATTCGTAAGAAAGGCATGCAGTTTAGGTGATTGCTGCAGTTTGAGCTTTTTGCAGCATGTTTCAAGTGTCTAAAATAGAGGGGGTGCAGTGTGCACCTACCGGGGTAAAAGCCAGGTTGGGTGTCAGGAATCTTTTTCCTATGAACACCCCAATCACTCACCAAGTTTTTAAGCACATTGGCATACATGTGATACACCACCGCACTAGCAGTAATCATCCTGTAGTTCCCAAAATGTGACACAACTCCTTTTGAAGGAGGCACAACTTTGCTACTTTCCAATAAGCAGGGATCCCAGAAAAGCCTGTAACATGCGCACAACTAGAGGCACTAGCATGTCTACGTAGACCACTTTACAATCACAATTAATGAGAAAAGAAGCACATTCAAGGAAGGGGATGGAAAAACTAAGAAAAGGAAAAAGAAAAAGAAAAAGCTACGTAGGCAGAGAAAACTCTCCCTGCATCAATTGAGGAAAGAGAGACACATTGGCTCAAAGAGCCGTGAGTCTCCCTCACCAGAAGATGAGAGGGAAGTTAATGTGGATCGGGTGGGCTTCTGGCAGCACGCTGCTCCAGGGCACCAGTGTTATGATGAGTACTTTTTTACTTTCAATGGCACGTCTGGTAGAGGTAAGTTTGTGCGCAAATTGTACAGAATGGGTATGGAGTTTTCTTGCAAGTGTTTCAGATCTCTGTGAGTCAATCCCTAATTGTTTGAATTGATCAAGGGTATGGGCAGTGTAGATAGTCCCACACACACCCAGGAGGATTGGGTGGATAGTAATCTCTCCACCTTGGAGTTGTTTGCACAATTCGCTGTGTTGTTGCCGTGAGGCTTCTAGCTGGGCACCAGGCCTCGTATCTTCACGGTAATTGATTTCTATCAGATGGATATGGCGGGTTGGAGTTGTGCTACTCCCCATACTACGCAGTACCCGGTTTCAGGGTGGAGTTGGTGGTCTGTTTGGGATAGTTGGGTGAGGAGTGACCAGGATTGCATCTGGTTGGCGGCTGGAGTTGCATCTGGTTTGAATAGAAATCGTGGGTTTGAAGAGGCTGGAAGGTACAGCACGATTAGAGACTTGCTCAGGGACTTGCAGGTCGTGCTGGGCCAAACGTTTTGTGTTGCCCGCATCCAACTGCACAAGATTGGCCCCATAAGAGCCTTCACTGATCAGTTTCAAAATCCTCCTGCAAGCAATATTGTGACGCTCAGTTACCATGTTACGCATGACGGGGCATTGGCAGCCAGATAAGATGTGGAGAGCGCTATCCGTGTGATGGCAATCAGGTAGGGGGCATGTCAGGCTAGTGGATCTTTTATATCGGACTGCATGTTTCTGATTGTATAGGGTGCCCGTGCGGTATTGGAAGGCAGTGCATTTCATCATGAAATTGAATGATTCAAGTTGAGAGACCGGGCATGTTCCAAAAGGCATTGCTCATGCTTTTGTTTACATGAGGTAGCAAGCTCTGGACTACATAGGCAGAGGACAAACTCGATCAGTTAAGGAAAAGGAGATACCTTGGCTCAAAAGAGCTGTAGGTCCTATCCACCACAAAGCTACAGAACAGAAAGGGCTAGTAGGATCTGGAGGGATACTGGAAGCACCCGGCTTCAGAACTTGGCTGTAGGAAGTATATTTGTTTTCAATAGCCTAGTGGCAACAAGTTAGTGGGCATACTTATTAGAATGAGCTTGAAGTTTATGAGCAAGTTTGGTAGCACAATGAGAGACCAGCCCCAGTAATTTAAGCTGGTTCAGGGAATGCTCAGTACAACACATTCCACCAATCCCCAAGAATGTTTGCAGAATTACAACTTTTGCACTTATAAAGTTTGCAGGATAAATTTGCACGAATGAGTTTGCTGCCGCTGTGCCGTCTTCAGCTGTTGTCCAGGATTTATGTCTTCACAATACTTGATTATTATAGAATGCAGATGCTGCTGGTTTACAAGAAGTTGGTGAGGTTGCCTCACACGGTAAGCTTTGATGGTTCTCTGAATAGTCCTTTTCCTGCTGCACTGTTACACATATTGTGAGCAGGAGGAATAAGAAAAAAATGGGTGTTGGTATGTTAAATTACCTCGAAGCGGTAACCAGGATAGTATCAGGACGGCTGGAAGTGATCCTAGATATCTTAAGGAACTACTTGGAAAGAAGGAAAAGAAAAGGAAAAGAAGAGAAAAACTGCGCCGTGTAGTTGCGGCAGGCAAAGCAGCCTCTCCCTACATCCATTAGGAAAAAGGGACACATTGGCTCAGAAGAGCCGTGAGTCCCCTCCACCACGAAGCTACAGAACAGAAAATGCTAGTGGGGATCTGGAGGGTTACTGGAAGTACCCGGTCCCAGAGCCTGGCTGTGAGGAGTATTCTTGTTCTCAATAGCGTGCCTAGTGGTTACAAGTTTGTGAGCAAATTTCACAGAATGTGCATGTAGTTCAGATGCAAGCTTGAACGCGGAAAGGAGTAAAGCGGTGTAATTCTGTTCAATGCACGTGCAGGTATTGAGGTTGTGCTGCACCAACCTCAGGCAATCGTCACTCCCTATGCCTGTGTGAACCAAGCCTGCTCCCCAAGGGCTTTTGCTGTGAGCTTTATAATCGTTCTGCCAGCAACATTGTGGCATCCAGTTTACATGGTGGAAAATAAAAAAACAAGTCTACGCAAGACAATGTCCGCGTGCATTAAGGAAAGGTCCCCTAACTAGCAGGCTAGCAAGGGCCTCACCAAGGGTTCCTCAAAACTACACTAGCTACAGCTAGCCTAGGGGAGGGAAGAGGCAGAACTAATGAGGATTGGGTGGGTTGTCAGCGGTGCCCCGAGACGCCCGGACTCTCCGTTTCCTAGTATCCACCTCCGCGCGCCCAGTACCCCCCCCCCTGAAGCCCCCTGTAACATGTTGGGGATATGATTTTGGCAGCCTGAGATCACGCGAAGAGTGTGTTGTCGAATTAACAATAGTTTGAAGAGTGCATAACAGGTTAGTGGAATTTTTGAAGCGAACCGCATACTTTTGGTTATAGAGGATGCCTGTACGATATTGCAGGGTGGTGCGCTTCATTGGTGAGGATATAAGGACATTCTCCTCAAGGAATTGCTGGTCTTCTTATCTATCTACATGAGGTACAAGCTTTATTATAAAGATTAGTATCCTATTTGGAATTGGCATGAAGAAAAAAATAATAGCAACTTCAGGTCGCAAACACATCTTGTTCCAGCCAACAAACAACAGGGAGGGAGACGCAGCTACCTCAGAGCACACCAGCCCCCCACCACTTAGCACCAACACCAATGGTGTTACACCATCTTCCCCTAGCAGTAGGAGCAGCAGCAGGAGCAGCAGACGGGGCAGGACACGGGAGGAGCTGTGAAGAAAGGGCAAAGAGCAAGCACAGACCAAGACAGCCAAGCTTGAGCCCGCAAGATAGCACAGGCAACGAAAGCGACATGGGGCCCTCCCAAGAGGTATGGGGCGTTGGGGGATATCTTAAGCCTTCAAGTTATGGGAATGGTCCAATTCTCTTGTTCCCACTTGGGAAAAGAAAAGAAATACTACGCAGGCAGTGAAAACACTCCCCACATCAATTAAAAAAAAGAGGATACCTAGGGCCGAGGCACCGTGTATCCTCTTCACCAAAAGAAACAAAACAAATAAATCAATGGAGATCAGGAGGGTTACTAGCAGTAGCCCGAGCCTGATCTTGGTGAAGAGAGTTGAGAGGAGTCTTCTCAAGAGCGCGTCTGGTGCTTGAAAGTTTATAAGCGTAATGGACAAAATGGGCATGAAGCTTCAAAGCAAGCCTGGTGGCTGTATGACTGTCAAGACCAAGCTCTTTAATAGGCTCCAAAGTATGAAGGGTGTAGATGACTCCACCCACATTTAACAGAATGGTATGGAGGGTGATTTGATCTGAGGCCCTTGAAAGATGGCTACATAGGTCGTGGTGCTGATGCTTGGAGGCCTCCAGCTGATTCTTGGGCCTGGTGCCTTCACAGTATTTGACCTCCACAAGATGGATGTGCCTCTGCTCTGGAAGGAGCTGACTAGGGTTACGGACCTTGGAAGGAGGTGGAGTGGCGCTGAGTGCTCCCTGTTCCCCCCGCGCCCCCTTCTACTTCTCAATGGACGGGAATTGGTCCTTGGCACTCTTTTCATTGGAACAACTAAAATTGCATCAGGGCGACTAGAGGTGAGCCTTTGTTTGTCAGGGAAACGACGAGGGAAAACGTATTTTGGAAAGATTCTATTTGTTGAGTGTTCAGGGATCTGCAGGTTCTGTCAAGCAAGACGATCTGCGCTGCCAATGTCCATAGAGGCAAGGCCTGCCCCAAGAGGGTCTCTGCTGACACCTTTAAGGAGGATTCTACTGACAATATTGTGGCGCTCGGTTACCATATTTGATATGGTGGAGTGCTTACATCCTGAAAAAATGTGAAGGGCACTGTCTGGCTCCCCACAGAGGGGACATTGTAGGCTGGTGGACATTTTAAAGCACACTGCATGCTTTTGATTGAAGAGGGTACCTGTGCGGTAGTTGATAACATTTTGTTTCATTTTAAAAGGAAGTTTTGGCATGGTTCAGAAGGCATTGCTAACCTTTTTATGGACTGTAGGAAGTAGGCTTTGGTAATAAGAGTAGTACCCTGTCTCTGTGTTAGCATTTCCAAGTCTGTGTTTTGAGTGCATGTGCGTCCCCAGAGCATCATGAAGGTTGGAAAATGTTTAAACTTTGGGGCAGGCGAGTCGGGGCGTTCTGATGCGCTTGCATGGGAGCGGGCAGCTTCCTCAAAGGCAAGCCAGGTGGTGTCATGGAAAGGATTGCCTTCAAGTTTGACACTGGGGAAGGTTGTGTCTGCAGGGGTGTCATCACCTTGAATAGCCTGGTGTTTGGCAATGGCATCTCCTGAACATGTGTGTGGGATGGGACGTTGTGCCAGTCTTTTGAGTTTAATTTGGAAGCATGAGCGGCAACTTGTCTATGTGGAGGAATTGGAGAAAAACTTGGAGATGCCGGTGCAGTTGGAGGCTGCTCTTGATGTTGGCGACATAGATACGGCTTATTTCTGCCTGAGAAGTTGGATAATGCAAGCTGTGAGTGAGCACACAGTTGGCATGTACAGAGTTCAGGGGTGTGTTTTTTAAGAGAACAGAAGAACAAGGGATCAGAAGGCCTGTCTGGTTTGATGATTAGTGTCGATTAAAGAGGCGTCTGTTTATTCAAGCTGTGCAAAGTGGACAAGCTGTGCATGCCTGCCAGTTTCTTAAAAAGAATACAAAAAACAAACAAGGCGTGCACGGCGTGCTTATGAGAAGTACCAGATGGCAATTTTCTTGGACAGGCTGAAGAGACACAGGCCTGACATTCATGAAATGCTAAGGAAGCCGAGGAGCACCCATCAGACTCCTGTTACAGCAGAAGGCTGGAGCTCCTACCTACAGTGCCATTTTGGTGCCCGCATGAGCAACTGCTCTCCTTCAAATAGAGCAACTACGCATACGCATGGCATGGGTAGCTGCCCTGAAAGCACACACTATCAGGAAGCTGCCCTGTACACCACCGGACCTGTGGGCGGGCACCCTACTTGTCCAGCAGGAAGCGTTCCTCACATTCCTTATCAGCAACCAGGCCCCATGGGTAGCTGCCCTGAAAGCACCTCTAGCAGACGACATGGACTGTGGGACAGCATCAGCAGAGGGGTGGAATCTGTTCTGGGAGCTGTGCGCGGGGTGGCACAGCGGGTCGCTGCTCGCTGGACTGGTGACTCAGGAGCTACAGCTCGGGATATGGCAGTACCCCTGGGGCGCAACAATCCGCCTCCAGAGCAACTTTTCCGTCAAGGTGCTGAGTCTTGGTGGATGCTTGAACCTGATGTGATGGAACTGCCTGATGCAGCTACCCTGTATCCTATTGTTTGTGAGCACATGCGTAAGATGAATGCTAAGACATCCCTGGGTTTTGATGCTGTTGCTGCTCCCTTCATCAAGTACGCTGAAAAGAGGGTCCCAGCAGTGAATGGTAGAGGCACGGATAGGATGAATCTTTTGGCACCTTACATTGCACGTCTGTTTGCTGTCATGATGGAAAGGCTGAGATTCCTGCTTGCTGGAAAGTGGCTAAAATCACTCCCCTTTATAAGAAGGGCTCTGTGCTGGATCCAGAGAACTATCGCATGCTCGCTGTTAGCGGCACCTTGTATAGGCTATATATGCTAACGTTCTCAGGAGGTGGTCACAGGGTGGTGCCAAGAAAAAAAACAAGATTCCAGACACCCAGTTTGGTTTTTATCCTGGCCGTAACACTCTGCAGCCCATATTCATTTTGCGGCACTTGCAGCATGCTGCTCAGGTCAAGCGCCCAAATGCATCCCCAAGGCTGCATGCAGCATTTATTGATTTCAAGCAGGCTTACGATACAATTCCTAGGGAAGCTCTTTGGACTCACCTTCAGCGTATCCGTATGCCTACGTGCCTGTTGGCTATCTTTAAAAGCATGTATGCTAATGATGAGAGGGTATGTCTTGGTGGATGGCTGCAAGCAAGCACGTGTGTGCCTGCATTATGGAGTTAAGCAAGGTTGCCCGCTTTCCCCCTTGTTGTTTTTCTTGTACATCAATGACGTGGACTGCTTAGCAGAAAGTGTGCAAGGGGCTATTACAGGCACTAGGGACGTTTGAGTCACTCACATGCTGTATGCAGACGATCTGTGCCTCACCAGTAACCTTCCTGATCAGCTCCAACTGATGTTAGATAGGCTACATACGTATGCTCAGCGGAAAGGATTGGTGATAAATGCTACCAAGTCTGAGATTGCACACTTTAATTCAAGGGGCGATAATGTGCCAGTTTTCACGTTAGGTGGAGCTTGTTTGGCGTGTGCAGATTCTTTTAGGTATTTAGGCATGCTGTTTACAAAACAACGCAACCTGCAAGCCACTGCTGAGTACATGTGTGTCCCTTTCCCAGCTGGTTGTAGACAAATCAGGCAATTTGCATCTGAGCACCGCCTGACGGACAGGCCGCGTACCATGCTCTCAGAGCCAGGCTGGCTGACTAAAGCATATGCTCTCCCTGCTAGCATGTATGCATGTCAGATTTGGGGCCCTAGATTTGTGAAAGAAGGAGCTGAAATGGACTGTCCTTTGCAAACTGTGCACCTGTGCTTACTGAAGCGTATCCTTGGGGTAAAGCGCACCACTCCTATTTGGTCTGTCCTGCGTGAATGTGGTCATGAACCTTTACAGTTTTAATCGTTTTGCGCAGCAGTTAGGTTTTACAATGCTTTACTGCGCAGCAACAGCACTACACTCAGTAAGGTACTGCAAGCAGATGTTGAAATGAGCAGTCTTTCCCGTAAATGCTGGACCTCAGAATTTCTGGCTGCATGCACATGCTTGGACAGGTGCAACGTGTTTACTCAGTGTGTTCGGTATGGGCAGCCTATAGTCATGAGGGAGTTTGTTGTTGATCTGAGAAAAAGGCTGCAAGGTGTGTGGAATGCTGATGCCTTGGCAGAACATGGTGAACACACGAACAAATTAGCCAAGTATCATCACTGGATGGCACTTCCTTTGAGACCCTTGTCTGTTTATGGCGCGCCCTTTTCTGTCCCCAGGTATTTGCATCTAGATTTGGGCAAGCGCTCGCTGAGAAACATAGCACGTTTTCATTTACATGCTCACACTTTAAGAGTCGAGACATCACTTTCAAAGTTGGCAGGAGCACACATCTGCTTGTGAAAAGTGTGACCAAGGACTCCAAGATGAAAAGCATGCCGTGTTCCTTTGTTCTTGTGCTTCTGTGTGTTCTGTTCGAAGAACTTATGCACAGCTATTTTCTGACTTCCCCTCTCATAGGATTTTTCTGGACGAATCACTGATTCGTCCAGAAAAATGGCAGGCGCTTTCTTCTATTCTCAAGCTAGTTCTGAGGATGTTTTTCATTTCTTGCAGAAGCAAACTAATCATACTTATCGTTTTATTTCGGGACTCGTGGATATTTTTTGTGCCGTTGGAACAGTTGAGCAGGCCGAGCAGCCAAACTACCTGGCTGAGGGTCAAACCGCATTGTAACCATTGGCAATGGCATCTGCGCATTTGTTGCCTGCAATTCCAGCGTGAGATATAACCTTGTAGAGATAGACTCGCACTTGGGAGTTACCTACGGGGAATCTTGTGGTTGATTAAAAGCATCACATAAACACATTTGTCATGGCCACTTGGACCTTTTTCAGAGAGATGCTGTTCTCAAACTTTCTGCGCTTCTTGTGGAAACACAAAAGTGTATTTTCCTGACACTACAGGCTTATGAAGTTTTTTGTGCATGACTTTGCGTGCTTGTTTCATTTAGAGTGACAGTGTGTGTGACTTTTACAGTTGACACTTCTGAACTCAGCTCAAGGCTTTCAGTTGACATTGACACAAGTTTATTTTGGTTTGGTTGCAGGCACCTTTTGCTTCAGCTAAGCTGCCCTTGTAGGCAGGTACAGCTGTGTGACCCTATCCTATCCTATCCTATCCTGCGCTTCTTGTGGAAACTCAAAAGTGTATTTTCCTGACACTGTAGCTTTATGGAGCTTTTGTGCATGACTTTGCATGCTTGTTTCATTTAGAGTGACAGTGTGTGTTTTTTTACAGTTGACAATTCTGAACCCAGCTCAAGACTTTCAGTCGACATTTACACATTCTTGGTTTGGTTTGGTTTAGTTTGGTTACAGGCACCTTTTGCTTCAGCTAAGCTGCCCTTGTAGGCAGGTACAGCGACGTAACCCTGTCCTATCCTATCCTATCCTGTAGTTGATGTCATCCAGGCTAGCTATTGTGCTATGGAGGAGGAAACATGTGTCTTCCTCCATCTGATTGCCAAACACAGCTTACTATCCCGGTGAATATGGAGCATTGCAAGGGCATATTCAAATTAAATGCTTACGAATCAAACGCTGCAGTACATTGTTCATCACACGTTTGGAGTTTTTATCTGATCCAACAATTTTAAAGCCTTTGAGCATACTCTACCTTGTGCTTTTACAAACACCAGACCGCAACAAACGTGATTTTGTTATTTCTTCTTGAGCTTTCCTTTCAAGACCCTTGTGCCTTTTTCCAGTTGTGTTAGTACCTGGAGAACCTACACATTTTCTGTGGTATTTTGAGTGCATGTTTCTCTCAGTTGACACTTCCGAACACAGCTTCTTTTTCAGACTGGTCTGGTTACAGGCCTCTGTGTTTCCGCTCAGCTGCCCTTGTAGGCGGATATAGCGATGTAACCTTACCTTAACCTTATTTCTTCTTTCCAGTCCAAGTTTTGTGAGTTGAGCATGTCAGTTTTGCGAGCACATGCGTAAGTTGAATGCTAGGACATCCCCTGGTTTTGATGCTGTTGCAGCACCCTTCATTAAGTACGCTGAAAAGAGGGTCCCAGCAGTTAATGGTAGAGGCACGGATAGGATGAATGTTTTGGCTCCTTACATTGCACGTCTGTTTGCTGCCATGATGGAGAGGGCTGAGATTCCTGCTTGTTGGAAAGTGGCTAAGATAACTCCTCTTTACAAGAAGGGCTCTGTGCTGGACCCAGGGAATTATCGCATGCTCGCAGTAAGTGGCACCCTGTACAGGCTGTATGCTAACGTTCTTAGGGAGGTGGTCACTGGGTGGTGTAAAGATAAAAACAAGATTCCAGACACTCAATTTGGTTTCTATCCTGGCCGTAACACTTTGCAGCCCATTTTCATTTTACGGCACTTGCAGCATGCTGCTCAGGTCAAGCGCCCAAATGCATCCCCAAGGCTGCATGCAGCTTTTATTGATTTCAAGCAGGCTTATGATACAATTCCTAGGGAAGCCCTTTGGACTCACCTTCAGCGTATCCGTATGCCTACGTGCCTGTTGGCTGTCATTAAAAGCATGTATGCTAATGATGAGAGGGTATGTCTTGGTGGATGGCTGCAAGCAAGCACGTGTGTGCCTGCATTATGGAGTTAAGCAAGGCTGCCCGCTTTCCCCTTTGTTGTTTTTCTTGTACATCAATGATGTGGACTGCTTAGCAGAAAGTGTGCAAGGGGCTACTACAGGCACTAGGGACGTTTGAGTCACTCACATGCTGTATGCAGACGATCTGTGCCTCACTAGTAACCTTCCTGATCAGCTCCAACTGATGTTAGATAGGCTACATACGTATGCTCAGCGGAAAGGGTTGGTGATCAATACTGCCAAGTCTGAGATTGTGCATTTTAATTCAAAGGGTGATAATGTGCCAGCTTTCACGTTAGGTGGAGCTCGTTTGGCGTGTGCAGATTCTTTTAGGTATTTAGGCATGCTGTTCAAAAAACAACGCAACCCGCAAGCCACTGCAGAGTATATGTGTGCACCTTTCCTAGCTGGTTGCAGACGGATTAGGCAATTCGCATCTGAGCACCGCCTGACAGATAGGCCGCATACCATGCTCTGGCTGACTAAAGCATATGCTCTCCCTGCTAGCATGTATGCATGCCAGATTTGGGGCACTAGATTTATGAAAGAAGGAGCTGAAATGGATTGTCCTTTGCAAACTGTACATCTGTGCTTACTGAAGCGTATCCTTGGGGTAAAGCGCACCACTCCTAATTGGTCTGTACTGCGTGAATGTGGGCATGAACCTTTACAGTTCTATTGGTTTCGTGCAGCAGTTAGGTTTTACAATGCTTTACTGCGCAGCAACAGCACTACACTCAGTAAGGTACTGCAAGCAGATGTTGAAATGAGCAGTCTCTCCCATAAATGTTGGACTTCAGAATTTTTGGCTACCTGCACAGGCTTGGACAGGTGCAACGTGTTTACTCATTGTGTTCGGTCAAGGCAGCCTATAGCCATGAGGGAGTTTGTTGTTGATCTGAGAAAAAGGCTGCGAGGTGTGTGGAATGCTGATGCCTTGGCAGAACATGGTGACCACACAAACAAATTAGCCAAATATCATCACTGGATGGCACTTCCTTTGAGACCCTTGTCTGTTCATGGTGCGCCCTTTTCTGTCCCCAGGTATTTGCATCTTGATTTGGGCAAGCGCACGCTAAGAAACATAGCACGTTTTCGCTTACATGCTCATAATTTAAGAGTTGAGACATCACTTTGGCAGGAGCACACATCAACTTGTGATAAATGTGAACAAGGACTCCAAGACGAAAAGCATGCCGTGTTCCTTTGTTCTTGCGCTTCTGTGTGCTCTCTTCGAAGGGATTATGCACAGCTATTTTCTGACTTCCCCTCGTCTTATAGAATTTTTCTGGACGACTCAGGCACTTTCTACTATTCTCAAGCTAGCTCTGAGGATGCTATTCATTTCTTGCAGAAGCAAACAAATGACACTTATCGTTTTATTTCCGATCTCATGGATATTTGTTGTGCAGTTGGAACAGTTGAGCAGACCGAGCAGCCAAACTACCTGGCTGAAGGTCAAACCCCATTGTAACTCTTGTAACTCTTGAGCATGTCATGGCCAGGTCTGGCCACAGGCCTCAGCGTTCCCGCTTAGCTGCCCTTGTATGCAGATATAGCGATGTAACCTTACCTAATTGATGTAGGGAGAGTTTCCTCTGCCTGCCAGGCTACATAAATTTTCTTTTTCTTTCTTTATACAGGGAGCGTCCTCACTCTGCTTACGTTGTATTTTTTGTTTGGAGTAGGGGGCATTCTTATTGCCTGCATATATTTACACTTTTCTATACAGGCACCTTATGCTTCAGCTCAGTTGCCCTCAAATGCAGATTCAACTTGTTTCTTGAAGAAAAACAGGAATTGACGTCGATAATAAGAACACTCCCTGCTAGGAATAGAGTATACAAGTTAAGATGCAGCTATGTAACCTCCTTTCCCTCTCCTTTCACTCCTCAGATGCTTGCAGAGTTCTTCTTGCTGTTGTCTTGCTAATTCTAAGGCCTTTTGTCCTTGCAGCTATTGACTTCAACTGGTATCATTGGGATGTCATGGGGTTGCCTGGTGTTCTGGTGTTTTTACCTCTCCACTCTTCCTGTTTTGCATGCATTACTGCCACAAGGCAAGCAGACGATGGGTAGTGCCATCAGCTCAATGACTCAAGTCCTTACCCACCAGCACACTGTCTGTGAATGCAATAGGCACACGCCGCCAGAGAACTTCTGCTGATGCAGGATGCACAACATCGAAGCCTAGCTTATCTGTGAACAGGCTGAGGGCATCGTTGCGGGGTTGGGACAGCAGCTGTGGGACTCCAAGCTTCCTGAGATGCTCCTCCAGAGCTGCGACAAGGGCCCTGCAGGTGTACACATGCAATTGCATGCAAGAGCCTAAGTTTGTCAGAGGTGTACAACTCCCCCCCCCCAAACAGGTGTTTTTAGAAAACTCATCGCCTAGGGGCCCCTAACCTTGGACACTTGAGCTTGGTTTTAGAATGTAGTGTGTTTTTTAAGAACTTGAGCTTGGCAGTCCAAGAAATGGGGCCCCCTGCCAAAGTAGCCGCGGCGTGACCCTACTTTAAACCACCAAACCTTCATTCTGGATCACCCACTGCTTCAAATTGGGAATTTGTTTGATGATTCATACCGTACCTCCACAACCAGTTCGAAAATTAATTAATTCTGGAGCATTCGAACTCCAAAATTCGAATTATTTTTTAATCATTGCCTGAGCATTCAAACTTCATTTGAATTAGAAATTAATCAATTTCGGGGCTAAAAAAGGACTCATAGGCCCCCAGCTCAAACTCCAACCCCTTAGCTAAGTGGCTGAAGCCTGTATCCCCCACCCAGCAGCTCTTAGCGACCCAGAACAAGCTTGCCATGGCCCAGGCATCCAAAAAGGCGCAGCCAGTGAAGCAGAAGAACCCCGTGGTCCGTCCTCCAGTTGACAGCTCAGTTGATGTTGCATGCATGGGCTCCAGTGTTTGCAATGCTGAACCACTGAATGCTGGCGATGTTGATGAGGCAATGTATGATGATGTTCAGGCTGAACCAGCCAATGTTGGATGCAAACGATGCAAGGCATGCCCTATGCTACTCTGATGACACAGACGAGCTTCTGTGAGGTGTGTGTGTGTGTGTGTGTGTGTGTGTGTGTGTGTGTGTGTGTGTGCGTGCGCGCGCGCAGGCGCAACTGAGCTCTGTTGTGAATGCACATTCCTGGGTGCATATGCAACCTTTTGTGGCTCCCTCCCTCTCATGTAACTCCACTTCTGACAGCTCTTCCAGGCCTGTGCAAGCTTCCTAGTGGCAGCATCAGCATATCGAATACCCATAGAGCCAAATACCCAGTGGTTAGACACAGAATTTCCGTCATATTCCTTAGAAAATCCAGCACAAGCTTCAAGGGTTGCCAAGAAGGTCAAGCTTTGACCACCTCTTTTCCTTTTCTTGATATGCAGATGTTAATCACGTATATGGAGGTCACGAACCAAATAATTTGGGAGCAAGAAATTTTTTAAGTGGAAGCTCTGGGCCCTATTTGGGTGATCTGAGGCCAGGAGAGTGACCTGGGATCATCTGATTTTCATCAATGTTCGGTGGACACGACATTTTATGGAACAACAATGGTCGGCGTGATTAGATTTGAGAAACAGAACTAGGAAAACGCACATCTAACACATGAGGGGAACTCTGTTCACTTCTGTGAGTTTGTAAGGGCTTTGTGCAGTGCAGATGAGACATTTTAAGGAAATACATGGCAAGAGAATGAGGATACACTCAGCTCATTAGAGCATCAGCAGCTCACAGGCATCAAAGTGAAACTGGCCATACTTTGTGCAGGCCTTTACACCATCTTTCGTTGTAAGAGGTGATGTTCCGCTGGGGGATGTGTGACATGATAGCATACGCCCCTAAAACAAAATGTATTTAGGATTGATCATTGCTTTCGATCCTTTGCGGCAATCATATCCTTATGAGTGAATTTATGACAAATAACAGGCACCGGCACAAGACCATCCACAAGCGTTACTGTTACCCGGGCCACAAAACAAACAAGTGATGAAAGTCAGAAATGGGGCTGTATGCCAGCCCAAGCCCACAGGGACTTTTCCTCCAGACCAAACACTATGCTGTTTCTGACCACATGCCATTTCAGAGAACTCGTGCAATAAGCTCCCCCTCACAGATCAGACAGCCAGCCTTCTTCTCCCAACAAAGGACAGCACCTGGTGTGCCCCTGCCTCCTTGCGTTGGGTGCGGTCATCAGGAGGTGCAGCTGGGCAGCATAGTCACCATGCACATTGAAGGTGGCACAGGCTACTGGGAGTCCATCCTTGCAGCATAAGCATGCGTACTTCCCTGCCAAAAGATGAAAGCGACGGGTGCTTGAGTGAGTGCGCACAGGGAGGTCTGCTGAGAGCCAGGTTTGCCTTCAAGTACCTGGGAACCACAAATACCAAGATGCACCAAGAAAGCTCCACACCTGCTGAATGCTCCAGTGCTGGGTTGCCAAAACCCTGAGAGGTGGCACATAAACAGGCATTGGTAAAACAGGTCAAAACAATGCAGAAATCAGAGCAAAGGAGACAAAGGCTGCCCCAGAGGTAAGCTGGGCACAGGCAGACTGTCGTGGGCCTTGGATGACTAATTGCTTATGCCCATGACCCCTCGAGCGGGATTGATAGCTGCAAGCATTGTAGGTCGTCCCAGGTGTTTCTCGGTCGGCGCAACACCCCAGGTCACAACCGTCACTCCCAGTATATCGTACAAGCGACAGGGACCTCGCAATTTGTCACAAATAGTGCACTTCAAGCAAGCTTCTCACCAGCAAGGCTCTTGCGGGAAACACGTCAGCAAGCATGCTGTAGACGACAGGAAGGGGAGTCCTCTGCAAGCACAGAAGTCACAACCCAAGGCACTCAAAGAGGTTGACGTGCAATCTGAAGATGAGGAGAACAGGAGCAAGGGGAACCAGAAGAGGCAGGCAGGCAGGCAGGCAGGCAGGATGACATAAGGTGCAATTAGACCATGCACACGTCTCCGTTTGCTCTCAACCACCTTTGTTTTCATGGTGCCATTGCTGTTGCAAGGTTGCACACAATTCATACACGCATAAGACGCAATGCTCACTCCCGTTTCTATCTTTTTATCCACGTTTCTCTTCATGGTATTGTTGCTGTTGCAAAACTGCCCCACAAATTCATACATGTAAAGACATGATGCTCAGAGTACGTCGACCTCCAACATGTAAGCTAAGAGGCTGTGCAGGTACATACCAGTGCACCAAAGAAAGCGTTCCTTTCACCCAACATGTTTCAGCGGGCTACAAATTCAATTCACCTGTGGGCCCTGGGCCAGGTATGTGCGCTGGTCCACGTCAGTCATGAAAAAGCATGTGTAGCTGCTGCTCTTGCTGCCACCATCATCACCAAGCAACCCGCCACTGCTGCTGTCATCCAACTGCTTTCCCCATTGTCCCCACTTCTGCTGCTGCTGCTGCTGCTGCTGAGACCCTCGTACAGCACTCAAGGCTGGCTCATGACTGTTGCGCGCCCATGGCAGGAAAGATGGCCACCCTGACTTGCGTAGCGGTGGAGAGTAGGACACCCGTTGTTCCCCTTGCTCTGCTAAATCTTCCAGCTTCAGAAACATACGCCTGCAGCACAGTGGGAGCGCACTTTGGCTTCAGGGAACCCTGAAAAATTATCACCACCTGAGCGAAATCTAACTTGTCATTGTTTGTCATTTTCAGGCTAGATGCCTACAATTTTGCAGCAATGCGCAAAGAATGCATATGTGGGTCTTCTTGGGCCAATATACATTCATACACATTTTTATGATACAAGTTCATGCGTGCACAGAAGTTCATACATATTCATGCAAGTGGGGTCTCTTTGAGACAGTACCGTACCTCCACGACCAGTTCGAATGGTCCCCAAAACATAATCATTAAAAATTTCGATTGCAGTTTGAATGGGGGTCCCATAATTAAATTTTCAATCCGAATGGTTCGATTGGCCTCTGACTGGCATTAATTTCTCAATTTGAATACCCAATTCGAACTCTTGCTGCTGCTGCTGCTGCTGCTGATGCTGCTGCTGCTGATGCTTGGAAGCTACTTTGCTGCTGTCCCTGCTCCTGCTGCTGCTGCTGCTGCTCCTGCTGCTGCTCAGGGACAGGGGGCTGGAGAGGCTTTGGTGCGAGCCAATCCACAAGCTGCCGCTGTCAAACAGTGCTAAACACACACTGGAGCTCATGCTTGCAACATCAACTGAGCTGTCACCTGGAGGGCGCCCCACTGGGTTCTTCTGCTTTGCTGGCTGCCCCTTCTTGGATGCCTGGGCCCTGGCAAGCCTGGCTTGGTTTGCTAAGAGCTGCTGGGTGGGGGATACAGGCCTCAGCCACCTAGCTAGGGGGTTGGAGCTTGAGCTGGGGGCCTGGGAGGCCATTTCCCGCACAAGCCCTTATGAGCCCCAAATTTAATTAATTTCCAATTCAAATGGGTTCGAACGCCCTGGCAATAATTAATAAAAACTTTCCAATTTTGGCTCCATAATTAATTAATTTTCGAACTGGTCGTGGAGGTACGGTATTAAAAAAAGTTCACAATAGCGAAAAAGCTGTGTGCTGTGCGCCAGTACTTTGTTCTCCATGCCAGCAAATGTTTAAATCCGTCTCTACTCTGGAACCCCTTATTAAAGCAATACAATCACCAGCAAGTTCAGCTTTGAAAATTTGCCTTGGCTTGCCTTTGCCAGAAATCCAATACCCCTTCCCTGACTAGCTTTGAAGCTAGGTTACACAAAAGCTGCTGCTCAACAACCCTTTCTCTCCTTCAAAATAATTTTTGAGAAAATTGTAACTGCTGTAGCTCATTTGCTGCAACACACAGCACACCTCTGCCTGCAGACTGGGCCTCTAGCCCAATCAGAGACAAGCGCACCTGCAGGAGTGCGCATGGAAGCATGGATTTGCAGGTAGGTCTTCACCACCAAAATATCACAGAAAAGCATACCTTAAGGCGTGTGCATGGAACTATCCTATCATGGAACCATGGCTTTGCAGGCAGGTATTCACCACCAAAAAAACACAGAACAAGAATGAGGAGAGTCAAAACCACAGAAAAGCGCACCTGCAGGAGTGTGCGTGGAACCATGGCTTTGCAGGGAGGTCTTCAACATGGCTAGCTCCTAGGCAGCCAATGTGGAAGAACCGGCAACACTGCTCACAGCTCCATGGCCTGTTTGCAAATGCAGGAGGCCTGCAGAAAGCAAGCAAAAATACTGATGTACTGATATGCATGTCTGCTCATGATACAAAAAACAATTGGTTTCTATGCAGGGAGACAGAAGCCTTGCAGCTCCCGCCATTGCACTCTGAGCATTGGGAACGAACATGGCTGCTGAGAACGAACATCAGCGCTTATAGCGCAGTAAGGTTTACACAAAAGCCATGAATAGATGAGGGTCTGAATCACTGCTGTAAACGGGTCACTTATCATGAAACGACGATGACAATAGCGAGAGGCCATCAGCCCTCTGCAGATGTGGGTCGGCGCCACTCCATGAGTGCATTGGTCTGTTTGGGGAGGACATAAAGGCCATGGCCAATAACATACTCCTGAGGCCTTGGCCCAACCTCAGCATGCACATGGGGCATTTTTAGCATCTACCTCAAGCACTCATCCAAACCCCAGTCATAGGTATGAATAACACAAAGAAGTGTAAGCAACGTTTGTTGAAGACAGCTACACTGACAAGTGAGGGAAGCGTCGCAAGCGGCGCTGAATAATTGGCGAAGCCAGTCCTTTCTGACAGAGGGTGGCATTGATATGCAGTGCCTGGGGCAGCAATAGGACCCTCCTGCAGCAGAACATGCCTTGTACATGCATGAGTGCGCGCCATGCAAGCTGCTCCTGCTATTCTTTGCTTACTTGCTCCCCTTAGACAACCAGACAGCAACAGACCATACACCAGAGGCTCCCTCATCTACACACCAGGGCACGGGGTGCAGGTCCTGCTCCACATCGCATCAGCAAACTTCCGTGCCTTCACCTCTCTATCCACGCAGCAACTCACACATCGTTAAAGCATGAATTAAATATCCAATTGAAATTGGAATTATGCAAATCCGCTGGCTCAGCGGCAAGTTGGAGGGTCCGCAGATTGTCTGCAAAGTCCCCGGAAGGGGCCACTCCCAGGCCCCGGACCCAGCAGGGGCATCCACAAAAGTATGCTGCTGAAGTTTGTGTTGTCTGGAGCTGTTCCAGGGGCCTGGCTGGGAGCAACTGGTCAGCTTCTCTCAGCTGCCAAACATAATAATGTATCCTGCAGTTTTGCCTACTGCACCGGAAGCCACCAAACTTAAAATTCTAGGCAACGAGTTTTGCTTGGTCTGCATGCTAAGTCTCAGGGCAGATGGTAGGCTGGCTGGCTCTGGTCCCGAACTTCCTGCAAAGCTTGCTGCAAACTTTTCTGCAGCACCAGCCACTGCCTCCCATGGCCCACTGACACTGCAGGGCTGCCAAGCAGAGTTTTGTTTGGGAGGGTTGCCATAATTTCAGGGGGTGCGCTAAGTGGGCCAGGGCGACAGGTGTGAAGTTTACCAGGAAACAGGCAAACCTAGGGGCTCACGCCCTATGAATGGGGCTTTGCCAAGACTCTGACCAGAGGCGGTTGGCAGTTATCATTGAGAAAGTTTATCCAGCTTGAGTTGGGTTGAACGCACAGAAAATGTCAGCACTGTTACCATGTTTGGAAAAATGTCTTCTACAGTAGTACGTGAATAGCACATACCTTTCCTACCACGAAGCAAACAGCATGCACTTGTGTGTACCATAGGTTATCATTGCGCGGTAGCACAAGAGCCTTAAAACTGTATGGACCATACATTTCTGTCAAGCTTCTACATCTTCAACTTGAAAGTGGATATATTGCAAAAATACTTCATGGAGCAGCAAGGCCTCATCTGCAACCTCTCCCCCCTTGGAGCGCAACAGCTGAAGTCCTTGAAGGGGTTTGGACCACACAAGAAAGGACATGGGTGGGAAAAGTGATAAATGGGTGATCGAGTATCAAGCACCATTTTCAGCCATTCTCTCTTCACCTGAAACATTTCAAAAAGGTCTCTGCAACACAACAGCTCATTTAAGTCAGTGTTGACAGCCGGGCATGTGGGGACCCTGCTGCTGGGGGGGGGGAGGGGCTTACCCCATATAAAGTTTCAACGAAGAGATTGAGTGCAACAAAACAGCAGCAGCAGCAACAGCAACAGCACAGTCAATAATTGCTACCAATAAAAATGATGACCTGACAAGTTTCCTATAACACACAGGCAAAACTTGCCTAAGTTGCCATTGCCTCTCGGAACCTGAAAATTCATGTTTTCATCTCCAGAAGGTCCATGCATATGTGAATCTGAGCTGGATGCAGGGCTTAGGTTACTACTGCTTATAGCAGGGTTTCAAAAATTACTACTACTTGTGAGCAGTGCTGTCCTTCAAATACAATGGAAACCCTCCAAACGCTTTAGAGATCCAAGCAGGTAAACTCGCACAGTCTCAACCTTCTTGGCAACAGGGGGCACCATTCCAATACATTATACATACACCCATGAGAAGGAAAGCTGAAGCGCAACTGACTTGGGTGCAATACATGCAGGCACACTGGTAGGGATTTACTGAGTTAGGAACTGTTAGCGCACGCACCTGCCGGAGATTGAGGCCCGCTGACCGTCCACATCACACAGAAACGCTGCGCTATTGCACAGAGGGCATGGGCGCGGAAATTCCTGAGGCAAAAAGGAGGCATCTTAAGTTTGACTGTAAACAGGGAATTTTTTTTCCAGGATGCAGATCTTCTTACCTCGTTCGAGTTGTGATAAGAACGGATTACGGCTTCACAGGCTCTCTGCTCAGATACAAATCCTCCGGGCAGCTGCTTTTGAATCAGAAGACTTCCTCTGTCATTTGCATGACAGGTGCATGGAGATGACAGCCTTTGAGGCTTGGGGTTAAAAATATTTGCACATGCAAATTTGCAGCAGAGCAAAATCAGACATGGAGGTTTACATGTAAAGGCGCATAGCCATTACGATGGACGCATTTCTCACATAGGAGGTCCTTGATATTGCCGTGGAGCACCCTTGGTCTGAGGTGCCAGTGGTGCGCTGATGCTTGCAAAGAAAGGTTGACAGATGGGTTGGCTGTCACACAAACGTCCCTTCGCTGTTGTCTCTCCCGTGCCTCCACTGCATGTGTCCAAGCTAAAGCTCAGCTCTGGCAGCTGCTGCGTGTCCATACCTGGAAGACAGCAAAGATAATTCCCACGTTGCATGCCGTTATCACAATGCAATGCAACTGTCATCACACATCAGAGTGATGATGCTTTCTATTACAGTCACCCCTCTGGTGTGGTCTCACCATGGAAACAGCTGTTGTGCACAGGAGCAGATGAAGTCGCGAAGCGCCGTCTTCTTGCCATCCTTCTTGTCTCTTTTGAAATTAGGTTATGCTTATACATGTACCGGTATACTGTCACAGGAGGATGCGTTTTCCTTGTGTGTTCATTCGGCTGGACTCCTCATTTCCGCTTTCAAAAAAGTTGTCAATTTTCATTAAGTCATTATTTTCCTCTTTCTTGCTTTTTTTCTCCTATTGACGTGACGTTCTTTCTCCCCTCTTCCCCGGGAACCATGGGCTCCTCTTCTCGGTCTACGCTGTCCTTGATGGTGGATTTTGCACAGACGGTGAAGTCAATTTTCCCCAACAGCTTGCACGCCCTCAGGGAGTTGTACGACAACACAACATCGCCAGGGACAACCAGAGCAACAGCCTTTGCAGGTTAGGCAGTGCTCAATTGAGGGAGAGGAGGACATAACAGCATGACGAGACCCACCACACATGCAAGCAGCACGCGCCAGTTTTGGGGCAGCATGCTGTGCGCCCCCCAGTGCTGTGGGCACTCTTTCGAGGCAAGCCAAACATATTTGCGCTGTGCTGCAGAATGCGCTGGTTGATTTTGTGCAAAGATTCTGATGCCTCTTTGTCAGGGACAATTTTTCACAAGCCATGCCTCGAGTAAATCAAAGTGCACGATGTTTCACAAGCCATGCCTCGAGTAAATCAGTAGAGCATGTGCATGGAAGACCTACCTTGCCTAGGCCTCTTGCACAGAAATCAAGAGCAAATCATTCATCCCACCAGCAAAAATTGGGGGACATCTTATACAACAAGAAGAAGGTGCACACCCCAGGCACGCACCCCAACACTGATGCCCTTGTTCGCAGATCCAGTGGGGGCCCTGAAGGTGAAAATTGAAATCCAGCTATGGGACTGTAGGGTAACTGAGGCCAAGGGGGATACTATCAGGCAAAAGTGCCTCGTGCTGGCATCCAATGGGCATCCTGTATCCGGTGCTGACGTTCCCCATATCTTAGATTTGGGCCACAAACAACCTGGAGCAGAAGCCCCGCTGTGAGTAAGGAAATTTTTAAATATGCCGCTTTTTAATGCTGCTTTTGCATGTACGCTTGACGTGCTTTGGAGTTGTTTCTGTCTACCCAGTCTTACCGCTTTCCTTCTCTTGCATGCCTGCCTCTCTTGCTTCTACTTGTTGGTTGCTTTTGCTCAGAAACCTTGGTTTTCAAGCCCTACTCCTCTGCAAACTGCTATCCAAGCTGACGGAATGTTGTTGGTTGGACAATTGCTTCAAATTCCAGGGGCATGCCGTAATACAGCAGCCGTATGCAACATTGATCCACATAGAATCTATTCGATCACCATTCTAATGGTGGCATGTAGCCTTGTAAGGAATATCTAGCACACTACAGTCGTCTGCATTTGAGACGATTTATTCTGCAACCTTTTGCCAATTATCCTACTCCCTGTTCCATACTCTTTTGATTGCCAGGTACGGTAGGCACGGCCATGGCCAGCCGTTTGCCTTCCTGGCACTCTCAAACTTTACCTTTTGGCTGGGCAAGTAAGTAACAAGCTGATCATCTCATGTGAAGCGTTCCGTTCTGCAAACATACCGAGCAATGATTGCATTTGCACCCGTGTTTTGAAGCATACAGTTGACTTCATTTCTGGCCTGTCAAAGAGGTGACGACCCGGCCATTTCGTGTGCAGCATTGCGTCCAGCAAACTTACAAAGTAACCACACCTTGCCTGTGACTGCCGTACTTGCAGCTCCACACACCCAGATGGGGAGCGGAAGCGTTGGATTGCTGTGTGTGGACAGCAGGTTGTGTCCAAGGATGGCACACTCCAAAAGGAGGTGTTCGACATACCGCATGGTGCGTGTGCTTTGTGGACAGCAGGATGTTTCCAAAGGTGGCACCCTCCAAGAAATAGTTGACCGTTTGGGGAAAGTAGTTCTGCTGCATAACCATTTACAGTTGAGCGTCCACACACAATTTTTTGAGAAGACAAATGAATGAAGCTGCATGCAATGGGCTACAGACAGTTACAAAGAAAGAGTTGCACGTTGTTGTTCATGTCCGTATTATTTGATGTAACAGGAGTCAACACCTTGGAATCCATGCTTAACATGGAGCCTCAGCCCTTTGCTCAACTCAATGCTTTCCTGCAGCAATGGTAAGCCTGCACCGAGCTGCGTTGTCTCGTCGTGCACACACCATAATGGTTGCCATATATAGCTATATAGCTCAGCTTGTAATGGACCTTGCCAGCAAGTGCAGACTAGAGAGCCTTTATTATTGAGCGCTCTAAAAAAGTGCCAACAGATAGTACAATGGCATCAAATCAGTTCAGTTTTATGAGAGAGTGTCTCGTACTTTTCAATGTTGGGAAGACGCAATGCTGTTAAATTTGCATTGGCAATCACAAAATTGGCAGCGCTGGTCACGTAAATATCACAGGCTCAAATGCCTGCTTCTCACTGAGGAAGTAGAGTTCATTACAAAGCCCATAACTGGTGCATGCAATGCTTCCTTTGAGCGCTGTGGTGGAGGGGTCTTATGGCTCTTCTGAGCCAACGTGTCTCCTTTTTTTATTTTATGTACAGAAAGTTTCCTCTGCCTACGTACTTTTTTCTTTGTGCAGCACCTTCTACCTTCATGCAAGCTCCAAAGGAGGCAAGACCGCGATTTAGAAGAAGTTGTCTGTGCAATGTTTTAAAGATTGCATCATTAAAATTTTATACTGAAGACACCTTTACCATGCATTTGCCTGTTGAATTGCTTCAACTTTCTTTTCTTTTGGGCTTACCTGGCGGAGGAAGCTTGGACATGCTTCAAGGTTTGTTATAGCCCTAGCAAGCCTCCCTAGGAAGAGCATTAAAAACTAGAGAAGAAATCCGTTACAAATTTGGTACCTGGAAAGCCTGTCTTGTGAACTTTAAAAATATTGGTAGCAGATCCCCTGTTTGAGAAAAGGGAGAGGCCAGGGGGAACTTGAGTTTAGAAATGTGCTTAACTTTTGGTGGAAGGCAGGGGCACTGTCTTGTCTTGGTCTCACCTTTTTGCAACCTTTTTCCAAACCTGGCGCTCCTCAACTCCAGGGGAAAGTCCAAGAGGGCGTACATCAGCCCTTACTGGGAGGTCAAAGACCTCTTAGTTGAATTTGACAACATGCAAGCAGCAGGTAGGCGACGGCACGATGCATCCTACAGAACCTATTTGCTCTCCTCGTGCGTGCACGTGGTTTTCTCTGCTGGATCTGTTGCCAGAACCTCCAAGCAGAAAAAGCAGTGTCGTGCACGTGGCACGCGGTCAGGAAATGCCTGAGGCTATGCAATGATTATATTGAGTAGCCCTGAAAGTACCTGCTTGCGCTCGGCTCCACCAGAGACTTGCTTTTAAGCCAAAAGCTGCATGCGCGCGCGCACATACACACACATACGCACACACACACACATGCACACACACACACACATACACACACAAACAACACTCACAATCACGCTCACACACACACACATACACATACTCACACACTGTATGCAGGAGATACACTGCGCGCATACATTTTCCTGGACCACGAGAACTACGCAAAGTTGAATGCAGACGGACACGACATTATTTTAAAGGACCTGGGGGGCAAGGTGTCTCTCAAGAGCTCGATGCCACTTTGGTACATGCCAATCCTGCCAGAAGGTAGGCGATCACATCAGCTGTTTCTGAGGAGGCCATCTGTCTTGCAAGCTTTAAGCTGCTTGCGTGCACACACAAAGTGTAAAATTTTAAAAGTGCTGCACTGCCCTCATAACAGGCTGAAGGTTTTGGATTTGTTAGGTCAGAAGAGTTGGTTTTGCACAGAATTTGCTTGCACCCTTCTCAAGCATCCATCGCGACACTGTCATGTACATGCAGGGGCTCCAAACTCCCTGGCATCTGAATTCAAGCTCAGAGATCACTTGCAGGCTCCTCCCCTTCAAATCCTGCCACAAGTCTATATTCAAGTGAGTGAGCATAAGGGTCAAAAAACGAGAGCATTAACACACATTGTTAACATCTCTTTACTCTTTGCTCAGAGGGACTGCTGATGCTTGTCTACGCTCTGCACCCCGATAAAGCCATTGGCATGCCTTGTGGACCAGGGCTTTGGTGCAGCCTGGATAAGAGCCTACTGTATTGTGAATTTTTTGCTGCAATTGAAGGTGTGTGTATGTGTGTGCGTGTGCGTGTGTGTGTGTGTGTGCGTGCGCGCGCGCGTGCGTGAATGCGTGCGCGCGTGCATGTGTGTATGTTTTTGTGTCTCACTTGTCCAGACTTCTGTTCTGCACAAAATACAGTCTTTCAGTGCTGTGTTTTTCTTACCAAAGAACAGCTGCTTGAAAATTTTCTGACAGCCCCTCAACAAGCGTTTGCACAGGACATGTTTTCAAGTTTGGAGTTTGCTTCCCAAATTTTAAAAATGGCCAGGTACTTGAATTCATGTGCAAAAACCACAATGTTTACCACACAAAAATTAAACGCACATTTACGCATGCCTTTCCCTATCTTTCATGCTCAGAAATAGCAGATTTAATTCACGAGACAGCTGCCAGAGACCAGATATAAGGATTGAATTCGTGATACTTGTCTCCCTTTGTTGCAAGCTTCCAACTTCCAGCTCCCAACTGCAAGTTGCGCAAAACTGTGGTTGCAGGGAAGTCCACTTGACTGGCATGCTGGCTGGCTTAGCAGCATGCAAGCATGTGAGGCGAGCATCAGTCCCTTTGACTCCCCAGGCTTGCCAGCCATGAGTGAGGTGATCACCCTTGCTCATGGCGATCGCATGCTCAAGATGCAGGTGCTAGAGAAGCCAAAGAATGGTGAGTTGAGGAACAACAATTTTGTAGGAAAAGGAGAAGACGGGAAATGCTGCAGGACGGTCCTATTCACTCAGGAGGCCATCATTTAACAAGTCGCCATACACTTATAAGGGGATGGCACATGGAATTGGCTCCTTCCCTGAGGATGCAAGTTTTTTTTTCATTTTGCATTTGATGCTTACATAGACTGAGTATGGATAACATTGGCAGTATGAATGCCTTGAAGTCCAGACTGAGGTGAGGAAATGCAGTAGAAAGGGTAGGCAGGCGCACAATCCCTGTGATCATTGGCCAGAGCACGATGTGTGCTGCACAGATCATGCTGGAAAATAATCACAGTGACTCAGCACCATAAAAGGCGTGCTGCAATTATAAAGCAATTGGACTTGGATATGCTGAAGCCTGACGGTCAGGAGCAAGCTGGCTCCAGTTCTCCCACATTCTCCTTGAAAACCTGGATTGTGCATTGCCATTAGTTAACATTTATGCTCCACAAGGTTGGCCATCCATTTTGCTGGGTGTCAAAATGTTGGCTCTATTTGGCAGGGAACGCAAGCCAGAATTAGGGGAGGCGATTTGTTTTTCATGTATGATTAGACAGTATAAATCAACTGAGTGCAAGGACCTTTGAACTAACACAATAAATTATACAGGGTCGACATGCCTGAAGGGAACTTTTACTCCTTGTGTCTTTTGTGTCTTAACACAAAGATTGAGACTTTCCTTGACAATTCCAACATGTTTGGGTTTGGGTGGGTTGGAGAGTTGGTGTGCCCATGCTGTCATTTACCTCTTCTTGTGCCTTTTGCACTAAGGGCATAATCATGGGCACGTGCTCACAACTCTGAAGTAAAGAAAAGAAAAGAAAAGACTACACAAGCCAGGTCCAGCTGTGTGCATTAAGGAAAGGTCCCCTAATTAGCAAGCTAGCTAGGGCCTCATCGAGGATTCTGAAGTACAAATAGGGAATTGATCCAGGTGCACGTCAAGGAGATCAAGGCATATTACTAGAAATGCTGGGAGGAGCAGGGATTGTTGTCCCTACGAAGCACCTGTCGTGTCTAAATTGCAACAAATCTCTCAGGAAGGGAGGTGGCATTATGAGCAACTTCTATATCAAAAATCAAACAGCAATTCATGTGTCACTGTGCAGCACCAAACATCAAACAGCAGTCAACTCATGCGTCACTGTGCAGCATCAAAACTAAAACAGCATTCAATTCATGTGTCACTGTGCAGCACCAAACCTCAAACAGCAGTCAATTCATGTGTCACTGTGCAGCGCCAACACCCGGCGATGGATTTGTCATTTTCCTGGACTCTGACCGACACGTGAAAGGGCCATTTGTGCCAGCAATCATCCAAAGTGCACGAGAAGTGTACTTAAGGAATCTGGAGAAATCAGCTGTGTCCAACACAGCATATCTCAACTTTTTGAGCATGGTGAGGGACCATGAAGTAATGCAAACGTGTCAATACATGGCGATAACAGAAGGGAAGCTTGAGCACCCATCAGAATAATTGATAAATGGATGGATGGATTCATTGATTGACTGACTGGTTGATTGGCTGATTGATTGGCTGATTGACTCACAGACAAATTAATTGGCAAGTTGTAACTTAGAGCATGCCTGGATGTGCTTTGAAGATGCAATGACCCTTTGTTTCAAGGTATAATAGAAATTAGCAAAATTTCAAGCTTGCAACATTCCAGCATCAGACTTGCTTCCAACAAGCACCCAACAGCAAATTTATGAATCCTTAGAATTGTAAATGCAATTTAATGGCATGCTCCATCCAGTGCTTGCTTTTTTTCTTGTGCATGTTCATGCACTGTCCATGATGACTCGTTAAGCAAGCTTACCTTTTTTTCCGTACAACCATGACAAGCCATTATGAGTCCACCTATTTTCCTGCGCATTCGTCATAAGTCCTTGATGCATGATGATCCATCAAGCAAGCTTACTATTTTCTTGCACTTCTGCAATGCATTATTGCAGGTGCAAATAGAAGAGGAGGAGGCTGTTGCTGAAGGGCTTCCAACACGGAAGCAGTTTTTAAGCACCAAAGGAGTGAGTCATGCTGCCTTGCTACATCAGCATTGCAAACTTGCTATAAAGCTAAACGCAGCCAACCTAGGTACCTTTGTTAGTGAGACGCAGTAGGTTGAAAGTGTCATGACCGGTTCTGTGCAAGGATTGTATACAGTCCACATGCTGTACCTTCTTCATCACTGAGTAATATTGCCTTCCACAGAGAAAGTGTGAACTCTGTGCCAACCAGAGAGGGTCGCATGAAGGAAAGCTTTATTTGCTGGCAAGCTAGTCAGGGTCTCACCCAAATTCTTTCATACTTTCTTTTAAATGATCTGCCCTGTGCATTTGCAATTGCACTCCACCTGTTGATGCATTTTATTATGCAGCCCTTCAAAGCTGTGTTGCGCCGACTTGGTGGCTTCCAAGTCACGACATACGTTACAGTGGAGAGAGCCAAAGTCATGGAGAGGGGACTTCTCATCAACAACAAGACCGAATTTGCTGAGGTATGGCCTGTTTGGAAAGATGCAAATATGTTGTGCTGACTGAATTTGCTGCAAGTCCTCAAACGTGTACGTTTGTGCATTCAACTCTGTTTCTGGCTGTCTCCTAGTCTGGCTCCTAGGCTGGCTGTGTCTAGTCTAGGTTTGAGGGCCCTTTGGTGAGACCCTTGCTAGTTGGGGACCTTTCCTTAATGCACGCGGCCTTTTGGCTGGCGTAGAGTTTTTGTTTCTTCTCTTTTGTTCGTTTGTACATTTGGTTAATCCAACTTTCAACCAGGGAGCATGCTAGCAGATTCAAATATTTGCGGGTGTGTAACATGTGTATGTGCTGACACTTGCATCCAGCTCAAACTAGCTGCTTGAGAGCGCCGTCCAATTATTCTCTCATCATCCACAACTTTTGGTGATCGCTTTAGATCAGATTTGCTGCTGGCATTACAACAGCATAAATGCATGAAATCTTGGAGGCACAGGCAACGAGGTGCCTCGAGGTCACATATTCCACTCCATGACCCGCTTCATGACCCACTTCACGCATAGGCTGCTGCGCCCATGTATGTGGCCATCTTCAAGGCCATGGCCAAGGCCGTATGGGCACGGCACTGCAAGCAGCAAGAAGTCAAGGCAGAGGAGGAGCGATTAGAGCGTGAAGCACACCTGGCACAGCAGCATCAGCGCAGAGCCCAACAGCAGCAGCAGCAGCAGCAGCAGGAGCAGGAGCAGCAGCACCAGGAGCAGCAGCAGCGACAACAACAAGGGCATGACCAGGCAGCGGGAGAGCAGCAGCAAGATGTCATGCTAGCACACCCGTTCCATCTGTCCCCGCTGACGCCACGGCAGCAAAAGTTGAAGCGCCAGCATGAAGAGAGGGAGAAGTCTCAGCTGCTGCAGCAGCAGCAGCAACAACAGCAAGAGTCCCCAGCCAAGAAGGCAAAGAAAGTGCAGCCTGCAAATTTGAATATGCTTCAGGATTTAGAGAAGCGGGTGAGCATGAGAAAATACATACACACAAGCCGTCTCTCTAGTTTTACTACTTGCTCAACACGTGCTCTTTGAAGAATTTTAAAAATGTACAAGCTTGCATGTCTACAGACCATGGCCCTTCACAAAACTGCTGCTAACATTGCTCTTGCAGATTTTCTTTTCACTTCATGTCATATTTGACATGAAACAAAATAACGATCTGGATCGATCAAGCAGCACACATCACGTATCTTATGTGACTTTGATGTTCAAGAATAAACGTTTTGCTCATTGTGACAGTTTCGGACAGCAGCAACTCACATCCAGAAGGACATCAGGAACCCCCTGAATGAGACCACCTCAGAGCAGGAGCAGGTGCGCATCCTAAGCACTTTTCATGCACTTGTTAAGATCAATGACCAGCTATCCATTTGACGGCTGCCTGATCCTTGAACAGAGAGTGCTTTCAAAAAAAGAAAAGAAAAATTACGTAGGCAGAGGAAACATTCCCTACATCAATTAAGGAAAAGGGGACACATTGGCTCAGAAGAGCCTTGAATCCCCTCCACCATGGAGCTACAAAAGAAGATTATAATGGGGATCTGGAGGGTTATTGGAAGCACCCGGATCCATAACCTGGCTGCAAGAAGTATTCTTGTTTTCAATAGCACGCCTAGTGGTAACAAGCTAGTTGGCATACATGACAGAATGGGCATGAAGTTTGCGAGCAAGTTTATTGGCGCGTTGGTGGTCAAGTCCCAATTGTTTAAACTGGTTAAGGGTGTGCTCAGTATAGCAGGTCCCACCAACACCCAAAAGGATGGTGTGGTGAGTCACAACTTTTGCTTTAATGAGTTTGCAGAGGTCTACATGCTGCCGCTGTGCCGCCTCCAACTGCAGTCCAGGCCTCGTGTCTTCACAGTACTTCATTTCAATCAAGTGCACATGCCTCTGGTTCACATTCAGTTGGTGGGGTTGCCTCACGCGGTTGGCTGTTGTGGTCCTCAGTGTGGGGTTGTGTCTGCTGCGTAACGCATGATGGTGTGAGCAGGAGGTAGAAGGAGAAGAAGGATTGGGTTTGGCTTTATAGGGAGTAATCAGAATAGCATCAGGACGACTGGATGTGAGTCTAGATCTCTTAGGAAAATTTCTAGGAAAGAGGTAAGGGGGTATAATTTTGTTTGATGCATGTGCAGGGATTTGAAGGTTGTGCTGGGCCAACCTTTTACCACTCCCAATGTCCATGTTAACCAAACCTGCTCCCCAGGGGCTTTTGCTAAGAGCTTTGATGATCATTCTTCCAGCAACATCGTGGCGTTCAGTTGTCATGCTGGAGATGATAGGATTTTGGCAGCCTGAAAGCATGTGGGGTGCACTGTCTAATTGATGACAGCCTGGGAGAGGGCATAGTGGGTCAGTGGACCTTTTGAAACAAACCGCATATTTTTGGATATAGAGGGTGCCAGTGCGATATTGTAAAATGGTGCGCCTCATAGGTGTGGATATACAAGGCATGTTTCTAAAGGCGTTGCTGACTTTCTTGTTAACATGAGGTAATAATCTCTGATAGTAAGAGTAGTGGCCTGTTTTGGAGTTGGCATATCCAAGTCTGTGCTTTGTATGCATATGAGACTTGAGAGCATTTTGAAGATTGGGGAGGTAGGTGATTTTAGGATTGGGTGCAGGAGCTGTGGATGTGCCAGCATTGTGTCCTTTTTTTCCTCCTTGGCTAACCAAAATGAAAGAGAAAAAGGATTTCCGCCGGGGCCTGCGCTAGGGATCCCGGTATCAGCCACGTTATTATTGGCTTGGCTTGCTTGATATTTAGCAATAGCATCTGCACATTCGTTACCAGCAATGCCAGCATGAGATTTTACTTTGTAGAAGCAAATGTTGGTTTGTGAGTTGCTAATGAGGGTAGATATGGCCTTTAGGACATCCCCTTGAACATGTTGTTTGTGCTTCTCTGGGTAAATAAGTTGTTTACGTATTTGATGAAGAGAGATGAGACTGTCTGAAGCAATGTGTGAATAAGAGTGCGTGATGGCAGCAGCAATTGCTGCTAATTCAGCTCGACATATGGTGTTGGTTTCAAACCCTGTTTGAAACTTCGCCTGCAGTAGGAATTACGTAATGCAACACAAGCTGCCATCTTCACAACACAATTTACAATGGTATCACACCTTTTCTTAACTAATTCTGCAGAGAAAGCTCCAGGATTTTGGTGCACATGAGCTGCAGAAGATTTTAAACAGCTTTTCACAAAAGCTGAGGGGTGCCGCCGCGGCTTGCAGAAATGCAGCTGCAGCTAAAGTTTCCAATGACAACAAGAAAGAGGATGGTGGTGGTGATGATGATGATGATGAGTCTTTGTCTTTGTCTTGAACAATTCACACCATAGTTGCCTGTTGAATTTCTGGGCATAACTCTACAGGCTGCTCCATCCAAACGTTGTCCTATTCACAATGTCATTCGTGCAACAGCTTGCTTTTTGTTCTCTCGTTCATGCTGTGACATTTTTTAATACCCAATCTGCATGTTTCTCTGAAATGACTGGCTTTATTGATTTCTTTGACACTCAGGAGTGACTCAGAGTAATTCTTGTCTTACCTCCTGGGAAACTTTACCTGTCACACATACGGTATCAGTTAAGGAAAAGGAGTCACATTGGGTCATAAGGGCCATAAGTCCTCTCCACCACAAAACAAGGAAAAGAAGGGCTAGTGGGGATCCAGAGGGTTGCTAGAAGCACCCAGATCTAGAACCTGGCTGTAAAGATTATCCTTTACAAAAGTGCGTATAGTGGGTACAAGTTTGTGGACGTACTTTAAAGAATGTGCATGGAGTTAACGTGCAAGCTTGCTTGCTCGTTGATGGACGAGATCTGAGTTTTTGACCTATGGTGTGTTCATTACATTAAGTTCCACCAACACCCAGAAGGATGCTATGTAATGTTACAACTTTTCCAGTAAAATTCTTGCAAAGGTCTGCTTGCTGCCAGCAGTGCTGTTGTGCCGCCTCCAATTGTTGCCCAGGCCTTGTGTCTTCACAGCATTTAATTTCAATCAAATGTAAGTGCCGCTGATTTGCACTCAGTTGGTGGGGCTGTCTTATGCGGGTAGCTGCGCTGGTTCGCTTTGAGGTGCCATGCCTGCTGCATAACACATGGTGTGAGCAAAACGAAGAAGGAGAGAAAGAAATGCTTTTGCGGGGTAATCAGTACAGCATCAGGACGGGTTGATGTGACTAGACCTCTTAAAGGAATTACGTAGAAAAAGATAGGGGGGAACAGTTCTATTTGATGCATGTGCAGGAATTCGGAGGTTGCGCTGCGCCAGCCGATCATCACTTCCTATGTCCATGTTAACCAAGCCTGCTCCCCAAGGGCTTTTGCTAAGAGCTTTGATATCATTCTCCCAGCAACATTGTGGCGTTCGGTCTTCATGCTGGAGATGATATGATTTTGGCAACCTTAAAGCATGTGGAGTACGCTGTCTAATTGATGACAGCCTGGGAGAGGGCTTAGTGGGTCAGTAGACCTTTTGAAACAAACCGCATATTATTGGCTGCAGCGGGTGCCTGTGCGGCATTGTAAGATGGTGCGCTTCATAGGTGAGGATATACAGGGCATGTTTCTAAAGGCATTACTGATTTTCTTATTTACATGTCGTAACAAGCTCTGATAATATGAGTAGTGGCCTGTTTTGGGATTGGCGTATCCAAATCTGTGATTGTATGCATGGGGGATTTGAGGGCATTCTGAAGATTAGGAAGGAAGATGAGTTTGGGAGTGGGTGCAGGATCTGTGGACGTGTCTGTAACATGCTCTATTTTTCCCTCCTTGGCTAACCAAAAGGAGTTTTGAAAATTGATTGTTTCGCCGGGACCTGCGCTTGGGATCCCAGTATCTGCCACGCTACGGTTGGTTTCATTTGCCTCATATTTATTAGTAGCATCTGCACATTCATTACCAGCAACGAGATTTTGCTTTGTAGACACAATGTATTGGTTTGTGAGTTGCTAATGAGAGTAGATACCATTTTGAAGGCACCTCCTTGAATGTGTTGTTTGTGCTTCTCAGGATAAGTCGATTGTTTTTGTATTTGATGAAAGGAGGTGAGACTGTCTAAAGCAGACAAAAAAATAGGCAGGCAGCAAAAACACTTCCCACATCAGTCAAGGAAAAGAGGATACCTAGGGCCAAGGCACCATGTCTCCTCTTCACCAAGAGAAGCAAAAAAAAGTTAATAGGGTTCAGGAGGGTAACTAGCTATAGCAGACTATCTGAGGCAATGTGTGCACAACAGTGCGTGATGGCAGCAGCAATTGCTGCTCACAAGTGCATCTTGGATTTAGATGTCTAGTAAACAAAGATTGAAAGGAAGCTGCAAGCAACAAAGGAGCGGAACACAAACGCCGGCATATGTTAGCAGGGCAGTTGCCCAATGGAAAGTTAGGGTTCACAGAGCTTATAAAACTTGCTAGAGGCACGCTTGCTCCTGAGAAGGCTCCCATAAACACCCATTGCCAAGAGGAGGAAAGGGATACTGCTATTAACCCTCCTATTCCCCATTGACCTCTTTCTCTTTTGTTTCTTGGGGAAGGGGAAAAGAGAAGAAAGGAAAGTCTATGTCAGCAAAAAGGCCGCCTGCATTAAGGAAAGGTTCCCTAACTAGCAAGCTAGGGGTTACAAGGGGGGTGGCCTACAGCCCAAGACTCTGGCTGATCGGCTGGTAGTGAAATTTTCTCTACCAGCATCAAAAATTGAAACCAACTCTGACAAAACTTTGAAAAAAACCTCCAGTTCTCTGCATAGCAGTATAACTTAGGTTTATGTAGGCGAGTGAGAAGAGTGACCTGTCCTTATTGCCGCTTTTGCAATAAGACCACCATCTTTTCCTTTCTTGGGGCTTCTTGCAGACCTTCTGTTGGCTTAGTTTTGCTCTCGCCCTGTGTTATTGCCCCAGACCCCTCTTGCAGCAGACCTGTTTTCCCCTCGTGTGTTTTGCCTGCCTGCCTGCCTCTTTGCCTGGCAATGCTGTCAGTGCGGCTCCCGTTCTCCAGCTGCCATCATGTTTGGGAAGTCACGCAGGCCCTGTTTGGCTTCTGTGTTTTTGGTCTGCCCACTCCTCTTGTGAGGTACTTGCCCCTCAGGAAAAAAATTTATACGAGTCTTGATTTAGAACTAACTAGCAACTTGGAGCTAGCAAGGGTCTCGCCAAAGGGCCCTCAAACCTAAAAAAGGCAGGGCTAGCCTAGGAAAAAGCCAGAAACATATTTAATGAGGGTCTGGACGGTTGTCTGCCATCCTCCTGGACGCCCGGACTCTTCTTCTCTCGCTCTCCACCGCCACATGCCCAGCTACCCGCCCCCCCCGACTCTCGGGAGCCCTCTGAAGATGAAGAGCACGTCTGGTGTTTTTAACAGACGTTAATGTTTGGATAGCATGGCAATTTGGTGTAGTTATTGATAGTGCAGAGTTGTGATGGTGTAGTTATTGATAGTGCCTGCCGCACCAATCAAGATATTGTGCAAGGCCACTCTTTTGTTCCTACCGTACTACTTTTAGATCATCCCGCAAAAATAATGTTTTGAGGGGCGCGGGATTGTAAAAAATTTAATGAGAGGGGTGCGGGAGTGGTGCGGGATTGTGAAAATAACTATTTGTTTGGGGGTTGCGGGATGATCACCTGGTAGTACGGTATTTGGGTTTCCGAGGTTGCGCAACTTGAGCCTGGTTAGAATGCTGGCATGCTGGGCACTTGCAGCTTCTAGAGTGGGAAAAGAGTTGGTATCAGGGCAGAACTCAAGTCCGACAAGGTGAATGTCCCTGTCTTGAGGAGGGATCTTAGTAGGATCAATGTGGGCGGGTCGGCCTGGAATAGGGTTACAAGGATTACAAGGGAAAAGGCCTCAGTCAAGACGCTTGACTGCTAGCCTGTTCATAAATACACATGAGGTCATGAAGAAGAAAAGGAAGTTTGTTGTTATCCTGGTTTAGAAAAATATTGATATCATATCCTGGGAAGATCCTGGGAATTTACATGGTGAATGGTGTCAAGACAGGACATCCTGTAAGAGACGTGGAGGTGTAAGAAAGAGAAGTTTTGCTTAAAAAATTGAGGCATATTTTTGACGGAGAGAGCAGACCTGGGGATTGGAGCATCTGAACAACACATGTTTTTCATCTTGTATGTCATCCAAATCACAGATATCACAGACCGGAGAAGTACTATTGGAACGAGTAGCCTGTTCAACTCGGAGAGCGTGTACCCGCAGCCTAAATCTGGCAGTGTTAAGAAGGACATGATGGGGAAGATCCAAGTACATGTATTTAGGCATTGTATAAGGTGGGTGAATGGTATGTGCATTTCTGACAGGGAGAGCGCACCATTGATGGTAAGTCAGCCGCTTACTGTTGCTTACTCTTGGATTAGGGGCTATGAATTGGTTCCAATAGCCCAGGTGTCTAGATCTCAGATCCACCACAAATTGACTGAGGTTCACAGGGTCACAAGCCATAATTTGACGTTTCATCAGATCCGAGTGAGCCAGACCATCCAACGCAGATAAGAGGTGGGACGTCCAACAAGAATCAGTCATGGAGCTAAGGCTGATGTCAGCATGGAGAACCTTTTTGAGAAGGAGACTGTTGCACTTGGTAAGCGAGCTGTAGAAGCGCATAGTGGCACAAAACCAATTGAACTGAAAAGGTTCAATGCCACATTCTCCTAAATTCTCCAAGATGGTGTTGTGGATTTCACTCCAAGAAGATTCCGCAAAACGTTCAGGATCCACTTCTGTAAGAGGTTGTCCATTTCTGTGCCCTGCAGTAAGTAAGGAGTGGCCCATATCTGGCTAGCATACATTCATGCTGGGATAGCATACGTTTTCAAGAGCCAGATAAGCGCATGCAGCCAATTTGTAAGGTTGTGGTAGTGAGCAAAGGTTTTGACACGATAAGTCCCCGCCTTACATGGTTTCAGAGCAGCCTCAGCAGCAGTGGAAAGGTTGAGACGTTTATCACAGACCATACCCAGATATTTGAAAGAATCAGTGTAGGGCAGGTTTTCATCATCATACAACAGTTGGGGAAGAGTGTCAGCTCTGGAATTGAAGCAGACGACGACAGACTTTTTTGTGTTGACCATCAGACATTTTTTGATTGCATAACCCTGCAACTTGTTTATCATGGCTTGCATGTGGGTGTGGTTGTTTGTGGTCAAAGCGAGGTCATCTGCATAAAGCATGTCAGGCTGAGAAAGTGACGCAGCCATAACAGTGTCTTGACATCCCATGACCAGAGATAAGGGGTGTATGCTGTGGCGTACAGCAACAAGCGGGTTAGGCTGGAGATTCTAGCTACTGACAGATATGATGCAGATTCTGGAGAGTCGGCTTGACTCTTGCTTGCTTGGCTTGCTGGGAAATGCTATTGGTAATTAGGCTGAACTTTGTATGCTGGACTGATGCACTTAACTGGCGTGGCACTGCTGGCTTCCTCCTCCAAGGGCTAGGTGAGCTTACTCACACATGGGCTACTTTATTAGGGGCTTGACTGGGTTTACAAAGATGGTGAGAACAAGATGGTGTTACTACGAGTTCCTACGTGAAGCCAAGGTTCTCTCAACACAGCCTCAGCTGTGTTGCCACAAGGATAAATACCACTGTCCAACTAGCTCAACTAACTTGCAGCACATTCTCGGCACAGCAGACTCTCGTCGTGACAAGCATATGAAAAACATGAAAATTTGGTAAGCCTGTCACCGCGCCTGTTCCCCCATTTGTGATGCAGCCAATGTCATTATCGTAGATTGAGAATAGGAGTGGTGACAGTGGGCACCCTTGTTTAACTCCGTGCGTTGGCTGGACACTTGCCCGTTCATCTCCGTCAATAAGGATGTACTTGTCATCTCGGTAGAGGTCTTTAATGATGGAGATAAGCTGGCTGGGCATCTGGCATTTGTGTAAGTGTTCCCACAATCTGCCTCTGGGTATTGAGTCATATGCTTGTTTGAAATCAATAAAGGTGGCATATAAAGGAGGGGAGCCTTGAGGTTGAAGTGTCTGAGCTACATGCTTTAGGTGCCTCAAGATAAAAAGTGGCTGTAAGGTGTTGCGGTCTGGAAAAAGCCAAATTGACTGTCAGTCAGGCGCCACAACCTATGCCATAACTGGGTGATATACTGCCGGACACTGTAAAACCCACTTCTGAGTATGAGGGATTGCTAGTTTCAAGCAAAGGTCTGGTTTGGCATGCTGGCCACACCGGGGGTGTGGCTCAGGTAGGGCTCTGTGCACCAAAAAGTAGCATTTCTCTCGTTTGGACACACCAACTCCACTTTTGAGTATGCAGATGTTTTTCTATTAATATTCTAACAATTTTAAAGTGCGACATGCGCCCAATACCTGCACTTCTCAGTCCCCCTGGTAAATGCCATTTTTGAGAGGGACCCCGCTCAAGCCCAAACTGCAGCAGCAAGTATATGTGAAGCCTATTGGTAATATTTCGAGTGGTTTGGGTTGTTGCAGAGGGCTCCTGGTGCTTGTCGAATTTTCATCGCACGGAGAGGCGCACAAAGGCAGGGAGGTCCGGCCAGGCCCCGATAGGCCACCTCCGTGCCCGCTGTTTGTCCTGGCCGACGCCTGGGGTTGTCAGCATCAACTTTGATGCTGCAGGCTGCCATGCTGGGCGCCAGGGAAGAGCTGCTGGGCTCCGCAAAGTTGCTGGAGCTTATAACTTTGAAAGTTTTGCTTGTGGACGTGATTCCGACTGGATATATTTCATGTTTTTGAAGTTCTTTCCAAATTATCGGCCCTAATTTTCTTGGTTGTTGCCAGCCAAATCAAGAGCCGATATTTTGTTTGAATTACTTTCCTAAATAAATGCTGTGCTTCAGGTACAGGTTTCCTCGCACCGCTGAAATCCCTTTAGCATTTGAATTTCGGACCCCACCCCAACACCCCGATGAAATGCCTAAATTTCATTAAATATTTATAGAAAGCCGTTCCCCATCGTCAGCACTCCTCTCGGCTGACTTTGGAGCACCCCCCAAAACAGCCCCCTGCCAGCTCGCAGCAGGTGGCCACCACAGCACTCAGGGACCATCCTGGGGTCCACCTGCAGGCTTGGGGATGCAGCTGGAGGGTCAGGGCATACAGGAAGTGAGTTTGGCTGGCTGAGCACACAAATATGCAAGCCTAGCACGCAGCAGCGTTCACCAAACCGGACCAGCTCAGTGCTGAAAAATTGCTTTTTTAACTAGCTTTCAGGTGGTATGTTCAGAATTGGCAGAGGCGGGCTGGCTGGCAAAAGGCAGGATATCACACAGGGTTGTGGCGCCTGACTGTCAGGAATAATGTTGTATTTTGCACACCAGTCTTGAACCATGGAGCGGAGGACATTTGTGTACAGGCGGTACAGTGTGTTACTGACTGCAAGCACCTGGTAGTATGAAGGATTTATCACAGCACCCTTTCTGTATATTGGTGCAAGTTTGGCAGCTTTCTAGGATGAGGGGATGCGGGCAGTTTTAAGCAAGAGCGTGAAGAGTTGTGAAATGTATGGAGCCAGCACATTGGAATTTAAGACCTCTGCCATGACGTCTAGGGACAAGTTTGCACGCATGTTTTATGAAAGGAGGTAGGACTGTGTCAAAGCCAGGTGAAGAGGCCTGGAATAGAGCGCACACTTGGCGGAGAGGATGCATTGTGCCTTGGTATTCTCTTTCCCTCAATTCATGTGGAGAGTGTTTTCACTGCCTTAGTTTTTCTCTTCTTTTCTTTTCCCAGAGCTGCGACCTGCAGTGGGTGACTTCAAAACATGAACTGAACCTCAGGCAACCAGTGGGGGTGATACACGTTCTGTACTCAATGCATACAGCTGCTGAAGGCATTTTTTTGTCCTTTTCTTCCCTTATATTCCTTTTCAGATAGCTAGATTCACTCTTTTTTTGCATTGTTATGGCATCCTAGGCAGGTAGCAACCAGAGAGAACTTTCAGCAAGTGTGAGACAGCTGCTCCCCGTGTCACAAATTCTTCCTTCATACAACAACTCCATGCTCCACAACTGTGAACTTCAACTTTTGCGATCCCATAAGTTTTTCTATGGGCAAATTTTGCCTAAAAATTCTACTTGGATTTACCCAAACACATTGTCCGCAGTGTGGCTTGATTTCGCCTTCGTGTCCATTCTTTGAAAGTCGAGCAGGCCACATGGGATGACACTGTTTCCCCTGCCTGTGATCTATGTGATGCCCAAGATGATGTGCAGGATGAACAACACGTTCTTTTCAAATGCACTCATCCCCATGTTTGTTCTCTTTGGCTTAAATATGCTTCCTTATTTTCTGGTCCTCTCCTTCTTTATATCACTCCTCCCAGTAGGGAGGCTCCTTACGTTCCTGGCATTCACAATGTACAGTCTTATCATATCTCTTCTTTCTTACATCAAAGCAACAACAAGCTTTTTCCTTTCCTACATGAATTGTTGCTTTTTATGAGCAGGCTAGCAGTCAACCGTTTTGACTGGAGGCCCTCTTTTTCCTGTAATCTGTAACCTTTCTGTGGGCAAGGTTCAGAATTGGTTGCAGGCTTCAATCAAGTGTGCTCACCTGGGCAAGTATAACTAGGTCAGCCTTCCCTTGAAGTTCCCTTAGACAAGGAAATAGATCAAACTCATTTCATTCACACAAAATCTGAGCCAAATGATGCTTTCTCTCACACCAGGGTCTGTAAATGTTAACTCTTGGAGTCAAAAAGTTTGTTCAGGAGCACGACCTTGCCAACAGATTACACGCCCAGATTTGGCTCCTCAAGACGTATGCAATCCCTGCTGGCATGTATGCAAGTCAGATCTGGGCTACCCCTTACCTTCGGCAAGGCAAAGAGATGGACAATCCCACACAGAAGTGGCTACTAACAGTGCTTAAAAGAACTTTGGGGGTCAGGGACACTACTCCCTCTTGGTGCATCATGCGGGAATGTGGTCTGGAGCCCTTACAATTCAATTGGTTCCGAGCAGCAATGCGTCTTTACAACTCCTTGACCCAATGCAACAGCTCCACAATGAAAAAGTTGTTTTGCAGGCTGACATGCGGCTGAGCTCGAGATCTGATGATTGTTGGTCTTCCCATGTTCTATCAGCCATGGGTGGTTTGGCACACTCCCGTATTTTCAAACAGGAGCTGCTGAATTGTGAGCCCATTGGTCTCAGTCGTTTTGCTGTAGATCTCAGGACCAGGCATCTACAACATTGGGAGCCTTTTTCCAACACACACCCTAGAGAGCGCAACAGTAAACGCTTGACTTATCACCAGTGGTGCGCTCCTCCTACTAAAAGAGCCTTGGTTATGCATTCTCCTTATAGTCTCCCCAAATACATGTTCCTTGACCTCCCCAATGATGTCATGCGCAGCGTGGCTCTGTTTAGACTCAGCATTTACACCCTTCGCTATGAGACAGCAACTTGGAATCGCAGCTCTTCTCCAAACTGTGACCTTTGTGAGGCTGATGATGATGTCCAGGATGAACAACATGTCCTCTTCCATTGCACACATCCCCAGGTGGTCTCTCTCCGCAGGAAATATGCTCCCTTTTCTCACAGGCAGAATCTCATGATGTGTCTGCTTTTTTGAACCAGAACAACAACAAACTTCCTTATTTCCTTCATGAATTGATTGCCTTATATGAGCAGGCTAGCAGTCGCACTTCTTGACTGAAGGCCTTATCCTTGTAAACCTTGTAAATGTTAACTTTTTATGGATATTGGCTGAAATCGCCATATAACGCCAACCACTGGGTCTTTTCACTCAACTGTTTTTGCAAGGATGTTCTTTTGCTACAAGGACCCCACATTGATACGAGCACCCATTTTGGGGGGTGGCCAGATATGTGGAGATTTGGGTGAAAACTAGGGCTCATGCTGCGGCTAATTTGGCACATTTCCCATAACTGGCAGTTTTCAAACCCTGGTGCTATAGAAAGCTCAAGTATGTGAAACAGGCTATCAGAGGAACCCAAACTTGAAAACTGCCCGCTATAGGACATCTATGCAGGGAGCATGCAAAGGCTGGCTGATTTTGGGCCTCGGTTGGCCCCCCCTGCTAGATTGGTCTGGTTTGGACACCTTTTCGTTTCAGCAAAATGCCCTTATATAGGCAGGCACAGCTATGAAACCCTTTCCTTTCCTTGAAGCATCATAACACCAACCAGATCATATATGTACGAACCCAATCAATCAATAGCCCCGAACCTCAGAACTCCGACCACACATTTTCTTTAAAGAATCGACACGTGCCGTCAAAACTTCGCTTCATGACGCCTCCTGGTGATCTCCTCTTTCTTTCATTACATGCAAGTGAAAACATTTATACATGTGAATTCTGCACTCCTGAGTTCAATCCACCTGATCTCGGTGGAACAAGTACATAGGCTTGCAAGCAACACCTGGTGCCTCACAAGTGCACCTTGCAATGAAGCACTCAAGAATACAGAATGGAGCACATACACACACATGACTGGCACATCAAAGCAGCCAAGAAGCTAGGGACCGTTTGCTTGCGCAGCAAATCTCCTGTCACATCAGGACGTCCCAGTTTCAAAACTGGCTGACAGCTGCACTGAATCAAAGGGGTCAGTTTTGGCATGACATGCACCTCTGTGGCCCAAGCAATCCGGCTGTACAGAGGGATGGTCATTTGCCAATCCCCATGGCCAGTTAGCAAAGGATACATCATACAGGAGCAAAAACACTATTCGGCACTCCACTCTGAAATGCTTCTTAGCACTTGGAGGTGGTCTCGACAAGAATTCTTCAAGCTGCAACAGCTGGCTCCTTAACCTGCAGGGACACGGAACAAGGAAAGCAACCAAAGCTTGTGTCAAACAGCTCACAGGTAAGGGCACTGCACTCAAGTAAGATCCTGCATCATGATCATGATGCTCCTCAGTGCTTAACACAAGGTAGCGACAGAACCTCTTCTCATTCTGAGGGAGCACGACACACACACACACACACACACATTCCCCCCATACACACGTACCATAGGATGCACTGATGGCTACATGGTGGCTCACACGCAGGACACAGAGGACAGAGGCATTTCTAGGTGCATTGCATGCCTTGAGCAAGATCGGCGCTGTGGTTTACGCCCCCTCTTCCCTTCTTTCTTACTGCCCAGCCGAGCGGGTGCCTTAAAACCCACCAGGCAGTGCTCGAAGGCATCCTTGAAGGCTTCGGCATCCAGCTCGCGCCCGATGAACACCAGCTTGCACTCGCGCTTCTCATCTGGAAACCACTTACGGTCGGGTGTGCCCTCAAAGATGGTGTGCACGCCCTGCGCACAGGAGCAAAATCAATTCAATTGGTAAATGGAAGCCATCCGGTCCTTCCCAGTTCAACCGCATCAAGGTACATCCTCTAAGCCTGGCTGATCCACAGTCAAAATTGCTTTTCTTCCCAGAGGGGATTTTGAGAGGCCTGCTCCCCGCACAGCTTTTCCATAAATGGCAGCTTTTAACTCCCTCTACCTCTGTAGCACTAGAATTCGACACCTGCCAGTTACAGAAAACGTGCCTGATTAGCCTGTGTGAACCCTGATTTTCACCAAATCTCCATTCCTGATCACACTTTTGCACCAAATTGGGTGGTTTTGGTTTATACGGAGTCCTTATGTCAACACAATATCAGTGCAGAAGAATTGGAGTGAAAAGACCCAGTGGTTGACGAGATATTGCATTTCCCTTGAAACATCCAGCTTAAAAGGTCTTTTTTTGGTCAAAACTGTTTTATTGAGTGTGCAGGATGTTCATGATGTACGTAGAGGTCACAAAACACGATTTGGGAGTGCAAATGGTCCCAAGGTGGAGCTGTGGGCCTTTTTTGGGTGATCTGAGGCCAGGAGAGTGATCTGGGGTCCCCCAATTGTCATTTGTTTTTGGTGTAAGTGACATTCAAGTGAACAAGGTTAGCATGGTTAGATACGAGAAAGAAACAAGAGAAGGAGCAAGTCCGGCAATATGAAAACCAGTTGACCCCCTCTGGTTGATTCCTGCTCATGCCGGTTTGAGCAGGAACCCTTGCTTCCAGGTTTTTTAACAAAAAAGGTCAGCGGCAACATGCCCACAAAATTTAAGCAGCCTCAAAAAGAGTCACCGCTTTGGTGAGGCCTTAGCTAGCTTGCTAGCTATGGAATTTTCAATGCATGAGGCCTTTGTGGCTGGCGCAGTAATTTCTCGTCTTCATTCCCACCGCTGACCTGGAACACGTATCGGTAGTCGGAGCCGTGGATGGACAGCAGACCCTTGATGCGATACATGTCTTCAGCCCGGGTCTCTAGCAGCAGGCCCAGCGAGTAGTTGATCTGCAGTGCAGTGTACAGGCACACGATACCATGGTCAGCTCATCCTGGTCAGTCAGTTGCAAGCTTTGTGACTCAGAGCACCCAATGGTACTCGTTCGGGCGCTCACAATAGAGGACTCTGTGAGTGCACCAAAATCCATGTGGTCAGCATTAGAGGGCGGCCTTGACATAGCAGGTAGACACACAGAATCACAGACGTCAAAATCAGCATCTGAAAGTGCGCATGAAAACAATCCACACCTCCAGAGGGCGGCCCTGGCACAGAGTTTAGAGAAACAGCATCACACAACAACTGCGGTGAAGGGATTGCTTGAGCACCAGGTAGTAGAGCCCTCGAGCTCCCCTCCCGTACTCTTCGGCTTAAAATTCTTTTGCTTTAAAGAGCACCACGCATCAACACGTGCTGAAACAACTGGGCGTCCATTAGGCTGTGGGCTACACCTCAACAAATGTCTTGTGCTCGCGCAGATAAACAAGGCCATACCTTGTCCAGGTCCATGTTGCCCTCCAATCGAATGGCCACGGAGCTGACCTTGTCGTCGTGCTTGACATTGTGGCTGTGGCTGTGCTCATGGCTGCAATCAAGAGAGCAAAAGCAAACATACTGGTTTGGTAGAGCATCATGCTTGCAAGCATGTGTGACTACAATGAAGCCGGAGGACTCCCTGGTCAATGCATATGCACTGATTATCCGGGGGGGGGGGTGCGCGTAAAATATGGAAGGAGAACACACTCCTCCTAAATGAGCAGCATTAAGCAGCCTCAAGCCACCTCGACCCTTTCTTCGCAGCACAGGCTTTGCATTCTGACTTACCCACGTGCATACGCAAAAATACTCGACACCCAACAAAAAAAGTTTGATAAATCACAAGCATGTCACACACACACACACCTGTGGCTTGCGTGGCTATGGCTGCCGTGGCTGTGCTCCGCGTGGCTGTGGCTGTGGTCATGGGAGTGGTCGTGGCTGTGACTGTGGCCATGGGGCTCTCCGGGGGCATGGTCGTGCCCACACTCGCTGCAGTGCTCGTGCTCGTGGCTGTGCTCATGGGGGCTGCAGACAACAATAGAAATATCCAGGCTTCATTATTGAATCGTGGCCATGGGGCTCTCCGTGGGCATGGTCATGCCTGCACTTGCTGTAGTGCTCATGGGGGCCGCGGACGTACAGGTGTAAAAAGAAGCAGGCCTCCAAGAGAAAGCAAGAACCGTTCACGAAATTAGGCCAGTGTAGTCCTCTTGAAGGTCAATTGAAGGTATAACGGGCCGATCGGGGGCCCTTTGCTTCATTTTGTGCTGTTGCGTGGATTTTGGATTCATTTTAAGACGAGGCAAGGCTAACAGGGTGGCTAGAAGCTCCCTCGAGGTCTGCTGGCCCACCCTCCAAGTCACCCTATATATGACCATTCGTGCGATCGAACAATTCAAAAACACGCACTTTACATGCATTTTATCCCATTTGAAGTCTCAGACCATTGAATTGAACATCCTTGGCCTGATGACTGTGCATAAATTGATTGCAGGTGCAAATTCCCAGCTGTTCGTACACATGATATAATGCTGAATGGTGGGAAGGGGAGCAATCACGCTGGCATTGGAGAAAAAATGCGAAGGGGAACATAAAGGTTGTGGACGGGAGGGCCATCATCTGCTTCTTTGGGAAGTACTTAAAAAGGCACTGTATCTGCTCAGGTGACGATTTGTACTTCAAATAAGAATCTCACCCTGAAGTGTGAATTGTCGCCCGAGCAGATACAACGCCTCTCCAAATGCTACAGTATTTGGATGGGCACAGGCCATTTGAGGTAGTTGTGATGAGACTCAAGATGCTGGTCGTGTGTCTCAGACATGCCACAGCATCTTGTGAGTACCAGGCCCCTCCCTGCCGCAATGTGGTTAGGGTCTAGGGTTCAGAGGTTCAGGTCGGTTGCCAGGCATCCATGAGCTGGTTATTCATAAAAGAAGCTTTTCCGAGGCAAGCTCAGTGTTGTGGTGGCTATGTCGGACGATCACCTAACCACAGAGCTTGCCTTGCTGGCTTGCAGGGAGCGCCTAGAGGGTCGCAGGTGAATGTGCGCGCGTGTGCGTGCGTGCGTGTGTACGTGCGTGTGTGTGTGCGTGTGCGTGTGTGTGTGTGTGTGCGCGCGTGCAATTCCTGAAGGTGTTGCACGCGCAAGAGAAGTTCCTGAAGATTTTACAGCTTTGGGGGTGTGGCACCACCAAGTGATGGAGCAGCAGGGCAGGAGGGTTGTGGAGCCAGAGTCGGCCCAGGTCATACTCTCTCTCTCTCTCACACACACCTCAGGGTCATGTTCAGCTCCTTCTCCACGTTCTCCAGGTTAAAGCCACCAATGCCCAGCACATACTCCACTGGTGCCTGCAGCAGCAAAAACAAAAGCGCAGTCCCGTTGCATTTCCACACTCAATTGAAGCAGCTTGGTAGGGTTAAACTGTGTATAAAATCTGGTGGCAAATTGGGGATTAGGGTTTTCTACCCTGTGGCAGGGACATTTTAGCAGTAAGCAGGCATCCTTTGTGGTTGGCCTCCCTTGCTACTCGTGCAGCCGAAAGCTCGCTGCCCCAGATCATGAGATTCCAAACAGAGCACATGTGTTTTCCCACATCAGCTCAAAAGGAAAACCAAACAGGACGCAAAACGTTTGACAGCTGCGGCGCCAAAACCTGCTGAAGCAGCACACGCACTTCCTACCTGTGACCTTGTTGTGCGCCTGATCTCTGCAGACACATTGATGTCCTTGATGCGCTTCTCCAGGGCATCCAGGGCAGCAGTGTCAACCTGTGCGCAAAGATGAGTCAGGCAGGAGCTGTGCGTGTATGTGTGCATGTGTGTGTGTGTGCGTGCGCGCGCAAGTTTGGAACGCCTGCATAGCCTCAAGGCTCACTCAATTCATGCATTGACTTGGCAAACTTGCTGGTTGGCTTTTGTGCGCAATTCCTGTGTACACAAAGGGGAACATTTGCAGGCAGGAGGTGCACTGACAACCTGGCATCCTGACTCACCAGGTCTGTCTTGTTGAGCAGGATGCGGTCTGCATACGCAATCTGCTCCACGGCCTCGCTCACAGTGCCCTCCTTGCGGTTGTCCAGATGGCGTGTCACGTGCTTGGAGTCAACCACAGTCACCACACCATCCAAGCGCACCCTGTCACGCAAAAGTGTGTGTGTGTGTGTGTGCGCGTGCGCGCCTCACAATATGCAAGCAGGCATTGTGCTTATGCTTATGCAGGTGCTTCTTTCACAAGTGGCTCATCAAGGAAGTGAAGAAAATCTTGTGCTCAGCCAGAGTGAGACTACTTGTAAGGCTGTCACTCACTTGTCTGGAAGCTCCTGGTCCATGTAGAAGGAGGAGATGATGGGAGCAGGGTTGGCCAGCCCGGTGGTCTCAATCACAATGTGGTCAAACTCATCACGGCGGGCGTGCTGCACAGGAAAACAACAGTGGCTGTCACATGCTGATAAAATGTCATGGGATGATGTCAATGGGATGGCACAGTCCAAACGACGGAGGTGGCAATCTGGGCATGCTTCATGCACAGGGAATCGTCACGCGCGATGCTGCAAGCACTTGTTCATGGGAACCAAAGCCGCCACGTCTTTATAACCATGATGCATCCGCTTGCACACTTGCACCCAAACTCTCTCCCACCCACCCATGCACACGCGATGCGTACATACCAGGGAGTTCAGGGCCTTGATCAGATCTTCACGCACAGTGCAGCACAGGCAACCTGTAAGTAAATCAAAGTGTAACCGGGCAGATTAGTAGGAAAGGTCTCCAGCAGGGGGCTAAAAGTGGGTGACAATTAATGTTGACAGCTTGTGCGTGGGATCATCCAAAGCGAGGAATGCTTGGCCTCCCATCCTCAAACAGTGAGATGATTCTCTTTTTGTGGGGCAGCACTTACCACAGCTGCAAAGGGCAGCATCCCTCCTGTAGATGAGCAATGCCCTCTCCTCACCTGTGCTGCCCTTGTAGGCAACTGCAGCTAAGCAACTTCTTCCTTTCCTTTCCTTTCAGCCTGTAGATGAGCAATGCCCTTAGCACGCCAGCCTTACAACATGAGATAAATGTTCAATGCATTTATCAGCCCCGCCGATCTTTGGGTTGTTTTAAGTCACGGAATTGCCAACAGCGTGACCACTTTGTAACAGCCTTGCCCACCATTACCCACCATTAGACAACTGCATGATAGAGTCGTTGGTGCCCTCCAAGACCTCTTGCTTAGCCACAAGACTGGAGTCAATATCGATCTCTCCAAACTGCAGGGCCAGCAACAAGGATCCGAGGTTGGAAATTGAGCTTGCATGAAATAAAGCACACTTTCAGCGTTGGTATCTGTGCTGCAAGCTTGCACAGGGCTCACCAGCCTTAGCAGGGTGCAAAGAAAGGGCTTCAATCACTCAATATTGCACCATGCAGCAGGTGAGGCAGCTTTGGGATGGAAGAAATATAGCTTTGAAATAGGAGCAGACCGATCAGCACAGGTGTGATGACTTAGGGAGTACAAGTGTGCACCCCCATAATTGTTTTTCGAGCCCTTGCCTTCCTCACGGTGTGCATCCTTATCTGCCAGCCTTTTACATTCCCTGTTGTTGTACCCCTTGTGACCCTTACATACTAATGTGCAAGTGTTAGCCAACCTGCACTCTTTTCCATCACAACAAGTGACGACCAAGTTGCAATTGCCCTAACAAAAGAGCAGCCCACGATTGGAGCGTAAGGACACTATCCTCACTCCACAAACTTGTACACGCACAGTGCACCAAAACCTAAATCAAGCAAAAGATGGCGCACCTCATTCTCAATCACAGCCACGCGCTTGCCATGGTCCTTTGTGAGGATGGAGTTCAGGAGTGTCTGAGGGGACATAGGCAAAGGAAGCAAATCAGAAATGAGGCATGGAACCCTGAGGCTAGCAAAAAAGCAGTTGCCTGACGCGCACAAGTCACAAGCACTCGCTGCCTGGCAAGAAGTTAATGTTTGCAGCAGAAGAATAAGAAGTAAGGCACTTCCATCAAAGGTTCAAGAAGCAAAAGTTCAATATACCACTTACTGTTTTGCCTGAACCCAGGAACCCAGTGATGATCTGCAAGCAAGGGAGGGACGCAGGTGCTCTCACAGGTGAGTAGAGAGTGAGTGCTCTTCATGAGTAAGGGCGCACACAGAAGACACGTGCCCCAATGCACAGGTTCCTCAAGCAGACCTCCGCATTATGTTCAGCATCCTTAACCTCCTTTTTTGGTTGTGTGCATAATGACATCTGCAATCACAACACGCCCTGGATGACCACGATGGCAAGTTCACCGCGCACATATGCACTCCGCAGTACTATCAGGACTTCGGGTCTGGGCTTGGCATGAGGCAGCATACACGCATCAATCCTGTCGACTGCCTATGCTGAAGCTCAGGAGCGCTGTCACCCACTTGCCTGAATGCCAAAAACCCAAGATTACACACCGTGACAGGGATGCGCTGGTCAGCCTCAATGAGTGTGATGGGCTCCACAGATGTTCCCTGTTGTGTGGCCTGAGTCACGATGGACCTAGCACTGCGTCGGCCCCTAGGCCCAGCCAGGCCTGAGCCTTTCAGGATGGAGGAACCCAGAGCAGGCTGTGCACGTGCCTTGCTGGCCTTGCAGCACATCCCACTCCTGCAGCCTGTGCAGGCGCACCCACAGCACCCCCTGGATGCACCCACAGCAACACCGCTGGCGCTGCAGCACAACCCCCCCCTGCAACTTGTGCAGGCGCACCCACAGCACAGGGATGCACCCACAGCACCGCGGCTCGCGCTGCAGCACACGCTGCTCCGGCAACGTACACACGGGCACCCGCAGCATGCTGCTCCAAATGTAGAGGCCGCTCCAGAAGGTCTGCAGGAGGAGCAGATGCAGTGGATGCCATGCCTGCTGATGCTGCTGCTGCTGCTCCTGATGGGCACCGACGAGGTGCCGGGTGCCTTGGCAAGGGCTTGAGCGCTGGCAGAGCCATTCAGCTTGTGCGTGAGCAACATGGTGACAGTGATGAAGGGAAACAAATTAAAAGTGACTAAGCGATCGGTGGTTTACCGATCGTTGTATGACTTGCCCTTCCCTTCTGCGTAGGTGTTACAACAGAATGGCAATGGTAGGATTCAAAGGATTTTATCCTCTTGAAGAGGAAACAACCAGGATGACGATCGACACCGTCAT
>OU611758.1:7154247-7338132 GCA_914767535.2 Dunaliella primolecta | reverse complement strand
AAGTACCCTTGTCTCGAGCCAGGGATTATAGGAGCAGAGCCGGGTCTCAATGGAAAGTGTCCAGATGGATGAAATAAGGGAGAAAGAAAGAAAAAGGAAAACTACATAGGCAGTGAAACATTCCCTACATCAATTAAGGAAAGGGGGCCACATTGGTGCACAGACCGTAGGACCCACCCACCACGAAGTTCAGACTGAGCCTTTGAGAGAAGCACGGCAGACAGAGAAAGAAGACAGGTCCAGCAACGAGAAAAGAAAACAGGGAGAGAATCCAATACAAGAACCCCAATAACATGGAGGTAATACCTCATACAAATGGCTTTAACAATGATTCAACAATGACGCTAGTTTGCGTGACAATGCGGCTTTCCCCTTTTCTTTCATGGGTCTACATAATATTGTCTTTTTCCAACTCCGAGTACACACTCCTACCTACTCCCTACATCAAATTAGAAAAAGTGCATTGAATGTAGGTGCCGAGATCACACTCCGCACAATCCTTCAAGGTGTGGGACTATCTGTACTGTCCATACCTTGATTAGAGAGCTAGGGATTAACTTTAGTGAAACCACTGGTCCGCCACTGACAGGGCCAGAGCAGGTACAGAGCTGGTTTGTGATTGATGGTTTATGCTATTAAACGCTTTGAGTTTATGCACCACTTAGTCGCTGACATCAAGATCAGTCATACTTCCCATACTTGCAACTACACCTCTTTCTGCGATGTGCAGGAAACGCACAGAAAAACCTGATCATTTGGCTGGATGAGCACTTTCCAGGGGAATGTCACAGGGCCTGTTTTGAGGGTGAACCTTCAGGAAGCTTTTTAGGGCCATTTTGGCTTTGCTATCCCCATAAGTTTTTACACGGTCACGTTCTATGAATATGAAGACACAACTCTGCAAAAAAAAGTTGTGTGAAATTTCACCAGTTTTAAAACTGGCTCGGTGTGTGAGCTAGGGTGCTCAAAAAGGGAAATGGGGGCAACGTGGTGAAGAATCGGAATTTTCCACCTGACCCACTTTTGTCAAACCTACCCCCAGATGCATAGCAGTGAAATAGTAGGCACCATTGGAAAAGAATTGGGGTCGGTTGGTGGCCTGGCTGGGCCAGGGCCAGGGTGTATGAGAACGTCTTGAGGGGTAGGTGCACCTCTGAGCCCTTGAGCCTGTTTTTACTCAAGGAGCACTCCCTGACGAATTGTTTACATTTTGAATATGCAGAAATTATGTCTCATCATAAGAAAGCTTATAAATTCCGGGATCAAAATTTTGAGAACTCCTCAGATCTACTGAACTTCAATCTACCAAACTTTGATCTGGCATAGATCACCTTTTGTAATCGAATTCCAGAATGAAAACCATGTCTGATTAAACCTGGTGACATGCTGTTCAACCCAGAATTTGATGACAAAAATGGTCGAAGTCGAGATCAGAGATCCACACACCTGTGACATCCCTTTGAGCACTTTCCGTCATTAAAAAACCAAGGTTGGAACTGCTTGCTTGATAAAGTGTCTTGAACAAGCAGCTCCACAATCCTGCTGGCTTATCTCAGCAGGACAATGGGGTGTACTGTGGGGCAATTGTGTTCACCTACATGAGGGAAATCTACCAATCCAAGTAAGGCCCGTGCTCTAACACCAACACCACCAAGTACAATACCACACCCATTTTGCCCCATTGATTATTGAGAAGTGGGCCCTGCCAAACTTCATTAAAGCTGGCCTTAAGCCTGTGGCTACCTCAATTGCTGCTCACACTGATATTAAGTATGCCTGCTGCCAAGTAATTACCAGGTGGTTTTGAACTTAATAACTTTGAACCTCCGTATCTTGATATGTATATTTGTGTTGTCTGCCAACGAACATACCACTGGAAATGCGTGAAAGAGATTGGATGCTACACTGCTGGGCAAAGACAAGAGAGTGATGCAGCTGACACATGGGCTTGTCCCGCCTGTGCAGGCCTAAACAATGCACAGAAAATTGACAGAGAATGTCAGTCTAGAGAAAAACCATAAGGGTCATATGGATGCCCTCCTGAGAGCCTGAGGAAACTAAAAAGACCTGGCCAAAATTCCAACAGCGTTTGCTTCAAGTTGAGTTTGAAGCCAGGCAGAGCGAACCAGACCTTTCCCGACCCACAGCAGACTCTGCCCTTTCTAACCTTGAGAGACAAGGCTTGAATACACCTGATGCTATTGACGCTTGGAAGCAAAAACTTGATTTAGAATTATGCAATGAAATCACCTTTGGTACGCACCCCACTAATCCACACACAAATTATAAACCCACTGGCTGTTGTGAATTTTGGCTGCATGACGTCGACCTCGTCAACTGCTTATTCTTTCCCTGACTACATTACCTCTCAGTGCCTTATCAGCCTACTTCTTGCGCTTCTGTGTGTTCTCTTCGAAGGACTTATGCACAGTTATTTTCTGATTTTCCCTCTTCTCATAGAATTTTTCTGGACGATTCAGGCACTTTCTACTATTCTCAAGTTAGCTCTGAGGATGTTTTTCATTTCTTGCAGAAGCAAACTAACAAGACTTATCGCTTTATTTCCAATCTCATGGATATTTTTTGTGCAGTTGGAACAGTTGAACAGGCCGAGCAGCCAAACTACCTGGCTGAAGGTCAAACCCCATTGTAACTTGTAACTTCCCCTGACTACATAACCTCTCAGTGCCTTATCAGCCTGAAAAAAGAAAAGAAAAAGAAAGAACTACGTAGGCAGTGAGAACACTCCCTACATCAACTAAGGAAAAGGAGACACATTGGCTCAAAGAGGTGTGAGTCTCCCTCACCGGAGGGTAAGAGGGAAGCTAGTGTGGGTCTGGTGGGTTTCTGGAAGCATGCAGTTCAACTTAAAGTTCCAGTGCACCAGAGTTATGATGAGTGTTTTTGATTTCAATGGCACGTCTGGTAGCGGTAAGTTTTTGCGCATATTGTACAGAGTGGGCATGGAGCTTTCGTGCAAGCTTGGTAGATCTTTGCGGGTCAATCCCTAGTTTTTTTTGTATTGATCCAAGGTATGGGCAGTATAGATAGTCCCACCCACATCCAAAACGATTGTGTGGAGAGTGAACTCAGCACCTTGAAGTTGTTTGCACAGTTCACTGTGTTGTTGCTGTGAGGCTTCTAGATGGGTGCGAGGCCTCATATCTTTGCAGTATTTGATTTCTGTTAAGTGGATATGGCGGTTTTGGATGTTCAATTCTTGAAGTTGCCTGGCTGGAGTTGTGTTGCTTCTTATTACTTCATTACGTCTCATACTGCGGAGTACCCGACGTGAGTGGGGAGGAGTCCCACCCTTCTTCTCAAATGGCTCCTTACCTGCCTGCTATTCACCATGTACAGCCTGTCGATATGCTTTTTTTCATGGACCAGGAAAACAACAAGCTGTATCCTTTCTATCATGTATCCTTCAAACGCTGACTTTATTCCATTCTTGGCTTGCCATCATACTATCACTGATTCTGAGATCAATGCTTTCCTAAACCAAGACTCATACAGACTTCTTAGATTTGTGTCAGACTTGGTCTCAATTTTTGATACTGGTTGAGCTTGTTTCACCAGCTGCCATCAGCCAGAGTCTCGGGCTGTAGGCCACCATTGTAAACCCCTTGTAAACCCCTTTCTTTCATGAACTCCTTTTTTATGGACAGGCTAGCAGTCAATCGTTTTGACTGAAGGCCTTCAGCCTCTTGTAACCTGTTGGATTGGGAGCCTGCGTGGTGATTAATGGGTGAGTATTCAAGTAAGTATTGATGAGGCTACTTACGTGTGTGTTGTTGACTAAACAACAATTTGCAAGAGTGTTTGTTTCAGTGTTTTTGTGAGCAATGATTTTACGAATGGAGGAGCTGCTTATTACAAATATTCAAGAAAGAAGGACAAACAAGCTCGATAAGCCAAAAGAACAAGAAAGTAAAAAGAACAAAAAATCTTCAGGAGGTTTACAAGAGCTACTGGACATCAAATTTGATGGCAGGAGGTCACCATGCACGGTGTATTTACCATATCAACGGCCTAGCAATGTATTGAAGGGCATGCAGCTTGTGTATAAGGAAGTCCTTTCTTTGAGTTCAAGACCTGATTGGTGGACTAGAGGAAGAATCCCGTTGCAAGCATGATAGAGATTGGCCAGCAAAGGATTCGACTTTCTAAAGCAAATCCCTGATTACAAAAAACAAATGGCGGATCCTATGAGGATTGACAAGCCTTTTGTCTTGTATGCAGCAAGTTTCTCCTCCCAGACAAAAAGTAGAACATGACAGTATGTATGATGTTAACGTTTTGCAGGGATAGACAACGCACCCTGAACGTGCTGCTCTATCCTCTACTGCCCCTTCGGATATTCTGCTTATCAAAAAAACACTGGCATGCTTCATCAGCCTCTCTTTGAGCTTGCTGCACAGCTTCCTCTGCGGCTTTCAGAGCTTGTGTTGGCTCTTCAAGCTGGCGTGCCTGCAGCAGAGCAAGCACCAGGGTGCCCATGGAACAGTTGATGATCAACAGGAGATTGAAATTTTCTTTAGAGAGAGTGCAGTACAAGGTGTACAGTACGCAGCAGAATCCAAATGGTGAGTAGACTGGAACGCGGGTGAGCACACCACGGGTGAGCCATGACAACACACAAACAATGGCATAAACGATAATGGACTCAAGACATAGAAAACACAGGTGTTGGCATCAACTTTTAGGATTGGCTTAACTGCAGCAGCTGGGACCCCCTCCCTTGCCTTGGCTATCTAGCTTTTCTGGCTTTCTGTGCACAGCACTGCTTTTGTAAAGCATACAAGATGCTGACGACACCTTAAGCACACGGACAATTCTGATGGAAGGTGCTTGTAAATTTGAAGATAAATCCCCCTGCCTAAAATGACGGCAAAGGAACAAAATAACGAAAGGGAGAACATAGGCATGGCCCCCAAAGATATACAAAGGACGCTTAATTCAACTGACCTGCTCCTGCTTGAGGCGCTCCACTTCTTCCGCCTGCTCTTGAAGTTTCAGTTCCAGCCGCTGCTGTGCTGTTTCTAGCTCCCTCTCAACCTCTGCCAGCTTTGCTTGCTTGGCCTCCCAGTCAGCCAGCTGTTCACGTGCTTTTGCAGCTGCTGCGGCAGCAGCCGCTGCAGCTTCTGCTGCCTTCTGCTCCTCCTCAGCCATTGCTTTCACCCTCTCCTCTATTCTCTGTAAAGAATCAGGCAAATGCAAAGCACAAGGAGTTTGCATTGAACTAAAAATTGTGCTTGGTCGCATGCTTGAGGAAGTACACATGCCACCAACCCCCAATTTCAAGCTTGCATGCATTAAATTAAGCCAACGTGGATGCAAATGCATGTGTACTTAAGCACATGGCTTTGTTAAAGTGAGGCAGATGCGTTTTTTGTGTGTGGTGAATGAGGCATTACTGTCTCAAAACTGTTCTTTCTTTTTTCCTTCCAACTGTTGGACCATCAAACTGCAGCTCAGTACGTTTGACAATCCCATGAAACAATTGGAGCCTGCATCTCCACTCTTGCCACACCACCAGCTGCATATGTTACACAACAAGCATGATCCAACCATCTTGCTTTGCAAAAGGCACAAGCCAAGAGATGCTCTTGACTCTTGCCCTAAAACTGTGGCACATCCAAAACCAGAGTGATCCCTAGGGGATTCCAAAGCAACTTGACTTAAACACAAAGAGTAGGTGTGGAGAAAACTCCTTGGCAGACATGCAATGCTCTATTTCTGGCTTGACAACCAGCAAACTGCAAAGGAAATGGGAAAAACATCTGAACGGTGTCACTGGTGTACCCTTCCCAAATCCTTACTAGTGAACCAATGTTCCGTACATACCTGGCGCTTTGCTTCTGGGGTTTCAGCCTCTACACTCGACCTCTTTGCGCTTTTTGAGGATTCTGCCTGCAAAGTTCATCACACCGTCAGAGCAGAGCTTGAGATGCCACATCTTGCCTATTACTATGAAAGATCAAATCAAAAGGACGTCTGAACAGGAAGGGGGTAAAGTGTGGCTGAGAAGACACGCTAAACAAGAATGAGGAAATTGTGGAACTCTAAAGAAGCATGGAGCAGAAGTAGTTCCCAAGAGGGATTGCTCTCTATCTCCCCTGTACTCGTTGTTGCTCTCCATTAAGAAGGCCAGCCGCACAGGACTGAGCAAAGCTTCTACAATGATTTCTCCAATTGAATGAAGACGAGATCAAGATGCCTTTGGAGCATTCCAGCTTGCAGCCTCTAGGGACTGGAAACTGCTGGTATTGATCACAAACGTTCAAAAGCTCTAGTGGCGACATCCCTCTGGTTTCTGATTCTTGTAAAAAAATTTACGTCTCACACATGCACATGCACGCGCACACACACATACACACACGCGCACACACATGCGCGCGCACACTCACACACGCGCACGCACTCCCCCACACCCACACACACAGGGATTCATAGGACAGACCTGGAGTGGAGACAAATGTGAGTACAAAATGGATGTTGACATTAGGGGACAAGGCACAGCATACCTGACTGTGTGGATTGTTTGAGGGCGTGTCCCCATCACCCCTACTCTGCCCCCTCCTGGTGGTAATGCCCCCCCTCGCTGACTTCCCTCCTCTTCCTGAGATCATCTGCGCCGAATGTGCGGCCGCGGCAGAAGAGGGTGTGGTGTCTGCTGCCCCTGCTCTGGCCCCAGAGGCCTGGGCAACAGGCCCTCCACGAGCTGGCCTTGCACGTGGCGGTCCCATGCTCGCCTCGTCAGCTGCCTTAAGAGATGGCGCTGACTTGGGACGCTTCTCTGTCACACCCGCCGCTGCTGCTGCTGCTGCTCCAGAGGAGGATGGCCCATTAGATGCGGTGGGCTTGTCCGCTGCACCCAAACCCCCCTTTGCTGCTTGTTGCGGCTCCCTTTGGGACTGCCGAGAGCCTGCCGGCTGGTTGCGCATTGCCTCCTTTGCTTGGACACCTGATCTGTGATACGAATTCTGCAGAGTAAGTCACAGAGGTGCAAACAGTGTGCACAGAGGACTCAGGCCTACTCAAGAATGTGTGTGTGTGTGAATCAGCAGAAGAGGGAGTTCTGGGTCAAAGATGCATGATACTTGGACGATGCAAGGAACTTCACAGCCACTGCCCAGCTGCTTACATGGATCTGTGGGTTGAAGGAGTAACCCTGTTCCAGCTCTATGCCCACCTCAGCATCTGGAGTGTCACCAGTCTTGTTGCTCAGAGAGGTCTCGTCTCCACTGCCCTCTTGGTTACTGTCAGACTTGTCTTTTGCACCACCCTGCGTGTGTGTGTGTGTGTGTGTGTGTGTGTGTGTGTGTGTGTGTGTGTGTGTGTGCGCGCGCGTGTGCGTGCAGGCGTGCATGTGAGCATACGTAAGCATGCTTGCATGCATGCAGTTTTTTACACCAAAATGTATGGCATAGAAAACCAAATGTGCCTGGCATTGGTAAATCAGGATACTTCAAAGACGCGATTAAGTGATGGGAATGCAAACTCATGTCAATTCTGATTTTCTTATGTTTCACGCATATCCTGCAATATGTAATCAACAGATACAAATTATTATAAATGATTCTGATTTGAGAATTCCGTCTTGAAGTATGAAAAATCTAGGTAACTCATTCCAGTAAAACTGAAATTCCCAAACCATATCCAAAAATCGAACGGAATTTGAGGTCACCCTGAAAGCATATTTTTCAATTGAAATGCTCATTTCTGATTGCTGCTTTTGCTGCTGCTGCTGCTGCTGCTTCTGGAGCAGAAGCATCAGGCTAAGGGCAGGAGCATCAGGCTAAGAAGCAACAGGCAGGGAGCTGGGGAGGCCGTAGCTGTCTTTGATTACGGAGGATAGCACACTGACCCATCAGCATGAGGTTCACCCCTGCATCTCAACGGCTCACACTTTGCTCACACTGAAGCCCATGCAACAGCAACCAAGCTTCGTCACGTGGAGGCCTTCCTGAAAGTCCTGCTCTTCCTGCTGCTCCTCTCCAATCGGCATGCCTTCCTTGGCCTCGGCAAGCCTACTGTGATCTTTCAATAAGCGTTGGGTGCGGCTGACAAGCCTCAGACCCTCAGTTACAGGTTGGAGCTTGAACTGGGGGCCTGGGAGGCCATGTTGAAGGAGCCTTTTCCAGCCCAAATTTATGAACATTTGATGTAAAGGGGAAAGCATGGCCTGGGCAATGTCAAACAATTTGGTGTTGGGCCCTGGGGTTTATTGATACTTGGTTAGGCCCCTGAATTAATTGATACTTGGATATTGATATTGCGAACTGCGAGGCATTGTTAAGGTGCGAGTGGGATGGATGGGCCCAAAGGTGTGCGTGCTTGTAAAAATGCGCAACTGGCGAGAGCAGGGATGATGAAGGAAGAGGAGAGGCAGGAGTAGGAAGCTGTGCAGAGCTATGGAGAATGAAGTAGTGATCTGAGATGTATCAATGCCTATGATTTTGACTGGCAAGAGCAAAGTCATGACACCTTCTTTGAGTCAATGCAAGCCGCTATTGAATTGCTTGGATCTGGAAGCAGCTGAATGTTCCTAAACAGCTTGTTGATCCCAGGGACGGTATATGTTTTACGCAGATAGTGACTGTTTAACCCTGCAGATCCGTGCCGATTGCACACAACAGTTTCCTGCAAGGAATGCCAGTTTTCCATGTGAGTGCAAAAGCAGCTTTTTTGCAGGGTGCAGAATGAACCCAGCTTGGTAATAGATGTTGGAAGTCTGCGCATTTTCACATGCACGTGTAGGCTTGCATGCCCATGCAGCATGCTGCTAGCCTGTGCAGGTTGCCTTGCAGGATTTTAAGCATAAAAACATCCTTGGACACATTTACCGATACTTCTGCAACACTCTTGCCTTGGGGGAACCAGAGCCCGTTAATCCAATCAAGTTCATTGCATTTGTCATGGGTCCTACAGCATGCTGCCAGTGAATGGTGTCTTAACCCAAGAGTTGATGGCCTTTTTGCCATCAAACCTGTTCAAGGATTGATTTGTGGAGACTGCTTAGCTTCAGCATGCAACACACAAAAAGCAGCCACAGAAAATTTTGTCATACAGGCAGGGTGGGTCAGTTTCATGGGCATAGCAAGCATTGTTCTGATTTTTACATGATCTGAATGAACAGAGGTAAGCAGCATGTATGTGCTGTATTGGCCAACCCTACTCGTAGGCTGACAAAATAAGTAGAGAAAAACTTTCAAGTTTGGCCAAAACCGGAAAGCAAACCTTAAACACCATGAGTATTTTTACTGGTGATTGGCTCCGCGGCTTTGGTGCACAGTTAGAAAAGGTCCTCACCGGATAGCATGTTTACATGTCCAAAAACACTTATCTTTCTCGTCACAATAATTTGATTTTTGCTTGCCACTGTAACAGACAGACCCTAACAGGCAGAGCATAATCAGCATACACAAAATATTTACATCTTGATACGAGCATGAGCGCACGCACGCACGCACATGTGCACAGACAAAAAAAAACACGCACACAAAGCACAGCACCTCACACATAAAGCGCATCACCAATAAAGGATACAGACCTGCACACGGCCATTCTCTTCGTTGAAGCCTTGTTTTTCCTGGCGGAGACGCTGAAGCCACATGTCCATGCGCAGCCAGCCCATCTCGTTGCCTTTAAGCTTTGTGAACACTCTGCCAGGCAAGGTGCAGGAGCTCACGTCATTTCGGCCCTGACGGAGGCTTTCCTCACTCATCCTTCTTTCATAAATGGAGCATTCTATACCGTGCATCATCTAATCAAAAGGTGCAAGCAAGCCTGGGCTTGCTGAATAATAATGGAGGAAACAGCGTCAGCATTTGAAGCCCACAGGAATCTGCTTCCACCGAAAGGTCTGTGCCTTGTCATTGCTTGTTACAAATGAGGCGAAGCAGCAAGGTGCAAGATCCAAAGGGCATGCATGCAAACCAGGAGCTGTGAGAGAAAGGATGGTTCCATAATGATCTCATACTGTGTATATATATAAATACCATAGTAAAATTATATCAGTCCGCAAAAATATCTTTTTTGGGCACTGCGGACAAATTGTAACTGGCGAAAAAATAATTATTTGAGGCGCTGCGGATGTGTGCGGATAAGTGAAAATTAATGGGATGGTGGCAGTGATGAGGAGGGGGATGGTGGCAGTGATGAGGAGTGCGAGGAGGGGGATGGTGGCAGTGATGAGGAGTGCGAGGAGGGGGATGGCAGCTCTGAGAGTGGATTGGACTCAGATGAGGATATGGATTAAACCCTTCTAGGATCAAAGGCCTGGACTTCTGGGTTTGGTTGGACACCAACTAAGGAGCTGAGTGAGAATGTGTTTGCTTCCTTGACAACAAGTTATTCTGTGGGCTGAGGCCCTTTTGGCACTGCGGAAACGTGCGGACATGAAAATAATAATTACTGTCTGGGGTGCGGAAGTGGTGCGGACGTGAAAAACTAATTATTTCTGTAAAGGGTGCGGATTGAGTACGTGTCAGTACGGTATATATATTCCAAAGCTTTCTCTCCCACCTCTTCCAGAAAAGCAGCAGCGAGTGGTGCTCAGAAAGTTGAGCACTAGAACGTTGGGAACAGAAAGTACCTGCCTCCTAGGCGAGGTATGAGTGGCAACAAGAAAACACAGTTTCACACCTGTTTGATGAACTTCCAAGCAACCCTCATTACTTGAACAGAAGAGGGTGTGCTACACCATACGTGCACTCATAACTGCGCAGGTACATACACCCTTAACATCACAGACTTACACATGTGTGAATGGATGAAGCCCTAGTGCTTGCAATGCTGAAATAAAGCGCACAAACCTCAAGCTGCGCCTCCATACTTTGCCCTTCATGTCGCACAGTTCCTCAAATCTGGGTGGTGTCATCCAGCGTCCTTTGAAGTAAACCAAGGCCCCCTCACCATTGGACCCCTGGGGATGTAAGGATGACAAGTTGTAAGTGATAATCCCTTAAAACGCGCATCATCAAAGCACACACACACGCACGCACGCACGCACACACACACACACACACACACACACACACACACATCATGCTCCTGTAGAAGTTCTTTGCTTTTTGTTTATCATCTGGAATTGCAAAATTCAATGGATCGCCACTTTAGGCTCTTAACCAATGACTGCCAGACAGGAATGGTAAACACTGATATCTGTTCAAGAACAAAGTGTTAATCACTCAACAGTTTGCAATGAGCCTTACCTGGGGCGGGTTTGGTAGCTTGAAGCGTGCCTCTTGACCGTTGCAGCTGACCAGGACAGTGTCGGAGTCATCTTGAGCCTGCAAGGAACATAGGCCAAGCGCACATCAGAAGCTTTTGTGAGTTGTATGTGTTTGTGAGTGTATGTGTATGTGTGTGTGCGTTTGCGCGCACGCGGCTTTGCTTGCTTGTTTCTTAATTGCGATTACAATGCGTGCAACATAACACAGGCATGCCTGTGTAGGAAAGCACAAGCAACCATTTTGTGAGAAAGTGCGTGTACACGTCCATGCGTGCATGCATGCACGCATATGAGAGAGAGTCTATATATGTGATATAAGGATACATGCATGGACGCATTGATACCTGCACCTGCGTGTGTGTTCTGAGTGAGGAACACGCCTCTTGCACTTTGAACAATGGAACCTTTGCGCATGCAGACAGGCAAGTGCATTTGAATCCGTACGCACGGGCAGCAAAAGATTGTATGAAGTGCACGCACTTGCTTGAGCATGTACGGTGTGCGTGCATTGCAAAGACCATGCATGGTAGCATATTCTCATTGCATGTGTGCATGTGTGTGTGTGTGTGTGTGTGTGTGTGTGTGTGTGTGTGTGTGTGTGCGCGTGTGCGCGCGCGCGTCCTGCTCAAGGGTGGTCGATCATGCCTTAACTTCTCGAGGGCACGGACCAGACCAGAAGCTCCATGGTCTGGTCCAGGCGTCACCCCCAGGCGATGATGCCCCCCTTGGTAACCAGGCCGCATGCACTCACCAGCTGTCGGATGCCAGCGATTGCCGCTTCACTCAGTTCTGATCGGGAATGGTCCCTCGTAGCCATGCTGGCTCGTTTTAAAAATAAAACCTATCAAATGAATCAGAACAAAATATTAGTTTTTGGTGTGAAATGACTAAAGTTGACAATCGATGTCAACTTAATGTCGACCTAGCTCAGAAGTGGTACTTGACCAGCTTGAAATTGCATTATAATGCCTAGATTGTAATCGAGTACGTCGATCGGGTGGATATTCATGGGTCGATTTAAGTGGAGCATCTCGAGGGAGTTGTTTTGACACACTTCCGCATTAACGTCACTATTACTTCACAAAAGTTGTTGAAAACAACATACCTGGTTCCAGGAAAGTGCATTTTGCAACAGTGACTGGAGCCAAAAAGCTCCTTTAAGGCTTGCAATGATAATTGGTGTGGATCTTGCCAACCATTGTCGTTATTGAGATGATTTCCACCAAATAGCATAACTGCAAATGAAGGGAAGTGTCTGGGACTATGTGTCTAACCAACCACTGGATCTTTCCTCTTTGTTTTGTGCAGTGACATTCTTTCGGTACAAAAACTCCAAATCCACTATAGTTTTGATAGCACGCCTAGCTAGGCGTGTTATCGAAAAAAATAATACTTCTAACGCCAGGTTTTAGAGCCTAATGCTTCCATTAACCCTTCATATCCCCATTAGCACTTTCGGTGTTGTAGCTTCGTGGTGGAGGGGACTCATGGCCCTTCTGAGCCAATGTGTCTCCTTTTTCCTTATTGGTGGAGATTTTGCTCTGCCTATGTAGCTTTTCTTTTCTTTCTTTTCTCCCAATCACTTAAAATTGCCCAATTTGGTGCAATGGGTGATCTGGAATGGAGTGTTTTTGGTCATGAAGTAGCGTTCACGCCGCGGCCTAGAAGGCGCGCTGAAAATGAGAACAGTTAAGCTTTATGCAATAGACAGCTTGAGAAGCAGGCTACATTTTGCATCCAAGCTTGAGCGTCCCAGGTTATGGCACATATATTGGGCATTATGGAAATCGCTGTGTTTTAGGGGAGTTCTCCACTTCTGGGGAATAATTGCAAGCCACACGTGCCACTGCCTTGTGCACTAGGTTTCTTGGTCTCAAAGGATCCTGGCAGCAGCTTGTAATAAAGGTGGAGGAAAGGAGGCATATTGTTTCAAAAATTCTGAGTCTTCTACAGCCAAGAACACGAGGAGAATAAGAAAATGGGCATTTTAAGGGTAAGTAGGAGCATCTGGCTCAAAACAAAACAGGCTTCAATCTTGGCTTTGGGCTCTGGAAATTGTACTAGCAGCAGTGGTAAGATCACTGTGAACAAAGCAAGCAAGGAGCATGTATGCTAGTTGAAAACCTCTTGAGGACCCATTTCCAGCTCATGGAACTGACTGGTAGTGTTTGGGAAAAGCCATCCTTACCAAAAAAAGGATAAGAGTCTGGAAAATGGTCCATTGTCCTCTAGAGAGTTCAAAGTCATTTTTACAGATGGAGATACTGACCTGTTACCCCCTTCCATGCCAGACCAATTCTCCTGTTCACACCAGGTACTGCGCAGCAGAAGAGAGACCTAAGAGGGGTGTGGTTTTGGATGTTCGATTCATGAAGTTGCCTGGCTGGAGTTGTGCTGCTTCTTACTACTTCATTATGTCTCATACTGCAGAGTACCCAATGTGAGTGGGGAGTAGGTGGTCTATTTGGGTAGCAGGGCAAGGAGTGACCAAGAAGCATCAGGGTGGCTGGAGGTGCGTCTAGCTCGATCAGGAATGCTGGGGTCAAAGAGGTAGGGAGGTATAAAACGGTCAGAGACTTGCTCAGTGATGTGCAGGTCATGCTGAGCCAGACAGTGCGCTGCCTACATCCATATGTATGAGGTTCGATCCATAAAAGCCTTCGCTGACCACTTTCACGATCATTCTGCTGGCAAGACGCTCAGTTACCATGTTATGGATGGGGGGGCATTGACAACCTGAGAGAATTTGGAGGGTGCTATCCATGTGATGATATCCATGGGAGAGGGCATACGAGGCTAGTGGACCTTTTGAAGCATAAGACATGTTTTTGGTTGTAGAGGTTGCCTGTGCGGTATTAGAAGATTGTGTGTTTCATACGGGTTGAGATACACGGCATGCTCCAGCCCTTCTGAGAAGGCATTACTGATGCCCTTATTTGCATGAGGTAGCAAGCTCTGGTAATAATTGTAATAGCCCGTCTTGCAATCTGCATATCCAAGCCTGTGTTTAGCATGCATATGGGATTTCAAAGCATCCTTAAGGTCTGGGAAGTATACTAGATTGGGAATGGGGGAGGAAGATTCAGGTGTACTCGGTCTTGCCTCTTCTCAAGCCAGCCAAGCAATATTGTTGAAGGGGTCGCCACCTGGGCCAGCGCTAGGAATACCGGTATCGGTCAGATTGTTACCTTTGAGGCTAGCCTGGTATTTAGCAATTATATCTGCGCATTCATTCCCAGCTATTCCAGCGTGAACTGTGTACTTGAATCTGACCTGGTACATGGTATATGTTGAATCCAATAAATGTTATCATAGCGTATGATTTGATGAGTCCTGTAAATGGCTGGGTGGTTTAAATGTTTGTGATCAGTATGAAAATGCTGAAGTCCAAGACAATATACATACCATGTAGCAGTGCTCTCCTCTATTGCAATTGCTTTGAGGTGTGTGAGATGCACAGAAGATACAAGGATATTTTCATTGGTTTTTCCAAGCCGTTGCATACTTTTGCCCGGCTTCCAATCACAGACTTCATTCTTTTCTTGGCAAGCTCTCAAATTATAAGTGATCCTGAAATCAATGCTTTCCTAAATCAAGACTCGTATAGATTTTCAGAGCTTGTGACATAGTTGATTTCAAATTTTGATGCTGGTTGAGAAAGTTTCACCAGCAGCCAATCAGCCAGAGTTTCGGGCTGTAGGCCAACTCCTTGTAACCCTGCCCTGATACCAACCCCTTTCCCAACATGGAAGCTGCAACTGCCCAGCATGCTCACAATGTAACCATGCTCAACACCCGCAGCTTGAGGAACCCAAATAGCAACAACAAAATGACCTTACACATCATCATAATTATCTTCATTGGTGTGGCAGGTACTATCTGTAGAGGCTACACCATTAGACCTCTTATCAACTTTGAAATTGAGTCTATCCAGGCAAAGAGCTAAGACACTAGCATCCAAGCTGAGTTGCCATGCCGTCCAGAAATTAACGTGTATTCTTAACACCACACCACTCGTTTTCAGAAGGTTTCAGGGGGGAATGCTGGGCATGTGGCGGAGGAGAGCAGGAGAAGGAGAGTCCGGGCATCCAGGAGCATGGCTGAAAGCCATCCAGATCCCCGTTAGCTTTGTTTCTGGCTTTCTCCTATGCTAGCCGTGTCTGGTTCAGGTTTGAGAGCTCTTTGGTGAGACCCTTTCTAGCTTGCTAGTCAGGGAACCTTTCCTCAATGCACGCAACCTCTTGGCTGGCATATACATTTCTTCCTCTGTTATGACAAAGTGAGTATAGACAAAGCTGGTAACAGTCCTGGATCTCCACGTTATTTCTAGTTCCATGAAGACATGAACAAGCCTATCTAGGAGCAACACTGCAGGTAAGAGCACACCCTGGGATATTTTGTGATGGAAATGGCCAATCATGGCCTAATGTGCCCAAACTTTGCCCCAGGCTCATCTGCAGAACCATCTTTAGAGTAGGCCACCCTTTTTTTCCTGCAGGAGTGCCAAGCAATGCGCTCCTGTCAGGGTTTATAACAGCTCTTCACTTCTGTCACAGTCAACATGCGTTTTCAGTGCGTTGAAAACAACCCATCTTCACTCAACTGTAGCTGTAGGATTCAATGAGTGGAAAATATGTGCAATGACTAGACCGAAGACCTTACTGACAGGAAAACCTGTTTTCAAAGAAAATGTGGCAGCAAACTATCAATGGCAATCACTAGGATAAATGTCAGGGTCACCTGGAACCCCTCAAAATCCTTTGTCAACCATCTCGAGCAGGTACCTAGCAGAAACACATGGCTGCTCTGATGAAGTTTGACTTGCACCACCTTTGAGCAAAGAACAAAAAAATGACGAGAGGCCTGCAGAATGATGGTTGTACTCTGGATGCTAGCACCTACTGCTTTCTTGGACAAAACAATGCTGGCACGCATCATCAGCCTTTTTTTGTGCTTGCTGCACAGCTTCCTCCGCGACATTCAAAGCTTGTGTCGGCTCTTCAAGTTGGCGTGCCTGTGGCAGAGCAAGCACCAGGGTGCCCATGGAACATGTGATTTCTTCAGAGATAGTGCAGCACAAGGTGTACAGGATGCAGCAGAAACAAGTGGTAAATAGACTGGGACGCAGGTGAGCACATCACTTGAAGACAGAAGAACCATGACAACACACAAGCAACGGCAGACATGATAATGGACTCAAGACACAGAAAACACAGGTGTTGGTATCAACTTTTAGGAATGTCTTAACTGCAGCAGCTGGGACCCCCTCCCTTGCCTTGGCCATCTAGCTGTTCTGGCTCTCTGTGCACAGCACTGCTTTTGCAAAGCATACAAGATGCTGACGACACCTTAAGCACACGGACAATTCTGATGGAAGATGCTTGTAAATTTGAAGTTGGATCCCCCTGCCTAAAATGACGGTGAAGGAACAAAATAACGAAAGGGAGAACATAGGCATGGCCCCCAAAGATATGCAAAGAACACCTAATTCAACAGACCTGCTCCTGCTTGAGGCACTCCACTTCTTCCGCCTGCTCTTGAAGTTTCTGTTCCAGCCGCTCCTGTGCTACTTCTAGCTCCCTCTTGACCACTGCCAGCTTTGCTTGCTTGGCCTCCCAGTCAGCCAGCTGTTCACGTGATTTTGCAGCTGCTGCGGCAGCAGCCGCTGCATCTTCTGCTGTCTTCTGCTCCTTCTCAGTCGTCTCTTTCACCATCTCTTCTAATTTCTGAAGAGCATCAAGGCAAATAAGACGCACAAGGATGTTGGGGTGAAGCAATGAAGTTAGGTTCGTTTGTTTTAGGTGCGTGTTTGATAACAAACATGTGCCATCAGCCTCTGTGAATTCCGCTTGCCTGCATTAAGACAAGCCACAACAATACACATTGATGCAAATGCACCCATGAAAAAGCACATGCAAAAAATGCAGGTTCACCTTATAAAGGTAGATGGATCCCTGTGCACTGTTATGGGGTAATAATATCATACAGCTTCTCCTTCCTTCCTTCCTTCCTTCTTTCTTTTTTTCTATTTTCGACCTCTCAAGCATTAATGCTCAATCTTCTGAACCACTCCATAGATTGATTGGGGCTTACACCAAAGTAAGTCTTGCATCTCCAGCCATGCAACAGCATAGGTACCACCAGCTGCATCCGATTGAACGCAAGCAGGAAGCACGGACCAAGAAATGCTCTTGATGGGCACCCTCAAACCAGTGCAAGCATGCACCGCCCTGACTCTGCAATGCACCAGCAATGGTCCTTGGTACCAGCCTTGGCAAATGCAGCATCTGAGAGGAAAGCTGACCTTGACAATCAACTATTCAACTTGCAATTGTGTTGCTCCAAACAAGGAAGTCCTTGTTATGGTCAACGTGTAAACTAAGCTCAACCCAACAGAGCAGATGATCTGTATTTTGTGGAGCATTGTGGACCCACAAGCCAATGGACATTCAGCAGCCCACACAACCAGACCTTCTTCCTCATTTAAAAACACCACTTTTTTCTTATAGAAACAATTAAGAGCAGTCAGGTTGACAGAAGACACAGTTTCAAAGTCCTGAAGTAATGGTACATAACTCTAGGCAATCACAATGTATTTAATCTTAATTGACTGGTGAAAAGGGGTCCAGCCACGTACACCATCAAACTGTGTCACATACCCGCCAAACCTGTTACATGCCTTATTGTTTGCCTTGAGTGCACTTAGTAAGGGATGCTACAGGGCTTGGTGACCTGCTTCGGCCATCTTTGCAGAAAAACGTACAAAGTTGCACATATTACAAGCACTCTGTGTTTGAAGTTGCAGCGCTCTAAATGTGCTTGCAGCAATGCATTGGGGGGTTAGGGGTACTCAGGGAGCAACACCGGTGAGGTCAAGGAGGTTTGTTTGGGCTGATGCAGGAAATAACAGTGCATGCATAATTCACCTCTCCTTGCCATCTCAATTTTACCTTGAGTGCGCAGCACCAGCATGCACAGGACGAGCTTCAAATACATCCAAGTACTTAGTAATAGCAATGCACCTGGCTCTTGCTGCAAAAGTGATCCACTCTCACTCCTACACCATATTTCTTGGTGCAGGGCAATAATGCAGGAATCCAAGGACAGAAAGGGCACATTTGGCTCAGAAATTCAAGGACAGAAAGAGCACAATTTGGCTCTCCTTCCTCATCCCCCGGGGATGGGCCAATGCACCTTGCTGACCCCTCAACTATTATTTAAGCCTACAATAATATATTTCACTCACTTGCAAAATTTTGGAATAGTGCAGGGTGAAAATGTTTGTGTTTGTGTTACCTTTGTTGTGGCAGAGGTAGTGACCCGACTAGTGGCTTAGCGACTGTAGGTCCAACCGCATCGACAGCCAGCATCAATAGTTATACGATGAGACATTACACACCTCAAAGTAGCTAGAAATGACTTGAGCGCTAAATTGTAAACTCTGGAAATAATGGCATGGCAAACATGCAATGCCCTGACCTAAAGCAACCGCAAAAAACTGGGATAAAAACCAAAAAGGGTTTGTGGTTTCTAATAAATTTGTGAAGTCACATGGAGTCGACCAAAGATTCACTGAGTTCTTTGCTTGCAATAGAACTCAGGTTCTTGGAGGTTGCAGGAAGTGAGATGTGTGACATGGGTATTTTCCTGTATCTCAGTAATTCTTCTCCATCTTTTTGTATTTCCAGTTTCTCTCTTCAACTTGCCTCAGGCTAATTTTATCTCGTCCGTTCAACTGTTTGGCAAAGCCGACATAATGATTCTCCTTGACTCACTCGGGAACGACCCGTTCTTCATTTTCTTGCTCGCGCTCAGCGCCACAGCCTTCTTGGCCTATTCCAGCCTTAGTCTTCTTGCGATATACTTGGGTGTAGATTCAGCGAAGGATGTCTCTCTCTTGTTCAACGACGTATCCCACACAATTGTTGACCTTCTCGCTTCTCTGTACACGCTCATGACGTATGGTTGGGCCTGTGTACTCGCTCCCATTTACTGTCGCTGTTCAGACACGCTTTTATACGCGCTGATGGTCCCTTCTTGGGTCTGCCGCCACAAGATACGGCTTTTCACCTCATTTGTGGTTCCCGCGGTTTTCACTTCATTTGTGGTCCATACGCTCTCATTTCTGGATGCACCAGCCACAATTACATTTGGTTCTGTCCTCGCGCTCCTTGTTGCTCTCATTTCGTTCGCACTGCTGTCTTTGGTGAACTCCGATTTATTGTCCAATGAGTTTGGTTTCTCGTTCCTCCTTTCACCTCCTTTTCTTTACATGACGAACACTCCATACAACACTCGCAATCGTGGAAACAATCAAGGCGCGGCTACTCCAGGCGCCACTACCCCAGGTGTAGGCAGAGGTGCAGGCAGAAGTGCTGGCAGAAGTATTGGTAGAGGTGCAGGCAGGGGCACAGGTGGTAGGACTCAGCACCCAACTCCCCATGCTGATGCTGTTGACGCTGACCTAGTTAATGCTATGCATGAAGATGCTGACGGGACTCATGAAGTTTGACGGGCAAGGTTATCTACCTGCTCATCCTAAAGCTCAGAAGCGTACTCGCATTGCCAAAAAACAGCGCAAGCACAAGCGTTCACCTTCCCCCTCTTCGTCATCATCATCTTCTTCTTCTTCTTCTTCTTCTTCTTTTTCTGACTCCTCTGACTCTGACTCTGACTTGCACTCTCGCAACCGCAAGAAGAAGAAATCTGTCAAGGATAGGAATAAGGTACTCTTTCCATCTGCACTTGTCCCTGACCCTCAAAGCACTCGTTCTAGTTTCCAGAGACACAAGAATATTATGGACGTTGCTGACCATTTGCAAAAGATCCAGAAGGTATCCAGACGTGTGTCCAGTGAAATGGGCAAAGGCAACACCCACTCCAAGTCCTTAAAATCAATCCACGACCATTCACAAAGCGCGCTGGAAGAATTGTCTACACAATCTCTACACTTATTCATTGGTACCACCAGGGGTTGGGATGCAGTTGATGACTTTAAAGCAGTTGAGAATCTGCCACCAGAAATACGACGAATAGTGAACTGTTTCCCTGATCGTTCTCAAGGTCTTTCTTGACGTCCTTCACCCTTTTCTTCTCGCTTTGGCCCTTCATCTGGTTTCCCCCAGTGCGAGTCTTTTCAACAAGAACCTGCTACTGCACACTTTTCCTTGCCCCCGCCTCCCCATCCTGCTGCAAGTTCCATCCCTCTTGGTACATTTTGCTATACATGCGGTTTCCAAAACCATTGGGCTGACAAGTGCCCCCAAAAGCTGAAGGGTAACAACGGCTTCAACAAGTTCAATGGCTTATCAAAGTGACCTCGCTGCGCCTTCAAACGCATAGTCGTATTCTTAACATCTTCTTTTTAGTAATCTCATGCAAAACTCATGTATCTTGGCCAATGACACTCTTCTTTAACGGCTATTTGTATTAGCATTGGCCCAGGGCCAGTTATGGTGGCCTTTCCTTCCTGGTCCAAGACCATGCGGCGCCAGGCGCCTTATACTCTCTTGAGGCCCAGGGCCTATTATGGTGCCAGGCGCCCTCTCTTTCTGGTCCAGGACCATGCGGCGCCAGGCGCCTTACACTCTCTTGAGGCCCAGGGCCTATTATGGTGCCAGGCACCCTCTCTTTCTGGTCCAAGACCATGGGGCGCTAGGCGCCTTGTACTCTCTTGAGGCCCAGGGCCTATTATGGTGCCAGGCACCCTCTCTTTCTGGTCCACGACCATCTTGCGCCAGGCGCGTGGTTACTTTATTGCTCTAACAAATGGGCTTTGCAACGGGTTCAGTCGGATTTTCCATTATTTCGGGAGCTTCCTTACGATAACTCCCCCCCCTGCTGTTTTAACAACCACAAGCTTATGCACACATTGACTTTGTCTCCTCGGCTATCTCTGACCTATTAAAGACAAATGCTATTGAATCCTGGTCTGTTTAACCCACATGTGTACACCTTCTGATATTGTTACGCGCTCTAATGGAAAGCATCGCCTTATCTTGGATTCGTGTTCATCGTTACCTTTTCTTGCCAAAATCCCACATGGAATGCTTGCAATTCCCCACAGACATTGCAGACCTAGATGATGTTATTTATTCCGTGGACCTGGCCAGCGGATACTATCAAGTTGACATGGACTCCAATTCTTTTAATACCTTGGATTTCATTGGAGAGGCCAGTATTACGTCTTCTAAGTTCTCCCATTTGGTCTATCTATTGCCCCCTGGTGCTTCAGCAAGACCTTGCGTGTTGTGGCTCGTCACCTCCGTACTTGGATGACTTTCTGTTCCTGAGTAAATTGAAATTGTTTTCCCATGAGCAGTCTATCGCCTTTGACAGGTGTGAGGCTGCTGGCCTCTCCATCAATGATGCTAAATCGCATCTCAAATTAACAAGACGGCTGACACATCTGGGCTTGGTTGTTGACCTAGACTCACTTTGAGAGGGCCCTTTCTTCCGTCCTTACCAAGCAAGTTTTGTGCTCCCTCCTTTTCCTGCCTACATTACAAACGTCACTGACCCCTCTCACAACACTTACACCCGTGGTTTAAGAAGCTGGCGACTTCTGGCACTTCATATTTCCTTCGAGCCGCCCTTTTCATCCACTTGCCTTCCGATTCCTGATGATTAATTTATGTGCAGGCTCTTCTTTGACTACTCCCTCTCTTCCGGTGTCAGACGTTTCTAATTTCTCGTCAAGAGCTTGGTCATACTCTCAAATGCGCCACTTTGTTCTAGAAGCGCTTCTGCTCAAGCCGGTGTCCCACTGTCAGTTTTCTCCGAGAAGTATGGCTTACATTCCTTACGCTCTGGAGGTGCTTCTCTTGTGGCAAGAAAGAACATTCCTGACCATATCTTTCAAGCCCACGGGGCCTGGAGGTCAACCACATCCATGCATGCTTACATCGCCCCATCCTTGCGCAACAAACTCCTTCCCACTTCAGCCATCACTAAAACCTTCCTTTATCGACTGGTGTATTTTTCGCTGTGTAATGCAACATTCCTCACGCATCTCACGATGCAACCGGAATAGAATCACTGAGTTCTTTGCTTGCAATAGAACTCAGGTTCTTGGAGGTTGCAGGAAGTGAGATGTGTGACATGGGTATTTTCCTGTATCTCAGTAATTCTTCTCCATCTTTTTGTATTTCCAGTTTCTCTCTTCAACTTGCCTCAGGCTAATTTTTTTTTTAGCCTGAGGCTCACTTCCTGCCTTCTTTTTGTTCGTTCTCTCTTCTCTTTTATGCCTGGCAAGTTGTTGAGTTCGCTGTGTAATGCAACATTCCTCACGCATCTCACGATGCAACCGGAATAGAACCTATACATACCTGGCGCTTCATTTCTGGAGTTTCAGCCTCCATGCTGTGCCTCTTTGCGCTTTTTGAGGCTTCAGCCTGCAAATCCATGTTCAATTAGATAGGGCTCAGCTAAGATGCCACATTTCTCTGTTTTTCCTATGGACCAACTTGGTTAGGTTTTGAAAAGAAGAGACGGCTGAAACAGGAAGTAAGTAAAGAGAGAAATGCAGAACAATAATGCATGCATCATCAAGCTAAAGGGGTGGCTGATCAATAGATGCTGCCTGTCTCCATGAGTTGCGGCTCTCCAGGAAAGGAGCAGCTGCATAGTACCAAGCAGAGCTTCAGCTTATAATTTTGTTGCAAAAAATATGTCTTTAGAGCATGTTAGTGAGCATTTACAGAGATCCTTAGAGCTGCTGGCTTTGTTTGGAACAGATTAAAGCTACCTGCGCTTGTTGACCAACACTGGAAACATGCACACACATACACACAAACGCACGCACACGCGCACACACACACGCACACGCGCACACACGCACAGATACACGCACACCACATCATCTCTCTATGACCGCGCGCTGACCGTGGGTAAATACACACACATGCACATGTGCACACACACACAGGAATGCATGAGAATGAAAGGGGCTGAGGGCAAGCGTGCATTGAACCTACTGAAAAAACGAACTTATTGAAATCAAGAGCATATTAGACACAACGTACATGATTGTGTAAGTTATTGGAGGGCGTGCCTGCATCACTCCCAGCCTGCGCCCTCCTGATGCTCATGCCCCCCTTCACTGACTTCCCTCCCCTTCCTGAGTTCATCTGCGCAGCATGTGCAGCTGTGATAGAAGAGGGTGAGGTGTTTGCTGCCCCTGCTCTGGCCCTTGTGACCTGGGCAGCAGGCCCTCCGCGAGCTGGCTTTGCATATGGTGGTTCCGTTGTTGCCTGGCCAGCTGCCTTGGGGGATGTTGGAGGCCCTTGCTTAGGATGCTTGTCTGTTGCACCTAATGCTGCTGCTGCTTCTTCCCCAAAGGAGGATGGCCCGTCAGATGCGGGCTTATCCGCTTCAACCACTCCCCCCTTTGCTGCTTGTTGTGGCACCTTCTGGGGCTGCCGTGATCCTGCTGGCTGGTTGTGTGTTGCCTCCTTTGCCTGGCCGCCTGATCTGTGAGATGAAGTCTGCAGTGTGGTCCAAAAGTAGTGTACTGTGTGTGTACAACGTGCTCAAAGGGACTCAGCCCTTCCAAAAAAGTGTGTGCCTTGTTTGACTGAGCAAAAGCAAAAGTTATGGGTTACAGGTATACTACAAAATAGATGCTAAACATTCAGAGCTTTGGCCAGGGCCATGTATATTTTATTGAATGGTAAACCTTCTACGGGGTGAAAGGTTGACCCCACGAGCAGCCCCCTCAAGTCAGGCCAATCCCAGGACCTTCAACTTCAATAATAAGGTCTTTATGCCTATCCCAACTCTGCTCAAAACTGGCTGGATTTCAGCCCCGGACCAGAAAAAATGCTCTGAGTCAGCAAACATAACAGTGTGCCGATTCCTAGCCAGAAAACGTTTTGCATTCAATCTTGTATCAATAGAAGTATCGTGTTTCGCTGCAACTTCATGCTAACTTGGGGGCAGCAGCTTGCAGTAGGGGCAAGCTGGCAAAGGCCCTTCCTTCTGTGCTACCATCCGTCTTGATGGATGCCTCTCCCCACCAGCACGCTCCACCAGTGCCCGTCCAAAAAGTGAGACGTTGCAGGATGATTAAAAGTTAAAATAAAAACTAGTGAGCAGCTCCAGTCCAGGAGTGCTGGCCATTTGGCGCAAGTTTGAAACCCTCCTTCTCCTGCCCAAATGGGTGCAAAACAGCCTTAGAGCCACAAAGAACACCTCCACACGCCAACGATGAGCAAAACTCTATGTATAAGATATGAAACCAATTATGACATGTTCAGGGACTACATTGGATTGCCGCTTGCTGGCAGCATGAACAGCTGAGTAAGACTGATTCGGGGGGCCCTTTTGTGGGGTTTTAAACACAATCAAAAGCATTGTCTGTGCCAGTCCTGGCTCACTGCCCAGCTGCTAAGATTAACTGAGGGCTCTCTTCCAGCTCTAGGCCCACCTCTGCATCTGAAGTTTCAACAATCTTGTCGCTAAAAGAGGTCGTGTCCCCACTGCCCTCCTGGCTACTGTCACTTCTGTCTTTCACACCACCCTGCAAGTCGTGGATGTGTGGAGGTGTTTGTGCGTGCGTGCGTGTGTGTGTATCAGTGTGAGTGTGTGTGCACTAACATGTATAAACGGTTTTTTTACACCATGGAAAATTTGAGGCAAAAACAATCCATTTCATGGGCTGAAGGCAAATTCATTTTCTCCAAAAATAAGGTCTTTGGGGGGGGGGGTGTAAAGACATTGGCCAAATTTTTATCATATTGAAGATCTGATCTTACCTCTTTGGCCGTGGGTGCGTTTACAAGGGCAATTAATGGATTGGTTTTTTCACTTTAAGGGGTTTCAACAGGATTTTTGAATATACTTGTCATTTTTTCACTGGTGATAGTAATACTAATATGACCCGCTCTCAGCCTGGATGCACATTCCGTGTGCATGCCCTCCGCCTGTCTTCCGCAACTCTCAAGATGCAAGCAGGAACATGATAGGCTCAGGGTGTAGTACAGTGCACTGCAGCATAAGTGACTGGACTCCAGAGTGTGCTCAAAGCAAAGCAACTCTGGCCAAAAATGCGTCAAGTCCAGGTTGCAAGTTGGGAGTTGTCAGCGTGAACTGGATTGACGCAATGAAACAAATATCCGGATTGAGTTAGAAGTATAAAAAGATTTACTTCCTCTATACCATACTCTTATGTAAATACCCTGTATGGCGGGGAGATCCAAACTGCCCTTTCTGGGATCTGAGTATGCCAAAAGTACCATTACACTTTGGAAATGAGAATGGGTTTGCAAGTGGAATAGCCTGGACATTGAGAGAGCATGCCTGAGCGCCTGGCTTGAGATGTAACATGATGATGAGAGAGGGTCCACTAGAACTGCATTGCGCGCCTGGCCCTTAGCACATTGAACATCGCCTGGGCAGGAGGCACCAGAGAGTCTAACTATAGGACGTCGTGTACAAATCCAATAAGCACCTGGGACCTGCTATAGGGAGCATAACCTGAACCAGTTGAAACAACTGGGACTTGACCAACAACGTGCCTTGAAACTTGCTCGCAGCCTGCATGCCCATTCTGTTAAATATGCTCATAAACTGGTTACCACTAGGCGTGCAATTGAGAACAAAAGCAATTCTCACAGCCAGGTTCTGGATCCAAGTGCTTCCAGTAACCCTCCTGACCCCCATTAACCCTTTTTGTTTTAAAACTTTGTGGTGGAGGGGACTCACGGCTCTCTGGAGCCAATGTGTCTCCTTTTCCTTAATTGATGTAGGGAGAGTTTCTCTGCCTACGTAGTTTTTCTTTTCTTTTTCCAATAAGCATGTTAAGTTGAATTTTTGAGCTGGAGAGATATTGATTGGTTCACAAATGGGTCCCATCAGAGTTCTCAAAGGGGTCCTTAAGGTCTGATGGGGCTCCAAGGCCGAGAGGGTGGATTTTGAGAAACCAACTCTACCCCCTGAGCCATTTTACAGGGTTTCAAACATATTATTGGATCCTGAGATCAAGCCCTATTATTTGCACCAACTTCAGAATTTGGATCAGGAAGAGTCACTGTTTATGTCTAAAAGTCAGTTCCATATGCGCATGGGTGTGGGGCACGGAAGGAGGAGACACAGGCAGCAACAAGCCAGTTACAGGTGCCTGACAGGACAGATATGCATGATTGTTTGCATTTTCGTGTTTGCCCAACTACCCAGCAGCAAATCACTATTAGGGAGCAGGATGTATGCAGATGAATGTGTTATCTAAAGAAGAGCAGATTGTGCCCTTTTTGCCTAAATGAGTACATATGCAAAGTGACAAAATGTGCAGCATATGTGGACCACAATGAGTTGAGTCAAGCCAATTCAGAGTAGATGTGCAGTTAGGAGGTTGCCTTGTTCTGCCAGTTTGTTGCTGGATTGCTGGAATGCTGTTGGCATTCCCCCCCTCCCCCCTCCCCACACGCGCGCCCACACGCGCACACACACACAAACACACACACCACACATTGCATGCATGGACTGTGCCTATTTTCTGAATTGCTTGCAAGCCCCCCCCCCCCCTTCCCAACCCCTGCAGCTTTGTTCCAGTTGCACAAATCAATTTCCACCTCACCATGTGAGCAGATTCTTTAAAGGGTGTAGATTGACCCAAAATCATGTATGCGATGACAGTGAACATCTGTGCAATTTGCGTGCATGTATGGATACTTAAGCTGTGGCATGCTGCTGTGCTGGGCACATTGCTTTTTACATTTTGAGAGCATGAGTGTCCTGGCACATATCAACAATAAAAATTATGCTACACCATCCTGTTAAGGCTCCTTAACCGTACAATTTCCAATAAACAACATGGCACCCACTAGGGGAGCCACTGCATGCAAGAGAAAGGAACCTCAATCCAAGGAAAAAAACAAGTTAGTTAGTTAGTTATAAAACCTAGTTATTTTAAAAACCTTTTTGTGAATCAGATGAATTCAATCATACATTTGTGGCAACAGACTGGGAGACTTGTGCTATTGGCTCTGCAATATCGGAGCACTCATTGAAAAGACATTTATCATTACATCTTAGCAGTATCTATATATCTGTATAACGCCAAACCCACTCCTTCTTCTTCCTCCACCTCCTCACACTATGTGTTACGCAGCAGGCACAGTACCCTAAAGGGGACCAACACAACTATCCGCATTAGACAACCCCATCAACTGAGTGTGAACAGCAGCACGTACACTTCATAGAGATTAAATATTGTGAAGGTACTAGGCCTGAACAACAGTTGTAGAGAGCACAGCAGCAGCATGCAGATCTATGCAAGAATATAGGTGGAAAAGCTGTCATGTTACATACCATCCTTATGGGTGTTGGTGGGACCTGTTACACTAAGCATACCTGATCAGTTTAAACTACTCAGACTTGACCACCAACATGCCATAAAATACAAACTCCATGCCCATTCTGTTATGTATCCCAACAAGCTTGTTACCGCTAGGCGTGCTGTTAAAACACGGATACTTCTCACAGCCAGGTTATGGATCCGGGTGCTTCCAGTAACCCAGAAAACGATAATGGGGGCCCTCCAGATCCCCATTAGCATTTTCTGACTCATAGCTTCGTGATGGAGGAGACTCACGGTTCTTCTGAGCCAATGTGTCTCCTTATCCTCAGTTGATGTAGGGAGTGTTTTCACTGCCTGCATTGTTTTTTTCTTTTTTCTGTTCCTTTTCTTTTCTTCTCTTTCCTTTAGGTAGGGTTTTCTCTGCCTGCGCAGTTTTTCTTTTTTTTCTGTTCTATCTATTACCTCGTCAAAAGCACTCATCTGTCTCTTTCCGCAGAGGTCACTCTTTTTGCTTGCTTCAGACAGAGCTGTAGGTAAAGGCACCACCACTGTGTGCACAGAGTCCCATTTTTGGATACACGTGCACACACATACACACACATACAAAAATGCGTTGAGGACATCACCTACAAACATACCTGTGTGCCGTTAAGTCCATTGTTGTTGCCTCCATGTTCCAGGCAAAGCCGCTTGAGCCACTTGTCCATTTGCAGCCAGCCCATCTCGTTCCCTTGACACCTTGTGTACACTCTGTGCGGCAAGGAGCAAGAGCTCACATCGTTTCAGCCCAGAGAGCTCTCTCCTCCATCTTTTTTGTACTCATTTCAACTGCATCCTTCATAAAGGTGCAAGATAACCTGGATTTGCTGAATTATTCAGAAGGATGAGTGTTTGGTGCCACAGGAGTCTGTTTCCACAAGATATGTGCCTGGGCACACAGCTCATTGCCAATGAGACCAAAGCAAAGAATTTCAGTGGCATGCATGTAATGAGCTATGAAGGACGAACTATGATGTGCTTGTACCTTGTGGTAATATGGAAAAGGGAAGGGAAAAGAAAGAAAAAAACTGCTTAGGCAGAGGAAACCCTAAACCACTTAAGTAGGAGGAGACACATTGGCTCAAAAGAGCCATATTCCCCTCCACCACCAAAGAAAACTAAGGGCTAGTAGGGACCTGGAGGGTTACTGGAAGCACCTGGAAATCACCCCCATCATCCGTAACATGATCATCCATAACATGATAAAGAGGTTCCAAAGTAATAACCCATTGAGTAACTCTTCCTCTCTTTTCAGAACAGTGTTTACTCATTCTTTGGCCTCCATTTTCCTTTGTAGATAATTCAGCACGAAGGGGGCCAAAAAGGTCGACTTTTGGCATCCTCCTTTCCTCTTTGTTAATACGCAGGATGAAGCCATAGTGCTCGCAACGCCAAAATAAAGGTCAAATACCTCAGGCTGCGCCTCCATGCCTTGCCCTTCATGTTGCACAGCTTCTCAAATCTTGGTGGCGTCATCCAGTGTCCTTGAAAATAAACCATGGCCCCCTCACCGTTGGACCCCTGGACAAACAAGAGTGAGAAGTTGTTAAGTGGTGATCCCATACAACAAAAAGCACATCACACACACAAATCATGCTTCTGTGCTCCCTTTTTTACCTTTACTTTTTGTTAATCACATGCAAAGTTCTATTGAGCTATATTTTAATCTTGTTGTGCAAGCCTCATCAGCAGTTTCTTCTTAAGCAACAGCAAGAAAAGGGGAAAAAAAAGTAGATGCAGACAGAGAAAACCCTCCCTGCAACAAATGAGGGAAAGGATACACATTATCAACCAACAAGGTTACAACAACAACTATTGTAAGCACGAATGACAAAGATTGGCGACTGGTCAAGTGACACAAAGTGGTGGTATGCAAGCAAGAAGTGCAAGAAAGTGCAAGAAAGTGGGATTGCTGGACTAGGGTGCTCATCAGAATGTTTACTGGAGTGTTTATCACTCAAAAGTGTTCAAGGGGCCCACCAGCAACGGGTTTGGTAGCTTGAAGCGTGCCTCTCGACCGTTGCAACTGACCAGGACAGTGTCTGGGTCATCTGGAGCCTGCAAGACACCTAGGCAAAGTGTGTGTGTGTGTGTGCGCGTGTGCGCGTGCGCGTGTGCATGTGTGCGTGTGTGCGTGTGTGTGCGTGTGCGTGTGCGTGCGTGCGTGCGTGCGTGTGTGCGTGTGTGCGTGTGTGCGTGTGAACGTGTGTGTGTGCGTGTGTGTGTGTGCGTGTGTGTGTGTGTGTGCGCGCGTGTGCGTGTGCGTGCTTGTGTGCGTGTGTGTGCGCGCGTCCTTGTTGGAACGTGTGTATGCCTACCAGACAGTGCACTTTCACCGGGATCTTTTTGCTCGAGGAATCGACCACTTCCTCCCCCAGGCTTTGAAAGGCCTTAAGAGACTCAATGCCTGGGTCCAAGCACTCACTGGCTGTCGGATGCCAGCGACCAGTTCAGGTCGCATGAATGATTCAGCGTCTCCTTTCAGGTAGACTCTTCAGGCGATCTCGGAACGCGACCCAGCATGATAAAGAGTCCAACCAGCTTATAATGTTTAGAAATTGACCTGCTGCTTAGGGTCGACCTCGTGCCATTCCAGTGCATCGATCAAAGCAGAAAGGAAAAAGTTTTGGTGGACTTCTTTTTCTTGATTCTTAGGATTAAGACGTCTCTTATTTCATGTGTGCACGCCTGGGCCTGAATGCAGAGTTCCTCTTGAAATGCGTACGATTACATAATGGTATATATGCGAGGCCCCTTTGAAGAATACTTTATTTTCTACTTCACTGTTACAGAGCCTTACCATTGTATGTCAGTGTCTAGCAATTTTGAGTCTTTTTGTCAACTGCTCAGCTCATGAGTGTGTTGCGGACACAATGCATGCATGACACCGGTTAGGTACCTGAAGAAAAAAACCAATATGATGAGGCACTGGAGCACTCCATCAATAGGGAAAAAGGAAACGCACTGACTCTTCACAGCCAGACCCTAGAGCTAGGTGCTTCCAGCAACCATCCATCTGCAGATCCCCACTAGCCTCTTCCTGTCCTTTGTGGTGGAGGGGCTTATGGCTCTTCTTTGAGCCAACATCTCCTTTTTGTTAATCGATGTAGGGAGGATTTTCTCTGCCTACGTAGTTCTTCTTACTTTTTTCTTTTCTTTTCTTTCTTTTTCTGGCTCAATTGAGGCCATAGAAGGTCAATGAGTAATCTACACTGGAACACAAGAGGAAAATAATGGTTGGGGGTGAAAGGCAGCCACGTTCCCCAAGATACTGGCTTTGAGGATTGTTTTATTGCTCGAATGGAATGTCTGATAGCGGTAAAATTGTTTGCTGAGAGAGTAAAAGGGCAAGGAACTTGCATGTAGGCCTGGAAGCCTTTTGATGATCTCTCCTGTAGGCTAGCTAGCTGCTGGACTTGGATAATAGTGTGGAACATATTCACTTGACCAAGCCAGGAATGGAATGTGAAGAAGTTTGTGATCCGATAGAACAGGGAAGGTGCAGGTGCTACAAGTCCTTAAAAAGAGCCGTAGATCCCCTCCACAGAAAGCTAAGGAACAGAAAGGTGTGGATCTGGAAGATTACTGGAAGCACCCATCCCAAGGCCCAAGAACTTGGCTGTGTCATGAGGAGCATTCTCAACCTCTATGCCATATCTAGTGATAACAAGTTTTGTGGGCATACTGTACAGAACGAGCATGGAGTTTATATGCAAGGTCAGTAGATTGTTGGTGGTCAAGGCCTAGTTTTTTGACTTGGTTTATGAGTTCCACCAACTCCCGGGAGGAGTCGCAAGGAACTTTAGGCCCAGACCTTCTTAATAGTAATTGCTTTCAATCACGTTGCACTTGCCGCTGGTTTGCACTCAGTTGAAGTGACTGCCTTATGAGGATCATCGTGCTGGTTTTCTGTGGGGCCCCATGCCAGCTGTGTACCACATGGTGTGGGCAGGAGGTAGAAGATGGAAAAGAACTGGGTTTGGCAAGCGTCAATCAGAATAGCATCAGGACAGCTGGAAGGGAGTCTAGCTCTCTCAGAAAACCTGCAAGGAAGGAGGTAAGGTCAGCAATGCAAAGTCTTGTTGTCTCTTTCCTTTTATTTGTCGTTTCCTTACTTCTGGAGATCTAGACTCACCTACAGCCGTCCTGATGCTATACTGATTACTCCCTATAAAGCCAAACCCACTCATTTTTCTCCTTCTACCTCCTGCTCACACCGTCCTGCGCTACGCAGCAGACACAACCCCACACTGAGGACCACAACAGCCAACCGCGTGAGGCAACCCCACCAACTGAATGTGTACCAGCGGCATGTGCACTTGATTGAAATCAAGTACTGTGAAGACACGAGGCCTGGACAGCAGTTGGAGGCGGCACAGCAGCAGCATGCAAACCTCTGCAAACTCATTATTGCAAAAGTTGTGACTCCTCACACCATCCTTTTGGGTGTTGGTGGGACCTGCTAGACTGAGCACACCCTTAACCATTTTAAACAACTGGGACTTGACCACCAACGCACCAATAAACTTGCTCGCAAACTTCATGCCCATTCTGTCATGTATGCCAACAAGCTTCAAGCTTGTCTTGACAAGTTGTTACCACTAGACGTGCTATTAAAACAATAATACTTTTTGCAGCCAGGTTATGGAGCCGGGTGCTTCCAATAACCCTCCAGATCCCCATTAGAATCTTCTTTTGTAGCTCCGTGGTGGAGGGAATTTAAGGCTCTTCTGAGCCAATGTGTCCCCTTTTCCTTAATTGATGTAGGGAGAGCTTCCTCTGTCTACGTAGTTTTTCTTTTCTTTTCTTTCTGGGTGGGTGTCACAAGGCAGTCTTGTATATCGAAGATGGTTGTTGTAGGAAGGTGTCAAGTTTCTACTACCAATTGTTGGCTGCATGAGGCTTTACAAGGAGAGATAAGAACTAGCTAGGGCCTCGTCAATTTTATAACATTGTCTTTCAAGGTTGGAAAGGATAGAATCTACTGCAGTTTTTTTTTTGTTCATTGCTCAGGCCAGCACAGGCTGGACAAGCCCATGTGTCAGCTGCATCAATCATTTGCATTTGCCTGCAGGTGCAGCATCCTAGTTTTTTTTTCATTTTGAGTGGTATCTTTGTTGGCAGACACCACGAAGAAAACATATCAGGGTGAGAAGACTTGAAGCAAGCAGCATCATATCCACTAGGGTGGTAATTGCAAAGCTGGCAGCAAGCACGCTCAATATTTGGCGTGAGCACCCATGCGGGTTGTTGTTATTGTTGTTGTTGTCATTGCTACGTGGCGCAAGCCATACAAAGATGATACAAAGATGAGGATTTGAGACAAGGCGAGAGAGCAGTAGATCTGCAAGCTTGCACTGAATAGGCTAGGTCCAAATAAAGATAGAACAAAGAAAGGGAGGAAAGAAAAGGTGGCCCACCAGAAATGACAATGACAGAGCATTTCCTCTTAAGGCAAAAAACACTCTGGGGGCCCACCTGGCTTAGCAAAAAGGAAAGTATGTTCCGGCCTGAGATCAATTCCAAGACAAGCATGTCCTTGGCCAACACCTTCAAAGCAGTTTCAGTAAAGCAGGAGGGTGAGCTGCCGCCTCTTTGCTCGAAGCACGGCCTTGACAAACACTAAGACGTAGCTGCTTGCTAATGGTTAACAAGACAGACATGGATTCCAGGCACACAACGGCCCAGCCGAGGGGGTGTACCACCTTTCTAGGGGGCCCTAGCGACCACACATGCTTAGGCAGCAGCTCTGTACTTGCCTGCTCCTAGGGAGAGGCCCAGTTCTTAGATTGGTGGTCACTAGGCTGCTGCTGCTGCTGCTGCTGCTGCAGCTAAAGCTTTCCAGCTATGAGGCTGTCTCTGGTGTAAGCACTGCTGACCATGCTCTGGAGACCAGTGGTGTAGCATGTTGTCAAAGAGCCCAAGCCAGCAAGGGTGCGGTGGATAGTGGAAGTAGTGGGGGTGACTGTAATGGGGACATCTGCAAGCTGCTCTGCCCAGCCTGGGGGAAGGGCTTGCAGGGTTTCATTTACCCGATCATAATGGAGCAGGGTTAAGGCTGCCTGCTCGGATGTCCTCCTGCTAGAGTTAATGAACCGATGGTGGAGGGGGTGAGATGTGCTGCTGCTGCTGCTGGCCTGCCCGCGCAGCCCCCCACCAAAGCAGGTAATTACTGGCTAAGAAGCAGCTTTCATGAAGATTGACAGGGCCCACTTGCCAACAAATCAAGGGGCAACATACGTAAGTTCTTGTGTTTGGTGGTGAATCAAGGTCCCTCTCCTGTCCTTTCTCAACCGCACAGTTTCTCCAACCACCTATGTGTGCATTGTCAAAATAATGGCAACAAATAGATTGGCAGCATGGTTAGTTGTTACTTTATCAAGCATCTCAGCAGAAGCCTTTCTGTAGCTCAGACCTGTGTTTTGGCGCAGCGAGCTAAGAAGAATAATGGTTAGGGGGGCAAAGGAAAAGGAAAAGGGAAAGAAAAAGCCACGCAGATAGTGTTTTGTCCCAAGCGTTCATTAAGGAAAGGGTTGCGGACACTGGGAAGAACCCCCAACCGCCACAAAGGCTCAATCCTGTACCCACCCCTGTCTTCTCCGGAAGTGCCCAGGTAGGTACTGTCTGCTATGCCTTGCAGAATTCTCTCACACCGCATTTTGGGTGCCCATTATTAAGGTTAGAGGGGAAGCTGTTGAAGTAACAGTCTGTCAAGTGAGTTCCAAAATTTGTTTGTGCCCGTTCACTTCCTAGTTTTTTTTAGCATAGTTCTTTCTGGTTTCAACCCCTCGTAATAAATGAATATTCCCTGGTCTTGCCCAAAGTCAACAGGTTGTAGGCTTCAACACGCTTCCACTGTGCCTGGGTTGGTCAGCAGCATGGATGGGGGCGAGCTGGACGGTGGAGGGGGAAGTGGGTTCATTAACAAGCCCCTAAGAGCGGGTAATTATAACAGCTGGAAGCGCAATTTACACGCAATTGCTGGACTGAAGGGTGGGGGGATTGTTTTGAAGAGGCACAGCTCCAGCAGGGATAGAGAGTGATACCATGAGGGTGCTCGACAGAAAAGCTAAAGCAAGCATGCTGCTCGCGGTGGAGGAACTGTACAAGGACGTGGTGGAAGAAGCAGGGACAGCCTTGAAGCATGGGTTGCACTTGAGCAGCAGCACAAGGGGGAAGCTCAGGCGCGCGAGCATGCCACAGCCATGGCACGGGCCGGGCAGGAGGAGTGGGTCTTGGAGTATGTGCAGAGGGTGGAAAGGTTGGCGGAGGATTACAAAGCAAGCGGACGTATCCTCACTTTGGATCAAATCCACCAAATTGTGGTCCTGCAACCCCGCCAAACCATAGTTTGCCGGGTGCAGGAAGCACGAGCAGACTTCACTCTCTCTGCTGCACTCTCAACCCTGATGCGCGACAAAGAAGAGTTATGGGCTTTAGTTGTGCTTTTCTCTGCCTACGTAGTTTTTTCTTTGTGCTCAGCAGACAGCTGCTGGGCATGGCTTTCCTTGGTTGGAAGGCTGACAGTGCTGACTCTGTTTGTTGTTGAAGGTCTGGAACTCCAGTCTTTCAGCTATCATCCTGCTCTCTTTCTCGTTGCTGGACCTGTCTTCTTTCCCTGCCTGCCGTACTTCTCTCAGTCTGAACTTCGTGGTGGGGTGGTCATACGGTCTGTGAACCAATGTGGCCCCCTTTCCGTAACTGATGTGGGGAGTGTTTCACTGCCTACGTATTTTTTCTTTTCTTTCTTTCTAAGCTTTTTCATTACGCTCGATTATAGTTGCCCTGGCACAAGAACTAGTTGTTTTAAAAAGTGCAAGCCACCAGCACCAGGTTTAAGAAGCTCCATGTTGTAAAAAGCTTTTGAGGAGTAGGGGTGTAGGTGAAAAAAAGAGCAGTAAGCGCCAGCCACAGCTATGCCACCTGCTCCCAAGGTGCGACGTCCCAGCCAGCTCCATCCAGTACAGCGGCACATTCACCTTATGAGGGTCAAATAGGTACCAGACCCAAGGAGATGCGCGGAACCTTCAAGCAGTAGCAACATGAACTCTGCTGCCATCTTAAAAAGGCTGCAGCTTAAGCTAACCTTCATACCATTCTGCTAGATGTTGGAGGGCTCATCTATACCCCTCACACCTTGGAGTCTCTTAAAGAGCTTGGGCTTGAACATGAAGCCAGGCTTGCTTTTAAGCTTAATGCTCATTCTGCTCACCACAAACATTAATACCAGACACACTCTTTGTTTACAAGGGGCTTGGGGGCGGTGGGGGTGGGGGGTCGCCGGGGGCGCGGAGGTGGATACAAGGAAGAAAAGAGTCCGGGCGTCTAGGGGCATGGCCGACAACCCGCCTGATCCTCATAAGTTCTGTCTCTTTCCCTCGCCTAAGCTAGTTTTGGCTAGTGTAGTTTTGAGGGACTTTTGGTGAGGCCTTTGCTAGCTTGCTAGCTAATGGACTTTTCTTTAATGCACGCGGCCATTGGCTTGCATAGACTTTTCTTTTCTTCTCTTATGCTCATTCTGTCCAATACACTTTATCATTCTCCTGGGTATTGGTGGGGCATGTTATGCTGAGCATATCCTTAACCAATCTAAACAAGTGGTCCTGGATAACCAATGTGCCATTAAGCTTGCCCGTAAGCTTCATGTCCACTCTGTTCAGTACTCCCACAAGCTTGTCACCTCTATACATGCTGTTGAAAACAAAAATACTTCCCACAGCCAGGTCCTGGAGCAAGGTGCATGTACAAAATGACACTTGTACGCTAATGCTCAAACCTGTCTCCAAGCCTTTGTTCAGTAGATGTCTGCCGTGCACACTGAAGGGCCACCGTGTATTGGTATTTGCCAAAGTGTGCCTGCCTTGGCCTGTTAATTCTTCTGATTAAGCAGCAATTCTGTGATCTGTGCTCTCTTCTGTTGACAGCGCTTATGAAGAGCTAGGGAGCCTTTGAATTATGATGGTGCTCAGAGGGCCATCTGGAGCCCTCTGGGCACAATACATTTGCTGCAACGGTTCTTTTCACACAGAGGTTCCCGGACTTCCCAGAAAGAAAGAAAAGAAAAAAGTCTACGCAGGCCAAAGGCCGCGTGCATTAAGGGAAGGTCCCCTAACTGGAAAGCTAGAGGCCTCACCAAAAGGCCCTCTGAATCTACACTAGACACAGCTAGCCTAGGAGAGAGCCAGAAATAGATCTAATGGGGATCTGGAGAGTTGCTCGCCATGCTCCTGGACGCCCAGACTCTCCTTCTCCTGTCCTCTGCCGCCGCGCGCCCAGCAGAACCCCCCCAGAAGCCCCCGTGAAAACAAAGAGCGTGTCTAGTGTTAATGATAGTGGTTAATCTTTGAATGGTATGGTCCCTAAGCTTGGATGCCAGTGATTAAGCTTTTTGTTTGGTAAGGCCCAAATTCATAAGAGGTGTGATTATATACTCATTGTAAATGGTGCCAGCCACCCCAATTAAGATGATGTGCAGAGCCACTCTGTTTCTCCTGTTTGGATTTCTTGAGCTGCGGGTTTTAAGTTTAGTTATGGTGTGAGAATGTTGAGCTGCTGCACGTTCAAGAGTGATGAAAGGATTCGTGTCAGGGCATAATTTCTGTTCAACAAGGTGGATGTCCCTGTCCTGAGGAGGGATATTGGAGGGATCAAGGTGAGCTTGTCTGCCTGGAATAGGGCGCACAAAGAGAGCATCAGGGCGGCTTTGGTGCCGGGCAGGGGAGCCAGTACCATTAGGGAAAACCCCGTTTAAAATAGCTCTTGAGATGTTTCCAGGGACTTGTATGCCCTGATCCAGAAGTCTCTCACTACTGCAGCCATCCATGCTAATAAGGGATAAGCCATACCGGCCCTTACTGAGGGCTTTCACACAGAGGCTAAGGGCTTCATGGTGTCTGTTGGTGTGCATTCCGGTCATTGTTGAGTTTGTACACCTAAGGAGTATGTGGTTAATGTGGTCCATATCATCGCAAAGAGGGCATCGTCCAGAACTGGAAGAAAAGTTGAAAGTGGAGGCATGTCTCTGTGTGTACAGTGTATTTGTTTGGTACTTCATTATATTTATTTGCTGTTTCAAAGTAATCTTTGGATTTTGTCAGAAGGAGTTGCTGATCTCCTTGTTAGCAAGAAGTGTCCCAGAAGTTTATTCCATGTCGATGTGAAAGTCAGAAACCATGGTTTCGTGTCAAACGACATGGTATGTCGAGTTCAAAGAAGCACTGACGCACACATGTGTGCATCATGCTCCTGCATAAGTCCTTTGCTTACTGTTGCGTTAGATTGCAAACTCAATGAAGCTTCACTTAATTATGCTTCTACAAATCACACCTTCTGCCGCTATTTCAACTTGAAGCAATGATTGCCAAACAAGAATGGCAAACGCTGATACCTATTCAAGGACACAAACACCAGAATGTTCACAACCCTAAAGTTTAAAACGAGCCTCACCTGCGGCGGGTTTGGTAGCTTGAAGCGTGCCTCTTGACCGTTGCAACCGACGAGGACAGTGTCGGAGTAATTTCGAGCCTGCTAGAAACATAGGCCAAGTGCACATCAGAAGCTTATGTGAGTTGTATGTGTTTGTGTGTGTTAATGTGTGCGCGTGTGCGCGCACGCGGCTTAGCTTGCTTGCATGTTTTCTGATTGCAATTACAATGTGTGCAACATAACGCAGGCATGCCTGTGTAGGACAGCACAAGCAACCATTTTGTGAGAAAGTGCGTGCACACGTCCACGCATGCATGCATGCACTCATATGAGAGAGAGAGAGAGAGAGAGAGAGAGAGAGAGAGATAGTCTAAATATGTGATATTCAAGGATACACACCTGCATCTGTGTGTGTTCTGAGTGAGGAACACACCTCTTGCACTTTGAACAATGGAACCTTTGCGCATGCAGACAGGCAGGTGCATTTGAATCTGCTCACATGGGCAGCAACAGATTGTATGAATTGCACGCATTTGCTTGGGCATGTACGGTGTGCGTGCATTGCAAAGGCCATGCATGGTAGCATATTCTCTGTGCATGTGTGTGTATGTGTGCGAGCGTGCGTGTGTGCGTGCGCGCGCGCGCGCGCGCGCGTGTGTGTGTGTGTGTGTGTGTGTGTGTGTGTGTGTGTGTGTGTGTGTGTGTGTGTGTGTGTGTGTGTGTGTGTGTGTGTGTGTGTGTGTGTGTGTGTGTGTGTGTGTGTGTGTGTGTGTGTGTGTGTGCGCGCGCGTGTGTGCGTGCGCGCGCGTGATTGTGTGTGTGTGTGTGTGTATGTGTGTGTGTGTCCTGCTCAAGGGTGGTCGATCATGCCCCTCAATTGCTCGAGGGCGCCTGGGCTCCATGGTCTGGTCCAGGCGCCACCCCCAGGCTATGATGCCCGCTTGTTAACCAGGCCGCATGCACTCACCAGCTGTTGGATGCCAGCGATTGCAATTGCCGCTTCACTCAGTTCTGGTCGACGTCGGGTATGGTCCCTTGTAGCAATGCTGCTCGTATTTTCAAAGCTAACTTACTGAGAAAATCCATTTGCGTACTTACGCTGTGGGAAGACACAACGCGCTAAGTGTCTAAAGCAATCTAAACGTCTGCTTGATGTCGACCTATAGCTAGCTAGCTCAGGAGCAGTACTGACCAGGTTAAAAAGTTCAATAACATTACATATGTTGTAATCGCGTATGTCAATCGAGTGGGAACCATGGGTCGATTGAAGTGGAGGGGTTGTGAAACAGTAAACTTCCCTGGACACGCTTCCGGATTGGTATAATCCTACCTTCACGTAGGTGAAGAGGAGGGTAGCAGATTTTCAGTGAGTGCATTCATTGCAAAAGTGGCCAAAGCCTGACAACCAAAGACAGAAAAAAAGTGGGTAAGCTTCGTGAAAGGTTGTCTGGACGAACTTAATTATCTTCATGGACCTAATGCTCTGCAGTTAACGTGCCAGAAATGTGGAAATAATACTTGTAGGCATTGCTCATAGAGCACTCCAACAATGAAAGGAAAGGAGGCACCTTGGCCCCCAAAGACGATGTGTCCTTTACACCAGAACAACAAAAGGAATAGAATAGAGGAAGGTGATGTTGAGTTGCAGCAGCTGGCCTCAGATCCTGGCTTCTGGGATCATTTCACTTTCAATGGCGTCTAATAGGTTTAGAATTGTCCACTTTGTGAAAAAGTGGGCCAGGAGCTTGCACACAAAGTAGCTTTATGATAATCACTCCTGGCTGATGGACCTGGCTTCAAACTTATCTACTCTCACCCAAGACCCAAGCTCAGGCAAATAGTGTGAAGAGCGATTTGTTATCCTCTAGGATCCTATAAGAAAAAAAACTATGTGGGCAATGAGGGCATTTTGTCTGGAATTGACTCCCTGCATCAAGGTAGTGTGGGTCTGCCAGGTATCCTGGCAACAGCTGGCTGCAGGGCTTCGTTGTAAAGCTGCTATTGTTTCCATTGCATGCCTGATAAATGCAAAGCACGTAGGATGGGCACAGAGCTTGCAAGTTTATTAGACACATGAGGATCACCCCCTACTGATGGGATTGTCTAAGAGTGTGGACCTGGCATGCAAAGCCTTTCTGAAAAACTCGTTCCTTTTCTTTTCTTCTCTAAAAGCGTTGGAACATTTCTATTTACCCCCAACTTTAATTGCTTCCAAACTTCACATCCTTGCCGCACCTGACCTTCATGGATCTCCAATATTTTGAAATGCAAAGGTGGTAAACTTGTTTTGCAATTGCTGAGCTGCTATTTTCCTGTTTACTCCGCTCTTGCAGCACCTGCTTTAGGCAGCAGGATCTGTTTTAAGAACATTATTCTGTGGGGAGATGTAGCACTTCAATAAATCAGGAATTGCTAACTTGATGGTGGCTTGCCCTGGGATGAGGGTGGATTGGATTGCACCATGGCTCTTGATAGTATGCCTTTGATTGATAGAGGTAACAAGAATAACTGAGTTGCATTACTCATATAGGCCGCTTGCCTCCTGCTTACAGCTGCTCATGCTGCATGAGAGATGTATGAGAAGTCAACTTTTGAAAAAAAAACAATCAAATCAACAGCATACCAAATTGGCAGCAGTTGCAGAAGTTACATCCACGACTTGACGTCCAATGACGCCAGCGACCCTTCTGATCCCCACTATTTTTTTGTCCTGTTTGAAAAAAGGTATCAACCACGCACCCCAGAAAACCAGATCGTCTTTGCAACCCCGTATCAACCACAGCTCTTCGGGCTGAAGTGTTTCCTTCAATTGACACAGGAACATTTTGATGCATGGCAGTGGAGGACGGGAGAAGGAGAGTCCGGGCATCCAGAAGCATGGCTGACAACCCTACAGACATCATTAGCTTCATTTTTGGATTTCTCCTAGGCTAGATCTGTTTGGTTTTGGTTTGAAGGCCTTTTGGTGATAGCATTGCAAGTTAGGGGAGGGTTGCTGAAAACATGTGATTTTTTCTTGGCTGGCGTCTTCTTTTTTTATTCAAAACAAGGTGCAAGAAAAAAACACGTAGGGAGAGGAAACACTTCTTACGTCAGTTGAAAAAAAGGAGACACATTCAACGTGTGGAGCCAAGTTGGCTCAGGAAAGCCGTGTGTCCCCTCCACCTCAAATGTGCAAAGCAGAAAATGCTAATGGGGATCTTGAAGGGTACTGAAAGCGACCGGCTCCAGAGCCTGGCTATGAGAAGTGATACTGTTTTCAACAGCGCGCCCAGTAATAACAAGCTCGTTGGCATACATGACACAATGTGCATGAAGTCTGTTAGCAAGTTTAGTGGCACGTTGGTGGTCAAGTCCTACAACACAGGTGAGTTTTTTGCTTAAGCCTCCAAATAGGTGCTGGGCAAAGCACGAGGCACACAAGTCTTTGTAGCAAATCAGCATCAGTCTTTGTAAGCATCACGAAGTTAGCAGTGGAAGGTAAAGGACAAAAGAAAAGAAAAGAGAAGTAGAGAAGAATGATAAAAAGAAAGATTTACGCTTGCCATTTGGCCGCGTGCATTAAGGAAAGAGCCTTCCAATGACTCCCACCAATAACGAAAAGCTACGCAAGCGGCTTGCACCTCAAGCGTTGTATTAAGAAAGGGCCGACCACCGCCGCCACAAGGGCTCAAAGTCGGGACTCCCCGCCGCCTGGACAAGGACGACTATTCGACTCGGCTTCGCATTTTAACCCACTGGTCAGGAAGAGAAGAAAAAAGAAAAGGCTCACAAGCCAGATCCAGCTGCGTGCAGGAAGGAAAGGTTCCCTGCTAATTAGTAACTAGCAAGCTAGCTCCTCACCATAGAGGTTCACAGGCTCAACCTAAACCAAGCTAGGAGCGGGAAATAACTAAGGGAAACAACTAGTAAGGGTCTGGAGTGCATGGCAACTTAGTTAGGAGGCTATTTGTTGTGCAATATGTCTGGTAAGGCTCAGCTCAACCACTGGCAGAGGAGCAATGGTGAAGTCAATGTTGATAATGGTGTGGGACTACATAAAGTAAGATGGTTCCAATGGTGCCCTGTTATTTCTGTTTGGGTCCCTGAGGCTACGGGTGTGGAGTCTGGAAATTGTAATAACTAGACAAGGCTACAATAGCCTTTTTTCACATCCCGGGCAGTGCCTTTTCATAAGTGGTTCATTTGTTAGCGAAGCCAGTCCAGGTCCCCCTCATGCTGAGCGCTTGAGCTAATGAGGTCCCTGGCAACGACACTTGGGCAAACAGTCTTTCCCAAAGGCCTTCGACCACTGATCGCATTGTGACGTACACGCAACAACCTACGAGTTTGTGAAGTTCTGTTGAGAGAGGATGCGAGCTCAGGAGGGTGGGAAAGGATGTAACAACCATATAAGGCTTACAATAGCCTTCCGTTACATCTCAGGCATACCTTTTCATAAGTGTTACAGAAATGCTACCAGCATGTTGGGCAGCAGCTCTTTGTAGGCTGAGTAAGGAAATACATCTGGGCAGTATTTGAGTTCTACAAGGTGGATATCTCGATCTTGAGCAGGTAAGGTATCATCTTAAGGTCAAGATGGGTTGCTCTCCCTTGGATAGGGCGCACACAGATAGCATCGGGATGGCTTTGGTGTTGGGCAGAGGTGCCAGTAACATTGGGAAAAGCCCAGTCAGGGACATATTTGTAGATGTTTCCAGGCACTTCTATGCCCTGTTCTAGGAGCTCTTCTCCGAGAATGCTATAGAGTCTACAGCAAGTATTCATGGCAACAAGGAATGAGCCATATTCATTTTTGCTGGGTGCTGATAACATGTTTTTGGGTGTACATTGTGCCAGTGCGGTATTTAAAAAGGTTGTTTCTTGCTTGAGGTGATCTTAGGGTTGTTTTGAAAGAATACTTATGAAGGTTTCTTGGTTTGCAAATTTAGAGGATGGCCTATGGAAACCTGTGTTTCCAATAGTGTTGAAAGATACAGGTTGCATAATATTCTGCTAGAAAAGAAAAGAAAAACTACGCAGGCAGTGAAGACACTCCCCGCATCAATTAAGGAAAAGAGGATACCCATGGCCGAAGCATCATGTATCCCCTCCACCAAGGAAAAAAGAAAGGATAAGTGGGGATCAGGAGGGTTACTAGCAGGACCCCGTGCCTGATCTTGTTGGCAAGAATTGAAAGGAGCCTTCTCAAGAGCACGTTCAATGCTTACAGGTTTAAGCGAATTGGACAGATTGCGCATGGAACTTCAAAGCAAGCTTGGTGGCTTTATGAGTGTCAAGCTCTTTAAGGGCCTCTAAGGCCCCGGTCACACTGGTGAGATCACCCCCGGGATCACCCCCTGGGATCAGGGGTCGGATTTTTAGTTTTTGCGAAAAAACAATTCTTTGAGCGTTCCACTAAATTCCTTGTGCCGTATTTACTTAGCTTGGATTTTTTTCATCAGGTGATCCCGACCCCTGATCCCTGATCCGTCCCCCCCCCTGATCAGGAGGGGTGATCCCGGGGGGTGATCCCGCCAGTGTGACCGGGGCCTAAAGGAGAGTTAAGCTTGTGTTTGTTATGCATGTGGGTTTTGAGCTATGTTTCAGATTAGTGAGTAGAGGGGTGTGGCTGTATGGGAGTGCTCTCCAGGGGTTTGATGAAAAGCCACGAGGAGAAGTGGAAAGGGTCCTTGGCATCAGAAAGTGAGATTTATGTGGCACCCATTAAAGCTGCACTTTACGCACAAGCATCAGCTCCCTCGTTGCCAATGGCGCCTGAGTGGGATTCAATTTTGTAAAAGTTGGTCTGAAGCGGTGAGTTATCTACAATAATTGAAGTAGCTTGAATGAGCCCTGCATGTAGGTGGATCTGCATGCAAATTAAATTAAGGTCCTGCCTAGTTGGGCCATGGCCATTAGGTTTGATGATGAGACCTTTAAATTGAGGGTGCCAGCACAATGTTGTCATCACCTGAATGAAAAAACACAAAGACCAAGAAAGAAAGAAAGACTACGCTTGCCAAGTCCGGCCGCGTGCATTAAGGAAAGGTCACCTGTCCTGAAAGGCAGGGCCCCACCACACAGACCAAGAGAAAGAGCAAAGACCACCCATATGGGAGACAAGTACATGGAGCATAAAAAACATGCATTTCTAGGACTCAGGTAAACCCCTCTAATATAGCTGTTTCCCATCCATGTGCAACATCCAGGGAGTGTGATTTTAGGAGAACATAAACAAGGCATGTTCCATCAGACTCCTTGTGCTCTCATGTTGGAGTTGAGCAAGGCTGCCCGCTTTTCCCCTTGTTATTTTTCTTGTGCATATACGATGTGGACTGTTTGGAAAAAAATGCGCAAGGGGCTGTCACAGGCAATAATAAAGTGCAAGGCACATGCTGTACGCGAGACAATCATAGCCGCACTAGTAATCAGCATCAGCAGCTCCAAATGATGCAGGAGAGGCTGCTCCTGTATGTTCAGCGGAAAAGATTGGTGATAAATGTGGCCAAGTCTGAGGTTAATCTGAGATTAATATCATGCACTTTAACTCAAGGGGTGATAATGTGCCAGTTTTCACTTTAGGTGGAGCCCGTTTGCAGATCATCTGTATTCTCTTAGGCATACTGTTCACAAAGCAGAGCAATACTCTTAGGCATACTGACAGAGCAACCCACAAACCACTGCTGGTCATGTGTGTGCCCCTTTGGATGTTTGTAGACGGATCAGGCAATTTATGCAGGCATATGAGCACCTTTGGATGAATCGGCCACACACCATGCTCTGGCTAACTAAGCTTATGCTCTCCCTGCTAGCATGTATGCTTGACAAATGTGGGGCGCTAGATATATGAAGGAAGGAGCTGAAATGGACTGTCTTTTGCCTTTGCAGACAGTGCACCTGTGCTTATTGAAGTGTATCCTCGGGGTAAAGCGTACCACCCCTAACTGGTCTGTACTGCGGGAATGCGGTGTAATGACCATAATTGATATTCACCCAGCGCTGTGTAGAAAACCTGATTGAGTAGACATGCACGCACCCATCTTGAGAGGTATCCTCTGCATATTGAAGAAACTAAGGCCATAAATTAGTCTCCACACGCCGCGGTATTGAAAACAAGAGTGCCTACCACAGCCATTTGGTTCTAGAGCCAGGTGCTTCTAATAACCCTCCAGATCCACATTAATTTCGTCTTTCTTTCTTTTCTCGTGGTGGAGGGGGCTCACGGCTCTTTATGAGCCAATGTGTCTCCTTTTTCTTAATTGATGTAGGGAAAGTTACTCTTCCTACATAGTTTTTCTTTTCTTTTCTTTTCTTTCCATGACTGCATGCATTTGAGAAAATTACGCACACAAACTTGAATGATTGAGTATGCTTGCAACCAGTTGAGACACATTAGTTTGGATTTGATAGCCATCTTTGTATTTGTGTTGCCCTATGCTGCTGATGCAGCTGTAATTGAATATTAATATCCTGTGTGGCATGTCACAGTGCAAGCATGCAGGCGTGCAGTTACCAGCGTGGCCGAAGACATTTGGAGTGTGCAGAAGACAACATACTTGCACATGTTTCTTGGTTGGATTTTAGATTTCCCTCAGCCACTATGGCTTGGTTTCAGGAGATACTTTGGAGCACAGACTTGCCGTGATGACTGTGTTAGTCTAAGCTGATTGAGGACCACGCTTGCTTTGCTTATTGATGCCAACACCTTGAGTCCGTTGAGGAAGAATCGCTTTGCTATTGATATCTGCTTTGATGTTGAGTTGCTTGAGACATACTTTGTTTTCAAGTGTCTGGACACCAAGTTCCAAGGATGAACATGCGGCTGAGATTGATCTGGCGTATATTTGGTTCTGAGACTGCACTATGAATTGCTCTGCCTCTTGCTTGAACTGTCTTGCCTTTGTGGTGAATGGCTCTACTTGTAACAACTTTGACGCTGTCTGTCTCCATCTCTCTCTCTCTCTCTTTCTCTCTCTCTCTCTCTCTCTCTCTCTCTCTCTCTCTCTCTCTCTCTGCCTCTGGTACAGTGTAAAAGAGCCAAGGAATTACGTCAGTTATCTGCAAGTGCAACCCAGCCTGAATTGCACGCGTGTGCTGTGACCAGCAGCACCTGTGATCGAACTTCTAGCGTGACACCAGCCTGCATCACATTACAGCGGCTAGGTTTTCGCAAAATTGGTTGTTACATGTGGGCATGAACACTGGAGATTTGGACAACCTTCCTTCATTGGCTACAACAAAAGGCGCAGAAGTCCTTCTAGTCTCAAAATGCCTGTACTCGTTCATAGAGCAAGTGACACCAAACCTACCTGTCTAGACCACTGCTTTCATACAATTGCCTTTAGCATCCCGGACATGCATACAACGCACATTGACAAAAGATTTCACTTTATTGACAGTGAGACTCTATAGCACTTCCCTGAGAGATACCAATTTTGATGGAGGGCTGATAAAGCACAAGCTTCAACTGTACACATTGTAAAGGATGTGAGTAGCAGGGAGGCCTTTGAATCCACTGTCACAGATCAAGATGCTGAAAGAGCATGCACCTGCCTGAAGTCTTGGATTTTTCATGCGGCCAGGCACCCTGTTATTGGTATGATTGCTCTCAAACCTCGCTCTCAGCAAATGGTGTGTAACAGAAATCACAGACGGCCTGAGTGGTTCAATGGTGTGTGTACAGCCAGAAATAAGGCCTTTTTAATTGCGCTGAAGACTGGGCAAGCCAGACACGCTTGTAAACAACTGCACAGAGAGTACAGAACTGAAGCGCAGTGTGCTAAGCGACATACACCCGCACTTGAGCTGCAGAGTTCATGCGCAAGCTATTCCAAAAAGATCCGGCTGTGCACAAACTTCAGAAGAAAGCTGTGAGCTCCCATACCACTCCTATTTCTGAGCGAGCCCGGCAGGATCATATCAGTAACCTACGCTACCATCCTTCTCCTTCCAGCAATGGCACTCATGGATTGCATAATGAAGCACCAGGGAGCACAGGTCCGCACCCTTTCAATCTGCCCAGGGAAGTTGAGCTGACCTCCCTTGTCTCTAAGCACATTCCCAACATGAGCAGTTCCTCTTCACCCGGCTTTGACATAGTCCTGCCTCCTTTCTTAAAACATGCATGCAAATTGGTCCCAAGACATCATGGCAGAGGTCTTAAATTCAAATGTGCTGGCTCCATACATTTCACAACTCTTCACGCTCTTGCGTAGAACTGCCCGCATCCCCTCATCATAGAAAGCTGCCAAACTTGCACCAATATACAGAAAGGGTGCTGTGATAAATCCTTCGTACTACCAGGTGCTTGCAGTCAGTGACACACTGTACCGTCTGTACACAAATGTCCTCCGCTCCATGGTTCAAGACTGGTGCGCAAAATACAACATTTTCCCTGACAATCAATTTGGCTTTTTTCCAGGCTGCAACACTTTACAGCCACTATTTATATTGGGGCACCTGAAGCACGCAGATAAAACCCTTCAACCCCAAGGCTCCCCACGTTTATATGCCACTTTTATTGACTTCAAACAAGCATGTGACTTAATACCCAGGGACAGACTGTGGGAACACTTACACAAATGCCAGATGCCCAGCCAGCTTATCTCCATCATTAAAGACCTCTACCAAGATGACAAATACATCCTTATTGACGGAGGTAAACGGGCAAGTGTCCAGCTAACGCACGGAGTTAAACAAGGGTGCACACTGTCACCTTTCCTATTCTCAATCTATGTTAATGACATTGGCTGCATCACAAATGGGGAAACAGGCGCGGTGACAGGCTTACCAATTTTTCATGTTTCTCATATGCTTTATGCAGATGACCTCGCTTTGACTACAAACAACCACACCCACATGCAAGCCATGTTAAACGAGTTGCAGGGTTATGCAACCAGAAAATGCCTGACGGTCAACACAAAAGAGTCTCAGGTCGTCTGCTTTAAATCCAGAGCTGACACTCCTCCCCAACTGTTGTATGATGGTGACAACCTTCCCTACACTGATTCTTTCAAATATCTGGGTATGGTCTGTGACAAACGTCTCGACCTTTCCACTGCTGCTGAGGCTGCTCTGAAACCATGCATAGCAGGGACTTATCGTGTCAAAACCTTTGCTCAAAACCACAGCCTTACAAATTGGCTGTATGCACTCATCTGACTTTTGAAACATTTGCTATCTTAGCAGGAATGTATGCCAGCCAGATATGGGCCACACCTCACTTACGGCAGGGCACAGAGATGGACAACCAGTAGCAGAAGTGGATCCTGAACGTTTTGCGGAACCTTCTTGGAGTGAAATCCACAACACCATCTTGGAGCATTGTACGAGAATGCGGCGTTGAGCCTTTTCAGTTCAACTGGTTTTGTGCCACTATGCGTTTCTACAACTCGCTTTCTTGGTGCAACAGCCTGCTCCTCAAAAAGGTTCTCCATGCTGACATCAGCCTTAGCTCCAGAACTGACTCTTGTTGGACGTCCCACCTCTTATCTGTGCTTGATGGTTTGGCACACTCGGATCTGATGAGGCGTCAAATTAGGCTTGTGGCCCTGTGAGCCTCAGCCAATTTTTGGTGGACCTGAGATCTAGACACCTGGGCTAATGGAACCAATTCACAGCCCCTGATCCAAGAGTAAGCAACAGTAAGCGGCTGACTTACCATCAATGGTGCGCTCTCCCTGTCAGAAATGCACATGCCATTCACCCACCTTATACAACGCCTGAATACATGTACATGGATCTTCCCCATCACGTCCTTCGTATTGCCAGATTCAGGCGCGGGGATAATACTTCTCTGGTCTGTCACATTGCCCTCAAACGTCTCAACCCAACGATGAATGGGATGCACACCAATAGGCACCATGATGACCTTAGCTTCTGTTTTTAAGCCCTCAGCAAAAGCAGATATGGCTCGTCCCTTATTGGTATGGATGCCTGCCGCAAAGAGAGACTCCTGGAGCAGGGAATAGAAGTCCCTGAGAATGTCTCCTGCACTATTCCTGACTGGGTTTTTCCCAATGGTACTGGCTCCTCTGCCCGACACCATAGCCGCCCTGATGCTGTCTTTGTGCACTCTTTGTGCGCTATCCCACATTGATCCTTAGAAGATCCCTCCTCAAGACAGAGACATTTGCCTCGTTGCATTTAACTTCTGCCCTGATACTAACCCTTTCTTCACTCTGGAAGCTGCAACTGCCCAGCATGCCAATACTTTAACAAGGCTCAAAATCTGCAGCCTGTAAAAACCTAACAGGAACAACAAGGTAACCTTGCACATCATCTTAGTTGGTGTGGTAGGCACTATTTATAACAGCTACACCATCAAACCTCTTATCAACTTGGAATTGACCAGGCAAAAGGCTAAATCATTAGCATCCATGAGTTGCCGTGCTATCCTAAGATTAACAATATTATCAACAACAGACATTGCACTCCATTTCTAATAGACAGTAGAGGACTTCAAGAAGTTCTCCTAGTAGAGGACCTAGTAGGGGACTTCTGGGGGAGGGCTTGCTGGCCACGTGGCGGAGGAGAGCAGGAGAAGGAGAGTCCGGACGTCCAGGAGCATGGCGGCCAACCCTCCAGATCCTCATTAGCTCTATTTCTGGATTTCTCCTAGGCTAGCTCTATCTAAATTAGGCTTGAGGGTCCTTTGGCGAGACCCTTTCTAGCTTGCTAGTAAGGGAACCTTGATGCAAGCGGCCTTTTGGCTGGCGGAGAGTTTTCTTTTCCTTTTTTCTTTTCACAGACAGATTTTAAACCCACAGGCGCATGCGAGTTTTGGATCCAGGAAATTGACCTTGTTAAACACAACCCCCTAATCAGACTTCACCAGATGCTGCAACCCATACTCCCCCTTCTACTATCCCACCTACCTTCATTCTCAGGCTTGTTCTAGGCTAGAGATATACAGGTCAAGGGTGGCTTGTATCTACAATACGGCAAATGCGTTGGGATGTTGAACCCTAGCCGTTTTAATGTCCACTACAAAGCACTCCACGTAACCAAAGCACGCAAGCAGAAGCATCTCCAGGTGGGGTGTCGAGAGTATCATTGTCTTCTAGGTTCCCATTTTGAGTGGAGGGCAGAACATTGGCTTGCGTGGATGTGTGGATTGAGTGCATAGAAGCTGTGCTAGCTCTGTGTCTAGAGCATATTCGATTACTGGGCGGCTCGCTTTGGGCTTTTGTTGCTCCAGTGTTTGTCATATTCTCTGTCTGAGGGCAGGCTTGTTGTGTTAATGGTAGAGTATTGAATTGGTTGATGTTTTGTGTTTCAGGATATATCAGATGAGTTGTGCTCGTATTGGGAGGGCTTGCTGTAGGAGCTGGCCCAGGCCTGACACTGGGTGTTCGTGGGTGGCGAAGTCTGGTGATCTCATGCCTGAAGTGATTTGTGGAGGGAGGCTGTGGTGCTGGTACTGCCTGTGTTGGGTGCTTGTTGTTGGGTTGAGGGTTAGCATCAACGTTGGTGGAGGGGTTGAGTGCTTCATCGAAGTGGGTATCAATGAGGCCACTAATGTAGGTGTTATTTATACGGCGGTGAGCCGCAAAAACTCTGGCTTCAGTGTCCTTGCAGGTGAGGATTTTTTTGAATAAGAAAATCTACGTAGGCAGAAAGGATCTCTCCCTACACCAAAAAAGGAAAAGGAGACACATTGGCTCAGAGCCGTGAGTCCCCTCCACCACAGGGTAACAGCAGTGTTAAGTTCTTCAGTGGATGGAAGGTTGATGAGGGCTGCCAGTCTATTGAGTGCCATTTAACATTTGTTGTTCACCCTGAGGTATTTCGCCTGAGTTTGAGCCACTGTGATGACCATGCTTTTGCAGGGGGATGTAAGTTCATGTATCCCATTCATGCCAAGGCCCATAAGGGGTTATATAATACATGTGATGAGGTTGGAGAGGCTGCAGGGGGGGGGGTTGCGAAGTGACAAAGCTTTTTTCATGATATTTAGGTCATCATCATGATGATGGAACATGATTTCCTTTTCTTTTTTAAGGTGGAGCTCACTAAGGTGGATACTGCCCAGCTGACGGGCCCGCATGCAGTAGTTTAATTGTCGTTACACACGGAGGTTGGTTCCTTCACCTTTGTTGAGAAAGTCCAAGGACAGGTTCTTGAGATGTGCTATTTGATTAGGTCTTTGAGGAGGTCAATGCTTATTACGCGATATCTGGCTGAGGGGTCCTCCAGACTGGATATGATTGCGGAGGCCATGCACCTGTGGTATTCAATATAGATTGAGGGGCGCTCTAGTCCAGAGTTTTTCACATCCTCTCGTATCATTGCTGCTGCTGTGCTGTTTGAGAGGTTGTATTTATGTTATTGGTTCTGTCAATCATATTGCACCAGATGATGAGGTCTGCTGGGGTGCATGGAGTGACTGTAAAGGCAAAGGCAAGACTAGGACTGAAAGCTATGCAAATCACACATTTGGCTTGATGGGGGGAGGTCAGGGAGAAATAAATATTTCCCTCAGGTTACAAGTCATACGTTGGATCTGATGCTTCCACTTTGAATCCATGGTAAGTTGGACTCCAAGGTAAAGGAAGGGATCATCAGGTGGTAAAAACTGAGCTTCCTGCACTTGGATGTCTATTTTGCCTTGGAGGTGATGCCTGAGGGCTTGGGAGGGTGTTACCCCATTATTATCTTTTGGGGGGTGACTGTGGAGGATACCGGTGGCCTTTGTTTTGCTGTCAGATATGATTAGTGCTGCCCATTCTGAGTACGGTGCGAGCTTATGGGCTTGGACTCTGAGGTCTTGGGTTGTGTTTGTAGGGCACAGGAGGTCATCCGCAAAGGCTGCAATGCTCAAGATGTTATCAAGGTGGATGTCAGTAACATTTTGGTTTGGGATGCAGTCGTGCTGGTACCCACGGCCCCCTACATGGATCCATTGAAGGAGTGGTTCCATATAGAGCAAGAAGAGGAAGGGAGGTAGTGTATCACCTTGGATTGTCCCCCTCTCAACAGGTATTTGTTTGGTGCTTCCTCCTGAGGGTAATCTGACTTGGGTGGTAGGATATTCGTTGGGGTTTTTGACCGTGTCAATGGCATCAGTAGGGAAGCCCGAGTCATCCATGATCCAAAGCATCCGGTCGTGATCAGTGGTATTAAAAGCGGAGTTGAAGTTTATAACGAGGGTATAAATGTCTTTACTAACTTAAGCCCCATGATGACATTCTAAAGCTGATGGATTGCGTCTTTTTGGTTACGGAACCCAGCTTGAGTGGAGCTCAGTAGGGAGTTTGCTTCTGCTTACAGAGTGTATTTGTGACCATGTGGGTTTGCTGTTTGTAGAGTGTGTTGGCAAGCCCGATGGGTCTATAGGCAGGGATTTCTGTCTCTTCTCCTCTATTTTTGTCAATCAGGATAGTATCACTAGTTTTCCATGACACTGGGGTAAGACGGGTGGCCCACGTTATGATGAAGAGTTTGTGGATGCTTTCTTGGATCTCATGTGGTCCCACATTCTGAGGATCTCGTCCAGTATGCCATCAGGGCCTGGTAATTTGTTATTGCTGAGTGATTTAATGCATTCATTGAATGAGCTTTTATCAAGGATCTTAGAGTGTAGCCAGTCTCCTTGCTTGCTTCCTTGTTGTTCCTCTTTTGTAATCTGGGATTGAAGGGAGCAAGGATCAAGAACAGGTTTTCTCCCATCTTTTCCCAGGGATAGTTGAGAGGTGCTTCTTCTGGCAGGTATTTTCCATTTTCAATGTTCACAGCTTTCATGGCTTCTGTGCAGTGGTTCTCAATAATCTGGGCTTGCCTGGCCGGTTCAGTTTCATTAGTGTTAGTTCCAGGGTCACGAAAGGCTTGCAGGCCTGCTCTGGGTTGTGCATTCTCATCTCTGAAAACTTCCGTGTGTGCTTGCCTGGGATTTTTGATGATCATTTTGTTGAGTTGTTTGCGAATAATGTTGCTACTTTCTTTATTTCGTGTTTCATCTAGGTAATTTAAGGCTCATTTTTTGTTCAACACTAGTTGCTAAACATCTCTTCAATTTGCTGAAGGAGGGGGAGGTCAGGGTTCAGGTTTTCAAGCCCTAAGATGGCTTTGCAGAAAGCTGTGTTCTCCTTGTTTTGTTCCATAATGGTATTAGCACAGTGCTGACTCTGCTTGTTGTTGGAGGTCTGGAACTCCAGTCTTTCAGCTATCATCTTGCTCTCTTTCTCGTTGCTGGACCTGTCTTCTTTTTCTGCCTGCCATGCTTCTCTCAGTCTGAACTTTGTGGTGGGGAGGTCATGGGGTCTGTGCACCAATGTGGCCCCCTTTCCTTGATTGATGTGAGGAGTGTTTCATTGCCTACGTAGTTTTTCTTTTCTTTTCTTTTCTTAGCACTGTCAGCCGCAGATTGATTACTGGCAGCCTGAGGAAATTTCAGCTGGGATTGGATAGATTTTATGATGCCAAGCTTTTCCACAGGATGTGCCGCTTACTGCTTATGGGTCTTGGATCGTAGTGTTTGTGGTCTGAGGAGACTATTTTAGTGCTAAATGCTTTCAGTGCTACTTGAGAGGCAGTGTAAACTAGGTTGGCTACGCCTTGGGCCAGGTCCGCCGGCGCGACGACCTCTGTGGCAGGTTTGTTGCAGAGTATGCTCAGCTTTGCTGTCTCTTTGGCCGATTTTTCATTCAAGTTTTTTGTAGGAAAGCTGCGGCTTCTGCATGGGTTGGGTTCGAGAGTTGGAGAACCTCTTCTAGTTCCTGGATCACTCCATGTGCAGGGTCCTGCAGGGAGTTTGTGAAGGCAGCGCGGTCAGAACTGCTTATAGGGCGGTTAGGACCTTTTGTGGGCATTGTTTGGGGGGCTCAGGTGCATAGAGGACAGGGATTTGGATTGAAAGAACACTACTAGGCATGCTTACCACAAGGGGGACATGGTCGCTGAGGGAGCCCAATTCTGGGATGTGGCAGGGAGGGCATAGTTGGGCAAGTTCTGCAGGGAGGTTAATGTCGTCTATGCAGCTGAACGTGTATTTGGGTGTAGTTGTTAATGTCCTTGCCGGTTGCTTGGCAGTGAGTCCATGGTCTCGTGATTTCCTCTTTGCATAGGGAGAGGTTGCTAGAGAGGAGGAAGTTGCGGTATGCTCTGTCTGCCGGGTAGGTCGCACTGCTAGTGCGATCATCTGCTCGGGCTGTAGCGTTCATATCACCAATCATGAGGGGAGTGCAATTGCTATGTGTGTATTAAAGTCTTGATTCATTCTTGCATTTCAATTCTATTTGCAAGAGCTTCCTCTGAGCTCCCCAAGGGCCAGTAGGTGCCTAGGAGCAGAAGTTTAGCATTGATTCCCTGGAGTATGACAGGTGCTACTCTTTGCTTTGAGTTTGAATGGGCCACTGAGCACCGCGCGGCTAGGGCAAGAGAATCCCAGATACAGATGGTGGTGCCTCCTGTTCGGTCAAAGCTGACCACCGTTCGTAATTTCTAAGGAGGGCTTCCATCCCTGGGCGGTTTTTGCTGGCTTTGCTTTGCCTGTTTTCAGTAAGGACCATGATGTCTGGCTTTTGGGTGGCTATTGTCTGCCGTAGGTCCCAATGGCTTTTGAAGAGACCACTGACATTCATGGTCATGAATTTTAATTATCCAACTTTTCTTTTGGAGGTTTTTGTTGATCGTGCTCCAGGGCCAACCTATAGTCATGAGGGAGTTTTGAGGTTGATTTGAGAAAAGGGCTGAGAGGTGTGTGGAATGCTGATGCCTTGGCAGAACATGGTGACTTTAGAGTGACTGATGAGGGTAGAGAAGGTGTGAATGCTCCACACCATGTGTGCAAAGCTGGAGAGTGTATCAACAAGTTAGTGTTGCGTTGGCAGCAGGATAAGGCCCAAGTTTACGCTGAGCACATTCGGGACAATGCTGAACTGCTGGCTCAGTTTGATGAGGCAGAGAGGTCTGGGGATGTAGATAAATTGGCGTTTTGTGTGCGTTCTTTGATCATCCAGGCAGCGAGCAGTAGAGCTGTGGGCATGTCAGCCCGAGCAAAGTGTGTTTTTAAACGTGAGCGTAATAGGAAGGGTCCTCTAAACCCTGTGTGGTTCAATGAAGAATGTTGGGAAAAGCGTAGGGCTTTCATTGAGGCAGTGAAGCGTGGTGAAGCCAGGCATGCTTGCAGATTTCTCAAGAGGGAGAGTATGAGGTGCAATCGTAGGATGAAGCGAAGGCACGCGAGACAGTTGCGGAATTTGTTTTTGGACAGGCTATTTCGGAAGGATCCGGCAGTGCACGCTTTACTAAAAAAGCACACCAAGCCTCACACAACCCCTGTGCCTGCTCCAGCTTGGCATGATCACTTACACAAACACTTCAGAGCAAAGAGGACATTTGAAGAGTCTTGCCCATCTGCGAGGGATATGGCTGTGCCACTGGGCCGGCGCAACCTTGCACCTGAGGTCCTTCTCAGGCGGGGCGCGCAGTCTGGGTGGGCTCCTGAGCCAGATGAGTTTGAGATCCCTGATGTATCTGTGTTAGAAGGTATGTTGGGTAGTGAATTTCAGAAGTTGAATGTTGGTGCCTCTTCAGGCTTTGATGCGATCCCGATTCCTTTTCTTAAGCATGCGTGCTTGCCAGTGCAGTGTGGGAATAAAACCAAACAAGTAAATGTGCTGGTGCCTCTGTTGGCTCGTCTTTTTAAAGTGTTGCTGACTGAAAGTAAAGTGCCTGCGTGCTGGAAGGTTGCCAAGTTGAGCCCCATTCACAAAAAAGGGGAAGTGATGAAACCTGGGAATTATAGGATGATTGCGGTTAGCGGTGTAATGTATAGGATTTATGCTAATGTGCTGAAAAATCTGGTGACAGATTGGTGTATGAAAAAGGGAAAGATTCCGGACACGCAGTTTGGCTTCTTTCCAGGAAGGAGCACTCTGCATCCTCTGTTCATTCTGAGGCACCTCAAGCATGCTGCGAAAAAATTGAAGCCACGGAATTCTTCCAGATTGCACGTTGCTTTCATTGACTTTTCTCAAGCTTATGACACCGTGCCCAGACAGCAGCTTTGGTCTCACTTGCAGCGCAATGCAATGCCGACTCCTCTGCTCAGTGTGATCAGAGACATGTATGATAATGATGAGTACGTTCTAATGGATGGTGAGAAAAGGGCGCGCGTGCAGCCATCGAACGGTGTTAAGCAAGGTTGTCCTTTGTCACCCCTTCTTTTCTCTCTGTACATCAATGATATGGGCAGAGAGATAAGTGAGGGCATTGAGGGTGCTGTGACTGGTGATAGAGTGAATGGTGTGTCCCACATGATGTACGCTGATGACCTTGGATTAACTACGAATGACCCTGGTGAAATGCAGAAGATGCTGGACAGACTCCGTGTGTATGCCCAGAGAAAAGGGTTGACTGTAAACACAGCTAAGTCTGAGGTGGTGCACTTCAACAGTACGTCTGTCTCTCCTCTGCAGAATCCTTTTACGTATGATGGAGTGGTCCTTCCAGAGAAGGACAGGTTCAAATATTTGGGAGTGCTGTTGGATAAAAAGATGGATTTAAAGGTAGCTGAGGAGCATGCGGTGCGGCCTTATATGGCTGCACAGAGAAGGATTTCGGAGTTTGCCAAGGGTCATGACCTGAAAAACAGGCCTCATGCTATGCCCTGGTTGTCTAAGGTGTATGGCATTCCTGCTGGGATGTATGCGTGCCAGGTGTGGGGAACTCATTACTTGAGAGAAGGCAGTGAGTTTGATAGTCAATTGCAGAAAAGACATCTGTGTTCCTTGAGGCGCATTCTTGGAGTAAAGAACAGTACTACAAATTGGCCGGTGTTGAGAGAGTGTGGCCAGGAGCCTCTGCAGTTCTTCTGGTTCCGTGCCTCCATCAAGTTTTTTAATAGCATGCTTGACTCCAATAGTGAAGTTTTGCGTCGTGTGCTGAGGGCTGATTTAAGTCTGGCTTCTTTTGATTCCTCTTGCTGGGCTGCTGAAGTCTCTAATGCTTTTGGTGGGATGCAGAATGGTGATTCGTTCAAACAGAACATGCTGAGAGCTGAGAAAATCCCCATGCAAGAGTTCATTGGTGATTTGCGATACAGACAGCAGAAAGTGTGGAGAGGGGCCGATGTTTTTTGTCCTCGTGCAGTTAACAAGAAGGCAGTGACGTATCATAAGTAGGGATCGGCGTATCGCGCTATATGAGCCAAACCTATAGCGCGATGTAGCGCGATATCGCGATATCGCGCTATATGGCGCTATATTGAAACGCTATATAATGCCAGAAAACCCCCTCGCGGATCGAGTTTCGGCATCAGACTCGGCGGGCTGGTGGGGCACCGTGTACAATGCTCCCTTGCAAAAAGGGAGAGCCAGGAAACAATCCTGTCGAGCTCTGGACGCCTCTGGGCCAAAATATAGCGCTATATCTGCTCAAGCCAAATGACCTACTACAGGTGTGCCCACTCCCTCATGGCCATACATCCCCTTGGCCCTGCCCTTCCCTTTGCAGGACAGCCCATAATAGCTTGTGTGTGTGTGTGTGTGTGTGTGTGTGTGTATGTGTGTGTGTGTGTGTGTGTGTGTGTGTGTGTGTGTGTGTGTGTGTGTCTGTGTGTGGCTGTGTATGCACGCGCAGGCATGCGCACGCGGCCTGTGTTTTGAGCGTGCCTGTGTGCCTGCCTGCCCATTTTTGCCAGCGTGTGTGTGGGTACATGTGTGCGCTCCTTGGTGTATGAGCGCTCCTGTGTGTATGCGCTCCTGCATCTTTGCACGCCTGTGTGTGCGCATGCGGGCCTGCATGTGCATGCATACCCTCAATGCCACGTATGAACATGCACTTATGCATGCTACCATGCGTGCTGGTGTGTGCATGCACACAGGGGTGCAAGCGTGCGTGTGTGCATGTTGTGTGTGTGTGTGTGTCTCTGCATGTGTGTGTGTGTGTGTGTGTGTGTGTGTGTGTGTGTGTGTGTGTGTGTGTGTGCGTGCGTGCGTGCGTGTGTGCATGTTGTGTGTGTGTGTGTGTGTGTGTGTGTGTGTGTGTGTGTGTGTGTGTGTGTGTGTGCGCGTGTGGCTGGGTGGCTGGGTGGCCCCAACGCCTCTTCTCCAGGGTGTTGCCAGGCTCTTGCTCCTCCCTAGTGGCTTTCCATATTGCAAATTTTCCCTTGGATGTGAGAACAGCGAATTCCTTGGTTTGTGCCCGATTGCTGAGGTGCTGCGGACGCAGTAAATGGTTGATTTTAACGTATCACATTTTAGCACGCGCTATATTTCAAAATTGTATAGCGCGATATCGCGCTATAGGCCAACGCCGATCCCTAATCATAAGTGGTGTGGGAATTCTGAGAGTGGTCCCAGAGGTGCTCCTTTTTGTATCCCCTCGTATCTGTTCAAGGATTTGTACAAGCATGTTTTGAGAAACATTAGCAGATTTAGATTGCGTGCTCATCACTTGAGAGTGGAGTCTGGTAAATGGCTTGGGGGTTCAAGTATCTGTGATAAATGTGAGTGTGGGGAAGTCCAGGATGAAAAACATGTGCTTTTCTTTTGCAAATGTATGAGGTGCGTGAGCTACGCACGAGATACAAGGACCTTTTTGAGGAGATGTTTAAGACTTTGCGTGTGTTTGCTCCGCCTTCAAACGCTGACTTTATTCCATTCTTGGCTTGCCATCATACTATCACTGATTCTGAGATCAATGCTTTCCTAAATCAAGACTCTTACAGACTTCTTAGATTTGTGTCAGACTTAGTCTCAATTTTTGATACTGGTTGAGCTTGTTTCACCAGCTGCCATCAGCCAGAGTCTCGGGCTGTAGGCCACCATTGTAAACCCTAAACCCTTGAACATGGTGAGCACATGTTGCGAACAAAATAGCTAAACATCATCACTGGGTGCCACTTCCTTTGGAACCTTTGTCTGTTCATGGCCCGCCCTTCTCTGTCCCTAGGTACTTTTTTCTGTAACCTAGGTACTTGCATCTTGATTCAGGCAGCACATGCTGAGAAACATAGCACACTTTTGTTTACATGCTCACAACCTGTGAGTTGAGATATCACTTTGGCAGGAGCATAACTCTGCATGTGATAGGCGTGACCAAGGAAAACTCCAAGATGGAAAGCATGCTGTGCTCATTTGTTGTTGTATTCCTATGTCTTCTCTCGAGAGGACTTTTGTGCATCACTTGTGCAACTGTTGTCTAACCTCCCCTCCCTTAAATAACTTTTCTGGACGCGTCAGGTGCTTTGTATTATACAAGCTGGCTCTGAGGATGTCTTTCACATCTTACTGAAGCAAACTAACGAGACTTGGTCGTTTTATTCCCGATCTCATGGATACATTTTGTGTGGCTGGAACAGTTGAGCAGCCAAACTACCTGGCTGAAGTTTAAATCCCATTGTAACCATTGTAACAATTGAAGCATAAGGGTGTCTATAAATTGAGCAAGCGTGAGTGCTGGCACAGTCGTGTTGTGTTTTGAAAGGTGCGCCTGCCCTATTTGGATGTTTGTTTCAGCGTCAGGGCACGCTGCACACTTGTATCGCTGAGGCTTATGCCCATCGCCTCCTCCTTAATGCTGTGCAGCCCTGAAAAAGTCCCTGAAGGAGGACGTGGTGGATGAAGAGCTTTCTAACTTGGATAAGAGGCTGAGGAGCTTTGTGCAGAAGCTGGGTATCCCATGTATGCACAGGTGAGGAGCACTGGAGTTCCGGCCTAGTCCATCATAATTACAATCTAGTGATGTGGACATGGAAATTGCTCATGGCACCCCTTCAACAATTCAAACACCTTGTCTCGGAAGCAAGGCTCGTCTGACATCTGAGGGTGCAATCAAGGGGCAGAACCATGCAGCTACAAACATGCTGCTGCTGCTGCTGCTGCTAGAGGTCAGGTTCTTTATGCTCACATGCTTATGCGTGCTTTCCTTCAAACATATGCCTACGTTGATGGACATGACTTGCATGCATGGGCCTAGATTTGCTGCCACTGCGGTGAACTCATCCACCATAGCCTTCCCTGTCTGCATCCGAGTCAATAACAGGTTGCAAGCTTCCCTTTGCTTTACGCAGCAAGCTGTGCTGGAGCTGACCCGTGGCATCAGGAACCAGCAGCAGGGGCTGATCAGGTGAGCAAATTTGCCTGCAGCTGCGTGAGTGATCGAGACGATTAAATAATGTACATCCAAGCTACCACGCTGGATTGAATCTACATCATGGCGGCCTTCCGTCGCCCCCCTGCCTTGTCGTACGCAAGCATGACTTTGTCCACGGCGTCATTGCATCCAGCCACTCCACGGGTCATAGTTGCAAGGGCCAGGCACAGGAGGGCATCATTCAATTCCTGCATTAAATACACATCCCAATCCAGGTATCAGCCCACGACATTTGCTATCCATACATTGCAGGCAAAACGTGTGGCACTTGCATGCGCATTACCTACGCACTGGCATTTCCTGAGTTTGTTGGCAGCCTCGTACGGAAACAACTGCTGATAAGCGATTTCTATCAATGAGGGATGTGACATGAGTGCATCATAGCTACGCATGGGTAAAAAGGGTCTGTCATTCAACCAAAGAGGCTCCCAGAGCCTCTGAAGACCCTCTCCCTCTGCGGAGAGGGCCTCTGTGCATGATTAGATGTTAGAGGACTGCTGTTCACAGAGGCAGCCATTTGACCTCAGACTTCCAAGACGGCTTTTTGACAATCAAATAAAGGAATGAGTTGACGCGGCACGGCTGTGCCGGAGAGCACGGGCAGTCTGGTTTGGCCTGTCCCCTTCCACAAACCCTGCCACCTGGCTTGACTGGCTGCCGTCTTCCAACCCCATCTGTTGCCTCACCAGGCAGCTGCTATTTCCCAGGTCACCCAGTGTGCACTCCTGTGGAGCAACGGACAGCCTTCTGGCCTGCTCCAATGCAATGTTAGGCTTCAGGTATTGCTTACGGATGCATTTCACAGCTTGCATCTAAATTTGCAAAGGATGGGATGTCGCAGACGTGGCCTCAAGGAACAAACCTTGCCACCAATCACCAAGACCAAGGATTGCCCTTGTGCTCCTGCTGGTAGAACTAAACACGGCATCATGGTAGCATTGTACAGCATCAGCCATCACCATAACAATGACCTGTCACTAAGTCCCCTCTGCAATACGCTCCCTTCTCACTTTTGTTTCAACTCACCTCCTCCGCTATTCTTTAAGATTTCCTGTGAATTTGGGGCATTTCGGATCATGTCCTTATTGTGTTGGTGACCCTCTTTGACACAAAGGGTCTGCTCATCTCTGAGAAGAGGCTTGTCGAGCCTCTCCTAGCTTCGCCCTCTATGGGGCTCTTCAAGGGGGCTACCCAACCCTTATTATAGCTGTTTGAGTCAAAAACACTGTCCAAAACTAGAGCAATAGAATTTCATCGGCTTTTCTTTCACCCACCATAAGGTAATCAGAGTGAAATTGCTCAGTGTCCATGGTTGGTAGGCTGGCCACCAGGCTTGAAACCTTGCGCAGCAATGCATCATGATATGGCAAGGATCCTGCACAGTATGCAAAAGGGTGAGGGTAGGGAATCAGCACATAAGTTTGAATAGACAGACTGGTAGGAATGTGCTTGCTCTGGGTGAGGGCACTAAACATACAAGCCAGCCTGACTGCCAATTGGAGCAGACCAGAAAAGTTGGATACTACGAGGCAGGAAATGGTCAGCTCGCCTTTACACAGGGCCATCAGCAAAGAAAGAGACACACATGAAAAGTAAAGCATGTGCCAGAAGCAAAGCGTGATGTAGCAGGAAGCATCAAAAGTGACATGCAACACTTGAGTCCCTGACAAGCCGCTGTGCTGCTTCATCACAAGGGTATACACAGCTAAGCAGACTCACCTGACCTCATGTTGGACACCACTTCCTGCACCAGGCGCACCCGCTGCACTAGCATTTTGATTGCGCTGTGAAGTCCTGATAAGTGGGCACTCACTGCAGGTGTTGACATTCGCAAACAAACCATTGCATGCAGCAGCTGTCAAACAGGTGCAGGTGCATTGGCCCAGTCTGCTGCAACTGCAAGTCTCAACACTAGGTCGACCACGTGGGAACAGCAAGAGCTAAGAAAAATCCCAATGCAAAGAGCACACATTTTGGCAGGCAATTACATAGCAGTATACTGAATTTTTCACATCAAAATTTGCTGTTAGATAGGTGCTACACCCACGTTGTTCACTCCCAGTTGCTTTCCCTGTGGAGGTGATCTTGGCAACTTGGTCCACGCCTATCCGCTCTGCATCAGACGTCTGCACAGAGGTCATACACACAAAGCAACAGATGGGTCACACGTGCACCTGCTTGCACAAGAGTGTGTGTATATGTGTGTATGTGTTTGTGTTCGGAGTGCACAGGCAATGGGTAACACGCCATGGCAGGATCATGTGTGAGCGGCAGGTATTTTCTGCTCAAGTGCGCCTTGAAAGTTCCAGCTGAAGCATGCCAGTTTGCAAGCAGCAATAGGAAAGAAAAACTATGTGGGCAACGGACCACTCCCCACATTAAGGAAAAGCAGCAAACCAATGAATGAAGCAAGGACTGTGCACACTGACTTCAACCATACCTCGCGCAGAGCGCACATACCAAACAATGGTCCCGACACAGACATGACCTACCTCTACTGTATACGAGCTCTTGACAAATGTCTGCTTGTGCGTGCCCTCAAAAACATGCTCTGTATGTGCAGAAGACGGTGGACGGGGAACACTTGAGAACTATTCGGCCAAACATACATTTGACATGGTATGAAAAGTAAAAAGAATGAGCGCGAAGAGTTGCCAATGTTCCATGCCCTATAGAAGACAGCAAGTGCCCTTGCCTAGCCTCAACAATTGGTTGGTCAGCCACAATTGGTATGAAAAGCATAAACCATGATTGTGTAGAGTTGCCATGCCCCAAAGAAGACAGCAGGGGCCCTTCTAGTATGTCTATGTCTAGCCTCGGCAATTGGGTTGGTCAGCCATGATTCTGGGCTGCAGCGTTTCTTGTATCCTTTACCATGAACCCCTTGTGTAGGCTCAGCCGACATTTTAGCGTTCTAAGAGGCTGAGAAGGCTCAAGAAATGTAAAAGAATGTAACAAAAATTCATAACCAAAACATAAACAAGGAAGTCATAACCCAGAGGAGTCTTCTGGGGTGCCTTGCGCAGATTTGTGTGCTGTTTCTAAATATAGCTGATGATAGGCATGTTGTTGAGCAACAGCACAGGGGATCATGGATGAGGGCTGATACTCTTTCTGATGCCCACCAAGAAGCAGAATTGTGGACGCGCATCACTCTAGCAGTAAAGCATCTACGTACATGCCCAGCAGTTCAAGCTGCAAAGTGTGTGGCAGGTTCCACACATCACACATTTCTGTGCCAGCTTAGTAGCAAAGGTTTTCCCCGCCATTTGATGGTGTTGCATGCATGCAACAGTCTGTAAGAGACACAAGCTTGATACGTACATAATGTCAAGGAGTGGTAACCTTCCATGGCTTCAACTCCATCGTCTCATTGTGACTGCAACATATATATATTTTTATATGAGGAAAGATGGGATCTTTCAAACGGCAATGATTGAATTAAGCAAACTTGCAGAGTATGAATGGCCGCAGTAGGAAGTGGATAGTTTTGGTGGTAACTGCAGACCCCCAACCTGCAATTTGTTAGTACCTTCCTTGCATGGCCACCCCCAAATCCATCCAGTCTGTGCAATGCAGTGCACAGTGCGAGGTCTGGCAGCATATCCGCAGGAGAGGCCAGACAAGACTCAGGTCTTCTGTGCAGATTGTGAGAGAGTTCCTGGCCCTTTTTGAAAGGAATCCTTAGAACTCCTTTACCTGAGGCTGCGCCCATAGTGGGTGCTTCATTTCAGAAGCAGAGACCGCATCAGCTGGCTTCACAAGTTTACTGTGCAACACGCCCTCAGCTGTTATAACCCACTGACAATTGCAAGCGGCATTTTGTATCAAGTGCAAGGGCTGCATGTGCAAGGAGGTACATGTTTGCAAGTGTATGCAAGAGGGAGGCACAACACAGGCCTCAAGCCAAGCTAATCGCAACTACTTCAGCAGCAGCGGACAGGCAAGCAGACAAGCAGCAGAGAAGCATGCATGAGAAAGAAGTAACTGGTTGAGTACCTGCTGCAGGAGATGGACAAAGGACTCAAGTAACGCAACAACGCCTATTGCAACTGGAGATTCTTGCTCCGTACACTTTCTCATTTTTTGATTTTCAAAGAGTTTACCCAAGTAGAGTACATCAGGCCAAAAGAGGCTTTTTGGAAAAAACTTTCAATCACGACATTCTAAATGCCACGTCCTCACAGAGAGGAGGCTCTGCAGAAGCTAATTGGCAAAGTACCAAGCCCTTACTATACATGCTCACTTATGTTGCTGAGCCAAAAGTAGCGACAATGCTACTACAAGATTGGCCGTCCCAATAGAAGCTTGCACTTCAATGTATCACGCCACAAACCATCATCTACAAAAGACAACTGTTACTAATTCAAAAAGCTTTCTGGGGAAGTTACTGCAGTACAAGGACACATGCCGGCACATGTTTTTGCTATCCTCCATGCTTGCAAGAATTAAGTGTTCCAATGCCGCAAATTGCACAGAGGCAAAACCAGCAATTAAGTTCTTGTGCAAAAACGACCCAAGAATCCTGCTTGGTAACAAAGAATGCTGTGCAGAAAGCACGAAGCTTGTTGCTACTTTTGCATGAAAAGGGAAGTAGATGAAGCATGGATACAAACGAGCTGCCAACAGCAAAATGCACCACATGCAAGCTTCCCATGATTTTGGAGAAACCAGCGCACCTGTTTCATAGAGGGATACCGGCAAGTCTTTGCGTGCCAGGTCCACTCTGGGATTGAGGAGAAGGAAGACAGGGCTCTCATTGATGGACATGATCTGCGTTTAGCAAAGGCATCATGACATCAGAATGAGGCATGAGTGGTCAGGGACTTGATAACACCAAAAAAGTCCTCCATGGATTGCGAGTGAGGACAGGGGAAGCTTGATTCACTCAGCATTAAGAGGCAGGGCACTTCACTTCCTAAACATTGATCCTGCACGCTGCATCAAAGCACACCGTGCATTGCTTAGGTATTCAGGTGAAAACGTGGCAAGGATGCAAAGAGGAGCTTGACGCTCCTAGCGTTCTCGAAAAAAAGCGAGGCAAAAGTGTGGCTTGTGTCTATAAAACGGGTCTGTTGCAGGGTTGCAGGGGTCTGTTGCAGACAACTCCTGCTGTGGCAACCAGGCAAGCACCACCTACCACTTGGTTGACCTCCATGTGCTGAGGCTGCAAGTCTTCTCCTGTGGCATACCACCCCATGACATCCAGTCTAGGAAACACCTGCTTATCTGCAAAAGCAGCGACAGCCAGACAAAAGCATCATTAATATGGCTTTGATTGCGGAAGTGACTGCCTACTTAGTGCTTTTCTCTGCCTCCTACAGATGAATGTGAGTTATTCAGGAAATACCCGCTCGGCATTGTTGCAGAAGGAAGAAAAGTAATGCATGCACCAGCAATGCTCCCGCTAATGCATGCATACATGCTCATACATACCAGCACATGCAATAAGAATATCAAGTACAGATAGGTATGGGGTTATCATTGTTCCAAAACAGTAGGCCATGCGATCTTTAATTAGACCCGCCGTAGTGCTGGAAGTGTTGCTGAAGGTTAAAGAAAGCCACTTGCGCTCCAGCCTCAATTCAAATTTCCCCTTACAAGAGCTGCACCTTTCGTTTGAAATCCTTGCAGCTGTCTCAATAGCCTGCAGTGGATTGCTTCTTTTCAAGTACTGGATGGCTCATGAGCTCAGAACTACCTGTTAAGTCTTGTCTAGGGAAGAATAGTGCCAAATGGGTGTTAGAGGCAAAAGGTGCAACCTCAATTCCTAAAAAAGTCCCACTGAGGACCTACTTACATTGCTCCATCTTATGCTGCAAGAAACCCGTGTCGATGGAAATGTGGCCTTGAGGATCCAGGGACCAGCTGATTTCAAAGCTGTTGCTGATGTCAATCACCTGTGCCAATAATGCAAAGGAATGAGCTCATGCTTCCGTGAAACAGAGCCAATGCTTGAGCACTCACAATGAGCCTGCCTCGCGCATCTTGCGTTCAAATACAGGAGAAGAAAAGACTTCCAATGCACACAGAGCCCTGGTTCAAGCTCTATGCGCGCATTGTGCGTGATGCTCTTTACATAGTGATTGCTGCATGCACTATCAAGAGCAACATTCAGGGTGCCCAACCGCTCACTGCCATTGTGTGCTCACCCTCCCGCTTTGGCTCCCTAGAAGCACACCTAGCACCCGGGTGGAGGGATCTCCACCAAAGTTTGCCTTGGTGCGGGTGTAGTGGTCTGACACGTTGATGAGGCAAAGGGGATGGAGCTTGAACTCCAGAGAAGAAGTGGATTGCTTTGGTTCCTCCATAGTTAACGATATAAAAAATTTTATATTCAAGTACTACCGGTACATGTTAGAACTGCGTTTCAATCTGCTTTTGACATGCCATCGTCTATGCATCGTGAAACACAAATGTGACAACAATCCAAAAGTTTAAAAATTAAACTTAAGAAGCAAAGTCGTGAGGAGACACATGTAACCCACCACCGCTCTCATGCACTCATACACACTCACACACACATACACACATACACACCCACACAAGCACACAAACTCATACACACACACGCACACACAAGCACACACACAAGCACACACACTCACGCACGCACACACACGCGCACACACACACACACACACACACACACACACACACACACACACACACACACACACACACACACACACACACACACACACACACACACACACACACACACACACACACACACACACACACACACGCACGCACACGCACACGCACACGCACACGCACACGCACACACACACACACACGCACACACACACACACACACACACACACACACAAGCACACACACACACACACACACACACACACACACACACACACACACACACACACACACAAGCACACACACACACACAAGGACATACACAAGCACACACATACACATGCACGCACACATGCACGCACACATGCACGCACGCGCACACACACACACACACACACACACACACACACACACACACACACACACACACACGCGCGCGCGCGCGCGCAGACACACACTCACGCACGCACACACACACACACACACACACATACACACACACACAAGCACACACACACACACACGCACACACACACGCACGCACACACACACGCACAAGCACACACACACACACGCACACACACACACACGCACACACACACACACACACACAAGCACACACACACACACAAGCACATACACAAGCACACACATACACATGCACGCACACATGCACGCACACATGCACGCACGCGCACACACACACACACGCGCGCAGACACACACTCACGCACGCACACACACACACACACACAAGCACGCGCACACGCATACACGCAATGAGCACATGCACAAATGCAAACAATCTTCTTCATTGAACCAACAGGGATTCAGCTGACCCACGACTTATTGCCATTATAAGTGCACTTCAAGTCCAGCACTTTAAAATTTCAAGATTGGGATAGTATGGTTTCAGGCACCTTTCTACCTAAGCTAAGCTGCCCAAATAGGCAGGTACAGCTATGTAGGCTTTTCCTATAAACTTGCTTTGCTGACAACCAATGAGTCCAACCCCAAGGACCTGCAATGCTCAACTGCAAACCGCAACCCTTTTGCCTTAGACCCTCTTGCCTGATTTGGTGTACGACCGCTCCTTTCTGCAAGCAACTCTCCACCTGTTCAAGAACCGGCACTCGTACCACGCCACAATGGGACTCCAACTCCAAAGGACAAGTAACTGTAGCAGCTGCTCGCTTCTGCATACTGCTACTGCATGCCACCAAAACCAACCTCTCAGCAGTTAAGTCTTTAGCTTAGCAACATGCGTTATGACTGATAGCTTCACCTTCTCACCTTATCATTAAGCAGTGCCTGCCTGTGCACCCTATGAGTGAGGTACGAGAAGGAAGGGATGTAACATGGTGGACTACAACTTTAAAGCCAAATCCGACGTACCAAAATTCCTTTTGGCATATGCTCAACCGCCTGTCGCTGCCCCCACAGGGAAATAGAGCCGCTGATAGAGAGCTCTTGAAAAGAAATCCAAAAGAGAGAGAGAGAGAGAGAGAGAGAGAGAGAGAGAGAGGGAGAGAGAGGCCCTCGTGAAAAAGATAGAAAGAAAAAGAGAAAAAAACTGTGCAGGCAGTGGAAACACTCCCTACATTCTTTAAGGAAAAGAGGATACCAAGGGGCGAGAAACCGTGTATCCACTTCACCAAGAGAAGAATAAATGGTCAATGGGGATCAGGCGGTTTGATTGCAGTACCCTTTGCCTGATGTCGATGATGAGAATTGGGATAAGTGTTCTCAAGAGCGTGTGTGTTCCCTTCTCTCACAAATTCCATCATGGCCTGCTTGACTCGAAGCAAGGATCTAACCCTCCTCCACCCACTTCTAGCCAGCTACCTCCAGTACAATGGCATAACCACCTTGAAAAGGTCCAATACTGTGAAGGTACCAGGCCCAGGAGCAAGCTTGAGGCCTCCAAGCTTGAGGCCTCCAAGCAGCCGCAATGTGACACCTGTCGCCATCTTGAAAGGGCTGCAGCTTAAGTTACCCTCCACGCCAGTCTGTAAGGTGTGTTTGGGGTCATCTGCACACCTCACACTTTGGAGCCCCAATAAGAGCTTTGTCTTGAACACATTAAAAAGCTGCAAGCTTGCTTGTAAGCTTCGTGCTCATTCTGTCCAGCACACCTGTAAATTTGTCAACACCAGACGTGCTCTTGAGAAGATTTCCATCTAACCTCAACACCAAATACTGGCACTGCTAGTAACCTTTTGGTTCCCGTTGACCGCATTGTCTTCTGTTCTGTTCTGTTGAAGGGGAAACGCCACGCCTTGATCAATGCAGGGAGTGACTCTGGTGCTGAAAAAGAAAAAAAACTGCGTAGAAAGAGAAGAAAAATGACGTACTACGTAGGTAGTGAAAATGCTCCCTGCATCCAGAACAGAGACAGATCTATCTTGTTAAGGTTAAATACTGTGAAGACACCAGGCCCAAGGTTCAGCGTAATGCCTCTAGGGAGCAGCACCGCAACCTCTGTCACCATCTTTCAAGGGCCTCAGCTCAAGTCATTCTCCATACCATTTTGCTAGGTGTGGGCGGGGTCACCTACACCCCTCACACTTCGGAGCCCCTTTAAGAGCAGTCTCGACACTTATACAGCCACAAAGCTTGCTCTGAAGCTTCATGCTCATTGTTTCCGGTACGCTTATAAGCTTTTGCATAGTGCCAGTTTCTGGCACCAGACGCGCTCTTGAGAAAACTTCTCTCAACTCACATCACCATGATCAGGCACGGGTTACTGCTATCAGTGATACTTACCCTCCTGATCCCCACAGCCTTCTCTCCTTTGTTTCTCTTGGTGAAGGGGATACACGATGCCTTGGCCCTAGGTATCCTCTCTACCTTAATTGTGGTGGGGAATGGCTTCACTGCCTGCGTAGGCTTTATTTTCCTTCTTTCCCCACATCAAGGGGAAGAGGATACCTCGGGCCAAATCACGTGTATCCTCTCCACCCCGTGCCTGATCTTCCTGACAAGAGTTGAAAGAGGTCTTCTCAAGCGCGTCTGGTGCTAGCAAGTTTTGTAGGCTCACTGGACAGAATGAGCATGAAGCTTCAGAGGAAGCTTGGTGCCTTTATGCTTCTTATTAGCATTTTTACTTCTTTCATTCTTTTCTTTTCACAGCATGTCTTAAGGTGATTTTTTGCCTCAGCGCCCAGCAGCACAGCGTGTTTTGGGTAAATCATGCATACACCGAGGCTTACCTTTTGATGATACTCTCCGTTAATCCGAAGTCATGAACATTTTCAGTTTAGCAGGTTGAGCAGCCAAACTACCTGGCTGAAGGTCAAATCTCATTGTAACCAATACCTTACCTCCTGGGAAAATGGACACATCAAACTGCACAACATGAAAAATTGAAAGAAAAGTAAATTCCTGCATAGCACAAGTTGTTGCAGCTCACTAAGCTGTACCGTTAACATAACATAGTCATTGCCGGCTGCCTGTTATTTTTGTAAGCTTTTTTGCTTCATCTAAACTGCTTGCGTAGGCAGTCCATTTATGTAACCCTTTTTTTGGAAAGCCTTTGTGCGTCTACTGGCTAAGTACCGTACCTAATGTGGATCATTCCGCACCCCTAAAAAAATAGTTATTTTATGCATCCCGCCTTAATCCCGAACCCCCTCAATATTCATTTTTAAGTTTCCCGCATGTTCCCGCAGGGGCAATCAGCCCCCTTTCGCCCCAAGTACTGCATGTACATGCTCCATGCTGCTCCAGCATGTAAAGACTTGCAAGGATTGGCCAGCATGCAAATTTTTGCAAGGATTGCAAGGATCCCTTGCACTCAAAGGAAGGATGTTCAAAAGCGCATGAAAGGTACACACAATAGGAAGACCTGCTCAGCTGCTGAAACTCAATGGCCTGTGTCATCTACTGCTGCTGCCGCTCCTGCTCACTGGGAGGGGGCTTTAGGAAGCTTCCTAATCCTAGCTGTCTACGCCCCACCGGCGCCTTCTTGAATCACGCTTCAAAAAAATCTCAGAAACAATTATTTTTCACTTTCACGCACATTCCCGCATGCTCAAAAGTAATTATTTTTTCAGGTGTCCGCAGTCACCCCGCACCCCTAAAAAACATTATTTTTGCGGGATGATATACATTTTGTACGGTATGTAACCTTTCCCATCCCTACTGACCAAGAAGTATTGCTATCCAATTTTTCTCGCGCTATTATCGAACACTGCCTAACAAGCTGATAAGCCAATCTAGACTAAAAATGCAATAAGTGTAATACTGCCAATGTAAATATTGAAAAGTTACACTTAAATGAGCATGGCACCCTTGTGATATTCTGGCCACATCCTGGTGTCCTCAGGATCAGGCCTTGGCAGCTATCTAGTAGGTTTGCTTGGGGCTGAAAGGTAAGGGCTTATGTATTCCAATCCTGCATGTGCTGAGGTTGGCAGCCACCAATCAGGAGCTTCCTAACTTGAAGAGCTGGGTGCTGGTAGCTACGCATGGCATGTATTCTCTTTTCATTCTACCATTTTAATTTGGCTTGCAAATGCTGCTTCCCATATCTGCTTGTATGATGCCCATGATCTTTGACCTGATGAACCCCTCTGAGTCTAGAAAGAGCAAATAGTGAAGGCGTCTCAAAAAGCAGAAAAAAGGTCACAGGTGTTTTGATCCAAGTTGCTCTGTCCCGCACGCAAGGTAACAGGGAGTCTCATCCAGTATGGTTTGCCAGCAAAGCAAGAGCACTGGCATTGCTGCTTTCTTCATGCAACCACGGTACCATGGAGCTACAGGGTGCAAATGTGGTGATAGTCCTTACAGGGCATCCTGTGGGAAGGTGTAGCCTGCCTCCCCTAGAGCAGCCTTGACGACCTGCACAGTGCCAGAACATGCACCCTGTCCTTAAACTTTGCATCCCACCAGGGGCACAGAAAAGGAATGAAAAAAGGGAAAGCAAAGTTGGCAGTGGAACACTCAGTATATCAATTGAGTAGAAGGAAGTATATCCGTGGCAAATTTTTCATTTTTGCCATACAAACAGCACCAAATAGCTGGGAGTCACATATTTTGTGCACTTATTGCTGGAGCGCACCAGTACTGTGAGCAAGCACTTTTCTATGGCTGATTTTAGAGTGCGAACACTCATTGATGCTGCCCTTGAAACAGCTAATTGAGTGAACATAGCATGGCAAAGCAAGCCACAACTGTGCAAACGATCACAGTTTTTTAGGGGTGGCCAATTCCGTATAATTATATATACCGTAGAGAAAGTATATCACTAAGCAAAAAAAAATGTTTGCCCTGCGTGGGGACTGCGTGATCTTAAAATAAACATATTTATTTTTACGGTGTGCGGTGGTGCGTGGTCGTGAAACCGAATGTTTAAAAAACGGCTTAAAGAATGAGCGGTCAGGAGCACCCTGCTCGACCTTGTCTTCTCTCTCCCCTGGAAAAGCCCTCTCCTTGGACAGCCTTTCCCATGATACCCGGAGCAAAGGTATATTGTCCTTAGAGGAAAATCCTGCCATGCAAGGCCAGCAATTGCCAGGGCAGCAGCTGCAGTGGTAGCTGCTGGCAGCAGCAGTGGTAGCATCAGGAGAGGGAGAAAGCCACTACAGTGGCAGCAGTGGAAAGGAGCATCAGGGTCCCCAAGCAGCCATAAGACAGGTCAAATGAGTCGTACAGGAAGAGGGACAGCTGGGACAAGTACACCCATGTCAGTGTTCAGTTATTGATTGACTCAAACTACAGCGTACTCAATTTTTTCAGGACATTCATTGCATTTCAGAAAACCCTTTGTGCCAACTGGGACAATAGGCCTTGCGTGGTTGATGCACAGTTGTGCAAAATATTTGTAGCAGGGGTTCGTGGTTGGTGCGTGGTTGCATAACACTTAAATTTTAGGGGCGCGTGATGAGTACATATCTCTACGGTGCGGCATACATACAGCCTCACCACAGAACGTATATACTCCGTATGAAACATATACGGAATATATATGGTGGCGTATACGGCATATAAGTACGTAGCTGCCATATTTTCACCACAATGTTGATGTTGTGCAGGGTATCGAAGCTCTAAGTGCCCCTTCGGAGCGCCTCTTCGAAGGTACTTGTGAATCCGAATATCAAGAGATGTTGTTGCTAAGTATTTGTTATGAAGGTCTGAAAACGTGAATCCTATTAAGGTACCAAGTGAGGAGGAGGGCAAGCCCCTGCGTTTTGAGCTTGATGCTGATGGCAATCAGGTCTGAAAAGCAAATATGGACACTTTCATAAACATGATAGACCTATCAGTACCAGGAAAAGCAAGCTGGGGTCACCAGCACTTTTTGCCTGCCTTGTAGCACTTGTAGCCTGCCTGGTGGTAGTAAAGAGAAGTGCTTCCCGAAGTGCTCTGCAGGGTGCAAGAGGTGTAGCAAGCTGCTATGCAATGCCAACCCAGCAAAGACTGCCAAGTTTTGAAGGATGCCAATTTGTAGATGCTTGCGTAGCTTCTGGCTAATGCGCATGGCAGCTTCCCTTCCGCATTAGAAGCAGCTGCCTGGCTGCTGACAGCACATGTCCCGAGCTTTGCCAGGGCGCAGCTGGTTGCTCTTTGGCATTATTTGCAGCCAGGACAGGAGTTGCCTGGCTCTGCAGCGGGCGCAAGGCATCACTCTTGTGCGTGCAAAAAGCAGGCTTAGAAGGAGGGCAGGTGAGGAGTGATGCCTAGCATTTCTGACTGACTTAGAGGAGGCTGAGGAGGATGAGGCAGAGGAGGACGAGGGGGATTTTGATGGACGAGAAAAGTAAATTTCAGCTGGTGGACAAGATGGTTGATAAGTTCTTGAATTCAAAATTATCATTGGGCAACCCCTTTCTAGTAGCTGTGTTTCTTCTTGCAGTTAATTGGGGATGTCCCTGAATGTTAGCATGTGCACCTTTGAACACCCACAGATTGCTGGGTGTTGACTTCTGGGTCTGGTAAATTGAATATGGTGAAAATTTTACTTGAGAGCTTTGCATCGACCCCACTTTTATGTTGATCTAAGTAAGTTGTAAGGTTCCATACATGCATGTTAGCCAATACTGTACCACCACGACCAGTTCAAATGCCCCCCCCCCCAATATAAAATCCGATTTTAATTCAAATGGGGGCTCTGGAATTGACATTTCAACTCAAATGGGTTCGATTGGCTTTTGGCTGGCATTAATTTCTCAATTTGAGTACTCAATTCGAATCCTTGCTGCTGCTGCTGCTGCTGCTGGAGTTGCTACCTGTGCTGATGCTTATGCTGGTGCTTTGCAGTCGTTTCTGCTGGAGTGGAGGGGACTGGAGGAGGCCTGTTCAAAACTGAAGTTACACAAGAGAGGGAGCCACACTTGCATGGAAAGGAATGTGCATCCACAAGGGAATGTGCAAAACACAACAAGCAAGAGCTCAAGAGCTCATGCATGCAACATGATAGGAGGTGTCACTTGGAGGATGCACCACTGGATTATTGGGCTTCACTGGCTGCGCCTTTTTAGATTCCACACTCTTGGCAGGCTTGGCTGGGTCAGCTTTCAGGTGCTGGAGAGGGGGTCACAGGCTTAAGCCACCTTGCTAAGGGGCTAGAGCTCGAGCTGGGGCCTGGGAGGCCATTTTGAGCACTTGCCCTTTTCAGCCCCAACATCAATTAACTTCCAATTCGACTGGAGTTTGAAGGCTTGGCAATAATTAATGAAAGAATTTTGAATTTTGACTCCAGAATTATTCAATATTCGAACTGGTCGTGGTGGTACGGTATATACATTTACGCAAATATTATCCTTACATATAATAATTGAAAAATCCATACACAAAATTGGCCAAACCTACAATCTTGCCATTATAAAGCACATTATAAGAAAGCTTGCTTTCCAAATTAACTTGAATTGCATGTAGACGATATAGCATTACCTTCAAGACGTTGTCAATGTGGGCACGATGCTCCTCCATGACGCTGACACCCATGTGGCCAATCCTGTAAACAAAAGGATTTTGAACATCGTTCTAAGGGGACCAATGCTGTGTTGGAAAGTGAGTGCTACCACCTCCGCAGTGCTCTTCAGTTGGAGATTTCCCAAATATAAAAAATAGAAGTATTTTCAAACGACAGACATGATGAAGAAGGGCACCAATCAGGCCTGTCAAACAAAAAGATGGATGTGCAAGGGTATATCCTACACAAGAGCAAAATACGAACCTGAAGTACTTGGTGGAAATCTCTGGATGCAGACCACCCGCAACCACCACGCCTTTAGCAGAAATCTTTGGCAGCAGCTGCGAAGTGAGAGATTGTATCGCCAAGCACAAGTGGGCTGTTGCTGTTCATGAGGGCAGGCCCGATGGTATTTCAGCACACAAGGCAGAGCAACGGGCAGTCGACGTATTCTTAGTGTGCCCTTTGTAAGATTATTAGAAAACAGACCGAGCACAGGAAGCGGCGAAGCAGCACCCTCACAGGTCTATCTTCGCATATCTGTCACAACATGGAAGCAAAAAGGAGGATCACTCCTTGCAAAAGCCCAGATTCCTTTGCCGCTACGGACCCTTGTGTAACACTGTTGCAAGTCCTGCAACCTGGTGCACGAACCCACACATCAAAGACTTTGCCAGGGCGTGTCAGACACGCTCATATCACACTGCTTGACACAAGCGCACCTGTGCAAGAGCCATGCCTTCAGGCAGGTACACACCAGTCATGGTGTGGGCAGCCTCCTCAGTTGCGGTTACCATACCCAGCCCCCATGAAGCAACCACTCTCTTGACGTGATCACTGACGGCCTCATGCTTGGCAAACCTGCGGACAGGGGTCGAGCAGGGTGCAGAAAGGCGGGGAGGGGGGGGGGAGTAAAGAAGGGGGGGGGGGTGGAGATGGTAAGAGGAGGCCAGGCAATCTTTAAAACAAGCTGTAAGTGGGAGAAAAGAAGTAGGAAACACACAAGGACAAGATGCTGACTGTGAGAGGAATGCGAAGCTAGGGTAAAGGAGGCCAAAGCAGGTTCATAAACGCAAGGTTCTGGGGAGAGAGCAGTGATGGGGATGCACGCGCTATCCTCTCAAAGGGAAACAGGCACCAAAATGAAAGCTAAAAGCCATCCACAGGAGCGAACCAAAAGAGCTGTGTTGTGCTCAAGGGATGCGCAGCACAGTCATCTCGTGGATTTTCTAATCGAGCATTTTTGGAGGGCTTCCTAGTCTTTACAAAACCCTTTTTAAAAACGTTTGCTCAAGCACAGCATCCTCTACCTCACAATTTTCTACCTGTCTGTGATGTCAGGAGTTTGCATCAAGATCTGCTTCAGGCTCACACCAAGTGCCTGCGGGTGGTGAGCAAAGGAAATGCCCAATACAATGAGTGAGCGGACACATGAATCAACCACTGAGCTGTGATGTGCCTCCTGATAAGAAAGACAGAGAGGAAAAGCCTTGCTATGACAAAAACAAGAGTGGCCCCAGTGTAACAAGTAGGGTGTGATTCTCGAGATTACAAAAAAAGGGGCGGAGCTTTTGCCTCTTGCATGTCTTGCAAATGAAGTCACAAGGTTTGCACAATCAATACCTTACATGAAATGAACGATGCAAGGAGTTTTCCTGCGCCCCCCCTGCATTCCCCTGCTCCTGTCATTTATATGGGGTGGGATGGGTACACTGACAGGATCCCCTCCTTTCTTGCTAACATCTCCTAAGCATGGAGCACATCACCAGGCAGGCTCAGAACCTCTTTGAGCAAGTGGAGGAAGTATGCATGCTGATATGGTCGAGTGCACAGCCAAAGAATTGAGTGAAGCGGGGCCTCCTTTCACCCTGCTTCAACCATCCAACAAGTCTCCATGGGAGTGCCTGTTGTGACGACGTCCATCCCTGCAACGCTCGTCTCCACCGCTCCATGCCCACTCTATTGCAAGAAAGCAGACAGCGTCTATATTCTATTGATGGAACAAAATGTGAAATGAAACCAGAGTACGCTTGAACGGAATACTCCACCAGCGAAGAGTAACCTCGGCTTGGCAAGGAGGCTTGACCGAGTACTTAAGGGCAGCTCTATAATCAGCGCAAAATTAGCAATTCGATGGTGCAATTATTATGACATGGGGTGGTCTGTATGGTTCAAAGCTTCATTCTTTCAGAGTTGAATTACACAAACACTAAGGGACTGCGCCCCAGGGGGCTTAGCCCCAAAAACACATTACATGTCAAGGACTTCCATCATGCAATCCTGTCTACAATGGAGCAGCGGGAAATAACGTGATCGCCAGCAGCAGCAGGGGCGCCTGGCATGGTTCAAAAGGGACCAGCGCAATTCATGCGGAGGCTCTTTGCAAACAGATACGCGCATGAACTCAGACGGGGCTGCTTCGTAGCTGCCTGCGCCTTGCGGTAAGACCGCGCAAGTGTGTGTGTTTGTGTGTGTGTATGCATGTGTGTGTGTTGGTGGTGGTGGTGTGTGTGTGTGTGTGTGTGTGTGTGTGTGTGTGTGTGTGTGTGAAGAGGCAGCCCCACCTGGATCAGCTGCACAGCAGGAGTGGCAAAGTAGGCAGGGGTGCGTGCCTCGTAGGCCTTCATGATAGGCAGCCACTTGCGCCAAGAGCCGTAGTAGCTGGGAATGGGGGCCCTGCATGGGCACCACGCTTTTTTAAGGCTAAGCACTCTGAAGCCAGCGTGTCACTTGTGCAACACTGGCAAGGCCTTTTACCGGAACAGATGCAGCTTGAAACTGGGGAGAGAAGGAATGGGGCATTGAATGTTGGCCATGAAAATCCCTCTTATAGAGCCGCAATGTATAAAGGCATTAACCCCTTAGAGTGGATTAAACATGAGCACAGCCAGGAGCTTGCAGCAAACACTTATGGCTCATGCAAGTGCAAGCGGAAGCTTTTAGGAATGGAGTTTGTCAGGTTGCCTTCACGAAAGCTCAGCGGCCTTGGCTAAGTCACAGCGACACATTTAGTTGCAATCACCAGGCCCTGAGATGTGAAGCTTGTGGTGAGGCACTGTTTGCCAATGCGCTTACTACTCACTTGCGCTCGTTGAACACAGTCATGGCATGCTGAGAGGCCATCATGATGGACAGGCCCGGAGGTGCACCCAAAGCCTTTTGACTGGCAGTCATAGCCACATCCACGCTCTGGAGTGCACAGAGGTGTACACAGGGGAGCATGGAGTGTGCGGTGAAAGGGCTGCGGCAAGACTTAAAGCAGGCAAGGCAAACACTGCTTGCTACAGAGACCACAAACCTTGCCAACATGAGCAAAGCATGAAACAAAGGCACCACAGGTTTGAGATATACACCTGAATAAGGTGCAAGACAGAAGGCAACAGAGGGGGCCCATCCACCTACCCAGGCATCAAACAGAAGGGTCTCTCCGCCGATGGAGCACACGCCATCTACCACCACAAGCGTGTTTGGGTTCTTGGCCTTCACCATTTTGCTGATGGCCTGCATGGACATGGTCAACACAGCAAAGCATGTGACTGCTTGCCAGGTTGGGCAGCCCATGATTAGGAAGTCGTTGGATGGACCTTGCAATGTGTTTAGCTTTACATGAAAGCTCATCAGTAAGGCATCAACTTGAGAGTCAAGATGAGTTGCTGGTGTGATACCCCCTTAACAGAGAAGCCACCTTCGAGAACAATGACTGCAAGAGTTGCAGCCTTGCCATCAGCATACTTACTTTTCATGAGCCTTACGGCCCCCTCACCTCCACAGGCATGAGCACCCCGGTGCTTGTATCAACATGCGTAATGGTGACCATCTTGTAAGGCTTCTCATCAAGAGCGGCCTGGATTGCTGCCAAAGAGGGGCGCTTGCCCACAGGGGCCCTCACGTGCGTAGTGCGCGCACCATACACTTCAAGCGCCTCTGCAAACCTGTGGGTACATGCACGCAATCATGAATTCACAAAAGTCTACTCAAACTAGAGACAGATGCAAATGCAAACATCCGGACAAGGAGGTAAGCAAGTACATGGCCTGTTGACACTCTACAAGGTCAATAGTGTGAAAGTGCCCAGCCAGGTGGTTGAAGGTGCACTGACCTGTCGCCAAAGAAGCCTGTGTTGAGCACCAAAACATCTTCCCCGGGCTCAACCTAAGGCCAAGAACCATGAGTGAGCAGCGTGTGAGTCAGGAAAAATCTGGATTGATTAAAGCATCAAAAGGGGGATGGACATGGGGTTTCCAGTTGTAGGTCAGCAAGGTTAAGCAAGGGCCTGGGTAAGGGCAAGCAATGGAAGGCTTGTACTTCCTCAGTGGCAGGAAGCAGCAGGCACAGTGCAGCGCGCAATCGATACCTCATGAGCTCTCAATACCCTGTCATTGCTTTCAGGTTCACACTGGGACTGTACTGTAATGCTGTACAAGCTGACGGGGATCATGGGTCACCCACCAAGTTGACAGCCACCATGTCCCATCCCAGTGTTCCTGACGCAGACACAATGAAGGGTTGACCAGACTCTGTCACAAACACCTGCGCAATAAACGCATTGGATGAGAGAATGATGCAGATACATCAAAGTGCTGGCCTGATTCTGTCGCAAACACCTACGCAACAAAAAAGTGGTCAAAGACAGCGGCAAGCTTGTGACAGTTTCAAGATCCGCATGGACAAAGGTTGCTTGACTCTTGTCCACGAGGACAACAAACACTCTTCAAGATGGACAAGGTAGACGATTTTGTGAAAAAGTAATGGACAAGATTTCCATCTGACACTCCTCCGTACATCCAAGGAAGAAGACACACACTTTCCTGACGCCTTTTGCCCGAATTCCTTCAATCCTGGCATTCAAACAGCCTGTTTAGAGGCACCATGTCAAGTCATGTCATGTCATGCACTGCGCAATGCACACGCTACAAGGAGAACATACGCCTGTGTTTGCAGTGGTTGTGACAATGTCTGTGTTCAGGTGAATGCAGAGTCGTGTAGTTGTATACCTTCAGCAAGTCAGTGCACTGTTGTGTGTGTGTGTGTGTGTGTGTGTGTGTGTGTGTGTGTGTGTGTGTGATGCAAAACGATGTCCACATGCACATGTTGAAGTGCTATCGCACTGCCTGCGTGTTTTGGTCACATTTTCTCTTGTGCCTCCTTGAGCAACTACAGCTACACCTCCCAACACACCTTCCGGAGCAATTCAAGGGCCTCCCCAAATTGATTGACAAAAACAGGATCAACGTGGCTCATCGACAGGCCACCAGCCTGCAATTAAAAGGCAGAGGGCCACTCAGCGCCCATAGTCCAGGCAAGCAGGCATCAGAGCAAGCACCAAGGCAGCTTGCTGTGAGCAACATGCACGATACATTAACACATAAAAATGTCACCCACAGCGCTGAGGACATCCTCGTGGACTTCTGCATGTGTTGAACGAAAATGGGAATGACAGTGTCATGTGGGCACAAATGTTACATGGCTGCGGGCACAAAAGGGGTTTTGTCACATGCTGTCATGACTTACCCACAGGCCCCGGGATCATGAGCTGCTTGTGTGGATCCACTTGCATGGTACACAGTCTGGACAGCTGGAATTGCTGCAATATCTCCATCCCCTTAGGGCTGGCGCACAGCTGTGGGAAATGCTTTTGCACCAGGGAAGGAGTATTTGGGTGCTTGAGGAACTGTGTCAGCAGTGCCAGAATGGGGGCGATCAACAAAAAAGACTGGATGTTCGCCATGTTGGCCTGGAAATCACGACTATTTGCGTGCTTGCACGCACCACAAATTCAATTTTGTTGAATACCAGTGACCTTGAGATTTCTTTCACATGTGCAGACGTGGCACAAAGTCCACACAAAGTCCATCAAAGCAGGTGCATCTTCATATTTTGGTTAAGTTGGTAGTTCAAAGTCATTTCGAGGCAGGCAATCGGTCATCGGGTGATATCCTGTGGAGTGCTGTGGAGTGAAGCAGTGACCCGTCATAACACTTAAAACAGAATTAGACCGTCTTAAGGTTTTTCGCACTTTTTGTAGGGCCGTTGGAACCCAATGAACCACCAAGATTTGAATCTGTTAGATTGAGAACCATTCGAAACCTCACATCTTATTACTTAGCACATTGTCGTTTTAGTCAGTACTGCGAGTCGATGCCCATACTCAAGTGGGACCTCTCCTCGGCTCTGTCTTCTTTCCATAGCCCGTCCTGGGGCACCAACCTCGGTCAGGTGTGTCTCTTTCTTGCCTCATCTCTCTACTGGTGACCCTCCTTGAGGCCTGGCTTGTCATATCCCCATCTGTCATGCGCTTGTGACGTCTGGTGCTGCTGCTGCTGCTGCTGCTGCTGCTGCTGCTGCTGCTGCTGCTGCGCCACAGACCTAAGGACGCACCATTGCTTCCGCTTGCAGCTGCTCCTTTGAGATTTGTCGTCTGAGCTCTGATGCTGCTCGGAGGAATTTCAAGGGTGAGAATGGACAGACCTCATGCAGTGACAGCTAGCAACACGTCCACAAGTGGACAAGTGCCACAGCAACAGATCTGATTTCATCAAAAACATTTACAAACTGCACGTGTGCACATGTGTGTGTGTGTGTGTGTGTGTGTGTGTGTGTGTGTGTGTGTGTGTGTGTGTGTGTGTGCGCGCGTGCGTGCGTGCGTGCGTGCGTGCGCGTCCAGGAACACATCAGCTCGTATTCAAATATATTTGCACCCAAATCGGACAGGCAGGCAGCTATTGTCAGCTTGCACTCTTATTTGGAGCTTCTTTTACTCTTCTTGCAGGGGGGCCCTCTCTCACTGAAGCAGCGTCGGGCACACTTCCACCAGTACACGCAGCAGGCTCATGAGGAGTTTGTGGCACGTGGTGGTAACATCCCCTCAAATTCACCCAGCCCCCCGAAGCTGTCGGCTCGACTGCTGGTCACAGGGCCTGAGCCTTCATCTCGCCTTCTTAGGCGGATGCCTGCAGTGCCATGGCCCAAACGGCCTGAAGTGGGCATGGACGCCCTGAAGCTCCTCCTCCGATTCGAAAAGTTAGTATGCCAACAGTTTCTGCATGTTACATGGTGCTGTTGTCACAAGGTCATTGCTTTGTTTCAGCTTACGAAGATGTCTTGGTACAAGGGCTTGCAAATTGTGGTTGCATACGTTTTTGGTGAGCATGTATGCATGCAGTTGCTGTATTTCCACACGGAAGTACTTGCCAGGATAGATGTATTCACTGGTGTCAGGTGCATGTACGACTTAGGTGGAGGTTGTTCATGCTCATTACATTTCACTTGCTTTGCGCGTCTGCGCCCACCCATCCTCACCTGCGGACAAAAGTCCTCATAGACAAAGTGCTCTGCTGGGTGCTCTTTGTGCTAAAAACTTATATTTGAATGGTCTCCTTGGGCCTCCTCAGGGTGCTGGAGGATGAGGAGCAGGACATCCAGTCACTGCTCTCATGCGAGGAGGCAGAAGGGCTGAACCCCTTCCTTCGCAGATGTATCACTGATGCTGTGTCCAGGTTGGTGTGATGCTGCAAACTGGCTCCCTGAAAAAAGGTGCATCTCATGCAACTGTGCAACTGAAATTCTGCATGAGAACCCTAGCCTAGCAGTGTCAAAGAATTGAAGGGAGCCTCACTATGCCAGGAGGCAGTACCAACCACAATGCATTGGTTACTAGCCATGGCTGGACCACCACCTGGAGAGCAACACACCTTTTGCGCTTCAGAAACACTCAAGGTGTGCCTTCAGCACGCGCCTTTCTACTGAGCAGTGTTAAAAGTTGCTGTGCAGGAGGCTTTGTTGGGCTATGTGCAATTGTGCGATGACTATACCTGGTGGAGTGCATTTAACCCAGTACCTGTTCTTGTAACTGCTTCCAAATCCTCAAGTCATGTGACCTTCCGGTTCCTGGGAGTTGAACAAGGGAATGTGCTACTGAATGCCAAGCTACTGTGGCAATTTGTGCCAAAGAAATGATGTGTCCATCATATATGCCCTACAAGAATTTTGTGCCTCAAGCCTGACTTTGGATACCAAGGCAACAGACAGCAGTGCTGGGTTATCCACATTTGTTAGACAAGCAGTTGCCCAGACGGGTTCCACTCCAAAGTTTCATTCTGTGCTGGTTTTGGAGAGAGGTTGCTTTGTGTCTCGTTGGAGGGACATGACATCAATCCTGAATACTGGGCAGCAACAATACAGGAGGCGCAATAACATTGCAAGCCTACCTACCGAACAAGATAATGGATCAAAAGTAGATGCCCTGTATATCTTGTTGGCTGTGTTCCTAACGTTGCAGGACAGCCTTGGAGCAGATGCAGCCCCTTGTGACTGGTTTGCAAAAGTGTTCGAGGCAATCTGTCAAGTTTGCCATCGAGCAAACCAGGGCGCAGCAGGCAAAGAAGGTGAGAGGACAGCGCATGCTACAAATTGTGCGCGCGCGCGCGCACACACACACACACACACACACACACACACACACACACACACACACACACACACACACACACACACACACACACCATGGGACAAATAAGGGCCAAGACTAAGTATGCTTAGATGTAAGTCCCTAACCATAGACGAGATGCAGACTTTGCTCAGATCGCTGCACAAGTGGAGGCACTCCGTATAGAGGTGTTCATCTGGTCACATTCACACAGTCAGTCAGTCAGTCAGTCACAGTCAGTCAGTCACAGTCCTTCACAGTCTGTCATAGTCAATCAGTTGTTTTCATCTGGTCACAGTCAGCATCATGTTGTGTGTCTACAAATGTTTGTTTGGTCGCTTATCACTAACATTGTCAGTCAGGCATCCAGGAATCCTGTGCAACAAGTCTGATAAAACCAGCAAAATGGCCTGGACTAGCCTGTCACGGCAACTTGTTGAGCTTGGTGGCTCAAGGCTCCTCAAACCAGGAAATAGCACATTGCAATAGCCTGGGCGTCAAACAGTCACTTCCTTGTTGCTTGTCCTGCAGGCTGCTGAGCAAGCTGCAGTACGGGCAACGCTTGAGGAGCAAATGAGCCCTGAAAGAGTGCACCCAGGGGGCGAAAGCAATGGAGGCAGCCGGGCTCAAAGGGTTGGAGGGGAAAGCCCCACTTCGCAAGTGGCCCTCAAGAAGGGTGCGCATGCATCACGCACACGGCGAAGCCTCGCCACCTCCCCAGCAGCATCGCAGTTAGGCGGCGTGCAGAGGGGCCCCAGGCAGCTAAGGCAGCCCCTGGTGAGGGCCAACCTGCAACAGCCGCCGCCGCAGCAGCAGCAGCCGCACTGGCAGGAGCGGGATCAGGAACCAGCATCTGCATTGGTAACACAGGAGCAGCATGACCAGGAGCCTGCACTTGCATTACCGGCACAGCAGCAGCAGCAGCGGCGGTGGCAGCGAAAGCAACGAAAGCAGCAGCGTCAGGCCAGAAAAGAGCAGGAGGGAGAGGAGGCATCTGCAGAGGGGGAGGGTGAGAATACTGGCAATGAAGAGGACCGGCTTGAGAAGGAGGGCCTTGCCCAGCCTGTCGGCTATGACCTAGTGTGGAGGCTACTGCAGCACCGGTGAGTGAGTGGTAGTTGTCAGGGGGGGGGGAATAAGGAAAATAATCTGCATGGGATGAAAGAGGGAAACCTGAAGAGAAGGAATGGATCGCCCAAGGAGCCTGGCCACTGCCTAATTCCTCAGAAATTAGATTTTAAGTTGAGGTTTGAGCATAAGAAAAGGAACAGGCTTTGTAATCCAAATGGCAGCGTACCATAGTTGAGGTGTGGGCATGCTTCTGAGGTTTTGCACTGTTGGCTTTCCATGTTTCAGCTAAAGCAGAAGGGCAAACTCTTGAGTGCAAGGCTTTGTCTGTGAGAAAATAGGCACCACGTTGTGATATGTCTGGTACACTTGTATTGACTGCATTAGACAGCCTGCTTAATGGCGCTTATCGTGCTGATGTGTTTTGTAATCCTGTATTGCAAATCCTGGAGCTGAATTGTCAGACAGATTTTGTTTGCTGGCTGTCTTAAATCAGGCAGAATCTGTTCAATGGTGTTTTTTTGCTGACGCGTTTTGTAAGCTGTAGCTGGCTGACTTTGTCGGACAAAGCCTGTTTGCTGGATGGTTTTCTGTGCTGATGTGTCATGCATCCCTTCACGAGCTGATGATTTGGTGGTGGGCATAGAACACTTTCCGCTGACCGTTTTGGAATCGTCCAATCTGCTGAGGAGCACGTTTGAAGAAAGGATCATTCAGCACAGGTTTTCATCCTCCCTGCCGCTGGAGGGTGCTGCTGATCTGCTTTTTGGTCTGTGGGGTGTGGCCACTTTTTCCTCGTCCGTTGCTGCTGCTGCTGCTGCTGCTGCTGCTGCCATTGCTTCTTTCTAAGGACACCCTGAATAGGCAAGGTCTTGCTGGTGCACTCACGCTCTTTGTGGAAAACCTCCTTCCCTTCTTGTCCTGCAGCTCTCAGCATGCAAACCGTCCACTTCTTCATGTGTGTCCCTGTCCCTAAGGTACTTTGGTCTGCAAACAGGGTTCCTGTCTTCTCAGTCAGGGCCAATGGGTGCCTTCCGTTTGCTGCGCCATACCCTCCACTTATGCCACGCCATGCACCTGCTTGGAGGTGGGTTGCGTTGCGTTGCTTTGCGTTGGAAATGAAATGCTCTTCAAACATCATGCAGAAAATATGAAGTGTTGGTGTTTCTGAGGATGACCATGCAATTGATATATACATTCTTCTGCAGCACGCACTGAGCACGCTTTGTTCATTCTAAGCAACGTGAAGAATTTGGGAGGCTACTCTGCATCGCTGCTTGCTTCCTGCCTGCAACGCTTGTTTCTTTTGAAGTGGCATCTTGTTGTGTTGACACAAGCTTGAAGACTCGCCGACCGCCAACAAAACAAAATGTGCCCTACGTTGCGCTACAGTGGGACCACAGCTGTTCTGGTGGGACCAAGCTTCCTGTGTGAGTGCTGTGGTCACCTCGCTTCCTGCCTTCCTCTTCAGCGCTGTCTTGCATGGCTTTAACTTATCTGCTACTTTTGTGCTTAGAGTTGTCTCTGACAACCCACATGTTGGCTGCTTGTCCAGCACTTTCTGGTACTGGCAGCAAGCTGCATGCGCTGCTCCGTGAGCTCAGAGACTTCAGCACAAAAACATGCAGGGCTCCAGTGTATGGAACACATGCAATTCAGCCATGAACACAATTTTCACTTGTGGTTACTGCTTAAGCAAACAATAGATCTCTCTTTAGCATCCATGCTTTGGGTGCCGTTTGCATGCAGGTATATGCAGCTTGCTGCCAATACCAGAAAGTGCTGGATGCTTCTACAGGAGCAAAGCCTGGCGACCCCATCCACTTCTTCTGGTGGGACATCTACCCCTCTTTCCGTAAGTGCAGCTTTTTTAAGCCAAGCAGACTCTGTGTCGGAGGAGAAATTATGCCATTGTTATTGGTTGCTTTCGTACAGGTCTGCCTTTTCCACCAGCAATGGTCATAATGCCTAGAAGTTATCACGAGTGACATGGACATTTAAACCTCTGGTCTTCTGATCAGTCAAAGAGCATATTACTCTGTACATAGTTGTTGCATTATCAACCAGCATGAAATGAATCAGATAATGCAACATGCAGAAGCAAATGCAAGCACCTGTGCAAGCATGTAGTGCCCCAAATGTCAAAGGACTCAAATGTTACTGTGTATTGTTGCGTGGAGGAAGAAAAAAATAAACACGGCACTGATTATATAGTTTATATGTTTACTGTTTGTCCACGACCAGTTTGAATATTGATTTATTTTTGAGCCAAAAATTGAATTTTTTTATTGATTTTGCTAGGCGTTCGACTCCATTCGAATTAGAAATCGACTAATTTTGGAGCCCCAAAGGGCTCGTGCTGAGGATGGCCTCCTAGGCCCCCAGCTCAAGCCCCAACCCCTTAGCTAGGTGGCTAAAGCCAGTAGCCCCCACCCAGCAGCTCTTAACGGGACCAAGGCCAAGGCATCCAGGAAGAGGCAGCCAGTGAAGCAAAAAAATCCAGTAGGGCATCCTGCAGGTGTCAGCTTGGCCATTGTTGCGCGCATGAGCTCCGTGTTGCATGCATGACCTTGCGTTCAGCACAGCTTGTGTGTTTGATAGTCTGTGGGCTGCTTGGGATTGCTTGCTGGTGAGTGTGCTCTCAGCAGAAGCAGCTGCTGCTCTATAGCCTGCTTGTCAACCCATCAGCACCAGCACAATCAGCGGCGATAGCAGCAACAGCTGCAAAGCCAGCTCACCAACCCAGCAGCATCAGCAGCACAGCATCAGCAGCAGTAGGGATTTGAATTGGGAATCAAAATTGAGAAATTGATGCCAGCAAGAAGCCTATCGATCCCGCTCTAACTGGTAGATTAATTCTGGGACCTCAATTCAAATTGAAATCGATTTTTTTTTATCAATTTCAAGTAGAGACCATCCGAACTGGTCGTGGACGTATACAATATGCAATTACAGTGTGCTTCGGTTGCAATTCCCTGTGTGTCCTCATGGCATTCAATGATTGGATTTCACTGTAATTTTCATTTTTTGAAGCTTATCTGTGAGGCTGCTCCCTTGCAATGGAGCCAACAAATGAATTCGGTGCCTGCAACCAAGTCACAAATAAGCAATGGCATGAAGGGTCCAGTTAGGGTAGACCTGTGGGAGGTTGACCTTGAGCACTTTGTGTGGCACTGGAATACCTCCAAAAAAGTTCCAGCACCACGAGTTCCAAACAATTTCCCTGGAAATATTTCCCGGCAGTCATGCCGACCCATCATGACTGCAGTCCAGCAAGATCAACCTTTGCTATATATAGGGATCGGCGTTGGCCTACAGCGCGATATCGCGTAAAGCGCGATATAGCGCGATATCGCGCTATACAATTTTGAAATATAGAGCGTGCTAAAATGTAATACGTTAAAATCAACCATTACTGCGTCCGCAGCACCTCAGCAATCGGGCACAAACCAAGGAATTCGCTGTTCTCACATCCAAGGGTAATTGTGCAATATGGAAAGCCACTAGGGAGGAGCAAGAGCCTGGCAACACCCTGGAGAAGAGGCGTGGGGGCCACCCAGCCACACCCAGCCACACACACACACACACACACACACACACACACACACGCATGCACGCACGCACGCACGCACGCATGCACACGCACGCAGACACACACACACACACACACACACTCACACACATGCAGAGACACACACACACATGCAAACACACACACAACATGCGCACACGCACGCTTGCACCCCTGTGTGCATGCACACACCAGCACGCATGGTAGCATGCATAAGTGCGTGCTCATACGTGGCATTGAGGGTATGCATGCACATGCAGGCCCGCATGCGCACACACAGGCGCGCAAACATGCAGGAGCGCATACACACAGGAGCGCTCATACACCCAGGAGCGCACACATGTACCCACACACACGCTGGCAAAAATGGGCAGGCAGGCACACAGGCACGCTCAAAACACAGGCCGCGTGCGCATGCCTGCGCGTGCACACACAGCCACACACACACACACACACACACAGCCACACACACACACACACACACACACACACACACACACAAGCTATTATGGGCTGTCCTGCAAAGGGAAGGGCAGGGCTAAGGGGATGTATGGCCATGAGGGAGTGGGCACCCCTGTAGTAGGTCATTTGGCCTGAGCAGATATAGCGCTATATTTTGGCTTAGAGGCGTCCAGAGCTCGACAGGATTGTTTCCTGGCTCTCCCTTTTTGCAAGGGAGCATTGTACACGGTGCCCCACCAGCCCGCCGAGTCTGATGCCGAAACTCGATCCGCGAGGGGGTTTTCTGGCATTATATAGCGTTTCAATATAGCGCCATATAGCGCGATATCGCGATATCGCGCTACATCGCGCTATAGGTTTGGCTCATATAGCGCGATACGCCGATCCCTAGCTATATAACGCGCTACTGTTTGGGGCCATCTCAAGCTTGTTGGTTGCAGAAACTGGCAGAGATGTAGCTGTGTGCTCTTGACAGCGCAAGTTGTGGAGGGGGGTACTGGGAACAGATTTGAAAGGGAAGGAGGCAGCTCTTATGGCATTCCATGGAATCAAAATCTGCTTGTTGGGCTTGGACCGAAAAGGTTGCAGTGAAAAGGAGGCCCTTGCCCAGGTACATGCAGGATTGGCAGTGACTTGCCCACAAGGTGGTCGGTTGCACCTCATGTCTCACCTTTTGGCGACATACGAGTTGGCTGCCCTGCATTGTTTAAACGCGTTTTTTGGAAGCGCTTGATTGGAATCTGTGCTGTCTTTACATGCTCTCACAGTTGTAAGACTTCTGTGCCCACATCATTTTGCCTGGCCAGGCAAGTAAAGGAGCTTGGTTATCTGGAACTGGCAACCCAGATGGCAACCCCAATTCTCGTAAATTTGTGTCCAGGTAGATGTAACATCATATTACATTTGTGGCAAAAATGCAGGTCGGCTCCTACAGAAGGCAGCTGTCTTCTGTATTGGCAAGCGCTAACCGTTTGCAAGTTCGTGGAAATGATCTTGCAGGGAAGCTGGTCCCAGAGATTGTGGAGACTCTGGCCAACCACCTCCAGCCCAAGGCTGGGCAACCAAGGGTGAGCGGCTCTTACTTGCTTGCTTTTCATTAACTTTTTTGCACACTCTGGCAGCGTCTCTTTGTTAATCAAAGCGCGCATGTCTGCTTGAAGGGGCTGTTAAGCATGGGAGGCAGTGCACTCTTAAGGTCTGCAACACAAAGGCATGCATGCATATTGTGAGCCTGCCGCTGAAGGCATGAAGCAAGGAATGGATTTCCTGGCTGCAAATAGAGTGCCCGGGAGCCTGTAACTTCTCCAAAGCACAGAGAAAGGAGGCAGTCCATAACATGAAGCGTTGCAAGCACCATCTGAGCCTGCCATAGAAGGCTTACAGCAAAGATGGAAGTCTTGATTGCCAAAAGAATGCCTTGGGGCCCTGTATGTCCTCCAGAGCATAGGACTTTGACGCCTGACTTATGACCTCAACTCATGCAGCCAGCTTTGTCCTGGGCTTTAATTGTCTGCCTATACTGTTTGTATGGTATGCTGAACTTGCAGGTTATCCGACATGACGGGGAAGGACCAGCAAAGCTGCCGCGAGTGAAGCTCAACAATGGCCTTGGGTAGGGCTGTGACCTCCTTATCATTTGATGATCAAGGAGATTGACACCTGCGCCACATCTTTCGCTTGTGCTTTTCAATTTCCTCATCAAAACCTATATTTTTTCTCTGCCATGCCATAGCTTTACAATTTGCTTGCATCACAAGAGAATACAGACTTTGCCCTGCATGATGGAGCCTGTGTAATTGCATGCCTGGAGGCCATTGGCTTTCTGCAACAGAGGCCAAAATCTATTGGAACAATCGTTTGACATGTTTTCGACAGGGGTGTGGAAGTCTCTGCCTTAGGGCTCACCAAAGCTGCATGGTGTTTCTTTCCGTGCCTGAGCTGACCAAATGCTGAAAGAGAGTAATGTTGTTGATCCATGCAGGCTGCAGCTGGGTGTGCAGCAGGGGCATGGCAAATCTCAGGGGAATTTCAAGGTGAGGTGTAAGAGAGGCTCTGGGATCCGAGAGACCTATTCCCTGCACTATGTGTTCTGGACTTTCTGGCATGCTTGGCCTGTTCTTTGGGTGGTAATGGAGACACGCATCTGTCGGAGGGCTGGGCATTGTGCCCGGGCAAAAGTGCCTGCATCTGCTTTGTAATGCCTCTGACCTTTTTTTCTCACTTTCCGTTACGGGACCACCTTGCTTGGCTGCACTCTGCCGCCTGCTTGTCCACATTTGCTTGTGACCGCAAAGGGCAAGTCTCAAAGGATGCCTGTGCCTAAACCCTGAATCCTGTGTCCATGAGAGACAAGCCCCAAACAACACGCCTAATGATCGCAACCAATTTGCTGCCCCCCCAGGAGCCAGAGGACAGCGGCAAAAGACATGAGGTGGACAGCCTGCCGCTCCTGGGCATGCCATGGAGGGCCCCGGCTCCTGAGCCAAAGAAAGTTCCGGCTGACCAGTGAGTGCCATTGCTGAGGTTGCCACAGAAGAAGGAGAAGGTGCCCAGAATGCCAGTGTCCTCTTGTGCTGGTGGTGCAAAACGCAGCAGGCACAGACTACAGCAAGGATGCACATGCTGCTGGGTCCCCAGCAGGCAAATTTATAATCAGTGAAACAGCGGTGCTGTAATTGACAAGGACTGCTGTGATGTAGCAGCACGCGGCGAAAGGCATGGAAACCATGGTGTCCATAGAACAGAACAATGCTGTACTTCATTAATGCCATGGCGGAATGAGATCTTTAATAGCCCAACCCAGGAAGGCGACCAGCCACATTATGGACTCCGTCCATTCTAAGGCCTGGCCTATCTTCAATAGGCCAGAGTGCCTTACATGGATTGTTAAGCCCTCATGAACAAAAGCCTAAAGGTGAAGCGATGACTATGAGTGACAATGAATCTGGGAGGCTTTGCTCAAAAGCAGACCCACCCTGTTTCACGCTGTTTTGGAGAGGGTGAAATGTGGTTCTTGGGCCCTGGGTATTTTTCTTTCTTAGCTCGCATATCGTGGACACTTTGATCCACAGGCTTGTCGTTTTATCTGCAAGTGGTGCGCTGTCTCTTTTATGCTCATTGCCTAGCAGCATGACATGGTTGCTTGTATACGCTGTTCAGTACCATGATCATATCATGCTTTGCAGCTCTTGGCATGTGCATGCTTTGCTTCCTGCTGTTTGATATGTGGAACGGGAACAGAGTTTCTCCTGTCCAGATGCAGTACTGGTGTAGATCTAAACACGGAGGCGCTCTCCATTTAGAGACTTGGGACCATACTCTGCAAGGTATTTCTTGGTCATGTGCATGCCCAAAACATGTGAATTTTACTCTGGCTACAGGGTGAATATCGGGTTGGGCCACCATGCCAGGCGCATCGCAGCCGCGCTCCCGGAACTTGCAGCCTATTTGCCACACACTGCACCCCTTCCGGCTGCAAGGCAAGCGCGCAGCAGTGCTGCTCAGCCCCACAACCCTCTTGCCTCCCTCACACTTCCACCGCCACCACCACCGCCTCAAAACAGCGCCAGGCCCCCAGCCTCCCTAGCACCTCTACGTGGTTCCTTCAGGAGCTTTCCCCCTCCTCCCCCTCCTCAACCCCCTCAGCACAAACTAGCCAAGCCAGGCCCGAGCCATCCCACTGGCAATACAGACAGCCAAGCGCAAGGCATGCTGGCTGCTCTAGCGCGCGAGCAGCAGGACAGGATGCGACAGCGGCAGGAGCAGCAGCGGAGGCAGTTGCAGAGCAGGCCCATGAGGCAGATGCCGAATCCCGCGTGGCTGCACCTAGGGGGGCAGTTGCAGCAGCAGCAGCAGCAGCAGCAGCAGCAGCAGTGGCGGCGGCAGGAAGAGCGGGAGCGGAGCAGCAGTGGTGAAGATGATGGAGAAGTGGATCAGGTGTTCTCCCGCACTGTGCGGGTACTTGACCTGGTGAGTCTTGTGCTTGCCTGTCAGCCTGTTGGTATACTGCCAACGTATTGGGGTTATTGGGACAAGTGAGGGAAGCGCAAGCAACGCTGAAGAATTGGTGAAGCCAGTCCTTCCTGACACAGAGGTGGCATTGATATGTAGTGCCTGGAGCAACAGGACCTTCCTGCAGCAGACCATGCCTTGTTCACGCTTGCATGCGTAGCTGAGTGGGCGCCATGCAAGCTGCTCCTGCTATTCTTTGCTTACTTGCTCCCCTTAGACAATCAGCAGCAGACCATATACCAGAAGCTCCCTCATCTACACACCAGGGCAGGGGATGCAGGTCCTGCTCCACATCGCATCAGCAGGCTTCATGCAAATTTTTGTGCTTTGAACCCTCAACTCGTGCTGGACATCACACAGTTCTTTTATTTATCACACATAAATAAAAGGAAAAACATCGTTATCATGCAAATCCGTGGGCTCAGCGGCAAGCAGGAATGGTCCGCAGGTGGACTGCAAAGCTCCCAAAAGGGGCCACCCCCAGGCCCCGGAACCAGCAGGGGCATCCACTTAAGTATGCTGATGAAATTTTTTTTGTCTGGAGCTGTTCCGGGGGCCTGGATGGGAGCAACAGGCCAGCTTCTCTCAGCTGCCAAGCATAATGATTCGTCCTGCAGGTTTGCACCCTGCACCGGAAGGCACCAAAATTTGGATTTCCTTGTAAACTTTTTGGCTGGTCCTGCATGACTAGTTTTAGGGGTACGGAAGGCTGGCTGGCTCTGGCCAAGTGCTGCCTCTCAAAATGTTCCAACAAATTTCTACTGCACCAGCCACTGCCTCCCACGCCCCACTGACACTGCAGGGCTGCCTAGAACTTTGGTTTGGGAGGGTAGCCAAGATTCCAAGGCGGGTGGGTGCCCTTGGCAGGCCAGGGCAGCCAGGTGTAAACTTTACTGGAAGCGGCAACCCTAAGGGCTCACGCCCCATGGATGGGGCTTTGCCAAAATTTGTGATCATGCTTGCTAAGTGCGTGTGTGTGCTCATCTATGCTCGCTGTCCGCAAGTTGTAGACTGCATGCTTGTAGTTGCCTTGCTACTTGTTCAAAGGGCAAGTTTTAATGTCCCAATCCGTTTGATTTTTTTCGAAAGAAGGGGGAAGGGAGGGGAAGCTAGACTCCTGCATGGCATGACGAACCCGCACATCGTGCTGCTGAGGGCCAAGCATGCAATTGCATGTCCCCCAGCACGGGCAGCAAATCCCACTGTGCGTGCAGCAGTGCCAGTTTGTGCATGGTCAGTCCGTGCGTGCAGTAGTGCCAGTGCATGCAGCATGACCCCTAATGCGTAAAGCATGATGGAGAGCACGTGCAAGCCTGGCGTGGGTGCTTGCACAGTCAGTGCGGGTGCGTGCAAGGCCAATGCCCATGCATGCAAGGCCAGTGCCAGTGTGGGTGCGTGCAAGGCCCTTGCAGGTATGTGCAGGGCCAGTGTCAGCGCAGGTGCATGCAAGGCCCGCGCGGGTACGTGCTGCATGTGCCTTTAGTGCTTGCAAGGCCAGTGTGTGCCCCAGTGCGTGCATTAGTGCCTTTGCGTGTTGCATGTGCCCTCGTGCGCGCGTGGTTAGGGCCTGTGTGTGAATGTTCAATGTGGGGACTCCCAGTGTGTGCATGGCCAGTGCCAGTGCGTGCATGGTCTATGCCTGTGCGTGCATGGTCAATGTGGGGACTCCCAGTGTGTGCATGGCCAGTGCCAGTGCGTGCATGGTCTATGCTTGTGCGTGCATGGTCAATGTGGGGACTCCCAGTGCGTGCATGGCCAGTGCCAGTGCATGCATCATGGATCCTAGTGCGTGCCTCAGTGCATGCAGCGTGGTCAATTTGGGTGAAGCAGTGCATGTGCATGCATCAGTGCCAGTACCAGTGCAGGTGCACGCAAGGCCAGTGCCAGTGCATGTGCGTGAAGCAGTGCCAGTGCGTGCGGCATGACCCCCTCTGCGTGTAGCATGACCTACAGCATGACCTACAGTGTGACCTTCAATGTGGGGTGTTCGTGCAGGAGTGCGTGCATGACACTCAGTGCAAGACACTTAGTGCATACAGGGTGCCAGTGCGTGCAGCATGACCTACCATGCGTGCAACAGTGTCATTGTGTGCATGTGTTCCAGTGTGTGTGCCCCAGTGTCAGTGCGTGCCCCAGTGCATGCAGCAGTGTGTGCCCCAGTGTGTCCTTCAGTGTGTGGTGCATCATGGGCAGTGCGTACTCCAGTGTCAGTGCAGGCATGGTCAGTGCGACGTGCAGCGTGCTCACCAGTGCGGGCATCATGCTCCGCAGTGCAGAAATCACCTTTTGGAAACGTCGAATGCGGGTTTCCGCATTGGCGCCTTAAAAATGCTGATTATTTGTTTCAAGGATGCGAGTTTCTAAGTTTTGGTCAACGCCTGAACCTTGCCCTCAAGAGTCCCCCCCCCGCCTCTGCTCAAATTGGAACTTGCTCTCGCATTCTTACCATGTCTCTATTGCCTGGACCCTTCATTCTGACCTTGTCTCTGCTGCCTTCTGCTCTCCAGGGTCCTGCTCCCAAGCGCAAGGCTCGCGCCAACCTGCCCAAGCCCGACTACACCCCTTCCGCCAAGGAGGCCCCCCAGCCTTCCACCGGCCCACCCTCCCCAGCTGTCAACCACTTGCGCGTCCCAAGTCAGCGCGCACTTGTGGGTCGTGACTGGCGGGACAGCTTACCCCCCGCTTCTGCGTACCTGATGCGCAAAGAACTACCAGCAGGCACGTTGCCAATCTCGCCATCCCCCTCAAGGCAAGTGCCAGCCTTCTCGCGCGCGCGGAGAGGGGTGTCGGTACCCCTCGTCTTGACGCCTCCATCAGGGAAGGGCTCAGCACAAGGTGCATCAAACGCAGCAGTACGCGCACCCCTTGAGGCAGCTGGAGCAGCAGCAGCAGCAACAGCAACAGCTTCTCCGCCCGACAGCAGAGCCTCAGGAATGGCTTCAGGAGCTGCACCGGGGAGAGCACCTGCAGCGGCACTGCAACAGCACCGCAGAGCTGCCCAGTCAAGTGCCCGAGCCCCATCCCCTCTGCCTCCGGCATCTCCTTGCAGCAACGCTGCCAAGGCTGGAGCTGCTGCTGCTGCTGCTGTGGGTGCTGCATTTGGGCAGAACTGTTGTGCGCCGGGGTCCTCCTGCAGAGCCCACAAGCAGCCTGCTCTCTCACAAGGAGCCTCACCCACAATCCCACCCTCAAAGCGAAACCCCGACCCACTGGTATCCCCGCCCTCATACCTCGCCCCGGACCTACCTCAAAACCTGGGGGCTTGCACCTCCCCTGCATCCCCGGTGCAGCTTTCCCCCCAGTCCACGCGCTCCTCCTCACCTGTGTCCTCATCCAGCAGTGGCGGCAGGTGCTCTCATGGGTCTCATGATGCTGCTGCCGCCATGGCCCCAGAGTCCACACTTTGCCTGTGCTCCCTCTCTTCCTTACCGTCCTGTGACCAAGGCTCGCCTGCAGATCAAGGCTTGCCTATAGACCATGAGCCCAGCCTTTCAGTGGGGGCTGCTGCGGCAGAGCAGCTCCGCCGCCAAGCAAACTGGGAACAGCAGCTGCAAGCGGAGATGGGGGTTGAGGGGCTGTTACAACTGCATGAGGAAGAAGTTTGGCAGGGTCGGTGGGCTTCAGTGCAGCAGGAGCTGCAAGAAGGGCAGGAGGGTGAGGAGCAGGAGGAGCAAGAGAGCTTGCAGCAGCAGCAGCACCACCACCACCATCACCATGACCTCCGCAAGCAACAGCACCGAGCACGCATCAGTAAGTGCCAACAGCAGCTCCGCCACCCGCAGCAGCAGCGATTGCAGCGGCAGCGACACCACTCCTTCCCCCTGAAGCCTCAGCACCCTGGTCCCTGCCCACCCTCAGCACCCCGGGCCCCCCAGCACCCTGGACACTGCCTCCTCACGCACCACGCTGACGTGGAAGCCTTTGCCCGCTACAACGCCCGCCTTCCTCAAAACGACCCCAGGCAGGCCTTCGCGCTTGCGGAAGGCGCGCACGTCGGCCACCCCCACTGTTCCAGTGCCTCCCTCGCTGCCTTCGGTGTGACCGAGCGCCCGCGGCACACCCTAGGGGGCAGCCTGACGCCAACCCCACCTCTTTCCAGCCATGCACACAGCGACAGCCACGCCCATGTCAGTGCTCAGGGTGGTGCTGGTGCCCGCAGAGATGCTGGGTGCCAAGGCGTGCCTAGGCGGTCAGCCAGCAGTCCCCCTAGCTCGGGTGCTCAGGAAGGCGCTGGGTGTGACAGCCAGGGCACTGCAGTACAGCCCCCTGCTGCAGCAACTACAGCCGGGGCAAGCAAGCTTGTGCGGCGGAGGCCCCCCAGGCTTGAACAGCGTGCCTTGCGCTGCCGGCTTGCACAAGCCGCTGGTGATGGTGATGCTGCACCTCACCAGCACCCTCTACACGTAGAGCCTGCCTCTGTCCCCGCCTCACAGGCCAGCCTGGCTGCTCTGGGTGCTGTCCGCGCACCCCTCGTGGTTCCGGCACCTGAGCCTGCTCCCCCTCACTCACCTCCCCCTTGCAGCGCGCCACAAACTCTGCCCCGCTCCCCGGAGCCCCCGCAGCAAAAAGCCATGGCTGTCATGCCCCCCCCTGCCTACAGTCCCCACAGCAAGCAGCTAGCCGCCCCAGGAAACACCCCCTGGCAAACGTGCTGCCCCACCAGTCCCCACAGCACAGCCGTCACTGCTGTGGACTTCTTCCCTCTCTTTGGTGGACCTCCCCCCGGCCCAAACAGAGGCACCACAACCACCATGGCTGCAAGGGCGTCCAAAGCAGCCTCCCCAGATGCATTGCCCTCCTTTCCCAAAGCCCTCCCCACCTGCCCCATCCCTGCTAGCTGCGTAGCAGCAGCAGCAGCCGCGCAGCCTGTCGTGGTCGCTCATACCACCATCGCCTCGTCCCCTGTCTTGCACCCCGCTCCAGCCCCTCCCCAGGCTGACCCCGGTCCATTCGGTGGTGAGCATACCCCTTCTTTCTCTGCCCCAGACCCCCCCCTAGCGCCCGCTTCAGCTGCAGCAGCTGCAACGCCCACACCAGCAACGCTGCCCCACCAGCCAGTCTCACCGGCACCACCTGCCCATCCGCCCGTCGCAGACCCGGAGAGTCCTTCTTCCCCTCCCTTGATCCTGTCAGGAGGCCCGGATGATCCTGTGCCTGCAACCCCCTATGACGAGGATGCACCAAGGAGCCCCTCCTCTCCTGACCACCATCCTTGTGCTCCATCAGGCGTTGGGCCAGCTGACAACGCGCAGCACCAGGACACACAGCCCTCCTCTCCTGACCACCATCCTTGTGCTCCATCAAGCGCTGGTCTAGCCGACAACGCGCAGCACCAGGACACGCAGCCCTCCTCTCCTGACCACCATCCTTGTGCTCCATCAAGCGCTGGTCTAGCCGACAACGCGCAGCACCTGGACACGCAGCCCTCCTCTCCTGACCACCATCCTTGTGCTCCATCAGAGGATGGCACCCTGCAGCTGGCCCAAGGCACGCAGTGCACACAGCAGCGGCAGGAGGCCCCTCTCTCGCAGGTAGGGCTCAGAGCAGAAGGGCGAGTCCAAGCAGCTCAGACAGCAGCTGCCACCGCTGCAAGCAGAGCCAGGCCATCACGTGGGCGAGGGCAAGGCCGTGGGCGTGGGCGCAGAGCAGCAGCAGCAACAGCAGCAGCGTCACCCTCACCCTCACCATCGCGTGAGTCCTTGTCAGACTCTGAGGAGGACGTTGCTTGGGCGGGCGCCGCAGGCCGTCCAGCACGCCAGGGTGTAGCAAGACAGGCGGAAAGAAAGGGTGCAGCAGAACAGCCTGCAAGTCAGGGTGCAAACCAAGACGGAGTTGCGAGCGGTGGACAAGGGCAACAGCATGGACGTGGGCGGGGCCAGAAGCGGGGACGGGGCAGCAGGCTGGCACCATTGCCCTCCTCTCAAACATCAGCACGTGGTGCTTCAGCGCAGTCTGATTGTGAAGAGGTGCTTGAGCATAATTCAGGCACGCCATGGGAGCCTGCCCCCACCTTGCGTGCCAGCCGTGTGAGGCTTGGTTTGAGATGGCAAGCGCTTTGTCAGAGACATGCAAGCAGGGTGGGGGAGGCAGCGCAAAGAGGGGATGGGCTGGTACCTGGTGCAGGGCATGCTGTTGCTCCTGACATGGTGCGCATTATTAGGGCCAGAAGGAGCGAGGGTGTATGTACAGGGTTGGCTAACTTCCGTGCTTGGTTTTTTTTAGTGTGGCATGGTGCACAAATGGTGCTGAGAGGATGACAGGGCACATGTACAGGGTTGGCCAATTCCATACCAAGCCTTTTTTATTCGTTAGAACCAATATAAATTTACCATGAATATATACCGTAACCAATATATGTACCATAAATCTTGGTATATATACACCGAGGTTTCATTACGGTGAGGGAAATCCCCTCTTTTGAGAAGTGCTACTTTGTTACTTTCCCACCACCAAGCCCGCTGCGAGGTCGCAGGCTTCGCAACAGGATAAGGTAACAATCATTCTCACTTGCAATGTTGCATTGTGCCGTGCCTTTGCACTTTTTCATTGCAAGCACAACTGGATACTTGTCATTATTACATACGCCTTGCATGCAGACCAGTCCACCAAGCAAGAAAGTTTCAGCATGCATGCGCCTCCCAATAAGTTTTGTAAGTCCAAACACCGAGTTATGTCATGTCCCCAAGTAGCAAGTCCACCAAGCACATTGCAATTTACCAACATCTGCATGCAGCCTGTATCGCCCACGCTTGTTTTTTTGCATCTAGCCACCTGCCAATTGCACCAAGGTAGGGGAAGGACATCAAATAACACTCCATGCTCTTAAACCGTCAAGCACACGCATTGGGGTGCTTCTCCTTCAAGGTCTTGCGCTGAGGGCTTTTTAGATCCTTCAGAGCAGAGAACATGCGCTCATCCTCTACTAAACCAGGCTCTATGACAAGAACGAGCTCAGCCAGCTTCATCCAATCAGGGCACCTAAAGCAACCCCCTTGCTCTCTAGCAGTGTCCAAAACTCAGCAGCTCTGCTTGCCACTGCAAATGCAGGCACTGAAGCTTGCTTCCTCCGCGCTTGCTCATGCTTGTCTGTGCTGCTGCACCCACAGTCCTGCCTTGTATACACCATCACCATGCCTTGATCCTCAAGCCACAAGTGCTCATCGTACTCCTGCAGCCAGCAAACCAGGGTTGTACAGTGCGACGTTCTGAGATGAAAAATGCTATAAAATGCGTGTAAAATGCGAGTTCGTCAAACTGTTCGATCGCATATTTGGTCGAGGAGGGGGATGGCCGGGCCAGGGGTCAGCAGAGCCCATACAAGCTTGCCCCGGCCTTCATTCCCTTGACCTTTCAATTTTAAGCGTTGTAAATGAAGATGAGAGGTCCTGATGAGTTCATGTGCCATAACAGTGGCCTTCAGGTGACCTTCTAGTGGCCTTCAAGTGGACTTTGCAGGCTGCATTTCGCAGAGGGGGGTAAAAGTTTGACGAACGGCACTTTAAAAATGCGATAAAATGCGTGTAAAGTGCGAGTTTGATAAAGTGCGCCGCTCGTCGCACTGAACAACCCTGCAGCAAACCTGGAACTTGTTGCTCACACAGAGTGCTTCAAGGACGACTTGTATTCACTAGCACTGTGGCCCTTTTTTGTTCTAACAATTGCATTTACAATTCTTGACATCTACTTTCTGCCCGGGTCCAGGTCCCTTCAGCGGTCTAAATGGGGTAAAAATGGTGTCATAGTTAACAACCACCCTATGGGGGTCATAATAAAATGAGCCCTTGGGGGTCTCCCAAAACTATTTTATTACGATCCCCAGCCTTCAAAATCCCGTATTTTTTTACAATTGTCATACTTATACGGAGATAAAAAAATGCCTGCTCCATACATGAACTTTCAAGTGTAACAGGGTGCGCATATGAGGTCCCACAAATTACATTCTATAGGGTTGGCCAGTTCCGTGGTGTATCTTTCATATATGACATAGTGCACACATGGGCCTCAGAAGAAGCAAGGGAACATGTTTTAGAGTGTCACATACTGTGGACAAGTCAAGGTAGCGAGTAAACCAACTACATACATATATACCGTGTGTTTCAGCATTTTACAGGTAAAATGTGAGATGTGTTGAGCTTAACCTTGCGTATACAGCTACGGAAATGAAGCACGCTAGCTTCTCAAGGGACACTTGTTTTGAACAGTCTGCATTTTTGTGTGCACCCCTTGCATTCCTCGCATTTCATTGTTAAAATCCTGCATCGCTGTCCTGAGATCTTGCATGCTGAGCAATGGCATTGCGGGGTGAGCATTGCACCTTCCAACAAGATCTGGAACAGAACGTAATTGCAGAATTTCCCAATGCATGTCCAAGCTCTTTTAATATGTCAGTGGAAGCTGCTAAGCATGTGTGTCTTGGCCCCATTGCTCTGCCCCAATATGCTCCAGGTTGACTGCTCTGATTCTAGCTAACAGTGTACCTGCTTCCTCTTGGGTTTTCCTTGCTAAAATCTCCTGCATCCTCCCTTACCCATGTGTGTTTTCCACTGCTCATGCAGGTCTTAAACCGCACGACAAGCCAAGCTGCACAGAGGGCTTCTACAGACCAAGTTGACCTCCCATCAGGCTCACTTGCAGCACACCCTGGCCAACCAGCTGCTGCAGCCATCACTCCTGCTGCAACTGCTGCTGCCGTGTTCCCTGCAGCGCGTCCATGCACAGCAGCAGGAAGAGCAGCGAGCGCGCCTCATGCTGCTGCTCCTCTTGGCAGCAGCAGGGGTGGCATTGCAGACACGCAGGGGCCCTGCGACCTCTATGAATTCCCCTCCGACAATGAGGGTGAGGAACAGGAGGGGGAGGAGGCTCCCAGTGCTCAGGCTGGTGGACTCCAATTCCTGAGGCCAAGCAGCAACCCTGGGCAAGAGCAGCAGAGGCAGCAGCAGCACAAGAAGGATGTGAAGAGGAGTCCTAGGACAGCAACTGCAACCAGGAACCAGGGCTCACGTACCAAGGGACTTCGCTACATGCTACAGAAGTTCCCGGATGTGCAGTCACAGAATGAAGTGGACGTCGTCTGTGGATGTGGGGTGGCAATCGTGGAGGTGAGTGCTTGCATGTCTGAGGTAAACGGATGTCGTGGAACATGGAAGAGCGTTGGCTCAAATACACAGAGGGGGCGAGAGGAGAAAACACCCCCACAGCTGTTTTGAGCACCCTCCATGCCTTGCATGATGCCATGGGCTGCCTTCCCTGCACACAACGCTTCTGGTTGCACACTTGCTTTTTTGTAAGGCACTCCAGTTAGATCAGCTTGTTCATTAAGTATGATACAGGATGCATATGTTTTCATCCTAGTGCTGATGTTTGGTGTGGAAAGACAGGCAAGGATGAGGAGAGCTCGCCCCTTTTTTGCCTCGTTGCCTCACAACACAACATGCCCTCTCCTCATCAAGGTAATCATGGCACTCGGCCATACTTCCTCCTGGTTATCAAGGCACATTAGGAAACATGAAGGCACATCTCATTGTTACGGCACTTCAAGGTACCTCGAGACACGCCTTTTTCTCATCATCAAGGCATGTCAGAGCACGTCAAGCAATGCCTTTTCCCATTGTCAAGGAACGTTTAGGCATGCCTTTGCCTGACCATTGAGGCACATCAGGACGCACTGAGGTATGCCAACTCCTGATTATTTAAGGCGCACCATTCCACATCAAGGTATGCTTTACCCTCATTGTTAAAGCGCATCAAGACATATCAAGGCGCACTTTTCCCTAAACACCAAAGCACATCAAGACGCACCAAGGCACGCCTGTTCCTTGTCATAAAGGTGCATCATGGCACATCAAGGTGCGCTTTTCCCTGATTATCAAGGCACAATCAGACACATCAGGACATGCTTGCTTCTCGTCATCGCAGCATATCCTGGCATATCAAGGCGCGCCGTGTCCTTATTATTAAGGCATATCATGGCACATCAAGGGATACCTTTTCCTCAAACGCAGGGAACTTGGATGCATGACACAGGAGTGGTGCGGCTTCTTGATGGTCAAATGATCTCCGGCACAAACTTTGAGGTCTTGGGCGGGAAAGCCAGTAGAAAAAAGTATAAGGTGAATGAAGAAGCGTTGGGAGTTCTGTCCAACCAATCACATTGCTCTTGGGATTGTTGTGGGGACTGACAGGTGTTTTTGCACATAATGGCCCCTCCCAGTGTTTCTTGTATTGGCTGCTTGTATTGCTACCACCTGAATTGGCAAGCCTGTGTATTATTTCAAGGAATGAGTGGCGACGCAGATGGCCACTAATATAGGCTTGCCCCCTCCTGCGCCTCCTTCCTGCATTCCTGCCTGCCATGAATTTAGAATTGGATGATGTCTTGCTGATTAAGGTGCAGGGATGACCCTATTATCACTTCGCTGGCCTCCGGTCTTCCCAAAAAGCCGTGCAAAGTTTCGGGCTATTAAAACATAATGCATGGTGCCCTTGTGAGGTGAAATTTGCATAAGAGGAGCTGCTTATTGCTGCAGTTGCATGGTAGTAAAATCAAAGGCTTTCGGAAGACTTGCCTCTTTTCGTCATTGGGAGATGGCAGAAATAGTGCTGCAATTTGGCCTCTTCTTTCTGTCTTCTTGACAGGTATAACCCATTCTGAAGTGTGTTAAATATATTTTTTTGCTATAATTGATGAAGAGAAGGAAACCCTATCTCTTGTACTTTCGCTCATCATTGAATTGTCAAAAGGAGTTGGCAGAATCTACCATGTAGGGCGCTTTCTTGTTTACAAAGCTTGCAGAAAGTTTGCATCGAAAAGACGTTGCTGTATGCTCCCATTTTGATTTGGCAAAGCAAACAAGCCTGCAAAAAAGGCCTTCCTCCCTGCTTGGTGTGCAGCACCTGACTGTTGAGCATGAGTATGTCAAGGAAATTGCCGACACCGCTGTTCTGTACATTCCGCTCTGCCATGTCGCTGCTTTCTGCTTCTCAAGCGTAATCACTCTTGTCATTGATGCTCTTGGAGGTCAGGCCTCTGAATTCTGCCCATCTCAAAAACAATGACAGAAGGAGGAATGAAAAGAACCGCGTGGTGTGCATCATGCTAATTTGTGACGCAACTGCTTGCTCGTCGAGCCTCTCGGTTGCTTGCTGCACCTGAAGCGCTATGTATGGGCTCCTTGGTCTCAGCCTTGGCACATTACATTCACAGCTAAGGGAGGTAGAAGCCGGGGTCTACTGCTCCCCCATCGCTTATTAAGGGCCTTAGTTATCCTTGCTGAGTTTCTGGTCAAAGCATTCTCTGAAATTTATTTGTCGCCTAACTCACTTCCCAGGAGACCATCAAGCTCGCCGCAGACCAAGATGTGTGCCTGGCGCAATGGTTAGCTGCAAGAAGCTTTGGCTGGGGTAGTGCATTATCTGCAGTATCTGCCTTCAGAACACTCGAACAGGCTAAGAAGCAGCAGCAAAAAGGGCAGGAGCAGGGGCAGCAACAGCAGCAGCTGCGGCAACAGGGGCAACCGCAGCGGAAGCGTCAGAAGCAGCAGCAGCGCCAGCAGCAGCGCCAGCAGCAGCCCAGGCAACTGCAGCACCAGCAGCAGCGGCAACAGGAGCAGCAGGAGGAACTGGCAGATATGGGTGGCACAGGTGATGCTGGGATGCTGGAAGGAGCGCAAACAGATGATTTGGGGTTACTGGGAGCAGTACAAGACAAGCAGGAGGGTGGAGCAGGTGGCATGCTGGAGAGGGATGATGTGGGGATGCCAGAAGGAGCGGATACAGATGATGTGGATATGCTGGAAGAAGCACGTGATGAGCAGGAGGGCGGAGCAGGTGACATGATGGGGAGCGATAGCGACGAAGGCCAAGGAGGCAGCAGTGCTCTTCACCTCACTCCACACGCCTTTCCTCCTCCCCCTGACTCCCCCTCATTCGCTGCCAACCTCCATCCCTCGTCCCCCGCATCGCCCTCCCACAGCACCCCTGGCCTTGCCTCCTCCCCTCCCTGCACTTCTTCACTGACTCCAGCTGCAGCTGATGCGCACCCACCAAAAGCAAGCCCAACAGAGCACACACAGCAGCATGAGCTATCATTCCCAGCAGGGGCAGGCCCCTCAAGCCCCACCCGTGCCCCGCCATCACAACAACTCCCTGGTGTCTCTTTCTGCTTCCACGCACCTGTATGCATGCACACTAGGAAAACCCCACTCCCCGCTGCTGCTGCTGCTGCTGCTGCTGCGCCTGTTGCCCCAGCACCCGCCCTTCCAATAAGCCAGGTTCAGCCTGTTGGCAGCAGCGGCGGACGCAGCAGCAGCGGACACACACAGTCTGCAGGCAGCAGTGGATGCACCAGCAGTGGAGACACGCAGTCTGCAGACAGCAGCGGATGCACCAGCAGTGGAGACACGCACTCTGCAGGCAGCAGCGGGCACAGAAAGCGGCGGAGGACCATGCCAGCTGAGCAGCAGCAGCAGCAGCAGCCCATGCCACCAACTGGACAGAACTCCCTGCTGCCTCTGTGGAGCACCGGCGAGGCACACCCAGAGCAGGAGAGCGCTGACTCAAAAGCACTGGCTCTGTTGGAGCAAATGCATCTCAGGCCCCTGCTCCAGCGGCTGCTGCCGGATGCACCAGCAGAAGGGGCATCCCCAGCGCAGCAGGTGTTGCAGTACTCGAGGGCTTTGCCTCCCGTGCCTGTCCCTTTGGCGCCCTGGCCAATGCCTGAAGCGGAGCTGCCAGCCTCACAGCCCAAAGCTCAAGAGGCGCAGCCTGGGGTGTGTCAGCCTGCTCATCAAGAAGAGGAGGAGGTGGAAGAGAGGGCAAGGGGAGCGTTGGGTAGCACACTGGAGGCTTACTTTGATGCCATGGCGCGTCAAGAGAGCGAGGCAGAGGCAGCAAAAGCCTGCGCCTCTGAGGCTTGTGTCATGGACAGCAGCAGTAGCAGCAGCAGCAGAAGCAGCAACAGCGACAGCAGCGGTGAGGAGGAGGAGGGCGCAAGGAGAGAGTTGGGTAGCATACTGGAGGCTTACTTTGATGCCATGGCGCGCCAAGAGAGCGAGGCAGAGGCAGCAGAAGCCTGCGCGCCTGAGGCCTGTGTTATGGACAACAGCAGCAGCAGCAGCAGCGACAGCAGCGACAACAACAATGAGGAGGAGGAGGAGGAGGAGGAGGAGGAGGAGGAGGAGGGGGCCGGCGGTGGACGCCGCAATGCAGCGAGTGTGCTGGCTCCGGGCAGTTGGGTGAGTTGCTGCTGCATCGACTCTTGTCAGCTTAAATGGTTTGTTGTGCTAGCTATTGTGTATTAACTGTTGTCTGCGTTACTTTCTTGTGTCATGCTGGCAAATCCAGTGAGCTGTGTGGGAGAGCTTCGTGGGAATGTCTGTGCATGCCAAAAGCATGGCAACGAGCAGTGCTCGAGTTAGGCTTGGATGTACACAGCTTGCTGGGGCCAAATGTTTGCAGTGCGTATGCAAGGGCACCAGGGGGTATATCCATCTTGCAGGTGGATTGATAGATAGATATATACAGACAGACAGACAGAGTGTGTGTGGGTGTGGGTGTGGTACATGGCTGCATTCACCGCATCGCTTTGCTTGGCCAAGCACCGTTTAGACTTTTTAAGCACTGAAGATCCTCATTAGCATAGCTGTATTGATTCAAGCATTTGCACAGTAGCACATAGTGGCTTGGGGCTGTTTAAGATGAATAAGCTTGAGCACACACTCATGCATGGAGCTTCAGAAGGGCACCCCATGCCTTCCTCAAATTGTTGGCACTGGTGCTATTTATGCTGAGCATTGAATTGCTCAAATGCTGTAGTGCACGCAGTAATTCCCCTGCCTGTGCATCCTGTCCTTTTCGTGTGCTGGAAGAGCTGTGATTTATTCATATTTTGCACAATTTGGGGTCCTTCATCTCCCTCTGTCTGCATTGTGGAATGCGATGCGCAGGCAAGCGAAGAGGAGGACGAGGAGGAGGAGGTTGGGAAGTGGGACTGGCAGCGCAGGAGGGTTTGGCGTACACAACTGCAGCAGCTGCAGCAACAGCAGGAGCAGGAGCAGCAGCATCAGGGGCGATCAAGACCCATGCAAGCAAGCAAACGCAGGGACAGATCGCCACTAAGCAGTGAGCCGCATGGCCCAATGTCAAAAATGGCTCAGGGGCGCTTGCGGAAGCAGCAGAAAGGCTTTGAAGAAAAAGAATAAAAAGAAGGCTCAGGAGGACAAGAAGAACAAGAGAAAATTGTTCTGGGCGGCTAAAAAAACAGAGCACAAAAGTAAAAAGCAAAAGAGGGGGTAGATAGTTCTACGTCGCAGTGCTTTGTGATTAAACATACAGTGGTGCATCTATGTATTTCAGTTGCTGGATTCACAAGACAGTTGCAAAATGGAGTGTTGGACTGCTTGGATAGTCCCTCTGGCTCTAAGAATTTTGCCATCACTGTTTGGTGTTTTGACACAGCGACACTTGGGCAGCACTGTGATCAGTTATACATATGCCTGCCTCCAATACATATAGAGGCACGGGCCTGCTCGGTATCTTAATTATTCTCTATCACTGATGGTATCAGTCCTGCAACTCTTCTCTGTTTCCTTTTCTCAAGAGCAGTTGCAAGATAAGAGACCATATTATCTGCATGCTCCCAGCTCAAAGTGCCCCTCATGTGCCGATTTGACTATTAATTTTATCGTTTGTTTGTTGTTGTTGTATACATGGGGTTTTGGCCTCCAGCCAGGTGGTTTGACTGCTCAGCCTGCTGGTCTCTGCCAGCCACACAAAAAAGTCCATGATCTCAGAAAGAAAATAATATATCTGATCCAAGTCTTGCCCAGTTATATGACATCCTCATTGCTAACCTCAGAATAGTGAAAAACAGTGGGACCAAGGGAAACTCTCGTCTGTGGAGAAGTCTCAAAGAAGAATTGAGCGTACTTGTTCCCAAAATACTAGCTCAATTGCACAAGAAAAGGGCATGTTTCTCGTCTTGCAAATCTTGCAGGTCATAAATCACAGTGACCATTCACACCAGTCTGCCAACAAGCTCTCTCTACTCATTGTGTGGGTCCTCAGCCTAAGGTTGCAGGTTACAGGAAAAAGAAGGCCTCCAGTCAAAACGGTTGACTGCTAGCCTCCTCATAAGTCACAAGGTTTACAAGGATAAGGCCTTCAGTCAAGAATTGCGACTGCTAGCCTGCTCATAAAAAGCGATTAATTCATGAAGGAAAAAAGGAAGTTTATGGTTGTTCTGGTTTAAAAAAGCGGACACATCATGAGATCCTGCCTGTGAGAACAAGGGAGCATATTTCCTGCGGAGAGGGACCACCTGGGGATGCGTGCGATGAAAGAGGACATGTTGTTCATCCTGGACATTATCATCAGCCTCACTAAGGTCACAGTTTAGGGAAGACCTGTGATTCCAAGTTGCTGTCTCATAGCGAAGGGTGTGAACACGAAGTCTAAACCGAGCCACGTTGCAAATGACATCATGGGGGAGGTCAAGGAACATGTATTTGGGAAGGGTTTAAAGGGTTTACAATGGTGGCCTACAGCCCGAGACTCTGGCTGATCGGTCGCCGGTGAAACATGCTCAACCAGCATCAGATTTGAGACCTAGTTTGAAACCAATTGACATGTTTGAAATCAGATGTGAAACACCAAAATCAAGACAAGAGAGAGCGCCTGAAACTCCGAGTTTGAGCACCAAGTTTAATCTGTGTCAGGAGATACAAGAAGCAATGAGACATTCAGGACGCAGTTCCACGGAAGCTCTGGCACACACTCAAGTGGAGGTTCACCCCAACAGAAGGCTGGACAGCACACTCAACGGAAAGGCCACAGGCTGCTGTCAATGTCCCAGCCTGTCTGCTCAGAGCTCTGGCACACCCAAAATGCGGCACAGACAGAGGGGCCTTGTAAGCACACACATGCGGGCCTCACCATAAAGACTTCTGAGGCAGACACAGCAAGGACTGAGGCATGGACTGCCAGCGACGGTGATGCACATGCAAACACGCATGCCTGGCCCTAGCACACGTCTGCGAAAGACCACAGGCCACAGCACAGCATGCCCAGACAGGCGGTGACCACACGCGAGCACACACTGAGCCATATCCTTGCAGGGTCTGACCTTGGTGCACTGAGTCCACCAAAAGCTCGCATGGGCCTACACTCCTCCCATCAAACTGCCCCCATGCATCAACAGCACAGCCACAAGATGTCACGCTCCCGAACCCACCAATCTAATCGAAGTGCAAAGGCCGCACCGAGTCGTTTGAGGGGCGGCGAGGGGGGGCATTCATTTTCTGGTCCTCTGGAGTCACTTCTAAATCGCGTCCCATTGCCCCCTCCACCGCCTCGCCGCCTGCGTCTGCTACTCTCTGCAGCTGCTTCTTGGCCCAGGCCTTCGCACGCTTCTGTTGTCGAGGAGTTGGGGCGGGGTCCTGCTGTTGGTCCTGCTTGGTATTTGGGAAGACTGTAGGAAGAATGCCCAACCAAGGCCCTTTTTGTAGGAGTAGCGCACCACTGGTGATAGGTTAAGCGTTTACTGTTGCGCTCTCTTGGGTGTGTGTTGGAAAAAGGCGCCCAATATTGTAGATGCCTGGTCCTGAGGTCCACGACAAACTGACTGAGATCAATGGGCTCACAATTCAGCAGCTTCTGTTTGAAGATGTGGGAGTGTGCCAAACCATCCATGGCTGACAGAATATGGGAGGACCAACAATCATCGGACCTTGAGCTCAGCCGCATGTCAGCCTGCAAAATATTTTTCATTGTCGAGCTGTTGCATCGGGTCAGAGAATTATAAAGACGCATTGCTGCTCGGAACCAGTTGAACTGTAAGGGCTCTAAACCACATTCTCGCATGATGCACCAAGAGGGAGTGGTGTCCCTGACCCCCAGAGTTCTTTTAAGCACTGCTAATAACCACTTCTGTATGGGATTGTCCATCTCTTTGCCTTGTCGTAGGTAAGGGGTAGCCCAGATCTGACTTGCATACATGCCAGCAGGAATTGCATACGTTTTGAGGAGCCAAACCTGGGCGTGTAATCTGTTGGCAAGGTCGTGCTCCTGAACAAACTTTTTTACTCGGAAAGTACCAGCTGTGAATGGTCGCAACGCAGCATCAGCTGCAACATCCAGATTGGTGGTTTTGTCAAACACCATGCCAAGATATTTGAAAGTATCTGTGTAGGGGAGCTGCGTACCATCAAAGTAAAGAGGGGGCAAGTTGTCAGACCTGGAATTGAAGCACATCACCTCAGATTTCAGTGTGTTGACAGTCAACGACTTCCTTCAAGCGTAGGCTCTCAATTTGTTGAGCATGGTCTGCACGTTGGTATGGTCATTGGACATGAGAGAGAGGTCATCAGCGAACAGCAGGTGAGTCGCCAGTAAGTTACAAGTTACAATGGGGTTTGACCTTCAGCCAGGTAGTTTGGCTGCTCGGCCAGCTCAACTGTTCCAACTGCATAAAAAATATCCATGAGATCGGAAATAAAGGATAAGTCTCATTAGTTTGCTTCTGCAAGAAATGAAAAATATCCTCAGAGCTATCTTGAGAATAGTAGAAAGTGCCTGATTCGTCCAGAAAATTCCATGAGAAGAGGGGAAGTCAGAAAGTAACTGCATAAGTTCTTCGAAGAGAACACAAAGAAGCGCAAGAACAAAGGTTTACAAGGATAAGGCCTTCAGTCAAGAAGTGCGACTGCTAGCCTGCTCATAAAAGGCAATCAATTCATGAAGGAAATGAGGAAGTTTGTTGTTGTTCTGGTTCAAAAAAGCAGACACATCATGAGATTCTGCCTGTGAGAACAAGGGAGCATATTTCCTGCGGAGAGAGACCACCTGGGGATGTGTGCAATGGAAGAGGACATGTTGTTCATCCTGGACATCATCATCAGCCTCACAAAGGTCACAGTTTGGAGAAGAGCTGCAATTCCAAGTTGCTTTCTCATAGCGAAGGTTGTAAATGCTGAGTCTAAACAGAGCCACGCTGCGAATGACATCATTGGGGAGGTCAAGGAACATGTATTTGGGGAGACTATAAGGAGAATGCATATCCAAGGCTCTTTTAGTAGGAGGAGCGCACCACTGGTGATAAGTCAAGCGTTTACTGTTGCGCTCTCTAGGGTGTGTGTTGGAAAGAGGCTCCCAATGTTGTAGATGCCTGGTCCTGAGATCTACAGCAAAACGACTGAGATCAATGGGCTCACAATTCAGCAGCTCCTGTTTGAAAATACGGGAGTGTGCCAAACCACCCATGGCTGATAGAATATGGGAAGACCAACAATCATCAGATCTCGAGCTCAGCCGCATGTCAGCCTGCAAAACATATTTTTTCATTGTGGAGCTGTTGCATTGGGTCAAGGAGTTGTAAAGACGCATTGGTGCTCGGAACCAATTAAATTGTAAGGGCTCCAGACCACATTCTCGCATGATGCACCAAGAGGGAGTAGTGTCCCTGACCCCCAAAGTTCTTTTAAGCTCTGTTAGCAGCCACTTCTGTATGGGATTGTCCATCTCTTTGCCTTGCCGAAGGTAAGGGGTAGTCCAGATCTGACTTGCATACATGCCAGCAGGGATTGCATACGTCTTGAGGAGCCAAATCTGGGCAAGAACAAAGGAACATGGCATGGCTTTTACCTTGGAGTCCTCCTTGGTCACACCTATCACAAGCAGATGTGTGCTCCTGCCAAAGTGATGTCTCAAATCTTTTAGTGTGAGCATGTAAGCGAAAACGTGCTATGTTTCTCAGTGCGCGCTTGCCCAAATCAAGATGCAAATACCTGGGGACAGACAAGGGCGCGCCATCATGTTCATGATGAACAGACAAGGGTCTCAAAGGAAGTGCTATCCAGTGATGATACTTGGCTAGTTTGTTCGTGTATTCACCAAGTTCTGCCAAGGCATCAGCATTCCACACACCTCGCAGCCTTTTTCTCAGATCAACTACAAACTCCCTCATGACTATAGGCTGCCCTGACCGAACACAATGAGTAAACACGTTGCACCTATCCAAGCATGTGTATGCAGCCAAAAAAATCTGTGGTCCAGCATTTACGGGAAAGACTGCTCATTTCAACATCTGCTTGCAGTACCTTACTGAGTGTAGTGCTGCTCTGCGCAGTAAAGCATTGTAAAGAAAAGAAAAGAAAAAACTACACAGGCAGTGAAGACACTCCCCGCATCAATTAAGGAAAAGAGGATACCTAGGGCCAAGGCACCATGTATCCCCTTCACCAAGAGAAACAAGAAAGAAGTCAATGGGGATCAGGAGGGTTACTAGCAGTAGCCTGTGCCTGATCTTGGCGATGAGAGTTGAGAGGAGTCTTCTCAAGAGCGCGTCTGGTGCTAGAAAGTTTATAAGCGTAATGGACAAAATGGGCATGAAGCTTCAAAGCAAGCCTGGTGGCTGTATGACTGTCAAGACCAAGCTCTTTAAGAGGCTCCAGAGTGTGGGGGTGTAGATGACGCCTCCCACACCTAACAGAATGGTATGGAGGGTGACTTGAGCTGAGGCCCTTGAGAGATGGCTACATAGGTTGCGGTGCTGTTGCTTGGAGGCCTCAAGCTGGTTCTTGGGCCGGGTGTCTTCACAGTATTTGACCTCCACGAGATGGACGTGCCTCTGTTCTGGAACGAGTTGGCTAGGATGACGGACCTCGGAAGGAGGTGGAGTGGCTGAGGCTGGCGTTGAGTGCTCCCTGTTCCCCCCGCGCCCCCTTCTACTTCTCAATGGACGGGAATTGGTCCTTGGCACTCTTTTCATTGGAACAACTAAAATTGCATCAGGGCGACTAGAGGTGAGCCTTTGTTTGTCAGGGAAACGACGAGGGAAAACGTATTTTGGAAAGATTCTATTTGTTGAGTGTTCAGGGATCTGCAGGTTCTGTCAAGCAAGACGATCTGTGCTGCCAATGTCCATAGAGGCAAGGCCTGCCCCAAGAGGGCCTTTGCTGACACCTTTAAGGAGGATTCTGCTGGCAATGTTGTGGCGCTCGGTTACCATATTTGATATGGTGGAGTGCTTACATCCTGAAAGAATGTGAAGGGCACTGTCTGGCTCCCCACAGAGGGGACATTGTAGGCTGGTGGACATTCTAAGGTGAACTGCATGCTTTTGATTGAAGAGGGTACCTGTGCGGTAGTTGAAAATGTTTCGCTTCATTTTAAAAGGAAGTTTTGGCATGGTCCAGAAGGCATTGCTGACCTTTTTATGGACTGTAGGAAGTAGGCTTTGATAATAAGAGTAGTATCCTGTCTCTGTGTTAGCATTTCCAGGTCTGTGTTTTGAGTGCATGTGCGTCCTCAGAGCATCACGAAGGTTGGAGAAGTGTTTAAACTTTGGGGCAGGCAAGTCAGGGCGTTCTGATGTGCTTGCATGGGGGCGGGCAGCTTCCTCAAAGGCAAGCCAGGTGGTGTCATGGAAAGGATTTCCTTCAAGGTTGACACAGGGGAAGGTTGTGTCTGCTGGGGTGTCATCACCCTGAATAGCCTGGTGTTTGGCAGTGGCATCTGCGCATTCGTTACCCGCAATTCCAGCGTGAGATTTAACCTGGTACAGATAAATAGGGGTAGGTGAATTGCGCACAAACTGTATGATTATTTTAAGGATATGGCCTTGGACATGCTGACAATGAAGCTCTGGGTACAGTGTTTGCTTTCTGATTTGGAGGAGGGAAGAAAGGCTAACAGTAGCAATGTGAGAGTGGCCCTGGAGAATGGCAGCTGCTATTGCTGCTAATTCCGCCCATACAATCGTATTTGTGATTCCTGCTCCATTTGATTAAACATGATTGGGACTATCCTTGTCAGGGTGGTAGACTCCTGCTCCTATTACTTGTCTTCCAAGGTGTATTTGGCAGCGACCATCTGTGTATGCCCATTCTTTCCAATTCTGGACTTCTCTGACTAGGTTTGGGCTAGATGCGGTAGGCGGCAAGAGGGATTGTTGGCTTTGGACAATGTTCTTAGGGGTGTGTTGTTGGTCAGAGGGTAATTTTTCAAAATTTTTGAAGCCAGTCTCAATGCCTGGCCAGGCCCATGGGTGTCTGGGGTTGAGAACTTGGTCATTGCTGATGGTTGCTTTTCACCAGCGTGCTTCAGGGATTTGTTGTGCTAAATCAGTGAGCCAAGTTGGGTTGTTCTCATTTAGGCGGATTCTTGCTGCAGTATTCCAGACAGCGATAATTTGTAGGCTCCAGGAGTGGCGGGGAAGCATGATTTCCTTGCTAACCCAGAAAGGGGGAGTAGCATAGCTGAGAGTTGCTGATGGTATGATTCCCAATGTGCAACAAAGATGAGGGTAAGCATTGATAAGTTTGGAGTATGGATTGGTGCTCATTGGACCTCCCCAGCTTGGTAGGAACGTGAAAGTTGCTGTTGCATCAGTTTGCAGTATTGCAGAGTTAATGACATGTTTTCAGGGTGAGGTGCATTACATGGTCGTCATAGATAGGATGGCATGACGAGAAGCCTGAGAATCTGGACGACAAAGCATTGTGGATGGCTCCAAAGATCCTGTCTCAAGGGTGTTCGCTCCAGTAGTGGATGTAATTGAGGTTATGTTTTAAGGGTGAGGCCATTTTTTCCTGGGTCACTAATGCCCAATTCTGGAGAGCTAAGAGGACATGGTCAGGTAGGATGCGCATGTACTACAAAGACTCCTAGTAGGAGTCTTTGATTTTTTACTTTGGTGTTTGCTGCTGTTCAAGATAGAACGCAAGAAGAGGCCCAGGAGCTCAGAAGCAAAGCTTTTAGGAGGAGGATGGATTTTGTCATGTGTTCCACTCGGCTTGGCTCTGTTGAATGCGTTATAGAGGATATTAATGCGCTCTGGGGTGAGCATCCCTTGACATTTGCCATCTGTGCCGTAGATGCATGCCACCTGTAGTGAGTTGATCTCCGGTAGCACCAGGGGTGTATGGAAGGTGTGGAAGGGGAGTTAGTGGCCTCTGCTCTGGGGTGGGGATCTGTTGTGTTACTGGGCTTTGGTCTAACGAGGTCAACGTTTGTAATCCAAAACTCACAACGTCCAGCCCCTACAATGTCTGCTTGTGGGTTTGTGGGGTTGAGATTGAAGGTGACCTTGTTGCGGAGTTCTGTGTCTAACTTTTGTTTCCATGTATTGTTCCTGTCTTCTCTGCCAAATCCTTGCACTCCTAGATTATCTAATGCAAGGTCAGCAGCAGGTATGGAGAGGTTTGGTTCATCCTTGTGAGTCTCAAATTTGACAATACGCTGGGGGAAAGTTGGCCATGTCTCTTTGGTGTCTTCTGGCTCCCAGCTTGGCTCCTAAGCAATGCGCACAAGTTCTTTGCTGTGAGAGTTTGATTTTCGATTGAGTTTTTCATCTTCATTGACATGAGCACAGGCAGGGCAAGCCCAGTAGTTGTTGTTGTCTACATCTTGTCTCTGTTCATTGGTGTAGCATCCAAGTTCTCTCATGCACGTCCAGTGATAGGTTCTATGGTAGACATCACAGATATACATATCAAGATAGGGGGGTTCAGAGTTCAAGGGTTATTTGCCACCAGGATAGTTGCAGATCTCACAGCAGGCACATTCAATTCCTGCCTGGGAAGCAGATTCCATGCTTGCAGGCGTGAACCCAGCATTCTTGAAAATTGTCAAAGTCCATTCTTCTATGGTCATGGGTGCAAAGTGGGTTTGGTATTGCTTCTGCTGTAAGGGCGGGCCATCGCTCCTGTCTCTTTTCTTGGCTGTAAATATTCTTCATGCATTGATATTAGTAATGTCTAGGTCATAGTATACGGCATTTATAGCATCGAGAGGGGATGCTTGCTCCAGAGGTCTAGATTTTGAGGCATTGGGCCTGGGGAGGAGATGTTTGGGTTGGAGAGGTTTGTGTTGATGTGGAGAAGCTTTTTCTTCTTTCCTTTTTGGCTGCTGTTTTGTATGTCTTGGCTACAAGAAGTGGTAGGAATGGTGGCAGGTATGGGAGGTGAGCTTGTTTTATGAATGGTCGCATTTTCTGGAGGATTGGTGTGTGTGGGGGGCAGGTTAATGTGCTGCTGCTGCTGCTGCTGCTGCTGCTGCTGTGAAGCTGGGAAATTGGGTGCTCCTTGGTTGATTGAATTGGGTAGGGGGTAGAAGCTTGTTTGCGATTTGGATCGTGTCCGCTTACTATGTGGCTCGCTGGAGGGAGAAGGAGTTTGTGGGTTGCTTCTTTTTGAAGTTTCAGGATTGTTGGGCTGAGTACTAGGGAGGGTAAATTTGGCAGGAGTTGCTCTTTTCTTTGTGTTTGGAGTGTTTGAAGGTTTCTGGGGGTGTAGGGGTATTGTATCAATTTTTTTGCGTGGTTCTGGGGGAAAGGTGTGGGTTTTCTTGGGTGGGGAGTGCCTGGCTGGTTTGGTTGATGCTTTGCGTGGAGGAGTGTCCCTCTTTGGTTGTTATGGCTGTTTCCTTGCATTTGGATCGTGCCCTTTTGCTGGGTGGGTCATCTATTGGATTTAGGGTAGTTTGAGACACCAGGTTGACCTCAAGGATTAGGGTGGGAGGCATTTCATGTGTGTTGCTGCAAGTGTGTGGGTTCCTTGTCAGCTTCATGAGGACTTCTTTGAGTTATGGTCCCTTGGCATGTGTTTTGAGGTGTTATGGCAGCTGCCTCCCTGGTTGCCGCGGGGATCCCTTGTGTGTTAAGTGGAGCGGTACCACCACCGCTGGAGTGGTTGGCATTCAATTCTGACGAATTGGTCCCTGGATTTTGTGCTACTCTGTCAGTGTATTGGATGGGGTCAGTAGTTGGGGTATTTGTAATACGGATGCCTCAGCCTGTAAGTGGGTGTCTGTAGTGGGTTTGGGAGCGGGGTTGTGTGGGGGGCACTTGTTGTGTGGTTTGTGTGAAGTTGGTCAGAGGGACAGTGTCTGGGCCGGCTGGGTTCAGAGATGTGTTGCTGAGGTGTGTATCAACAAGTTCACTAATGTGGTTGTTGTTTATTTGCGGTACACAGGGAGGGGTGTAAACTGCGGTGTTTTTGTCCCGGAGAATGTTGTGTATGACGTCTGGAGTTAATTCCACGGTAGGAGATAGGTTAAGTAAGGCTGCCAGTCTGTTAAGAGCTGTTTAGCGTTTTGCGTTAATGTTAGAGTGTTTAGTCTTTAGTTGGACCGCAGTGATTATATAAGTTCTGCTGGGGGTTGCAATGTCATGGAGTCCACGAATGTTCAAGCTCAGAAAAGAAAGAAAAAGAAAAGTCTACGCAGGCCACAGGCCGCGTGCATCAAGGAAAGGTCCCTTAACTAGCAAGCTAGCAAGAGCCTCACCAGAGGTCCCTCAAAACTACACTAGCTACAGCTAGCCTAGGAGAGGGAAAGAGACTGAACTAATGAGGAATGGGCGGGTTGTCGGCCATGCCCCGAGATGCCTGGATCCTCCTTCTCCTTGTATCCACCTCCGCGCGCCCAGTGACCCCCCCCCCCCCCCCAAGCCCCCTGTAAGCAAAGAGCATGTCTGGTATTAATGATAGTGGCTAGTCTCTGCATGGCATGACAGCTCAGCTTGAGAGCTAGGGATTTTGCTTTTTGTTTGGATAGGACCGAATTGATAAGAGGTTTGGTCGTGTACTCATTGTAATTAGTGCCAGCCACACCAATCAGGATGATGTGTAGAGTCACTTTGTTGTTCTTGTTTGGATTCCTTGAGCTGCGGGTTTTAAGTCTGGTTATATGTGAGCATGTTGGGTTGCTGCAGTTTCGAAAGTAATGTAGGGTTTGGTGTCAGGGCAAAATTTCAGTTCAACAAGATGAATTTCTCTTTCTTGAGGGGGGATCTTAAAAGGATCAAGGTGAGCTTGTCCGCCTGGGATAGATCTCACAAAGATAACATCAGGGTGGCTCTGGTGCCGAGCAGAGGAGCCAGTACCATTAGGGAAAACCCAGTCTGGAATGGCTCGTGAGATGTTTTCTGGGACTTGTATCCCCTGATCCAGGAGTCTCTCATTACGGCAGGCATCCATACCAATAAAGGATGAACCGAACCTGCCTTTGCTAAGGGCTTTAACACAGAAGCTAAGGCCAACATGGTGTCTGTTGGTGTGCATACCACTCATAGTTAGATTTGGACATCTGAGGACAACATGATTAATGCTGTCCATTGGTAACGCCCTCGTGTGCTCGAGCACACGCCCGGACATACTCGGGAGCGGCTGAGACCTCACCACTGGCTGCAGGATCAACAGCAGCCTATGCCGATTGCCTCTGGAGCTGGCCCGTGGCGCAGGCGGGGCGCGCGTGGGTGCCGGAGGAAGATTTGGTGCAGAAGTGGTCCCGGAAGTGGCGCGGTGGAGAAGGAGTTCAGAGGTGGAGTGTCTCAACATGGGTCTGCATAACTCCTTGCTCGCTTCCCAATCACGGTTGGCTCTCATAGGGAAGAGGGGGGCCCATGCTGGGATGTTGGAGAGCATGCTTGGGGCTTAGGGGTGGGTCTTAAGCTTGCTGGACAGGGCCTGCCTGACAGTCGTGTTGTAGGTCCCATGGTGGGGGCCATTTTGCTGGAGTAGACTTCTGTGCTTGCTCTTTCTTTTGGTCTGTGTGGTGGGGCCCTGTCTTTCACAACAGGTGACCTTTCCTTAATGCACGCGGCCGGACTTGGCAAGCGTAGTCTTTCTTTCTTTCTTTCTTTCTTTCTTTCTTTCTTTCTTTCTTTCTTTCTTTCTTTGATGGTGCGCTTCATGGGTGTGGATATACAGGGCATGTTACTAAAGACTTCGCTGATTCTCCTATCTACATGTGGTGACAAACTCTGATAACAAGAGTAGCAGCCAGTCTTGGAATTGGCATATCCAAGTCTGTGTTTTGTATGCACGTAACCACTTCATAGCATTTTGAAGATTGGGGAGGTAGGTGCTAGTCTCAGCAAGGTGCTTGCAGCAGATGTTGGCATGAGTAGTGCTTTTTCAAAATGTTGGGGTTCAGAAATTTTATCTGCTTTTGAAGGACTGGATAGACAAACAGTTTTGCACAGTGTGTTTACTCAGGCCAGCCAAGAAAAGAAAAGAAAAGGAAAACTACGTAGGCAGAGGAAACTCTCCCTACATCAATTAAGGAAAAGGGGACACATTGGCTCAGAAGAGCCTTGAATCCCCTCCACCACGGAGCTACAAAAAGAAGATTCTAATGAGGATCTGGAGGGTTTTTGGAAGCACGCGGCTCCATAACCTGGCTGCAAAAAGTATTCGTGTTTTAAATAGCACTGCACGTGGCACGCCTAGTGGTAACACTGTTGGCATACATGACAGAATGGGCATGAAGTTTGCGAGCAAGTTCACTGGCGCGTTGGTGGTCAAGTCCCAATTTTTTAAACTGGTTAAGGGTGTGCTCAGTATAGCAGGTCCCACCAACACCCAAAAGGATGGTGTGAAGAGTCACAACTTTTGCATTAATGAGTTTGCAGGGGTCTGCATGCCGCCGCTGTGCCGCCTCCAACTGCTGTCCAGGCCTTGTGTCTTCACAGTACTTAATTCCAATCAAGTGCACATGCCGCTGGTTCACATTCAGTTGGTGGGGTTGCCTCACACGGTTGACTGTTGTGGTCCTCAGTGTGGGGTTGTGTCTGCTGCGTAACGCATGATGGTGTGATCAGGAGGTAGAAGGAAAAGAAGGAGTGGGTTTGACTTTATAGGGAGTAATCAGTATAGCATCAGGACGGCTGGAGGTGAGTCTACGTCAGAAAAATCCTGCCAGTTGAAACATACGATTGAAGCGGTTGAAAGCGGTTGAAGTGGATTTCAACCGGGATGTCAACCGCATGGTTGAATTCAATCGGCAGTTGAATTTAACTGCTTCAACCGTGTTTTTGGTAGCCCACGGTTGAATTCAACCGCTGCAATTGCCAATGCCCTACATTGTACAAATCTTTATCATTTAGCTCCTGGTGACCTCCATGCTTGCCCAGATATGGCCTATCTAGGCCATTCATAACAAATAGATCTGGACCTAGGTCCAGGCCTGTCTTCTTTCTCTGCCTGCTGTACTACTCTTAACCTGAACTTTGCGGTGGGGTGGTCATATGGTATTGGTACCAAAGTGGCCCCCTTTCTTTAATTGATATGGGGAGTTTTCACTGCCTACGTAGTTTTTCTTTCCCTTCTTTTCTTTTCTGTAAAAGCATCGCATCGGAAAAGAAAAAGTAATGGTAAGTAGTAGAGAGCATTGCCACCAATTCATAAAGCTAATATAAATGGTATTGGAACCGCGGGACCAAGTTTGTCATAGCCTAGCCTACAATAAGGCCTGACTTAGCCTATAAAGAGCCCTGGCTCTGAAATTTGTTTTCTCTAAAGCCAAGTGGTTGGTTAAAAATGTGAGCAACGACCCCATCCTTAATGCAAGCTTTTATGCCTGGAATACGATAACATGAACTTCTTTGAACGTTTGAAAAGCTTCCCCTAGACAAGAAACGAATTGCCAACGTCCCCCATAAACCCAGCTGCAGACATAACTGCCCCAACTCCTTGTCAGTCCAACCCAAACCTCCAGCTCATAGTTTCAGATCAGGAATCCTGGGCTTACACTGATCAGTCTTATGAGGGCAGTTGCCAGGTTCAGAACCCATACGGCAAGACAACGATAGCTGTATAGCTATTTAGATCTATCATTTATAGGGGTAGGCGGGTACCATCCTAATAGTGACTGCAAAAACCTAATTGAGCACGACCATTGCCAAGGACAGCTTCAACTCATTTCACCAATTCAGAAGGCAAATCCTGTACCCAAAGAAGCACAGACATCATATACTGCCAGAAACCCACCAGACCCAAACTAGCTTCCCCCTTACCCTCTGATGAGGGAGACTCAGAGCTCTTTGAGCCAATGCCAATTTCCTTAATTGATGTAGGAAGCGCCCTCACTGCCTACGTAGCTCTTTCTTTTTCTATGATGTTTCAATATTCAATGAACAGGTGGTTTGTGGTGGGGTTTTCCTGAGAACAGCAGGCGTTGTGTAGGTATCGACCAGATTCTGTCCTTAAATAAGTATTTTGATTGCTATGGTACATAGCTTCATTCTATGCTCTTTAAAAAATGAATTGATTTCTCTTGTACCATTGAAGATGAAAAATTTCCATTGTACCATATTCCAGTCACTGAGTGGCATCAATTTTCTGTGCACTTCTCATATGTCATGGATGTTTGGACCTTAAACTTCAAGCCTCGGTAGATTCTTTATAACTTGGAGATTGTTGCCAAAGGTGATCACCTCTGTGTTGGATCAAAGTCTAAAAATTAAGATCTAAAAGTTCGTGCCATTAATCGTTTTTAAGCATAGAAGGTAACCCTAGGCCATAAAAAGCCCCTTTAATTAAACAAGGCTCAGGTAATTTTGGAAAAAAAATACGAACACCCCCGAGCAGCCCCTATGACACCCTGGGCAATTCCTGCAGGATAAGTATGAATAGAAAACAAGGGCAGAAGACAAGCCTATGGCTGAAGGCTCTATGTAGGTTACTTACCCCCACCAAATTAAGGCGCAATCAATGGACCACTTGCAATCCCCCAATCCATTTTAAAAATATTAGTATTTAAAATGTTTTAACATAAAGCCATTTCGCAAATACTTAAAGGATTGGAAATGAACAGGCTGATTGCCACTAATCTTGTTATATTAGCTTGTTATAATTATAATTGAATCTCCTATATGAAGCCTGAAAAGCAGCATTACTTGCTGCAGCTCAGTCATTGCTACTGCCTCGAAGAATTGTTGGATGAAGGATGGATGAAGGATGAGGTCTCGTTTGGAGGCTTGGACCCTGTCCGTCAAGGCGTCTTGGTGAATTGTCTCCCAATGAATATTTACATGTATGAATCAAGATATAAATGAAAGTAATTGTTCTAATAAACCATGGTCTACCTTGTCATTTTATTTCCGGCAGAAGGGGCTTTCCACATTTATTACTAAGTCCTGTTGCACTCAAAAATCATGAAAAGTTGTCATTTTTAATGTTTGTTTCCATCTTTTTGCTTTGCGCAGAGCATTGGTGGGTGAGGAAGTTTCGCTTTGATGGCTCAGGTATTCAAGGCTTTGGTCCCAAGGAGGATAGGCGGCTTATAAGCCTGATTTAAAGAGCTTCGGGCCGCAGAAGGTGAGGTCTGCCATGACGAGCACTTGCACAGAAGGCACCTCGAAGGCATCTTTACAAAGCCGTTTCCCTTTTTTTCCTTATGAAGCAACCCAACCACTTGATCTTCTTTGTGCAATAAAGGAAAGGAAAAGTTTACATAGCTGTACCTGCCTGTGAGGGCAGCTTAGCTGAAGCGAAAAAGGTGCCTGTGCAATAACACATTCCCTGAAGGTCGCCATCGCTACTTTATGCTCTGCAGGATGCCGGCACTCAGTGATGCGCTCATGACAGTGGTCCTTAGCACAGATCTGGAGGGGCTTATTTTCCCAGTTTGCCAGGATCACGCTCACTGAGCGTCGCTCAGCCTTTAAAATTATCTGGCGATATGTGGCGATGCATGACGAAGTGTTGGAGCGGATGACGATCTGTTGGTTTGGCCTTGAAGTTTCACCTAAAAAACCTTGAAAGAGGCTTGCATGCAAATGCCAAATTGGTTGGGCCAAGGGTGAAAACTTGATTTTGACTTGTCCTCCTGAGGATGCCTTCAAGTTGGCAAATGCACATGAACTTGCTTACTTGTTTAAACCACCTGAGCTCCCTTTGATTCTTTTGTGTTTTTTGTATGGATGTAAGCATAAAACTCATAAACAAATGCAATTCAGCAGAGCCAGGGGACATCAGTTGAAGCCGGTTGAAATCTCGATTGAATTCAACCGCGGTTGAAACCTTGGTTGAATTCAACTGCGGTTGAAATCTCGGTTGAATTCGACCACCCTAGTGGAGACCTCGATTGAATTCAACCAGCGATTGAATCTCGGTTGAATACCCATGGAATTCAACCGGATTGAATTCAACAGCTTCAACCGCATTTTTCAACTGCCAGTGCTCCAATTTTTCTGACGTAGATCTCTTAGAAAATTTTCTTGGAAAGAGATAAGGGGGTACAATTCTGTTTGATGCATGTGCAGGGATTTGAAGGTTGTGCTGGGCCAACCTATCACCACTCCCAATGTCCATGTTAACCAAACCTGCTCCCCAGGGGCTTTTGCTAAGAGCTTTGATGATCATTCTTCCAGCAACATTGTGGCGTTCAGTTTTCATGCTGGAGATGATATGATTTTGGCAGCCTGAAAGCATGTGGAGTGCGCTGTCTAATTGATGACAGCCTGGGAGAGGGCATAGTGGTTCAGTAGACCTTTTGAAGCGAATCGCATGTTTTTGGTTATAGAGGGTGCCAGTGCGATATTGTAAGATGGTGTGCTTCATGGGTGTGGATATACAGGACATGTTCCTAAAGGCGTTGCTGATTTTCTTATCTACATGTGGTAACAAACTCTGATAATATGAGTAGTAGCCTGTTTTGGAGTTGGCATATCCAAGTCTGTGTTTTGTATGCATATGAGATTTGAGAGCGTTTTGAAGATTGGGGAGGTAAGTGATTTTAGGATTGGGTGTAGGAGCTGTGGATGTGCCAGCATTGTGTTCTATTTTTTCCTCCTTGGCTAACCAAAATGAATGAGAAAAAATATTTCCGCCGGGGCCTGCGCTAGGGATCCCGGTATCAGCCACGTTATTATTGGCTTGGATTGCTTGATAATTAGCAATAGCATCTGCACATTCGCTACCAGCAATGCCAGCATGAGATTTTACTTTGTAGAAACAAATATTGGCTTGTGAATTGCTAATGAGGGTAGATATGGTTTTTAGGATATCTCCTTGAATATGTTGTTTGTGCTTCTCTGGGTAAATAAGTTGTTTATGTATTTGATGAAGAGAGGTGAGACTGTCTGAAGCAATGTGTGGATAAGAGTGCGTGATGGCAGCAGCAATTGCTGCTAATTCAGCTCGACATATGGTGTTGGTAATTCCAGCACCGTTGGGCTCGACAAAACTTCTGCTGTCAGTGAGAGGGCAGTAGACGCCTGCTCCAATTTCTTGTACGCCATTCTGGATTTGACAACTACCATCAGTGTAAGCCCATGACCTCCAGTCAAAGACTTTGAGCTTGAGGGCTGGACTAGATTGGTTACGTACAAACATTTCTTCCTGATTATTTATGTGTGGATAGGTTGGGTTTCTAGATGTTTGTTGTTTGTCAGAGGAGAGGCGCTGGCATTTATTGAGTCCAGGCATATTGGCATGCATTGTATTGAGAGTAGAATGGTTGCTTTTACTACGCAGCTTCCAGTTAACTTCTGGTACAGCTGAAGCCAGGCCTTGTAGCCAAGCTGGGTTGTGATTGTCAAGATGAACCCTTGCAGCTGTGTTCCAGACTGCAATGATTTGTAGGTCCCAGGTGTGCTGAGAAAGGGGTATTTCCTGGTTGAGGGAGGATTGTGGATCGTTGTAGCAAAGATTGGTACGAGCGATGGTTCCAAGTTCACAACAGAGATGTGGATAGGCAGTGATGAGTTTGGTATAGGGGTTAGTTATCATGTGTTGTTCCCATACAGGGAGGAACATGAAGGTAGCAGTGGCTTCCGTGTTGAGAATGGATGAGTAGATAGCATGGCGTAAGGCCTGAGTCATAGCTTCCTCGGTGTAAATGGGATGGCAGATAGAAAAACCGGAATATCTGGATGAGAGGGAGTTATGATGGGCACCAAAGAGAGTTTTGTCTAGTGTAGGTTTGAGGGCCTTCTGGTGAGGCCTCTAATTTTTGTTAGGGGTACTTCCCTTAATGCACGCGGCCTATGGCTTGCGTAGACTTTTCTTTTCTTTTTCTTTTCTTTAGTTTGTCTCGGGGTCAGTGCTCCAGTAGTGTTGGTATTGTGGGTTGTGGTCCAGGGGGGAGGCCATTTTTTTTTGAGTTACCAGGGCCCATTCATTAAGGGCAGGGTGGATGTGGGTTGGCAGGGCCCGCGAAAAGGACTCCTTTTCAAACTCGGAGTCTTTAATCTTTTTGCTAGCATACTTGTTTTCTAAGAAAAGAAAAAGAAAAGGAAAAGAAAAAGGAAAAACTACGTAGGCAGAGAAAACTCTCCCTACATAAATTAAGGAAAGAGAGACACATTGGCTCAAAGAGCCGTGAGTCTCCCTTACCAGAAGATGAGAGGGGAGTTAGTGTGGGTCAAGTGGGTTTCTGGCAGCACGCTGCTCCAGGGCACCAGTGTTATGATGAGTGTTTTTATTTTCAATGGCACGTCTGGCAGAGGTAAGTTTGTGCGCAAATTGTACATAATGGGCATGGAGTTTCTTGCAAGTGTTTCAGATCTTTGTGAGTCAATCCCTGATTTTTTAAATTGATCAAGGGTATGGGCATTGTAGATAGTCCCACCCACACCCAGGAGGATAGGGTGGATAGTAATCTCTGCACCTTGGAGTTGTTTGCACAGTTCACTGTGTTGTTGCTGTGAGGCTTCTAGCTGGGCACCAGGCCTCGTATCTTCACAGTACTTGATTTCTATTAAGTGAATATGGCGGGCTGGAGTTGTGCTACTCCCCATACTGCGCAGTACCCGGTTTGAGGGTGGAGTGGGTGGTCTGTTTGGGTTGGTTAGGTGAGGAGTAACCAAGATTGCATCAGGGCGGCTGGAGTTGCGTCTGGTTTGCATAGAAAGCGTGGGTTTGAAGAGGTTGGGAGGTACAGCTCAATTAGAGACTTGCTCAGGGACTTGCAGGTCGTTCTGGGCCAAACGGCTTTTGTTGCCCGCATCCAACTGCACAAGATTGGCCCCATAAGAGCCTTCACTGATCAGTTTCAAAATCATCCTGCAAGCAATATTGTGACGCTCAGTTACCATGTTACGCATGACGAGGCATTGGCAGCCAGATAGGATGTGGAGAGCGCTATCCATGTGATGGCAATCAGGTAGGGAATTGATTTCTAGCATAGTCTTGCGGCAAGGAGCCCCTGCAGCTCAGATGCAAAGCTAGTAGGAGCAGGTGTTATGGCTTCATGCAAGCCTGCAAGCTTGGCCTTATAGAAAGCCTTGTAAAGGATTTGAAATCGGCCAGGGGTTATCATCCCAACACATTGGCCTTGTGTGTTGTAAATGCATGCCATGTATGATTTGTAAATTTCTGGGAGGAGGAGGGGAGGTGGTGCACGAGGTTGGGGGCTGTGTGATTCAGTGTCTAGTGATGTTTTAATAGGGTTTTGTTTTACTTTGTACTGGACAAGGTCAATGTCATGCGGCCAACATTCACTGCAACCGGTGAGTTCAATGTCTGCTTGAGGGTTGGTGGGGTATATGTCAAAGGTAACTTTATTGCGTAGTTCTGTGTCAAGTTTTTGCCTCCAAGTGTTAATATCATGAGGCTCTTCAAAGCCTTGTCTTTCAAGGTTAGAAAGGGCAGAGTCTGCTGTAGGTCGGGATTAGTCAGGCTCACTCTGCTTGGCTTCAAATTCAAGCAGACACTGTTGGAATTTAGGCCAGGTCTCTTTAGTTTCCTCAGGCTCCCAGGAGGGTATCCAAGTGACCTTATTGAGCTCTTTTCTAGACTGACATTCTCTGTCAATTTTCAGTGCATTGTTAAGGCCTGCACAGGTGGGACAAAGGAACAGACAGAAAACTCCTTGGGGTCGCATAAAAAGTTTGCTGTAGGTATGAAGAAAAGCCCTTTTTCTCAATCCAGAAACCCACGAGTCTTGTGAGTTGCCCAGCCCAAGCACGCGGCTCTTGCTCGGAGTGCCCTCTACCTGGCCATCATCATCTGCAGAGGCGGAGGGAATCACAGCGCACTGGCACTGTGAGTGACTTGCTTTCAACATCTGCAGCTCTGGTAATTGTATATGTGGCAGCAAGCACACTCAATATCAGTGCCAGCAGCAGTTGAGGTAGTTGCAGGCTGAAGGCCAGATTTCTTGAAGAAAGGCAGGGCCCACTTCAAGAAGTTCTCAATAATCATTGGGGCAAAATGGGTGTGGTATTGCACTTGGTGGTGGATGAGGCTTCTCCTTCCGTCTTTTTTATTAACTGTACAGTTTCTCCAACCATCTATATGGATTATGTCAAAATCATGGTTATATATAGTGTGTAGTGTATAGCCAATTAACATTAAGGATTTTGTGGTTAATTTAAGGAAGAGGCATAGGAGTGTGTGGCCAACTGAGGATCAGGCTGAACATGATGAACATCCTAACAAATTAGCCAAATACCACAACTGGGTGGCACTTCCATTCAGGCATACTTCTGCCTTTGGCAAGCCCCTCCATGTTCCTAGGTATCTGCATCTCGATTTAGGAAGGCGCATGCGGTGGAACATTGCATGCTCCAGACTGCAATCTCACAAGGTGAGAGTTGAAGCTTCTTTTTGGCAAGGGCATTCACCTCTCTGTGATTTGTGTGGCTCAGTTGAGTCACAAGATGAAAAACATGTTATCTTCTGCTGCTCTTGCAACTCCTTGTGTTGTCTTAAAAAAAAATTAGCGTATCTTTTTGCTGCACGGTCTGCACTCAGAGAAGTGTTAGGCCGCGGTCACACCTGTAATTAATTACGCCATAATTACGTTTCATAATTACGCTCCATGATTATCTTTAGGCGTAATTAAGTCCGGTGCGGTCACACTGGACATAATTACGCAAAAATTAATTAGCTGCAATAAGTTGGTTTATATTACAGTGAATGTTGACGGGGTCCCTGAACCTTCTATTTGTGTTTCATGAAGGCACCTGTGAGTGGAAGAGTCAGTAACACTCCTCCAGCCTATGCCTCCTCTTAAGGATGACAACAGAAAATACATTCCTATTTGGAGGCCACCAACACTCTTCTTCCAGCAATATCGAGCAGTGCGCATGCGGCCTCGCCCCTAGGGATGCAAGCCTGCTAAGCAAGAGAAATGAGGGGCTATTACGCTCACAATCAAAGGTTAGGTATGCCTTCTGGATCATGCCAGCAATTCCATTCAAAATGAGACGAAACATTTCATAAATTTTGCACAGATATCCTCTTTAATCAAAAACACGCAGTGCACTTTAAAATGTCCACCAGCCTACGAGGACAGGTCCCCTCTGGGGAGCCAGACAGTGCCCTTCACATTCTTTTAGGGTGTAGGCATCCATCATGCCAAGTGTGGAATCCGAGCGCCACAATATTGCTAGCAGAATCCTTCTTTAAGGTGTCAGCAAAGGCCCTCTTGGGCAGGCCTTGCCTCCATGGAATTGGCAGCGCGGGTTGTCTTGCTTTGCAGAACCTTCGTACCCTGGAACTCTAAAAATACCCTTTGTGATTTTCCAGAAGTAAAGCCTCACTTTTAGTTGCCATGCTGCTCTTGTACGAACATAAATGCATGGCAAGGACATTCATAGATGCCAGAAGCATAAGTGATCACTTATGCTCATGAGCTCTAAATTTTTTGTGCTAAGTTTACTGTAAGCATGTTAACTAAGGACTTCATGCCGAGCAGCCAACCTTATGGCTGAAGGCTTAGATCCCATTGTAACATTGTAACATTGTAAGCATGTTTCACATGTGCATCAGGATTGACATGAAGGACTTCATGATGCAATTCCAGTCAAGAAGCCTCTGAAGAGGCTGGCAATTATTTTTTCCTTCTCCCGGGGCCCATCGCACGACCTTTCTTATAGAGCAGGAGAAATGTTGTTAGCTGCAACCTTCTGTGTCCTTTCCCTAGGCCAGCGCCAGGGTCCCGGCATCTCTTTCTGACTTTACCTGTATCCTACCAATTTCTGGAGTAGGAGCAGATGAGCAACAGGATAAATTGAGGTAAGAGCTCATATTTGCCTCAGGGGAGTCATCATCTGGGGGAGCTCTACCTTCTAGAGAGTGGTGGTGGCGGAAAGAGAAAGTTGGGAACATAATTATTTTTCGTAATGATGCCCCCCCCTACCATAATTACGTTCTTCTAATTATAATCACGAAAACGTAATTATGGACATAGTTGTGTAGTGCGACCGCTGCAATAATTATCTTTTCCCTAATTATAATTACGAAAACGTAATTAAATGCGTAATTAATTACAGGTGTGACCGGGGCCTTAGATGACACAGGCCCTTTCTATTTTTCTCACGCTCGTTCTGAGGATGTCTTTTGTTTTTCCTCCAAAACCAAGATACTGAGACTTATCGTTTTATCAACGAATTAGTGGATTTTTTTCCATAACACCGAGCAGCCAAACTACCTGGCTGAAGGTTAGGTTCCCCTAATGTAACGTAATGAAGGTTGGGGAGGTAGGAAAGTTTGGGAGCAGGTGTAGGAGCTGTGGGTGTATCCGCAGCATGCTCTCTTTTGTCCTCCTCGGCTAATCAAAAGACGTGAGAAAATGGATTTCCGCCGGGGGCTGCACCAGGGAACCCAGTATCTGCCACGCATTATTGGCTTGATTTGCCTGATATTTTGCAATAGCATGTATACATTCGTTATTAGCAATGCCAGCATGAGACTTCACTTCGTAGAAACGAATATTGGTGTGAGGGTTGCAAACAAGCTTGCTCTTAAGAGTAGATATGGTTTCAAGGAAGCCCCCTTGAATGTTTTTAACACGTTCATAAGTCCAACACGTTCAAGTTGTTGGTGCTTCTTAGGGTAGAATGATTATGTATTTGATTAAGAGAGGCGAGACTGTCTGAAGCTTTATTTTCTTTCAAGGTTAGACGCTACTGCACTACTGCAATTGCACACAATTTGAGCATAGTGTAGCTGTATCTATCATCATGAGGGAGTTGTTGATTTGAGAAAAAGGCTGCGAGGTGTGTGGATTGTTGATACCTTGGCAGAACACAGTGAGTGCACGAACAAATCAGCTAAACATCATCACTGGGTGGCTCTTCCTTTGGATCCTTTGTCTGTTCATGGCGCGCCCTTCTCTGTCCCTAGGTAATTGTATCTTGTTTTCGGCAAGCACATGCTAAGAAACATAGTGCACTTTCGTTTACATGCTCACACCCTGATCAGGGACCTCATGAGTTTTGAGGTAACATTTTGGCAGGAGCATACATCTGAGTGGGATAGGTGGGACCAAGGAGGATTCCAAGATGAAAAACATGCCATGTTCCTTTGTTCTTGCACTCCTTTGTCTTAAAGTTCTCTTTCTGTATGCCGTCTTCCTTGTTCTTGCAATCCTATTTGTTTAATTAGAAGGGCTTGACTTCCCCTCCACTCACAGAACTTTTCTGGATGAGTCGGGCGCTTTTCACTACACTCAAGCTAGAATGCCCAATATGCCCATAAACTAGTCTCCACACGCCGCGGTATTGAAAACGAGAGTGCTTACCACAGCCAGATTCTAGAGGCAGATGCTTCTAGCCACATTAGTTTTGTCTTTCTTTCTGTTCTCGTGGTGGAGGGGGCTCGCGGCTCTTAATGAGCCAATATTGGCTCCATTAATGTGTCTCCATTTCCTTAGTTGATGTAGGGAGAATTACTCTTCCTACGTAGTTTTCTTTTTTTCCTTTTCTTTTAAGCTAGTTCTGAAGATGTCTTTCATTTCTTGCAGCAGCAAGCGAGTGAGACTTATCGTTCTAGTTCAGAACTCGTCGATAATTTTCATGTGGCTGGAACAGTTGAGTAGGCCGAGTGGCCAAACAACCTGGCTGAAGGTCAAATCCCAAACAGACAAAAACTGGGTAGGCAGTGAAAACCCTCCCCACATCAATTAATGAAAGGGGGCCACATTGATGCAAAGACTATATGACCACCCCACCACGAAGTTCAGACTGAGAGAAGTACGGCAGGCAGAGGTCAAAGACAGGTCAAGCAACGAGAAAGAGAGCAGGATGATAGCTGAAAGACTGGAGTTCCAGACCTTCAACAAGCAGAGTCAGCACTGCTTATAAATCAAATCCCAATGTAACCATTGTACCTGTAGCGGGCTCCTCCTGTAGCATGCCAAACGGCCTTCTCGCTCCTTTAAAATATTAGACTGCAATAATTTGTAGGTCCCAGGTGTGCTGAGATAGAGGCATTTTCTGGTTGGGGCATGACTGAGGTCATTGTAGCAAGTTTGGTACACGCGATGGTTCCAAGGTCACAACAGAGGTGAGGATAGGCAGGGATGAGTTTGGAATAGTGATTAGTTATTATTTGCTTCCCCCATACAAGGAGGAACACAGAAGTAGCAGTGGCCTCTGTATTAAGAATGGCGGAGTAAATAGCATATGTTGCAAGTCCTGGGTCATAGCATCCTCGTCGTTAATGGGATGACAAACTAAGAGACCTGTTTCAGACTTCAAGCTTCTTTTCATCAGTATCAAGCTTAGGTCTGATTTGGTTGCAGGCATTTATTTCATGCTTCAGCTAAGCTGCCCTATGCGCTAAAACTTACCTCTACCAGACATGCCATTGAAATCAAAAATACTCTGGTGCACTGGGACTGCATGTTTCCAGAAACCCACCAGACCCACACTAGCCTCCCTCTTACCCTCCGTCGAGGGAGACTCACAGTTCTTTGAGCCAACACGTCTCCTTTTCCTTAATTGATGCCCACACGAGCTTAGAATTTGCGACAAATGCGATTGGCACACTGTTCAAGACGAAGAGCACGTCATCCTGGATTGCCCATCTCAGGATTTAACAGAACTGCGCACTCCAGTTCCAGCACCTATTTAGCTCTGCACCCCCAAGCAGTGCATCACGCCTTAGAGACTTGATGAACCAGGCTGATGTCCTAGGATTAGCCAAGTTCGTGTCTGCTTGCCTGAAATGCTGTGAGCTTCTAGCTAATTTTGTTTTAGGTTGGACTGGTTACAGGCACGTTTTGCTTCAGCTAAGCTGCCCCCGCAGGCAGGTACAGCTATGTAACCCTTCCCATCCCTTCCCTAATTGATGTAGGGAGTGTTCTCACTGCCTACGTTTTTCTTTCTTCTTTTCTGCCCTCGTAGGCAGGTACAGCTATGTAACCCTTTCCTTTCCTTTCCTAATAGACCTGGAAACCAGGATGAAAAGAAATGATGATAGGCACAAAAGAGAGTGTCTCAGGAGTCAGCGCTCCAGTAGTGTTGGCGTATAATTCTCTTTCCTTTTCTTGTTTACAGACCTTTGACATGTTCGTTTTCATGAACCGAAACAATTATAACGAGTTGTACATAATTCCTCGTGATCTCTTTTTTTATTAAGCTAGCAGCCAATTTCGACTGGAGTCCTTTATTGGTAATCTGCAACCTCAACACTTTGTGCTGGAGGCCTCTTGTTAGCTAGGGAACCTTTCTTTAATGCACACGTCCTTTTGGCTGGCACAGACTTTTCTCTCCTCTTCTTTTCTCATCTTTGCTTGCAGTTGAGATCTGCCTTTTCTTCCATTGCCTTCAAAGCAGGCTTCACATTTTTAGCGAGTTGGTTCAGTTTTCGCTGTGGAACTTTTCGGGAAATCGCTACGCCCTAGGCACAAGAAAGGGGGAAAAAGCCAAGTGTAACAGACAACATCATAACGCCCACCCCCTTGGATCAAACTCACACATGCACCAATCAGCAGCCTTGGAACTACGAATTCCGATAACACCAGTCTTGTTAAATGCTGCGCGAATCAGCAGCGCCAGCCAGCACCTGCCAGCTGACCTCCTCACCTGCCCACATGGGCACCACCACACCATCACCAAAGCTATAATGATCAGGTATCAGCAGTGGCTGCTTCACAAGCGTGATTGTGCCCTGCAGAGGCAAGGACCCAGGGCCGCATTTGTGCATTGAGTGTATATACCATGGTGCTGTGCACTATGAGATGTTCCAGCATGGAATCAATGGGCAATTTCTTTCAGTACAGAAAGGAGGCAAGCTGCATGCTGCTCACAGGCTCTTTCTCAGGAAACACAAAAAAGGAGAATCCTGCTAAGGACACCGTCTCATTAGTAAGGCCATAAGCAGGGTTTGCTGTACTGCATCATTCCTTCAACGACTTCATTCCAGCTCAAGCCTTGGGGATCACATGATGAAATAGACGCCCCAAAAGCTTGGCATAATGGATGCAAGAGCACAGCCATCTTTCCTGCTTACCTCATTTGGAGGGAGGCCATAGAACCTGGGTCCGTTAAAGGATGCAAATGCTTCCAAGTTTGACAAGCGGCCAGCAGCTTCAAAGGCAGTTGCATAAAGGCCCAGAGATATGGGAGCAGAGTACATGCCAGCGCACCCACACGCGGACTCCTGTTAAGCAAAACCACAGCAGTGTCGAACAGGATTTAGTGCTGCGGAACGAGTCCTGTCGTAAACAGTTTATCCTTACGTCAGACAAATGCCTTATAGAAAACTTGATGGAAATAAAGTGCCTCAGCATCACCTAATTCATGCTTTTTGTTAGGATGTATCTGTTATCCGTACTTGCAGGCTGAATGTGTGCAGCTTGAACAGTCAAAAGCATGCAAGAGATGCCAAATAATTCTACACAGAGGCTTGCTGCAACAGTAAATTCACACATGTCCTAATCATGCTGTGGATTCAGCATTCACATGCCTGAGCTAGCAAAATGAAACAGCTCCTGTTTGATCAATCCAATAAACAAAACATGTATTCTACACTTAAGTTGCGAGTGCTGGATATTCATCTACAAAGGTGCAGGCGTACAGGCATACATGGTCTTGGTTTTGATACAATTGCACATAACACTTCAGTGCAGCTCCAATGCATCTCCACAATCTCCAGTACATCTCCAGTGCACACTCTAGTGCACCTTCCCCATCAAAATCATTGGACATAGTCTCATCCCATCCAGCTGTACTAAAGAGGGCTTGAACAACGCTTGCTCATCGAGCGTTACCTTGGCTCCCTTTGGATGTGGAGCACTGTCTGTTCCTAGAAAGAACTTAGGGCTTCCGCTGGTGGCTTTCTCGGCTACAGCGTCACCTGTGCGCAAGGCCAGCGGGTAGTGGGGGACAGTGACACGATGATACGAATGAAATGTTTCCTTTTCTGGCAGTATTTCCAATCGCTTGCAGATAGCAGCCACACCGACATCAGCGGACCAGTATCGCCTTTATATTCAGATATGCAAGCATGGCTGCTTGTCTTTGTTGTGTCATATAAGTGGCAAGTACATCAAGACAATATAACTGTGTGCCGAACTCACGGTGCTTCTCCCTCTTCAGGATGGGAAGACAAAAGTTGTGAGGCCGGAGGCCCTTGGTGAAAAGTGCATTCCGGTTGAGCAACATGTGCTGAGGGGTGACAGTGGCAGCAATGTTGGGGGGGGCAGAGGCCACAAATTCCGCAGCATCCTGGAAAGAAAGTGTGTTCAGGAGATGGAATTGCGTGTGTGATATGGCCTGCATATGTGTGCATGCGCTTGTGCAGGTGCCTGTGCAGAGATGCGCTCGTGTTCTTGCAGAACAACCTGCTTTAAAGCAGGCGCACTGTGGCTGCAAAATCCTGGCATTAAAAGCTTTTACAGGCTTGAAGCAGCCTAATGGTTTGGCTCCTGTTTTGAAAAAGACACAAAGTTTCTGTTATACCTTGGTTGTGATATGCTCCATGACTACTTTGAGGTCGGGAACTTGGTCAAGCAGAGGGATCTGCGGTCATGGAACAAGGAAACCAATAGATTTGGTGAGATAGAGCAGGTTTTGAAAGAAATGAAGGACAGCAAGTCATCAAGTGTCTCAAAACACAACAAAACACAGAAGCCCCACGCCAATCAAGCCTAAAAGGCAAAAAAAGTATTCATCATGTTGCCCTTAGGCCGTCAATCCTGAGTCTTGACAGGAAAAAGACAGTGGGCAAATTCCCTCCATAATTCCAAATCCACAAACACACAGACAAATACACACATCCTTACAAGGTTGAAAACTCTGTGGCACACACGCACCAGCTTGGTGTGAATGAACACAGCCTCCCTGTCAAACATGTCCACGCTGGGGTCTGTAACTTCGCCATGCACCAGCAGGGGCATGTTGATGTGGGCCATGTGCTTCAAGGTGTTCACCACCTTTAGGATGTCGGTCACACCGCTGTCACTGTTGGTTGTGGCACCTCCGCAAAAACAAAGCAGTTATTGCCACTGTTTATTCTTGTGGGCTTGGACTGTTATGAAACACGCACCCACAATTTGTGTGATGGATGTCACCAGCTTATTACTATTTTGGTACTAGTTTGTCCTTCCAAACGGATTTATGCAAGTCTTCATGCTATCCTGAGGTCATACACGCGCTGCAGGCAGCATTGAGCAAGCCAATGTGCAGACCAAGGGGAAAAAGCAAAAGACAAAGAATGCAAAGAGCGTAACCATCCCGAGCTCTTCCTGCCAGATTTTCTTACAGTGATAGAGTACGCTAGGCAATACAGCTGTTACGCCACATCAGCTGGCTTGCAATCATGTCATCCTGGAGTAGCAGCCCATGGCAAATTAGTTTGTCTTGCCTTTCAAAACACGGATTGCCCAAAGTAAAAGTAAATCTCCATCTTCTAGCCTTTACAAGTATAATCCATTGAATGACAACCGATGTTTCATTAGGTTCTCACCTGCTGGATAGAGCTTGAAGGCAATAACGCCAGCCTCCTTTGCTGCCTCCACTTCTTCAGGTGTGGTACGATCTGTGAGATAGCAGGTCATGAGGGGCTGGAAGAAGGGGGCTCGGCTAGGAGGCACGCACGCAAGGATACGCTGGCGGTACTCTATTGCCTGGGGAGGTAATGGCATTGGTGAGAACCCTGAGTCTCACACACTGTGGACAACACCAGTCAATTGTGGTGCTTTCTTCATGCAGCAAGGTCGTCCCACGGACGGACCCCACCAAGTCAGGCCAAACTGTCTCATTTGACGTTTTTGATTGCATATCAACACCCCCTGTACCATTTCTGGACATTTTGGATAGCTGATTTTGTGGTCTGCAGAGAAGTGTAAAGAAGGTGGGTTGAGGTGCAGTGGGCAGGCAGAAGAAGCGGGTTGACCCATTTTGGCAGAATGTGGGCAAATGTGGGCGTGGAAGGAAAGGCCTCCGCCAGCGTGTTCATGCTACAAGTTGCCGCCCCCCAATTTGGCACAAAGTTGCGGTGGAATACAAAGCTTCTACAAAACTTAAATGGGCTCAATCGGTGCCCTGGCTGAAAACCGGCACGCCAAAATGCTTACTGGCTCGTAAGACATGAAAATCATGAAATGTGAGTTTTGATAGAAGTATTGTATTCCGCTTGGTGAAACCCTAGCTAGCTTGCTAGTTAGGGGACTTTTCCTTAATGCACGCAGCTGGACCTGGCTTGCGTAGTCTTTTCTTTACTTTTCTTTTCTTTATTCCTCTGTGCCAAGTTAGGGGCGCCAGCCTGCAGCATGAGCAAGCTGGTGGAGGCCTTTCTTCAGTGCTCACATCCGTCCATGGGTCCCCCCACCAGCACGCTACCACAGCGATTCCCCACCAAATCGGGCATTGCAGCTTCAGTTTAGGAACGCAAGTTTGACAAGTGTGGGAAGCAAGCGTTGCAAGCAACGCTGAAAGATTGGTGAAGCCAGTCTTTCCTGACACAGAGGTGGCATCGATATGCAGTGCCTGGAGCAACAGGACCTTCCTGAAGCAGACCATGCCTGTTCACACATGCATGCATGCATGCGTGCATACGTAAGTGCACGCCATGCAGCGGGTTCCTGCCATTCAATGCTTGCTTCCTCCCCTTAGACAATAGCAGCAGACCATACGCCAGAGGCTTCCTCATCCATACACCAGGGCAGGGGGCACAGGCCCTGCTCCACATTGCACCAGCAAACTTCGTGCAAACTTCTGTGCTTTGCCTCTTTGCGGAGCACACCACACCATCGTTAGATTGAAAATTGGAATTATGCAAATCGGAATTATGCAAGCCAATCGGAATTATGCAAATCCGTGGGCAGCGGCAAGCAGGAATGGTCCGCAGGTGGACTACGAATTCCCCAGAACAGGCACCCCCAGGCCCCGGGACCAGCAAGAGCATCCAATAAGGTATGCTGATGAAGTTTGTGCCACCTGGAGCTGTTCTAGGGGCTTGAGGTGGCCGGGCTGGGAAAGTCAAACCCAAAACTTCTGGAATCTTTGCTCCCAAATTAAAACTGCTGCACCCAGGTCACCAAAACTTGGCTGCCCTGACAAAAAGTTTTGCTTAGCAAGCTTGCCGAGTTTCGGGGCAGATGGTAGGCTGGCTGGCTCAGGCCAACAATTACCTGCAAAACTTGTGGCAAACATTTCCACTGCCTCTCACGCCCTTATGAGACACTGCAGGGCTGCCTAAACTTTTTTGTTTGGGAGGCTGGCCAAGTTTCAGGGCAGGGGTTGCCCAGGGTGGACCAGGGCAGCATGTTTGAAGATCACCGGGAAACAGGCAAACCAAGGGGCTTACACCCCATGAATGGAGCTTTGCCAAAAACCCACCTATTTCTGCCAAAAGGGATGCAAAACAGCCTCAAAGCCACAAAGAGCACCTCCACATTCCAACCTTTCAATAATTGATGCTTGGGACGTAGAACAATGTTTGGCATGCTCTTGGAATGCAAGGACACATGCAGGAGGCATGAACGGCTAAATGAGACTGGTTTAGGGGGGTCATTTATTGGGAGGTCCGCAAAGCAACATTCTTGGCGAAGCCCCCTTTGAGAGGTGACGCCCGAAGGGCATTGCCTCAGGGGGCAAGCCCTTTTGTTTGCCAGTTTCATACTTCTGCACACAGAAGGCCACTGTGGCCCACTCACAGCACACTTGGCTCCGAAATTTGGAATGCCCCCATAACACAGTTTTTTAGGAAGGCTACCGGAGTTTGGTAAGCTGGCAGAACAGGAGAAGGAAGATATTTTTCTGGGAAACACGTGTAAATTTGGCCCTGGACCCCCCTGAGGGACCACCCCACCCCAAAACCCCCCTTCCAGTGCCCCTACCCAAACAAAAAGGGTACCAATCTGCTCCTCTTTCAACTTCCCATCCATCTGCATATTCACCATAGTGAAAAATTGAGTTGCAGCAGAGTTATGGGGCAAAAACTGAGCAGCGGGCGCCATGCATACCTGCCCTGCCAGGCATCCACAACTGGCTTGCAAGTCCACAGACTGCCCTCCTAACTTCACCGTGCAATATCACATTGTACATTGTCACTATCCTGGAGGTTAGGAGTAATTTGCTGCACCTTTGCATTTACACCCCCTGCTGACCATACCCTTGCGTGCATGGCACTGACTCCCAGCCATGCACACAGGCCCCCCTTTAACCCAATTAAAAAGGGTGCCAATCGACAGTTCTCGATCCCAGGAGCCCGATAATGTTTTTTGAAGTCCGTGGAAGTGCCCCAGAAAAATTCTGGAGGGGGGGTCCCAACAACCTGTACCCCCCCTCGACCACCCACCCCCCCTCCTCTGATTGGACTCATATATATACCAATTGATAGCTCTCAATCTCAAAATTCCGATCATATAATTCTTATTCGGATTGACACGTGCCGTCCAAAAGTTACACGAACTCTTCCCTCCTGGGCAGAAGGTCAAATTTTATTGGCCAATTACACTTTCAGAGAGGTGCAGAGGTGCTCCCTAAACAGCTGGACCATTTGGCGGCAATGAGTTGTAATCAACGGAAAGCCGCTGCTGGGCTGCTGCCGACAAGCACTTGCTAGCATGCATGCACACAAGCATGTAGACACACACATACACACACAAGCATGTACGCACATACGCACGCATACATGCATGCATACAAGCATGTGCTCACTCAAACACAGGCTTCTCCCGATTTTCTGCGCTGCTTACAACACCACCCCTTTTGTCTTTCTTCCGCTCCCTGCTGCTTTGCACGTCTTGATCCAACAAGACAGCAGTAGCGCATAGAGCCTGCGGCTCAAGCTGTGAGTCAAAGCCAGGTCTTCCACACACTCTCAAGGCCCACTTCAGAGAATGAGGGCTGCTTGCGGGCTTTCTTTCTTCTGAGGACAGACTCACTATTATAATTTTTTCCTCGGACAACCGTGGCGTGCGAGTTCAGCCCAACACCAGTACCTCTCGGTCGTCCCTTGGAAAGGATATTTGAGGTGAACCCTGCTTGGGACTAATGCACAGCAGCAAGTGTGTGGGAAGGCAACTCCTTTTGGGTTGTCGCAACAGCCTCCGCTTGTATATGAGATGGACTCCACTGGGAGGGACAGAAGGCTCTACACAATTCTGGAGCTTAACCCCAGGAGGATAATTTTTTCTAAGGAAGGCATGTTTAAAAATTGTGCTGGATCCCTCTAACCCACCTACCCACCCCCAGACCCCCTTAAAATGCCCCTACCCTGACAAATTGAGTACCAATCTGCTACTCTTGAATTCCCATCCATATGCATGCTTACTGCACCAAACAAAGAACCGGCGCACAGTCATTTGTCAAAAAATTGAGATACGGACGCTCATGCATGCATGTCCTGCCAGGCGACCACAACTGGCTTGCAAGTACAGGAACTGCTTTCCTGACTTCACCACCCAACTATGCATAATTGTCCCTACCCTGGAGGTTTGGGTTAATTTGCTGCACCTTTGCATCCACAGTTCCTGCGGCCTACCCCTGTGGCATACACATCCTGCCATGCGCAAGGCCCCCCCTTTTATCCAATTTGCACCAAAAGGGTGGCAACCAACAGGGCTTGAGCTCAGGAATGACATCTTTATACATTAATTGTGTAGAACTGGCCCGAAAAATTTTAAGGGTCCCAAAAAGTTGGGATCCCCCCGAACCCCCCCCTTCCTCCCCCGCCTCCAACGATTGGACCCATATATACCAATTGATATCTTTCAAGCTCAGGGAATACGAGTATATAATTTCGCGATTTGACACGCGCCATACATAAGTTGCAGGTACCTTTCCCTCCTGTTACTTCTCCAAGGATTTTGCCTGAGGGGATTTTGGATGCCATTCTTTAACCCTACCAATGACACTGATCTTGTTGAACATCATTATTTCACATAACTTTTGTGATTGCACAGCAAGCGAATTTGAGAGAGAAGGCTTGCTGATCCCTGCTTTTCTCCTGAAGGGAACATGACCTGAAACCCCTTGTGCGTGCCTGCACTGCTACATGGCTATAACAACAAAAAGCGTTAAGGGCAAGAATTATAGGACTAGGTGGGAGGGAAGTAAGGAAAGCACTCACGTACAGAAGCAGCAGAGCTGGTGGGCAGGCTGAGGGACCAAGAGAGAAACAAATCCAAATGTTCCATTTGACCATTGACCCAGGAGCAGTCCTTCCCCCTGCATTTTCTTCTGCTGCTGTCATAAATCCCCAGCCCTTTTGACTGTAATGCCTCACTCTATCCTATCCTGGAGCACATGCTCTGAAATTGTCCTCCTTCAATCTGACATTTCCCTGTAGAGCCCAATTACAAACAAGGCTTCATTGAAACTTGCATTGGACCGAAGGGCAGCAGCAGAGACTCAGAGCATGCTTCAGCACGATGGCAAACAGGGGCTGACAAATGAGTGAACCCCAGGCACCGTTGGAGAAGATCAGGCTGATCAGTGCTGGGGTGAGGATTTAAACACCCTGACAGGCCAATCTAGACAACTACCAGTGGAAAGATTGTAGGCTCATCTACTCAGAGCACTCTCTCTTAACACATTCAGGGAAACATCCCCTTCCATGCTTGCCCTGCTCCTGCTTATGAGAAGGACAGAGCTCGCGCAGCTGCTGCCAGCACACATGCGCGAGAGTAGCAAGTGAAAAAAAACCTGCCAATAAAAATAAATTTCACCCCGCAAGTAATTGCTTCATCAGCACCAATGGCTCTTCCAAACAAATGTTTGCCACTCACTGCCTGGGCTGTCGTAACTGGGGGTGTCAGGTTGGGCATGATGATGGCACGCCGGTAGTGCTGCGCAGTGTGAGGCACTACACTGGCCATGGCTTTGCCATCACGCACGTGCAGGTGCCAGTCATCAGGAGCTGTTATGGTCAAGCTGGTGCTGGAGTTGATGCCGACAGAGCTAGGGGCCGAGGTAGCAGTGATGGAGGAGCAGCTTGAGATAGGGCGCCTGCTCTCATAAGTAGCAAAGAGGGTCTTCGGAATGTGACGGCTGGCGAGGGGGCATGCGCCTACATACGAGAGCAAAGAATAAATTGGGGAAAGCAAACAGGAAGGCTTGAGACATACATGATGCAGGGTACAGCAGCTCTTACAATTAAGGACGGACCTGTAGCTCTGTAACATGACCTGATGTGTTTGGTTGCGCTTTAAAGGATACAGAATGGTTATATGTTGCTCATTGTTCATGTTCGTGCATAGAAAGTGGGATTTCGCTGCCAAGAGAGCAGCAATGCATGAGCTCCGCAGCAGGCCATGATTGGGTGCACGAGGATGCCGATTGCGTATTTCCATCAGAGATGTATGTTTGTGTGTGTGTGTGTGTGTGTATGTGTGTGTGTGTGTGTGAGCGCGCTTGAGCGTACAGCCAAGTCAGCACTGTGCAGCAAAGTTTGAGGAGTTTTTGTGCAATGTTTTGAGCAGCATGGCCCTGCGTTGCATTGGATAAGGAAACTCTGGGTAAATTGGCATGTGAGATGAGAGATAAGCCTCTCATGACAAACCACAACAACACTTGGTGCACCATAAGACTGTGTGTGTTTGTGTGTGTGTGTGTGTGTGTGTGTGTGTGTGTGCGCGTGTGCGCGTGCGCGTGCGCGTGTGTGCGTGTGCTAGTGCAGATGCGCGCGCTCTCATGCACAGGGCAGGATGTTACACACCTGCAAGCACATCATGTTAAAAATGTTCAAATCCTGGAAGATGCATCTTACCCTGCGAGAGGACCCTCCTCTGAGCCTGGAAGAGCATGCTTCCGACGTGCAGTTGTGTTCAGTTAGGTGTCTCTACCGGCATGCAAGTTTTGGATTTTGTTATTGCTTCTAACTCTTATTCAAATTGTACAAGTTGGTACTTGGATGGACGGATAGGCGGAGAGCCCAACAATACATGAGTTGAGCAGGAGACAAGGCAGTGGCAGCGTTCGCCCGCTTGCATTGCAATGCAAGGTAAATTCACCAATGGCCATGTCAACTTTGCGACAGCTATCTGGCCAGCAGCAAGTCAGGTTCATCTGGTTTCCCTTGCGAGTTATGGCTTGTTTTGGATGCATAACTGTTGACATTCCTGTATGCGTGTATGTCTGCTGATGGTGCTTGATGCATGCGCTTCAATCTTCAATTTGCCAAGATAGGATACCTCCAGCGATCCCCGTGTCAGGACATGCGTGCATGCACATCACCTCTCTATTTGACTCAACAGGGTACACTGGTAGCTCCCTCTCATACGCCCCAGCTCCAGATAATCCATTCCAGAGTCCTCCGCCCACTGGTAAAAATAGTGAACTTCTTGTGAACTGCCACCCAGAACTGCATTTGTGCCTGCAAGCACATCAGCGCATCATAAATAAAAGAGATGAATGCATCAACTGTATAGCAAGTAGGACATGGTTGGTTTGCAAGGCAGGCGTGGACTCAGAATTAACGAATTACAATGATGCAAGTCCTAAAAAGTACACAATTTCCTTGCCAACTAACCCAATAAAACATTAAGGCATCTGAAATGAAACAATGGTCATGTGCAAGACAAATAAGCTGATGCCCAAACACACAATATTGCACTCTCAAACATGCACACTTGCCTATGCACTGCAGAACACACACACGCGCGCACACACATACACACACATAACACACACATACACACACGCACATGCAAGCACAAATGCACGCATGCGCACGAGCACATGAGCACACACACATATACACATATGCGCGCACACTTACACACATATACACACACAAATACACACATACACACACGCCCGCGCGAATGCACTTACACAGGCGCCTCATATACGGGCGCATACCTGTAACTGATGTTTTGACAATTCCATCTCAACTGATCGTGCTTTCACATCCCTTTTTTGCTAGTACTTTGGAAACCCCGATTGACAGATTGGAAGCACGGACTTGGAGAATAGCTACAGATCCACAGGGCCTTTTTTGTTTGTTCAATATTTTCTGCAGACTCTTCAAACCCCTTTGCACCTCCACCTCCTAATCCATTTCTCTCCGCCCCACCTCCACCACCCAATCCCTTCCTCTCGGCACCCTCTCCATCACCCAGCCCATACCTTTCTGAGAAGCCACCTCCGACAGGCAACGCAGGTGGCTCTGTCAACTTTGGCAGGAAGCAAAGTAGTCGTCCTCCTCCACAACCCCCAGCCCCAGCTCCTGCCAATGCACCCCATGCACCCCGCCCCCCTGGTTTTGGAGAAGGCCTGGCCAATGCGACGTCACCTACTTCAGCCAAGTCTGCGATGACTGAGCTGCCGCCAAAGTTGGACCTGCCCATTCTGGAAACAGGTAAGCCGTGCTACACAATAATCATGAACACAGGCCTTAAAGGAGGCTTTACAGGAAGTGGTGTACATGCAGGTGTACGTGAGACAGCACAGTTAAAAGCAGCTACATCCTCTTTGCCTAGTCTGAATATCTTGCAAAATCTTTCCATCCTAACGACGGAAGGTTTGGCATGGACTTCGTGTCATGCTCCTCTCTTTTTCGCATGGGTGAGCATTGCTTGCCAGACGAGCCAGAGCTTACAGGTGAGCCTTGTATGCCAGATGAAGCAGAGCTTGCAAGCGCAGTGGATGGCACATCAGCATGTTCCTGCCTCATCTTGCCAGCCTGCATTGCGCATCACCAACAGCATCCAGCTTTGTCAAAACCCTGTTACCACCTTCCTTGCCCATGCTATGCAGGCCTTGCAGATGAGACGCTGGACGACCTGGCCTACTATGTTTTCATGGCATGCCTCGGCCCATCGGCCCATGGCAAGCCTCAGCAAGGAATGTCCACCCACCAGCTGCAGCAGGTGTGTATGTGTGCACAATGCGTGCGTGCGTGCGTGCTCGCGCGCGCACGCATGTGTGTGTGTATGTGTGTGTATGTGTGTGTGTGCGTGTGTGTGTGTGTCACACATTGAAGATTAATGTTTATGCAAATGTTCATACAAGCTGAGGTCTTATCCAGGGGGAATTTTGCCATGGAACAGACCCACTTATTGATTGCAAGTGGGGTCCTAGGTCACCAGGCAGTTGCAATCCTTGGTTTTTCAAAAAAGTAACAGAATCCTTGCCGTTGAGAACTGTTGCAAACGTCGCTATTTCTTTTTTGCATTCTCCTTTGCTTGCTTACAGAGGCAGGCATTGGCAGCATGCGTGCGTGAGCAGCTGCGCATCTCTGAGTCTAGGACCAAGGGGACCCACACATTGCTACCTCTGCTGGCATCAGGTGGGCCTGAGGAAGCAATCAAAGGCCTTGGAAAGACTTGACTTTGCTGTGCTTTGCTGCAGCAGGTGCTTGCTCTTTGGCAAGTGATTGTGTTGTAGAATTTAATACCGCTCAAAACTTCAACCAGGTGCAGAAGCAGGGTCAATTACCTTAGCAAGGAAGCTTGCCAAAAGTGTTTACAACGTTGATGGCAGCGCATTATAATATCATGCAACGCAGATCCTCACAATTGTCAGAACAAGTTTACATTCAACATTGCAAACAAAACCTCTTTAACCAATGATCAGACGAATTATAGGATAAAGGATACGGTGAACACTGCACTGAGGAGCCTTGAGCAGTGCTGGTTTGCAGGCAGAGACGATTGGACGCCTTCGCAGCTGTGCAGCCTTGAAGGCCTGTCCTGCCTGATGAACTTGGCCCGGCCTGGCCACTTTGAGACCGCCCCTTCCACCCCCAACCCCACCAACCCCCAGCGCACCAGCAGCAGTGCAAACATGATGATGGACTCCATGTTTCACAGCAAGAGCGTCACTAGCGGCAGCAACAACGCCACAGGCGCAGGTAGCCCTCACATGAGTGAGGACAGCCATGAAGGTTATAGAGCTGCTTGTGTCTGCTTTATTTCCTGCTGTAATGCCACTCAAGAAAATGATCTTATAAATGAAAACTTGGCTCACACTTGCTTCTGGAGGTCAGTCTTAATGCTAGCACTAAAGTGCTAGAACTTGAGTGTTTGTCAGACGAGGGTGGTAACTAGGTCGGACATGACAGGTGTGTTTAATTTGCTGCTTGTAGTTGTCCCAGCCTTTTGCTCATGCACAGGAATCGCATCCTAAGTCAGCAGTGCAATGTGCAACTTTGCACAAGGATGCAGCACTCTTGCGTCCTGAGGGCATGAAGGGTGTCACTTGCTGCACTGTGGTGCATGCGCTTGGATGCAGATACATGATTGCCCTGCTTTTTGTGCATGACTTCCTTGAACTCCTCTTGTTTCAATGTTCCCATCATCAGCGCACCTTACCATGCTCTCCATGCACTGCTCAGACACATTGAGCCCCAGCGTCAAGTCAGTCCCAGAGGGGGCCTTTGAGACCTTTGTGCACTGGCGGCGTTCCACCAGTGCAGTGCTGCACTCTGCAGCGCGCATAGCTGTGGCGCCGTGGCAGATCAGGGAGAAGCAGGATGCAGGGGGCCCTGAGGGGGAGCTGCAGGCGCAGGCGGCACGGAAGGTTCTGTCCAGGTGCGGCAAGGATGTTCAGTGCGACGAACCTTGCACTTAATCAAACTCGAACTTTACACGCATTTTATTGCATTCTAAAGTTGCCGTTCGTCAGACTTCGTACAACTCCATTGACGAAATTCAGACAGCAAAGCCGTCTTGAAGGTCACTTGAAGTCCGCCTGAAGGTAGAATGGACCCTTTGAGGGCCTTTTTACTTATTTTGTGCTCTGTTGCGTGGGCTTTCAGTAGATTAAACGATGAGGAAAGGCTTAAAAAGGTTGCTAGGAGCTCCCTCGAGGCTTGCTGGCCCATCCTACGGGCCATTTCGTTTTTGACCGTTTGTGCGATAGAACAATTTAAAGAACTTGAACTTAACAAGCATTTTATCGCATTTGAAGTATCAGACCAACAAACTGAACTTCCCTGAGGTGCGGGGTGTGTGTTTCCCTTGTCTGGTGTTTTTGAGTGTATTTGCTTAGCACTTCTCGAAGGAACTGCATGCAACTGGTGAAACGTAGCACGCTTTTTCGTTGGGAACGCTCTAGGCATTACAAACGCTCTAGACATTACAAACAATATCTCTTTTGCCAATTTTTGTTTAACGAATTCAAGGATGAAGGTTGCGCCGAGCTCTTGTTTTGCAAGGAGTCTGCACCAAGAGCCATATGCACCACTGGTTTGCTCAAGCAAAGACAATTCAACATTCTTTTGGTGTCTTGTATTACCCAGGGTATGCCTTGTTTGTTTCCTGGCCAGCGTGCCAGGTGAAAATAAGCTTTAGTTGCACAATCAGGTGTGGTTCTTATTTCAACGTAAAGCGTAAATGCATTTTGACGCATTCTTTTCCGCGCAATTATTATTGCAGACTTTGTGGTGCACTTCGGCGCATGGATGTGGGTCTTGAGGACGAGATGGATGAGGATGAGTATGCTGAAGCAGCAGCGGCCACCATGGGAGCAACCAGGACGCTGGCCTGGCTGCCTGCGCCGCCGTTAAAAGCACCCAAGGAGGGAGCACCAACGCATGTGGGGTGGACGCTGCCCTGGGCCTTGCGCGTACGCGTGGCAGAGAGGCTCCTATTTTGTAAGCGCCACCTTTATGTGCTGTTTGCTTGGGCTGCAACAGAGTATGCGGATACTCCTTGCTACTTTAGGCCTAAACAGTGAGGCCTTATCAAGCTTGCTAGCTCGGGAACGTTTCCATAATGCATGTAACCAGACGTGGCGTGTGTTTCCTTGTTATTTTGTTCCTCTTCTTCTTTGTCTTCTTTTTTGCTTTAATGTGATCTTCCAATCACTTGTGCTGACACCTGACCTTTCAATTGTTGGTCTGTCTGGACTTGCAGCTGTGTTTAGCTCCCCCGACAGCAGCACCTACGCGGACGACGCAGTGTCCCTGACTGTGTTCCTGGACACAGTGGTGTGGCCAGCTCTGGGCATTGAGGAGTCCCTGGCTGTGGCGCTCAATGTCTGGGTGCATCTAAGGTGGGCATTGAAATCATTTAGGAGCTGACAAAGTTCAGAAAAATGCTTGTTAAAACTTGACCAAATCTTTGAGAGGTGCAATGGCACAGTGCACTCCATCATTGCTCCAGAAGTGTTTTGTGCTGTGAGTATCAACATGCTTAGCCATTCCTGGAAATGTCAACTGGTCATCCTTTGCTTGTATTGGCTCTGAGACTTGCTTTGTGAGTGCTGAGCACACAGTTCTCATTGTGAAAGGTCAGAACAATACCTGGCGATGACATTAGCCTCAAACTTTGTCTGCTCCTAAAATCAAATTACAAGTATGGCTTTTCGCCTAAAGACAGCTTTTTTTGCTGGGCGCAGGCAGTACATAGTCACCAGCGACATCAGCCTGTCCCGCCAGATCAAAAACATGCTTGCCAAGCTGGCAGCTACTCCTCCTCCCCAGGCTTCCTCAGGAACTTGGGTGAGACCAGATGACCAGGTCACTGCAGAGGTGGGTGTGTGCTTTTTTTGGGGAGCTGCATGGGTCCCGAATTTCTTGGCCTGTTATCGCTTGCGTACTTTGTTTCTTTTGGCAAGCATGTTAGTAAGCTATATAGGTAGTACTCCAAACCATTGTCTTGCATAAATGAATTTTCATGTTGGCATCCATCATTTCTGATGGCTTTTGAAGATGTTTCTTGCTTGAAACAATGCTTTTGAGTATCAGAAAGGCCAATTGGCTGATTCCTCTGTAGGTGCGGAAGGTTGGCGTTACAAACATGGTTAAGCGTCTGTCAGACTACCATACCAAGTTTCCGCGTGGCAAGGAAGGGGAGATGCAGGTAAAGTAATGCTTGTGACCATCAATATTTCTGTGCAATTATGACATGTTGCGTTGAATCTGTGCGTAGAGTTTAAGGAAAGTCTGGGCATCTATCACAGAATCACCTCCGTCAATTTCACGTTTGTTGTACTGAAAAAAGGCTGATGGTTGTTGAATGGTTAAAGCATGTGCAAAGAAAGTCCTGCACACAATGATGCAGCTTCCATTCCATGATATCACTCCTGCCAAGGAATGTACACTGCACGGGGCTGTCTCATGGGACAAGAAGCATACACCTGATGTCTGCAGGCCATGGTTGAGGTGCTAGCATTTGCCCAACGTTTAGATCCTAAGGAGGCTGACCTGGGATGTGTCATCACGGAGCTAGCACGTGACTCAGCATGCAAGCAATTCGCCAGAGCTATGGGTCCAATCATTGATGCCACACCTAGCGGTAAGCTGCGCCTTTGAACAGTGCAATGCAAGCACAAATGACGATGGCCAAGGTCAAAAAGGATGTCAAGTGGCCTCTAGATAGTCCTGTGCTACAGTCCACTTCTCCTTTTTGAAATAAATTCCAATAGATGTCCATGTTTTCAGGCATTCATCATGTGAGCACTGAAAATAGCTCACTTGCTGACGCATAAAAAAAAGGCAATGGCTTGTACTATTTCGGATGCAGCGTGTCAGACTTGTGTGTTGTTTAAATGTTAGAGTAAGATTTTAGCCTGTTTCGGCAAACGATACATTTTTTTATGCATTGATTAATATATGTGCAAAAGATTTAAAGTGGGAATGCAGATCCAACAGTATGCTGTCTGTTGCTTACATTCTTTTTTGGGGTTCCCCTCAATTATAAATAGCTAACCTTTTATCCCAATGGATTCAGGATCTCTTTATTCAATTGCAAAGCACTTCCCTTGAAATTCAGCTTGGACTGGCCTTTCTTAAAAATTCCACCAAAATTGTTACCATGAAATGTGCCCGCAGTGGAGCAGGTTCTGCTGGATGCCATCAGCATTGCACAGGCCATCCTTCAGGCAGAAGAGAAGACCTATGCTCCTTTGCTGGGGCCCCACTACCCACAGCAGGTCTGGTCTCAAAAGTACACATTTAATTTGCCGTTTTTATTTTTTTTTGCTGGACTTCTGCTTGGAGTTGCAAGATGCAGACTTCTTGTTGATGCCGATGAGCATCCTAAGAAACTCCTGCCTCCACTTTGGATATTGAGTGTCAATGTGCTCTTCCAAAGTTGAGTAACAGGGGAGCAGCATTGGTTTCTTGTCTCTGGGGCCTACGTAGCTTGTTGTTTTTTCAATCTCTATTTAGAGAAGCTTAGTCCTGCATCTTTGCAACAGACTTGAGTGTGTATTAAAGTAGGCTGATTTGTTTTCCAACATGTTGAGACATGCCACGCCACTTGGTGTCCAATGCAGGCTGATGCTCAGGCTGGCATATTCCAGCACTTGGCGGAGACATCGGCTGCAGTACACGCCATGTTGGGCCAGCAGTTGTTGCTGCCCTGGATGAAGAGTGGTGGGTCCTTGAAATCGGAAGAACGTGGACAGTAGGGAAAAAGAAAATCACAAAAGCAGAGGAATACTTCCTACATTAGTTTAGGAAAAGGAGACACATTGGCTCAGCCAGGATTCTCCTCCACTTCAATGGGCAGTAGGGCTTCATCTACAACACAAATATTTGTGCAACATTTCCAGCAGTTATATCAAAGGTAATATTGAAGTAGCAGCTGCCCCTGCAGACAGAGGTTATAGCGGATTTAAAAAGCAACATGAAACAGCTGGTCAAACGCCAAGGCCCATCAATTTCAAGAAGTACAAGTTTCCTGCTGGTTTAGTTTGGCAACAGCCAAGGAACTAGGTCTAAGTCTATGACATTCTATCATCTACTTCGCATTGGGAACTCAGGCCCAAAGTTGGACCCCTTTGTGGGCAGAGCATTCAGCGCCGCCCTCAAGCTGGACAATGAAGTTGCCAAGTCTGTGGCAATCGCCCTTGACTTCCCTTCCGCTGTACAGTTGGCCGCCAAGAACCAGGGGGTTGGGACACTGGCAAGCTTCTGCAGGTGGCCGTTGGCGGAGCCCTTAAAAGTTGTGACAGTGGAGGTGAGTGCATTTAGCGCGCATCTGCTCAGGTCCACAGTACAAGATGCCATAACTCCCATGATGCTTCTTTTTCAATTGCTTTTGTTGTGCGCAGAATTACCTAGCACACCTGCATGACCGGCGTGTCAATGAAATTGTGGTCATTTGCTACAAGGACAAAGTACAGTCCATGTCAACAGTGGCCGAGTATGTGCCTGCAGACTGTGTAATGTCTGTTCTTATGCTGTCTGTTCTTACTGTGTAATGTCTGTTCTTATGCAAATAATGTGAAGATTAAAGTTCAGATCTTTAAACATGGCTTTAATTCACACAAAGTCTTGTGTGCTGTCCAGAGAAGCAGCCACACTGGTGCTATGACTAGAGATGAGAGAAGCAGCACCTTCCCTCTGCTTGTTTCCAACATGCATTCCGTGTTAAATTCTAATTTTACACATTTCTTGCGGGGTGCCAAGTCTTGTTACAGTCTCATGCATTTGTGTCCTTTTTTGGCTTGGCACTTCTTTGCAGTGGGCAAGCCTCCAGGTGGACCGTCTGAATACGTGGGTCACACGCCAGCTGCAACAGGAGAAATGGGTAGCTATCAACGGCCAGGACGGATGTGCACAGGTGTGTGACATCTGTGCATTGACCAAAAATGAAGATCTGTGTATGAGTGGAGACTTTGACTCGCTTTTTTCCTATTGCCTGGCAATGGGAGGGTTTGGGAGTGGTTGCTCAGTAAGCAAGAATCGTCTTTTATATGCCCTGCAATACATGTTCCAATTCTGTAGTGCACTTGGAAATCACATGCAAGCACATGCCAACAGTTTTAACATCAAGTTGGACTCACAGCCCACGAAGTTTGATACCCTGATGTTCTACTGTGCTTTTATTCCGATGCAGTCAGCTGTTGAAGTGCTCAAGCTGGTAGAGGAATCCTTGGACTCTTTGTACTCCTTGGGGCTGCCCCTGCACTTTGAGGGAGGCTTAGGTGCTTTGGACATCATGATGAATGGCATCGACTCTGCCATGGAAAAGTAAGTCACTGCAATCAAAAGTGGGTGTGTACAATGTTGAGCTCAAGCATTTGATAAGGCATCAGATGGACAAGCGGTAGCACAAGGCATCATTGGTGCCTCCTATGCCCTCTTGCTTTCTTCAGGGCAAAGAGATGAAAATGAGATGGATGCGTGCTTAAATTGAGTAAAACAAAGCCTGAGTGCTCCTGATGCGTTGCAACACACTTAGATCAGGTGCAGTTCAATCTGTACATGATGCTGGACTGTGAGAAAAGATGCAGGACTGTGTATCTTTCAAGGACAAGCCCCGGTAATTCCAGCAGCAGCCTTTCCAGTCGTCATTACTCCATTGTTCCTTGATGAGAGGTGCTTGTAAGCACACTTAAGATACAACAGTGCACATACCCTTGCAGGCAATTTCAAAATGCACAGACCGATTTGCCTGCATTTGCCCCCCTGCTCTTCCATGCAGCTTTGCACAAGCGATCCTGAGCAAGATAGGCAGTACAGCTCGCGTAGTGCCCCCCATCCCGCCAGTTACTCGATTTAAGAAAGAAGTGGCTGCAAAGCAGGCAAGTGGTCACCGATGCTCTTATGTGACAGTAAAGGAGGGGTTGTTGCAATAGCATGCATTTTCTGGAATGTGGTTTAACCGTCCCAATCCAGTGATTCCATGCTGATTGGACATTGTTTGAGCTTATGCACATATGATTATATTGAAATTTGTTGTGCTTGACAAGAAGCACCTCAAGGATGTGTGCTACCTATTTTCCGCGAGGACCATGGAAAGAGGGTATCACAGTGCACACGTAATGTGTATGCCCCTGCGCAGTGTGGTATTTCTTGGGGAATGCATGGTTGTGCGTGGTGTGGCATTTGGCATTTGTTTGGAACCTGCTTCAGGAGACCCCTTGCGGGCAACAGCCTTCCCCTGCACCAGCCTTCCCTGCAGCAGCCCCCTTCACAGCAACATCAGAAGGGGAAAGCTTTTCCAGGCAAAAGCAAGTCCAGCACATACAAACATATAATTGCAACAACAGCAGTGCAACATCAGCAGCAGTGGTAGCCGCGTGACAGTAGAGGAGGAAAGAAGCGGCAACAGGGAGGGCGGCAAGAAAGACAAATGATGCCTGTTGTGCACTTCGGGAGCAACTGTGTGCACAGCTGCATGGTTGTTGCTTGGCTACAAAATATATCTGCGTCTATTCTGGGATTGCGGGATGAGTTCATTTCTCTAAAGCTTCATCCAGCCAAGAAACGGCTCCTTCCATAGAGCCAATTCTGAAGAGATACAAGTGTTGGATTGCAGGCTGATTGCGAGCACCGAAGGGTGGTGCTGGGCTCTAAAGTCTGCTAGACAGGTTGTGCTATGCTTTTTTCTGCGTTTTATTTCTCTACCATCTATACAGACTTGCTTAGCCTAATTTATTATAGCTTGGAAAATGCCATAGGTAAACCATCAGTAGGGTTTTCTAAAGATCATGTTAAACTCATGGAGCATGAGTGCGTGTGGATATAAAGCTACAGATTGACGCGTACACACACATACACACACGCATGCACGCACGCACACACACATACACACACACGCACGCACGCGCACACACACACATACACACACACTACGCACACACACACACACACACACACACATAGACACACACCAGGCCTTTTTTTTTTGTTTTGGCAAAACCAAGATTACATGACTGTGAGGGAAATCCCTTTTCATGAAGTGCTATTTGAGTACTTTGACCCCCAACCAACCCCGCTGCAAGGCCTGCGGCCTCGCCGCAAGATCAGATAAAAACTGTTTTCCCTTTCAATGCTGCATTTTGCTGTGCCTTTGCGCTTAAAGTACTTCATTGCAAGCACAACTCAATGTTTGACACTATCACATACGCTTTACATGCGGACCAGTCCATTAAGCAAGAAAGTGTCAACATCCATGCACCCGCAAGTGTTAAACTTTGAAAGTCTAAGCACCCAAGTCATATCATGTCCCCAAGTAGCAAGTCCACCAAGCACATTGCAATTTACCAACATCTGCTTACAGCCTGTATCGCCCACGCTTGGTTTTTTGCATCTAGCCACCTGCAAATTGCACCAGAGTAGGGGAAGGACATCAAATCACACTCCATGCTCTTAAACCCTTAAGCACACGCATCGGTGTGCTTCTCCTTCAAGGAAATGCGCTGAGGACTTTTATGATCCTTCAAAGCAGAAAACATGTGCTCATCCTCTACTGAACCAGGCTCTATGACAAGAACAAGCTCAGCCAGCTTCATCCAATCAGGGCACCTAAAGCACCCCCCTTGCTCTCTAGCAGCGTCCAAAACTCAGCAGCTCTGCTTGCCACTGCAAATGCAGGCACTGGAGCTTGCTTCCTCCGCGCTTGCTCATGCTCGTATGCGCTGCTGCACATACAGTCACTAATGCTGCTGTTACTGCTGCTGTCGGGCTTTGCTGCATTATCGTGGTGTCAACGTGGCAATTGAACACGTTCCCACACCACTTGCACCCTGCCTTGTAGACACCATCAACATCCATGCCATGATCCTCACGCCACAAGTGCCTATCACTCTCTTGCAGCCAGCCTGGAACTTGTTGCTCACACCATGCTTCGAGGCCAGCTTGTATTCACCAGCATTGTGACGTCTCTGTGTTCTACCCATTGCATTTCTTAACGTTTACTCTTTGCCCGAGTTCAGGTCTCTTCAGCGGTACATGAGGGTTAAAATGTCCCTTCAATGTCCCTTCGGGGCACATTGCCCATTTTAATATGATCCCCTGCCTTCAAAATCCTGGATTTTAATACGATCATATTGGCAATAGGCCAAAAACATTTACACACACATGCGCACACAGGAGAATGCAGAAGCCAGCCTTTTAGCTAATGTAGGTGGAGTGCCTCCACCCCCCAAAAAGGGCCCGCGCATGCGCATCCCAGGCTCCAAGCGCTGGACTTCCAGCAATCCCAACTCCATCTCACTGCTAGATCTTGTAGCTACATTCAACTTCAAGTCTGGAAAGAACCCAACGGGCATTTTTCTGGAGTCCATTCCTCGGGTAAGGACTAATAATTGCTGGCTTTCTGAAGCTACTCCTTTCCTTACCAGGACCTGCCATGCACCAGCTTTCATTGCATGCACATGCTTGTAGTGCTACATTCATGAATTTGGGTGCAGGAGAAAATTATTGTTGATGACGTGCCCAATTGATTCTGTTTCAGTTTGTGATTGACTGAATGGCCAATAGCTATCAATGTGTCTTAAACACTTCAGGCTATTGTGCTGGTCTCCATGGATACTGCTGACAACCTTGCCATTCTTTCCTACGCACTTGTCTTATTTGCAAAGTATTGCCCGGCTTGCATGCAGGTGGGCACCAGCCCTGACTATACGCTCATCACCAAAGCTTTGACCAGTCCCGTGATCATCTGTTGCTTAATGTCAGCACAGGTGTGTTTGATGATTGGTGCACAATACTTACCCTATTGAGTTTGTACTGCAAATTCGTTCATTCTCAAGAAAGAACACGATTAACAGAAACATTTGAAAATGTGTTGCTCGTTTTTTGTACATGCACAAAATGAAACACATACACCCACTCACACACACATATACAAGAAACAAACACGCAAACGTGCACACTAACACACACACAGTGCTTTTATTAAGGTTTTGGGGTTGGTAGCATTTTGGCGACCAAGGGTGCTTATTTCAAATTACTGTGTAGCACAGCCAAATTATTTTGTACACACAGCGCGTGTACAGTAAATAAATCAGTAACTGTTTACAATAAGTACTAGAGCTACCAATCCCCGTGGCTTGCTGGTCCTCTTGCAGCGCCAGCTGCTGCTTGTGCTGCTTCCATGCTTCCACATTTCTTCATGCTGGCAAGCCCGGGTAATGGAGAGACCTGCTTCCTGCTGCCGCTGCTGTGCTTTGGTTAGCGCACGCTTTTTCAGGCCCAAATGGGGCAGCGCACTGCCCTTCTTGTGCAGGGACACGAGGCAGTCCGCTCTGCTAGCCCATGAGCATGGCAGGCACTTTGCCATCCCTGCGCCTGCTTCGAAGTTCCCCATGTGCAGGAGGGGGATCTTGTTTATGTCCCCGAGAGAGCGCACACACTGGCGCTTGCGCCCCTTCCCTGTCACCTTCACAGACTCACTGGACTGCTCCTGCTTGCTGCTCCCTCCTGCTGCTGCCATGCTCATGGCCTCATCTGCTGCACGAGCAATGGCTGCAGGTGGTGGCGCAGCTGCTATACTTGCAGGGGCAGGTGCTGAGGGTGCTTGCATGCTTGCAACTGCTGGGGTTCCCTCAAATGCTGCTGGTGTTGGTGGTGGTGCAGCTCCTGCTGCTGCATGGGGAGCACTGGCTGCTTCTGCTGCTGCTGCTGCTGCACCTGAAGCACTGCCTGCAGCTGCCGCTGTTGCTCTTGCAGGGACATTGGAGGAGGGGTCAGGTGCATTTGGTTTGAGAGGACTTGCTTTTCTTTCTGCTTTTGCTTTTCCTTTTGTAAAGAATAAACAGGTAAATGTGGCGACAAGTTGTGGTCCCCAGAATTTTCCACGTTGCACCGTGGCGACGAGGGGTGCTCCTAAGGTGCCCTTCCGGGCACCCCTCATCGCCACCATTTGCTACACAATGCGCCTAAAATGCGACGCGTCTTCCCTAATATAAGCACTGACACACACACGCACACGTATACGCACACGCACGCACTCGTTTACACACACGCACGCGCACACACACACAAGCATTTACACAGACAAGCATTTACACTCACAGACGCACACATACACACATACATACTTATGACACCACGTTGCGTGGTGCTTAACCACTTGCATAAAATGGTGAACTGAGTGAATGGCCCCTGGCTTCATGATGTGACGGCAAAGAGGTTTTGGAGATGCAACTGACCTTTACGCCAGAGCCTGGCAAAGGGTCATTTGAACATGTAGAATGTTGAGCCTCTTTCTTTGGTTGCTGTTGTGGCTGCTATCCCGCCTCTGCTTGAAATCCTGAAGGCCAAATTATTTAAGACTCTCAAAATATCTTTGCATGTCAACCACAACTATTGAAGCTCCTCGGGTCACCCCGGACATACACGCTAAACACTTAAAGGGCTACCCAAAAACTTCAAAACTGCTCTGTACTTTACTGATGTATGTACAGGAGTTTCAAGTGCGTTGTTGGTAAAACAAAAAAATAGCACATCAAGAGTACCTGGCGCAGGCAGCAGCAAAAGCTAGGGCTGACCCTCTGTCAACCTTGAAGAAAGCCTGTGAGAATGTCCTTTTGGGCATATGCACTCTTCATGCGCCTCACTACTTAGCACGCAATCTCGCAATTTTACAGTTCCTGCTCGGCCGCCTAGACACCATGGCAGAGGCAGCCTACAAGCACCTGGAGGAGCCTTTTGCTATCATTCCCGCCTCTCGACACACTGGGGGAGACAAGCCAGAGTACCTGACCGCCTCGCGCCGTGTGCTCACCAATGCACTTGTGCACGCCTGCAACTTCCTGTGCTGCAAGGTGGGCTGATGCCTTTGGGTCTAAATGTAGGTTCTGCAGACAGGGAGCTTTGATGTGCTCTTGCTTGCTGGGCATTGGGAACTGTTTTTTAATAAAGCTATATCAGAAGAAGACCTAAAGTAGGACAATTGAAGGTTTACAATTCTATGAAAAAGACTCACTGTTAGTGTCAGCGCTGAATGTAGGGTCTTTCCTCAATGCACGCTGGCTGTAGCCCAGCGTCGACTTTTACTTTTTTTGAACCCTTGCAACTTCCTGACAACCAAGATTGCTCTGTCAGGGCACTATGTGTACAACAGACCAAGAAGTGACCAGTTGCTGCTGGTGCCTATGCTAGAGGGGTACCTTGCACGATGAGCGTTCTTGGAAGCTGCATGCGCAGTGTTCAAGTAATAGTGGCAAATTAGCCTTGAGGGGAATTGGTTGGATGTTCCCAGACCTTGGGCCTGCTGCCTTTTTGGGGAGATCATCTGCATCATTCTTCTGGCAGACTCGTATCCGCTCTCTTTGTACTAGGGGTCACGACCAGGCTGCACTAGTATTATTTCAATGAATTTAGGTTTTTAGGGTTTAATAGGATGTGACTCTGAACTACATTACGCATGTTGCAAACATGGTTGGGTGTCACATTTGCTGTGGTGCTTGTGAAATCACAGGGGGTCCTAGTGTTTCAGTGTCCATAGATATCAAAAAACTTCCAGCAAATCCTCAGAAACTAAATATGAGCGCCAAGCGCGCCACTGCCTTGGGCCTTTTGACCTGGGGCTAAGATTCTGACAGGGGCTTGTTGAGAGGTGAGATGGGCTGCAATCAGAACTAATAAGTTTTTAGCATGTGCTTCAAGACTGTGCACTTCACCCACAAAATCAAAAAAGTCTGTGCTGCACTTGTTCAGGAAGTCGTGTGCATGCAAGTATTTGAAATACTCATGACTGATGTAAAGGTTCAGACAATCTCCTTTGCCTCCACCGCATGCTGGCAGACATAAGTTAGCAATAACGTGAAATTTCATTCATGCGCAGGCTGTATATTGGGACATGAGGGGTGCTTGGTGTGAGCATCTCTACCGCCACAGAGTCAGTGGTGGTGCGCCCTTCTCCACCAACTTAGAGCCACTACTTGATGGTTTGAATCAGGTATGGGTAGCTTTGGGAAATTCAACCGTGTAGTTGGTGCAGCTAAGCAATCAAATGGAGCACGGGCTTTTAGTCAGCCCCCCAATCCTGTCCAAAAATGGGCATTATACTGCAAGACACATTCAAACCCAAGGGGTTGCTGGTATTATGGGAAGAATCGAATTGGCATGCTGAAGACACATGGTTGGCTCAGTTGGAGCTCTGTGCACCAAATCCCAATACCGTAGAGGAATGCACTCATCATGCACCACCAAAAAATATGTTTTACGCAACCATGCATCAACCACGCACCCCTGCGATAAATGCTCTGCACAACTGCACATCAACCATGCAAGGCTTTCGCCCCAAAAGCACTCAAGGCTTGTTGAAAACCTTCTTTGAAGCTCATTGAACATCAAAACAAATTTATGACAGCTCAATCAATAACTGAGCAATCTGTTCTGGGCAGGAATGTAAGTGTTCACGTGTTCCCTGTTCCATGCTATCCCCCCTTCCATACTTATTTGTAGGAATCAACATATACCGTGTTTCCTTGAAAAATATATAACATTATATAACAGAATTTACCGTAAATGGTTATAACGATATAGGATTGCAGGTCTACCCCAAGGGATAAGATGTCTGACCCCAAAACTTCATGGTAGGTGTATTACCCTTTAGAAAAGAAATCCCCAAACAATGGATTTAAAAAAGAGAGAAGTTGAGAATTTCCTAGGTTAGAAACTCTTCAAATAACGTTATATACCCTACCTAAGGGGAAACAAAGGGGCCACTTATTGGTCCTATTTCTGGTTGCCTAGTCCAAGCTACCTGTACTCAGCTTCAATCCTGCTTCTGCCAAGTTGCTGCCTAAATATACCAGCTGGCAGGCATGTTGACCTTGGTGTACACCAGCTCTCTGTTGTTTCTCTGCTCAGCTGCTTGCGCAAAGCTGTGTGTGCATGCCCACGCCGACCAGTTGCGCTCAGCAGCTGCTGTAGTGACGTGTGCTGAAAGCAATTTTTTTTGGAATTTTTGGAATGCGTGAGAGAGCAGACGAAGCTGGGAGCTGGCTTTGACTGACCAAAAATTGCGCAAAGAGGACGGCCTTGATGACGTGGATGGCCAGCATGCAGTGTGCCTGCTCCACTTGGACTGGGTGCACAAGGAAGTTGTCCAATCCGCATTCTTTGGCCTTCCCAACCCACAACCCACAATGACACCACCCCACCATGGTGGTGTCATGCTGCTGCCCAAAGACTGAGCCTGCTCTCCTCCTCCTCTTGCATGCGGCGAACAGCCCCTCTGGTAGTGGGGCTTGCTGGTGGGCTGATTCTCATTGCTGCAGCTTTTGCCAAGTCCTGGGGCTTGCGTTTGAAAGGGTTGTTAGCGCTGTGGGGCTGCATGAAGTCCTTGCACTCCAGCACACACACCCCACCATACTCATCCCTTATCACAGGGTGCAGCTTGCCCTCCCAGGGATGATTTCCCTTCTTTCAGCTTGGCCAAGAGCTCATGTGGCCTCAGAGCCCCCCCACTTGCTTCTGCTTCCCATTGTCATCGAGCACCATATATTCCTGCTTCTCATTCAATGTAGTCATAAGAGCTGGACGAGAGTCAAAATTTATGCACTCGGCAGTCTGTGAGGCTGGAAATTGCCTTTGCGGTTGTGGCACTGGTTATCATAAACTTGTGTATAACGTTATATGACGTTGTATACTGAACGCCGACCCTTACTTATTTGTTATGTTTTTGTAGCTGATTGGGGACCCTGCTGCTCATTCCCACTGCTACCACTGTTGCTCTGGTTGCTGGGCTTGCATGTGCTGCAATTGCATTTGCTGGCAATAACTTCCCTGCTATGTTCTTATGAACGGTGTGTCATGCGGAAGGCTGTCCAAGGAGAGGGCTTCTAGAGGAGGGAGGGAGGGAGAGGGAGTGACGAGGTCAAGTAGGCCATTCCTGACCGTTCTCCGAGCTGTCTCTAAAATGTTGAATTTCATGACCACGCCCCACTGTGCACCGTCAAAATGATATTATTTTTTATGGTCAGCAATCATCGCACAGGGCAAAAAACATTATGTTTGCATGGTGATACACTTTCTCATGATACTTTCTCTACGGTATTCCTTTTATCAGGGGACAGCATCCATTGTTATGAGTATCCAGATGGAAAATCCTTGAAACATGATTTTGACGCTCAGCATGCTTCTTAAGAATGCACTCTCAGTCACCCCTTGGAAATGCTATTCCTGGCTCCTAGTGGTATTGCAAATGAATATACTCTGTACTAGTCCGTACTTGCTATAGCTTATATACTACCATACCACCACGACCAATCTGAATAGTCCCCCCCAAAAACAATATTTTTTAATTTTAGTTTGAATGGAGGGCCTGGAATTAATATTTCAAAATGGGTTCGATTGGCTGATGGCTGGCATAAATTCCTTGATTTGAAGACCCAATTCAAATCCTTGCTGCTGCTGCTGCTGGAGTTGCTGCCTGTGCTGACGCTGATGCTGGTGCTTTGCAATCGTTGTTGCTGGAGTGGAGGGGACCGGAGGAGACCTGTCCTGCTCTTGCTGCTGTCCCTGCTGCTGCTGCTCAGGGGCTGGGGGGGCTTGTGCGCATTTGTTCTCCCTGAAAAGAGCACACCCCACTGTCATCGAGCTATCCCACAAGCAATCCACAAGCTGTGAACATACTGAGCTCAAGAGCTCATGCAACATGAAAGGAGGTGTCGCCCAGGCCTGGAGGACGCCCCACTGGGTTTTGGGGCTTCACTGGCTGCGCGCTTGGATGCCACACTCTTGGCAAGCTTGGCTGACTCAGCTTTCGGATGCTGGAGAGGGGTTACAGGCTTAAGCCACCTTGCTAAGGGTTTAGAGCTCGAGCTGGGGGCCTGGTAGGCCATTTTCAGCACTTGCCCTTTTCAGCCCCAAAATTCATTATTTCTGGGCTGCGCTGTTGATGTGTGGTTGCAAAAGTATTCGCTTTTGGGGGGCGCAGAATGGGTACGATCCTCTATGGTACTGTAAACTTTTTCACACACAGCTTTTCCTGGCCGGAGGCGGAAGCCCCCAGCCGGTGTTCAAACCCTGTCTTGAATCACTTTGTACCTCCCTGTACTTCCCTGCCATGCTTCCCTGCCCTGCCGTTGCTTTGTATATCCTTTGTGGAGAAATCCTTTGTTGTGAACATGGAGAACACAAACACCAAGTGCATATTATCCATTTTTCAATCCATGAGGGCTTCCGCATTATCTGAGTGCATTCACTCCTGAACCAAAACTCCAGAAGCAGAAGCAGCAAGTGTGTCTGCTTGTTACTACCTGCTTCCCATAACAACTCCCTCTGTCCTCAATATATTTGGTGCTATAAGGTTTTGGTATTGAGTCTCTCATCGCATGTGCAGACATGTTGCAAGCTTCAGCACAGAGCAGCAGCAGCAGCACAGTTCTCTCCTGTGCATATGCATGGAACCCCATTGCAGGTGCTGGCAGACATCGGAAACCAGATGCCAGACAACACTAGGGCGTTCTTTGCTGCTGAGTTACTGAAGGTGGTATGCGAGGTGGGTCTGCCCATAACTACAGGCATTTTCGTGGATTTGGGGTTTGATGTGCCTATTTTTATAAACATATTGAGAGCTACCCATGCCACTCTCGGTACAATCCTGGAAATGCCAGAAAGGTTGCCACTGCAACAACTTCTTGTATCTCCAACTACAAACGAAACATCATGCCGTCCTTATCTGATTAGAAAAGCACAACTCTTACTTGCGCCAACAAGCTTCCTACAAATCAATAATCCGCACAGGCATACAACCGTGCACTACTTGATGGTGGCCCTTGCCGCTGGTTCTCCCCTGAGGATGTGCCTGCCTTGGAGGCAGACCTCCAGCAGCTGGCTCTGCTGTTCGAAGCGGAGGGAGAAGGCTTGCCCAGGTGACCCAGGAATATTAGGCTGGCATGATAAGCAAGGCAAAAGTAGCCATTGGACACAGGTAAAATTGTACAACTTAAGAAGCAAAGCAAAAATAGTGGACTGGTCTGTGTGAAAGGGAAGAAAAGCCAATGAAAGACCTGATCATCACCCTCTTTCCCCTGCCGTCCCTCTGTTGTTGCCATCATTCCGTTTCCTTCCTCTTTCGACTGTTGACAGGCCCTTGATCGATGGCATAATGGCTGGCACATACCGTGTCCTTGAGCTCATTCGCATGGACACGCCATCACTCATGGAGGCCCTCAAGAACGCGCGGGTGAGTATTTGGGCAGGGACTGTTTTGTTCTGCTTAGCTTGTTTTGTAGCAGGCCTAATGAAAAGGAAGTTATGAATACCCATTGCTGCTTCAGCGGGCGTAGCAGCGATGGACAAATCGTCTCGAGAGTTTTCAGGTTATTGATATCCTCAAACACACCTATTATGCATGCCTCTTCAAAACTCACTTTGCAATGCCTTCTAACTGCACACATGAATGACAAGGGGGGGGAGGGCGATGCAAGCAACACGGAAATTTAGCAAAGCCCTTGTTTGCGTGAGCCCATGCACTTGTGCATGCATGAGTGCGTGCGTGCGTGCGTGCGAACATACTGTGTGTGTATGTGTGTTGTGTATGTGCGTGTGTGTGTGTGCACTCGCGTGCATGCATGCTAGCAAGTACTTGCTAGAAGCAGCCCAACCAACAGCAGTAGTACAACAATGAATTAGCATCAACAATTCCAGGCCAGGCAACCTCCTTTGCTGTGCACTTGTCTCTTCGCTGATCACATTTCATTGTTCCTAAATGGCTCACCTGTTTTGGGCTTGGCCTCCTGAGGCAACGCCATTCTGGTGCCGGCTCTCAAAGAGGGCTTTGCCAAAATGTCCTGCACAGCTTCTGAGGAGCACTTTTGTGACCCTTTGATTATCAATAAAGATTGTGGTTCATAACCTCACATTTTCAAGAACCTCTTTTATTTGGTGGTTGTATTTCATAGAAAAGAAGAAAAGAAACTAAAAATTACTTAGACAGAGAGACTCTCCCTACATAGATTAAGGAAAAGGAGATACATTGGCTCCAAAGAGTCGTGGGTCCCCTCCACCGCAAAAAGTGAAACAGAAATAGCTAATGGGGATCTGGAGGATTTCTAGAAGCACTTGGCTCTAGAACATGGCTATTAGAAGTACTCTTGTTTCATTTCATAAATTTATTTGCTGTTCATATTTTTGGAATAAAAATTTACTTAGAAATGTGTGAGGGTTTTGGAACATAGAAGTTGATTGGTCTATTAAGGGTCTTAAAGAACCAGTGCTGCGCCTCTCCTGAGGGCAGAAAGTGAGAGCACCCAAGAATACTGATGATTTGAAGGTGCACACTCTAGGTTCACATGCGCTGAAGCATACAAATTGCGTACCAGTCTTTGGGCAGTTGTCCACCTCAGAAATCCTATTGAGAACTACATATCTGAAATTCTTTATCAAGGTATGGAAATTGAGGCCCCTCTCCAGATTTTTCCTGGATCACACCTCAATGCATATTATGTATCAGGCAGTGTGCTAGCAACGGACAAGTCTAAGAAGGGATGGCAGCTAGGACGCACCCTGAGAGGCGCTGGACATGGTGCATGGGCACGCCCCACTCGTGTGGGTGCTCGTCAAAATTCCCACAGCTGGGTGATGCTTTTATCTGTCTTTTAAAGATCAGCCAGCCCTACTGTACATCTTGGTTAAACTCCCTTGCAAACAATTGATCAAATTAAAACAATCCAGGTGTGACCTACAATCATTCCATGTCAGATAACACCGGATTCCTTGGCTTGAGCACTTTCAGGTAGTGATGGGTATGCAATATGGTGCAGGATTTAAGGGGAGCAGAATAACAACTTCTGGCAAAATTAAGACCTCTTTCCTTGGTAGGGGCCCTTGAAAGGGGCTGAGGAAGGGTGCGTCCAGAGCCCCCCACCCAGAAAGTTGACATGGTGTCAGGAGCGCAAAAGAGGTGCACAGCATGCCTGTGTTGGGGTGGGGCACCCCCAATCCACCACTCGACCCTTCTCGCCCCCCCCCCCCTCCAGTGCTCCTAGCCCAACAGAAAGAGTATTTACCTACTCTTCTTTAATTATCCCCTCCATCTGGATACCCATCACAACCTAAAGATGACCCAAAGCTGAATTAATGGCCAAAAGTGAGGTGCAGACGCCCATAATTGCATGTCTTGCAGGCCATTGCCACTCTCCTGGAAGTTTTGATTCATTTGCCTTTTTCCTATCACACGCCCTGCGGCAACACCCATGCACACATGGCACATATGGCACACACACCCCCCCCTTCATCCAGTTTGGGACGAAAGGTGTCAATTGATAGGGCTTGTGCTAAGTCCAATAATACCTTGAAATCCTGTGTAAGCGCCTCAGGAATAGTTGAGATAGGAGCTGCCTAAACCCTAACCTAAACCCTAGAGGTGGAACCCTCCACCCCCACCCCCTGGACTTAAATGCATGCCAATCAACGGCTTTTTTTGCTCAGGACGCAAATTAAAAAAACTGGCCGTGATGTCCAAGTAATATGGAACCTGCATGCTCCTGGTGATGCACAACATTATTTTTAACCTGTTATTCTAAGCAAGTGGAAGCACATTTCAATTTTGTGTGTGTATGTGTGTGTGTGCCTGTGCAGAAGGAGGCTGCCACAAGCACTAGTGGGTCAGCTAGTGTTTCCACCAGCAAGGTGATGCGCAAGCTCAAGCTGGGAGGCAAAGAAGTGCCACTGAACTCGCTGTCCATGCGCCGAGACCAGTCTAGGGGAGACACAGAAGACCTCGGCCAATTTTCTGAAGGAGAATTGATGCGCGCACTGGCTCGCCGGCCTGAGCGAGTGGGCTCCAAGCTGCTGAAGGAGAAGTATGACCTGCCAATCACCAAGACCAAATAGACCATAAGAAATTTTAGGATAAAGTGCCTCTCTCCCCAAACCTGTGGTCAATGTGACGATTTCAAAAAATTCGACATCAGAACTCAAGGAATTTTGTGAGAACGCCTTCCTTTTGAAAGTGAGCATAGCAACGCTTTGCTTTGCTTTTAACCGGTCTAAAATTTGTCTGACAAACTCACGTGATTTGTTTTAAATAATTCCTTTACCCATAAACTAATGGGACTCCTAGCCCGCAAGACTGTATCGAAGAACAGATATCAGAGCAAAACAATTAAAGACTCCTTTTCACGGACGCTTCCACCTCACATCCACAATGCCGTCAAAAATGGGCACTACCCAAGAGAAAATGGCCTCTCCCTTGGACTAAGACACTCAATGCCTGCACTACAAGAGCTCTGACCCCTGTGACATTTTTTTTTGTACTACCGTACTACGGTAGTACCCATCTCAATTCTCCCTCATCCAAAAACTCAAGGATTTCCATTTGCCACCCCACAAGTCCGAAGAGAGAGCTTGAGAAACACATAACAAATCCAAGGAAGGCAGCAGGCGCAAAGATTACCCAATCCCAACACGGGAAGGGACTAAAAACAACAATAAAATACAATAATTTTGTCTAGTAACTGGAAAAAGTACAATCTAAATCCCTTATTGATCGTTAATCCCTTAACAATCGTTGATACTCGTGAGTATCCATTGGAGGGCAAGCCTGGTACCAGCAGCCGGGGTGATTCCAGCTCCAATAATGTATATTTAAATTGTTGCAAATGAAAAGCTCGTAGTTGGTTATCAGGTGAGTTGTATCGGTCAGCCTTCGTTTAGTACTGCTACGGCCTACCTTTCTGCCGGGGACGAGCTCCTGGGCTTAACTGTCCGGGACTCGGAATCGGCGAAGTTACTTTAAGTAAATTGGAGTGTTCAAAGCAAGCCTACAAGGTTTACAAGGTTTACAAAGATAAGGCCTTCAGTCAAGAATTGCAACTGCTAGCCTGCTCATAAAAAGCGATTAATTCATGAAGGAAAAAAGGAAGTTTATGGTTGTTCTGGTTTAAAAAAGCGGACACATCATGAGATCCTGCCTGTGAGAACAAGGGAGCATATTTCCTGCGGAGAGAGACCACCTGGGGATGTGTGCAATGAAAGAGGACATGTTGTTCATCCTGGACATTATCATCAGCCTCACAAAGGTCACAGTTTAGGGAAGACCTGTGATTCCAAGTTGCTGTCTCATAGCGAAGGGTGTGAACACGAAGTCTAAACCGAGCCACGTTGCGAATGACATCATGGGGGAGGTCAAGGAACATGTATTTGGGAAGACTGTAGGAAGAATGCCCAACCAAGGCCCTTTTTGTAGGAGTAGCGCACCACTGGTGATAGGTTAAGCGTTTACTGTTGCGCTCTCTTGGGTGTGTGTTGGAAAAAGGCGCCCAATATTGTAGATGCCTGGTCCTGAGGTCCACGACAAACTGACTGAGATCAATGGGCTCACAATTCAGCAGCTTCTGTTTGAAGATGTGGGAGTGTGCCAAACCATCCATGGCTGACAGAATATGGGAGGACCAACAATCATCGGACCTTGAGCTCAGCCGCATGTCAGCCTGCAAAATCTTTTTCATTGTCGAGCTGTTGCATCGGGTCAGAGAATTATAAAGACGCACTGCTGCTCGGAACCAGTTGAACTGTAAGGGCTCTAAACCACATTCTCGCATGATGCACCAAGAGGGAGTGGTGTCCCTTACCCCCAGAGTTCTTTTAAGCACTGTTAATAACCACTTCTGTATGGGATTGTCCATCTCTTTGCCTTGTTGTAGGTAAGGGGTAGCCCAGATCTGACTTGCATACATGCCAGCAGGAATTGCATACGTCTTGAGGAGCCAAACCTGGGCGTGTAATCTGTTGGCAAGGTCGTGCTCCTGAACAAACTTTTTTACTCGGAAAGTACCAGCTGTGAATGGTCGCAACGCAGCATCAGCTGCAACATCCAGATTGATGGTTTTTTCAAACACCATGCCAAGATATTTGAAAGTATCTGTGTAGGGGAGCTGCGTACCATCAAAGTAAAGTGGGGGCAAGTTGTCAGACCTGGAATTGAAGCACATCACCTCATATTTCAGTGTGTTGACAGTCAGCGACTTCCTTCGAGCGTAGGCTCTCAATTTGTTGAGCATGGTCTGCACGTTGGTATGGTCATTGGACATGAGAGAGAGGTCATCAGCGAACAGTAGGTGAGTCACCATGAAATTGGGAATACCGGTGAGCGCCCCCTGCACCCCTTCAACCAGACAGTCAATGTCGTTCAAGTACATTGAAAACAGCAGGGGGAAGAGAGGGCACCCTTGTTTGACCCCAAAAGATGGCTGCACGTTTGCTCTCTTGTCCCCATCCAGGAGCGTGTACTCATCCTCATGGTACAAGTCTTTCAGGATAGACACAATGTGGTGTGGCATCTGACAGTTGTGTAAATGTCCCCACAGCTTGCTCCTAGAATTGGAGTCATAAGCTTGTCTGAAGTCAATGAAGGCAGTATACGGTCGTGATGATCCCCCTTGTACTTTCTGAGCTGCATCTCGCAAGTGCCGCAGGATGAACAGGGGTTGCAGGGTACTACGGCCGGGGTAAAACCCAAACTGTGTGTCCGGAATCTTGTTGTGTTGGCTACACCAGTCTTGAATCATGGAGCGCAGCAAGTTGGCATAAAGTCTGTACAGCGTGCCACTCACTGCAATCATTCTGTAATTTCCTGGATCTGTCACTGGGCCCTTTTTGTGAAGCGGAGTCAACTTGGCCTCTTTCCAAGATCTGGGGACGTGGGCTTTCTTTATGAACAGCTTGAACATTGCAGCAATGTGAGGGGCCAGTACATTGACATTCTCCCATCCCCTACCACGTTGTTTGGGCACTCGTTTGAAAGCACGTTTGATAAAGGTAGGTGTAATTGTGTCAAACCCAGAAGAAGAAGTGGTGTCCATGTCTGATATGTGTGTGGAGACCAAAGCCAGCAGTTCATTGTCTTCAGGCATGGTAAAGGGATGTGGACCAGCAGGTTGTGAGTTGGTGTGGCTACGACCCAGGGGAATCAAGTGGTCTCTGCCAGATACATTTCCTGTCCACCTTCGAGCACGTGGTCTGTCCCCTGCCATCCCTGACCCTTCAGCATCATCAGGGCGGCTCACTGGTGCCTGTCTGAAAAACGTATGTAAATGATTGTGCCAGGAGCTCTCTGAGACAGGGGTCACATGTTTGGTGGTTGGCTGCTTCAGCAACTTGTGTACTGCAGGGTCTTTGTCGAATAATTTTTGTAAAAATGATTTTTTTCGCATATATGAACCGTCTTTTGCAACGTTGGACTTGGGCTTTGTACTCTCTCTCCAGTTGGTCCTTAAGATGTGTGTCCTCCCCCCTCATGGCAGCAGCAAGCAGCATTTGTTTCTTCTCCTGGCAAGTGTCATCAAACCATGCTGCCCCTCTGGAAGCCGGGCGTATGCGCGTGTGAGTTCCAGAAGTTGTCATGCCTGTCTGCAGTGCTGCATCAAAGAGCCATGTTCTAAATTCATACCATGTCTGTTCCACATCTTCATCATCAATGGCCCTGTACAGTCGTTGTTTGGCAGGCGTGTCTTGTTCCAGGTATGGGACGTATTCGGCAGCTCTTTCAGGTTTCCATCTAAGGAAGTATCCCTCAGGACCATATACAGGTTCGTGGTGTAGGCGCATGTCAATGTCAGGGGTGCGTGCATCAGTTGAGAATGTTCAAAGTTGAGAGTGTGAGACAGGTTCGTGGTGTAGGCGCATGTCAATGTCAGGGGTGCGTGCATCAGGTGAGAATGTTCAAAGTTGAGAATGTTCAAAGTTGAGAATGTTCAAAGCAAGCCTACACTCTGAATACATTAGCATGGAATAACACGAGAAGACTCTGGCTTATCTTGTTGGTCTGCAAGACTGGAGAAATGATTAAGAGGGACAGTCGGGGGCATCCGTATTTCATTGTCAGAGGTGAAATTCTTGGATTTATGAAAGACAAACTTCTGCGAAAGCATTTGCCAAGAATGATTTCATTAACCAAGAACGAAAGTTGGGGGCTCGAAGACGATTAGATACCGCCATAGTCTCAACCATAAACGATGCCGACTAGGGATTGGCAGGTGTTTCATTGATGACCCTGCCAGCACCTTGTGAGAAATCAAAGTTTTTGGGTTCGGGGGGGAGTATGGTCACAAGGCTGAAACTTGAAGGAATTGACGGAAGGGCACCACCAGGCATCAACATAGTAGCAAGCTCAGCGCCTCAAAGTCTAAGGGAAACCTTGGGATAGTGCTTGGATGGATTCCTACGTCGGAAATGTTTGGCCTGTTGTTTCCCACTTGTTTCAACCAAAAATAACCACAAAAATGCCAATTGAAACAACGCTGGCCGAATACAAAAAATGGTTGAAACAACCATGGTTGTTTTGCAGTTGTTTTGGATAGAAAAATGGTTGTTTCAATTGCAGTTGTTTCGTGATTGAAACAATTGTTAAACAACCAGTGCTTGTTTCAACCATTTTTTGTGTTCGGCCAGCGTTGTTTCAATTGGCATTTTGGGCTTTTCTGGTTGTTTCAATTATGGTTGTTTTGGAACTGAAACAATTGCTAAACAACCATTGGCCTGTCACAGAAGGTGAAGGAAGGATGAAAGTGCACACTGAGCCTAGTTTGATTCATTCCATACTCACATCCCTGCGCTGATCTGCTCCATGAACTTGTAGGTGAACAAACCACAATCTATGCCATTTGGCTGTTGGGTAAGAGCATGCACAGGGCCACACTGGAGGCACACACACACACACACACACACACACGCGCACACACATACATACATACATACATACATACATACATACATACATACATACATAAACACACTTTCCTTTTCTTTTTCCTCTCGTTTTATCTCTCCTTCCCCTCCCTCCTTCTTTCTCTTATTATATCTTTCACTATCTCTTCCCCCCCCATCACCCACGCCCACATCCACACCCCCCCCCCACACACACACACAAACCAACATTTCTCGCCTTCCGTCGGAAAAGTTGTAACTGTTGATTACGGCTTGAATCAACCAGATTCAACCAGAAAAAGACCGGTTGATACAGCCCGGGCCTCGTGTTGAAAATGGTTGATTCAACTATAGTTGATTCCTCATTGATTCAATGGGAGAAATGGTTGATTCAACTACAGTTGATTTCCTCTCGAAACAACTGCTGATCAACTGTGGTTGATTCTGGTTGATTCAACTGCTGATCAATTAGGATGATTGATTCAACCATTGTTGATTCCATCCGGGCCTCAAGTTGGATTTGGTTGATTCAACTGTGGTTGATTTGCTCTTGAATCAAGTGGTGCTCAAGACTGGTTGTTTTCTGGTTGAAACAACTAGCTTTCAATCCAGTTGCTTGATTCAATGCTGTTGATTCCACCCGAGCCTTGTGTTGGATTTGGTTGATTCAACCGTGGTTGATTTGCTCTTGAATCAAGTGGTGCTCAAGACTGGTTTTTTTCCTGTTGAAACAAGTGGCTGTCAAGTGCTCGAACATCAAGCATGTAATAGCCAAATAGGTGTAAAGCAATAAAAGTCAAACAATTAGAATCCAACCTTGCAAGATGACATAACAAGCCCTACATGTTGTCCAACAGAGTTGCATGGCATACAGGACCACGCCATGCCAAAGTTGCATGCATGCAAGAAAAACCCAGCCTAAACGTTTTAAGGCAATGATCTATAAGGAGTATGCAGCATGCCAAACTCAGCCGAAAACTAGTGCGCAGCTCAATACTCGATGCAACCCATAAAGCAAATTTTCAATCACTCTCCCTTCATATGAGCATCCAAATCAAGGAATTAAGATGATTTTTCCCTTCCACTCTCACGGATTTCACTTCCTTCAAATGCAGCCACCTCAGCTTCATGCTGCTCCATCATTTCCCTCTATCAAGGCTCGCGCTGTTGGCCTTGCTGCTTCTCTTGGAAGGGGTCGATGAGATGCACTTTAACCTGCATTCACACAGACAAGAAAGAGAGAGCAGAGCATCAAGGTTGATTCTGTATGATACGCCGTCCCTGCAATAGCAAGTGCGAAACCTCACATACAAAACCATGAAGTCAAGGCAACATGTTCCTTTTATTCAAACAATCCGATGCCGCTGTAAAACACATACCTACTCTGTGGCAAGGCCCTCTTCCCATTTTTACATCTAACCCATGACGCAATCCCAAATACAAATAAACACAGGCAGTTTGCTCCACTTGAACTCACCACCAATGCCGTGAAAGCCAGTGCCTTGAAAGTTACGTCGGAAATGTTTGGCCTGTTGTTTTCTGCTTGTTTCAACCAGAAACAACCACAAAAATGCCAATTGAAAAAACCTTGGCCGAATACAAAAAATGGTTGAAACAACCATGGTTGTTTTGCAGTTGTTTTGGATAGAAAATGGTTGTTTCAATTGCAGTTGTTTTGTAATTGAAACAATTGTTAAACAACCAGTGGTTGTTTCAACCATTTTTTGTATTCGGCCAAGGTTTTTTGAATTTGAATTTTGGCTGATGTTGGTTGTTTCAATCATGGTTGTTGTATGGGCTGAAACAATTGCTAAACAACCATTGGTTGTTTCAACCATTTCTTGTATTCGGCCAGGGTTTTTTGAATTGGCATTTTGGGCTTTCCTGGTTGTTTCAATCATGGTTGTTCTGGAACTGAAACAATTGCTAAACAACCAATGGTTGTTTCAACCATTTTTTGTATTTGGCCAGGGTTTTTTGAATTGGCATTTTGGCTGATGTTGGTTGTTTCAATCATGGTTGTTGTATGGGCTGAAACAATTGCAAACGAGCTGTAATTTTTACCTGGTTGAAATTCCGGTTGAAACAACTAACAACATTTAGGATGCGATTGATTACACTAACAATCAATCATTGAATGATTGGTCCAGGCAACTAAAAAAAGAATATGCAAAGGGTAGATGTAAGACCATGCAACAGGCCTATCACAGAAGGTGAAGAAAGAATGAAATTGCATACTGAGCCCTGGTGTGCCTTATAAGTCGAAAGTTGAAGTGAGCAAATGCGTGGCACAGCACAAACAAGTCATGAACGCCAACTAGCAGCTGTCCTTTTGTCCCCTCGCCTGCCCCTTTGCCTGCTCTCGGAAGGGGCCCGAGAGGTGCAATTTTACCTGCATGGCAACAGCAAATTAAAGTTTGTTAATAATTCCCCAAAAATTCCTAGGGATGCCCAAATATTGGATGCCAGTCTTTCCTATGCAGTGTCATGTATTTCAAGCTAACAGAACAATTGAACCAGCCATTCTTTTTACTTTTCCAAATAAGCGAGGATGGACTCGGAACAGAAGCAGACTAATGAAAATACTTTTTTACGTTTTTTAAGCCATGGGTCTCTTGCTTGGATGGCACAGTCTAGCAAACAAATTCCATTGAAAGCTTGTAACCTAACTGGCAGGTCAACCACCAAGGTTATATGCAGATACTTCAAAATGTTAAATTGAATCCACACTGCAACTTGTCAAACATCTACTCGCAGGCAGGTGTGTAGACAGCAACACCACGCGCTTTTTATATCAGACTCACCAACAGTGCTCTGAATGTCAGTGCCTCAAAGGAGACAATGGGCATATGCGACCACCTGGCGTGCAGTGAAGTAAATAACCCTGCCGAAGGCGGTGGCTAGTGCCAACAAGAAGGGCACATGGTCACAGGGCTCCACCATTTTGCGGTATGAGGTACGTGCTTCATCTGGCCCCAATACCTGTGCGCACAAATTCTGAAGTGGTGTCATTTCATGTGGGGCCAGGTGCAAATATCACCAGCCCCTCTATGTTTGAGGCAGGAAGTGGGAGGCTTCAAATGCTGCAACACAAGTGTTCTATTGCGTGTGCAGGAAAGACAAGGATAAGTTCTGTGCATCAAAATTTGCATCTAGTGAGTACAAGGCTGGGGATTGTTCGTAAGGGAATGAGTGCATGCCTGAATGGAGGGTTGGCATCCTGCTGAATCCACACTTATTGGGTTGCTACTAACTTGCCTGTAATTTATAAATTGGGAGTCACTGTGGGTGCCAGTCCTGACTATGCATGCTGGATGGTATCCAGCGAAGAGTCTTTCTTAAAGTGAGACTTTAAAAGAAAGTCTCACTTTACTGCAGCTATTTTGTCTGCATTGCTCCTGGTTATTGTCAGAACAAGAGCTAGCAGAGGCATCCATGCGAGTAACAAGCAGCACGTGAGCATTTGGTTGCTGATGAGGGCATCAATATACAAGACCCCTTTGGCATACAAAGCAACAACACTCACTTGTCATCACTTTATTTTCAAGTAGGTCATAGCATGCACGCGCTTGGCTTTGCAAAATGTAATAGGCACACGCACAAGCCTGAGTTGATAACTTTAAAGACGTACAGTTAAATTTTTGAAATTGAAAGTAAGAAATCACGAACGCTCACCACCAAAGTAGGCTTCACGTCCTGGAGCTTGGTCCTTTACTTCTTTTACAACCTGTTGGCCACCCGCCCTTGTTGTCCCCAAGCACATGATCCTTCTTGGGATCATACGCCCACCAGGCTTTGGTGAACACGCTTGGGGTCATGGACAGCAAATGCTGATGTGTCCTCGAATTACATGACCCACTAGCGTGCCTGTTGGTTAAGGGATAGAGGGATAAAGAGAGGATGTTGGCAGTGGATTATCTCCCCACACTGTTGGAATGCAGGCCTGGCTGGTACAGCTCTGTACCTGTGTGCAGGACCTTAACTCAGAGTGATGAGCCTAATATGTTTAGTCTAAGTTGAACAGAATACTTTTCTGGTATTTATCCCAGTTCAGTTTGGAGAGTACTTCTGATCTCTGGTCTTCAGATCCCACTTCTGTAAATTAATAGTCCAACACCACAAATTAAGGAAAAGGGGCCTTCTCAGTTCTAAAGCTTTACGACCCCCAACAGAGGCATGGAAGAGCAAGCATCAATTGAAAACAATCTGGATTTCAGATGGACCAATAAAACATACAGACTAGCAAAGCCTGCCAACCAAGGCGAGCCTAACAGCTAGCTGTTGAGAAAAGCTTAAACCTCACCAAAGGCTGCTTCAAAGTTGAATACAGCTGGCTTAAAGGGAGAACTTCAAGGGGGAGCTAAACTTGTAGTAAAAGGGAGAGCCCAAGGGGAATGCCCTGAACCGCGCGTAGCAGTAAAACTTGCTCAACTCCAAAACCATGAGCAACTACCTCCATTTACCTGGTGGTAATTCACCATTTTATGCATTTGATAGAGCAAAGCGGAAGCACTGCCCCGTCCTCTTAGCATGTATACAGCTGCTCACAGCTATTGCTAGATGCTTCCTAAAATATAATACACGTTCATGATGACAGATGGAATTGCATGCTCTCTCTTACCTTCAACACACTCCTCTGTGCTCCCATGTCTGGCACAGGAAGCAGGGGTGTGGACAGGACTGTCTGGAGTGACCCGCTGCTGAGCCTTCCCCCCTTGGAATGCCGTGCCAACAGCAAGCATGGTTGGTTCCCTGCCTGTAGGAATGCCCTGAGAGATGGTGCAGGCAGCAAGGCAGACTTGAGGCATGCAAGCCTGGTCAAACGCGGCCGAGGCCCAGGCCGGAACCATGCAGCAGGCAGACCAATCAATAAACCAGAAATGGGCATATGGATAAGAACAAATTTGCAATCATGAACAGGGGAGGGCAGAGGAGGGTGTCTTGGTCAAAGCTCTGCTCACCCTGCAAGGCAGTGCCATTAAACTCCACAGTCCCCTCAATCCAGGAACCCACTTCCTCGAGCAGGCTTGGAGGAGCCCAAGGGTGGTTCGATGGCTGGGCTGAGGTCTCAGCTGGCTGCGGCTCTGCTGGCTGCGGCGAGGGCTTTGCTTTACACGCTACGTCTCAATTCAGCGCGTGATGGACCTACCGAGGCAAAAAGATAAAATATTATTCCTTTTAACTATAAAAGGACCTTCCGTTTGGATTCATACAGGAGATTGAAGACTCAGATCCAATATCTGGTTTGACCGGTAGGCCTGATGGATGGACCGGAGATGAGTGGGCATGTGCAAAAGTTGATAATCACACACACATACACACACACGCGCACACACACATACACGCACGCACACACACATACACACACACACGCACACGCACACGCACACGCACACGCACGAGCGCGCACGTACAACCAAATAAACACACACAGCTGGCATATTTTTCCTAGGTTTTGGATGACAATTGATTGTGAGGCATGTCGAACACAGTTTTTCTGATGTCAAGTTTAATGTGAATGGCTGCAATCCCGTCATCTGTTTCAGCTCATGCTGGAGTAAAGGCAAAGCGGGGAGTTTTTCCACATAAAATTACGTTGATGTTTGCTCCACCATGTCCTCTTCAGCATTCAGCATCATCACCCTTTTATTTGGGCTGGACTACCAACCGCCTACACACTACTTAGTGAAAGACAACAAAGTATTTAGGTAGTGAATACATTCCTTAAATATGTAGTAGCTGACATTGATGGTTCCTAGCTGTTGACAGGGCTAGTTCAGAGATTTCGCACTCCTGCTGGTAAGTAAGAATGGGACCAAACAGAGCAAGCCCATAGTTATCAATTAGCAGAAGCAATACCCACCTGCGAGCTCAGACAAATACTGGCATTAAATATCAAGATCCATCTCTATAACGTCATGTTATGTATGATAGTGCGGATATAAAAAGAAAAGGAAAAGAAAATCAATCTTAAGTTTCGGCCTTGACTGCCAACGGGTTGACACGCTTGCAGTTGAACACCATGCACATACTATAGTATGCATACAGAATGAGTTCTAAACAGTATGCCTACAACCTCTCCACCACTAGGCGTGCCTTTAAAAACAAGGATATTTCTCACAGCCAGGTTCTGGAGCCGGGTGCTTGAGCAACCCTCCAATTGGAGGGTAGTGGAGGACCTAGGTCCCTACTAGCTTTTCATTGGTTTACATTGGTTAACCTATAGCCCTAACCACTGTCAATCTCAAGATCAGCAATGCTTTCTGGCATGTGAAAGCTGTAACCCTTAAAGAGCAAATAAAAATTATGGATATCGAACAGACACCCTCTACAATGGCAAGCATGCCACACGCAACAGTGGCCACCCTGGGCCTGCCCTCTGCCCTCTTCGTGGTGCACATGATAGCACCTCTCATACCCTAATCAGATGCACCCACCCACGCATCAACAGAATGAACATAAATCGTCATCATCAAGCACTGAGCATTTGTGGTTAAGCACTCAGCAAAGGAGACTTTGGACCTTACATTTTTACTATGATTGCATTCAATACAGAAAGGCTGCGCTCCCTGGATGCGGAAATTCCTGATGACGTCCAAAGAAAGATTGGGTTTTCCCATCTGGATGGCCACCAAATACACAACTTAGTCGCCCTGATGGCATTATAGTCCTCTACCCCTAAAAGGCAGAGATTCCACCCAAAGGACATGAACCCCAGAGACAGAGACATTCACCTCATTGAGCTGAAACTCTGCTCAGACATCAAACCTGAACAAACTCTCCTGACAGCACAAACCCAAAACAAAAACACTATTGAGAACTTATGCAAACTTCGAGGTCCACACCGCAATTACAGAGTCACTTTACACACTATCCTATTTGGAGTTGCCGGAACTATTTACAACCAGGGCAATATTGATCCCCTCTGCAACCTTGGCTTAACCAAAGAAAAGGCCCACAAGGTTGCAAACCAAACTTCACCTTCATGCTGCCAAAACCTAAACAAAAATTGACAACACCTAACTTGCCATCCATTTCAGCAACTTAAGCAATGGGGGATTGGGGAGGGGGTTGTGGAACGGGCTGTTTGCAGGAGAGCCAGGCGCACAGATGGCTGGACGGATGGCTGACAAACCTCCGGACCCGCAATAACTTAATTGCTTCTAGCTATGCTTTTAGTTTGTGGGACTCACTGTCAGTTTCAGCGCTGACTGTCGGGTCTTTCAAAGGGAAGTTCCCACTGGGCAAATGCACGCTGGTTGCTGTCCAGCGTAGACTTTTACTTTTTACTTTAACCTCCAGCTTAAATCACTGGCTGATTGGTCTCTGGTGAAAGAATATCAACCAGCTTTCACAGGTTAGCAAGCTTAACTAGCATTCTCTGTTCCTTGGCTTGAGGTGGAGGGGACTTCCAAATCTTATAAATCAGTGTGTCCTCTTTTCCTAAATTAATTCATAGAGAATGTTTTTGGCCTACACTTTATTTTCTTTCTTAATGAGGGACATTGCTGGCTAGGCAGTACCTGCAGAAGTCTAGCTATAAAGCAAGTCACTGGCTAAGCTAGCCTGCCAGGCTGCTCAGTGCCAGGCTACAGCTAGCTGAGCCTGCTGCCAATAGCAGCAGGGTGGTTTAAATCCAGTATCCTTCATGCAGCCTAGCGCACTTGCTATAAGGATGAACCACATGCCATTTGAATTCATAAGCACAGCTTTCCTGGGGCTAGAGGACGCACTTCCAAAAAGTTGGTTAAAAGGCAGTTGAAACAACTGCATTTTAACCAGCTGATTGAATAAACCAAAATCAACCATTTTGGTGGTTGTTTTTGGTTGAAACAACCATTCTGGTTGAAACAAGAGGCAATCAACCAGACCTGGTTGTTTCAGCATGGTTGAAACAACAGCCCAAACATTTCCGACGTAAGACCAGCATGTCAATGACCTGCATTGCCTGCAAGTTGACCTGCCCGCCGAAGGTCTGTGCCACACAAGGCAAAAACGGCAGGTTGTAAAATGGATCTTTGAACCTGAGGAATGCGGCTGATAGGTAGGTCTCCCACTGTGAGCAAGGAGGCAGGTGTGGACGGGTAAGGTCAGCGGGCAGTATGAAAGGCTTTCATTCACACATGCACACAGATATGCAAGTGATAATGACGGTTCTTTATCAAGTGCCATGATTGCGCAAAGAAAGCACACCTGCCACTTGACTGTAAAGTAGCATCAGCTCTAATGGTTTGTGCAACTCAATGAGTTGCTCAACCAACGCACTTAATACCTTTGTAGGCAGTAAAGAGAGAGGGCGCCCGATAAGATAGTAGGGCAGCATATGAAAGATGAGGAGGGCATCCATGTCATGTGCCACAAATACCACCAATACAAACATGCCCCACACACTCAAACTCACTCTCGCATGCATGCACTAAGTATCACCTCTTTCACACCTGATACAAGGAACAAATGTGCACAGAGGAATGTAGTGACTACTCAAAGCGAAGGAAAGCAGGCTGTATTCACTCCGGAGACCGTATAGCTGCCCTAGCACCTAGTGCGTAACAAAATATGCGTAACATGCAAAGTAAAACCATGGAAGCACATCTTGCTCAAGCACACAAACTTACTTACCACAAGAGTGGACTTCTGTCCAAGTCGCTCCCCTCTCCTCGGCCTCCACAGCTGCCAAGACCACCAACCATCAACCAACCAACCACCGTGGACGATATGGTAGACCCTGACTGTGCCTCCATAAGTTTTGAGATGGCTAGCCCCACAATCTTCTGCAACACGCACAAAAATGTTTTTGCTTAGCAAAGCCACTAAAATCCATCATGTATTCAGCAACATGCAAAAAACGGTTGCCTTCCCATTCAATCATGTGTACACCTTTCAATCTCTGAATGTTTTCCATGCCTCCAATGAATACTTTGGATGGATCAATTGTAATGATGCTTCGTGGAACACTAAGCGAGGTGCGGGTCAGAACGGCCACACATTTTTCTTTTGGCATTCATGCAACATGCGCAAGTACTCCTGCAAGATACTTCTGACACACAAAAGCACAGCAATCCTTACTAACTCAGCCTGGGACTGGCAATCAATCATCATGCCCTAGGCATCCCAAAATCCAAAAGATACATCAGAACGCAAATGTCCTCCAATTGGAGTTCACAGCGGGAAATGACTGCCCATCATACATTCCCTAGCACTATGTTCCAGGCACTTACCGTTGCACATTCCCTGTAAAGCACAGAGACAGGGGATTTTGCTGGTGTCAGGGGTGGCACTGTCTGCCCAGTTGATGCCACCTCCCCACTGGACCTTCTGTGTGATGGCGCACAGCCAGCTGTGGATGTGGGTTGTTCATTGGTGGTTGTATTGAGCCCCTGAAGGCACACAGTACAGCCAAAGACATGTTAACACAAATCCATGGAGCTGTGATTCGGCTGGTAAAGCATGGGCTCAACATCAGGGGAGCTGGAGCACCTAGACCTGCGGGACACCTCATCACTTCATGGCACGGACAACTTTGCATGGGATGCTGCCCGTACTCCTCATCCTCGCCTCCATTTCCTTCATGCTGCCCAGGGGGGGGCGCCGCGACAGACATCCCGAGTCAATCCCCCTGCCCCGGCAAGCCTGCTCCAACCCTGTGCCGTCACCTCCCATCCCCTTGTGCTCCAACCAATTACGCAAGACCATACGTGCCAGGATCAAGGCAGCCCTGAGGCTGTGGGTGATGCTGCACGCCCATGCAGGCTGGTCAAACAACTCACCTTTGCGCGTTCATTCCCTGCTCAACCGCTCCCCCAGCGAGACCTTCAAGCGATAGATATATCTCGTACAGGAACCCAGATCACACATAGGAGGAGGGATGACCAGGGCGGGGGGACAGGAGCCCTGGCATGTCGTGACGATGCCCAGACCCAGCGCTTGAAAATTGTGGCCTATTCCTTGGGTACCCATCGCTGAATAAATGTTATGTGCACAACAGCGTTGCCGTGTAATGAAAGACCGACAGAAATGTCTAGCGACGACCTTTTTTTAGACCTGCAGACCCAATTATACGTTGAAAAAAAATTCTCAATAAACTTACAGGATCAACATGCCCAACATACATGCGAGGGGAAAAGTCAGTTCTATGAAGACAACCCCCCCTTTTGTAGGCAAACTGTCTCACTTGGCGTTTTTCAATTAGCGTTTTCAATCATATTTCAGCATCCCCTGCAACATTTATAATGGATTTTTGCTATCATTTTCACTTTTCTGACAAATTAACACAAACAAATACTGAAGATTGAATAGGACGACCCTTTACTTCTTAGTGTATTACAACTTGTAATTTACCACTGCACTGCAGTGACTGCAGTGGTAATTTACATGCCACTGGTGATTTGCAAACAAAACATTACCATTATCAGTAGTATGCAAAGTTTAGTTACTTGGATGATCATTTATGGATGGCCATGTTTTATGAATGAAAGGTGGGGAAGGGAACAGGTTATATTGATACAACTGGCACGCCTAAGTACCAGGGCAGTCGAGCTGCATTAAAGAGGTTCCATGTGTTAAACTAAATCAACCTAAAATATTTTGTCAATTAGAAAGGATATGTCACAGACTCTGGTGGACTCTGATGGGCTCTGAGCCCATCTCAAAAAAAGTGGCTCATGATGAGGCTCCACCAAAACAATAGATTCATTGTAATACTTATGAAAAGGCATTGCCCGGGATGCAACAGAAGGTAATCGAAGGCCTTATATGGTTGTTACACTTATAAACACTTGCACCAATTGGTTTGCTTAGCCACTTAACTTTTGGCAAAGCAATTGAAATCAGTGGCACTCTTGAAGTGGCACCACTACTTGGCAACGTTGCCAAGTCAACTTGTGCCAACTTGCTCCAGACCCTCATTAACACTTATTGTTCTAAAACTTTGTGGTGGAGGGTACTCACGGCTCTTCGGAGCCAATGTGTCTCCTTTTCCTTAATTGATGTAAGGAGAGTTTTCTCTGCCTACGTAGTGTTTCTTTTCTTTTTTCTTTTCTAACTTGCGAGCTTCCAATTGAACCTATTAAAGTAAAAAGCTTGTCTTAAGATGCTGAAGTGCCTCAACTAGAACTAACTCTAATTGTACTGCTGTACCTCTATAGTATAAGTCACGCTCAGCATAAGTCACATTCAAGCTATTTCTCCTCTTGAAGGAGGCATGTATGCATGTCACCTGTCCTGCTTGCCATATGGCATGCATGGAACACTGTTTCCCAATACTCCTGAAGCAAGACACAGAGAGCTGCCTAGAGATTGGTGGCAAGCCATAACAATTGAGAAGAATAGCTTCCTAGGGGCTCTAGAGGCAAAATAATACAAATGGTTGAAACACCCATTGCCCTACTGGAGTCTCCCCCTTTTAAGGAGGATTTAGACCTCCTTATATGAGATAAGACCCCCGTTGAACCCCCGTTAATTTCCCTAACGGACCCTCCTTAAATACCTCCTTATTTTCTGCAAGGCATTTTAAGGACCTCCTTATTTTCTGCAAGCCTCCTTATTTTTTTGTAAGCCTCCTTATTTTTCTGCAGGCCTCCTTATTGACCTCCTTATTTTTTGTGTAAGCCTCCTTATTTAAGGACCTCCTTATTTTCTGCAGGCCTCCTTATTTTTTTGTAAACCTCCTTATTTTTCTACAGGCCTCCTTACTGACCTCCTTATTTTTTGTGTAAGCCTCCTTATTTTTCTGCAGGCCTCCTTATTGACCTCCTTATTTTTGTGTAAGCCTCCTTATTTTTCTGCAGGCCTCCTTATTGACCTCCTTATTTTTTGTAAGCCTCCTTATTTTTCTGCAGGCCTTTCTATTGACCTCCTTATTTTTTTGCAACCCTCCTTAATGACCTCCTTATTTTTCAAGGAGGTCTGGAGGCTCCTTATTTGTATCTATGTATCATATATAATATCTATGTATATGTAATTGATTCATTGAGGAACCAACCAGCCTCTTGATTCAACCATTTCCTGGTTGATGCTGGTTGAATCCGGTTGAATCAACCTAGAAAAGTTTGTCAATCAGAAAAGACATGCCACAGAGCCCATCTCAGAAAAAGTGACTCATGATGAGGCTCCACCAAAATGATCGATTCTTATTGTATTACTTGTAGGGATCGGCGTATCGCGCTATATGAGCCAAACCTATAGCGCGATGTAGCGCAGTATCGCGATATCGCGCTGTATGGCACTATATTGAAACGCTATATAACGCCAGAAACCCCCCTCGCGGATCGAGTTTCGGCATCAGACTCGGCGGGCTGGTGGGGCACCGTGTACAATGCTCCCTTGCAAAAAAGGAGAGCCAGGAAACAATCCTGTCGAGATCTGGACGCCTCTGGGCCAAAATATAGCGCTATATCTGCTAAGGCCAAATGACCTACTACAGGTGTGCCCACTCTCTCATGGCCATACATCCCCTTAGCCCTGCCCTTCCCTTTGCAGGACAGCCCATAATAGCTTGTGTGCGTGTGTGTGTGTGTGTGTGTGGCTGTGTGTGTGGCTGTGTGTGTGTGCGTGTGGCCGTGTGTGCACGCGCAGGCATGCGCACGCGGCCTGTGTTTTGAGCGTGCCTGTGTGCCTGCCTGCCCATTTTTGCCAGCGTGTGTGTGTGGGTACATGTGTGCGCTCCTGGGTGCATGAGCGCTCCTGTGTGTATGCGCTCCTGCATGTTTGCCCGCCTGTGTGTGCGCATGCGGGCCTGCATGTGCATGCATACCCTCAATGCCACGTATGAGCACGCACTTATGCATGCTACCATGCGTGCTGGTGTGTGCATGCACACAGCGGTGCAAGCGTGCGTGTGCGCATGTGTGTGTGTGTTTGCATGTGTGTGTGTGTGTCTCTGCATGTGTGTGTGTGTGTCTGCGTGCGTGTGCATGTGTGCGTGCGTGCGTGCGTGCGTGCGTGCGTGTGTGTGTGTGTGTGTGTGTGTGTGTGTGTGTGTGTGTGTGTGTGTGTGTGTGTGTGTATGCGTGTGTGCGTGTGGCTGGGTGGCTGGGTGTGGCTGGGTGGCCCCCACGCCTCTTCTCCAGGGTGTTGCCAGGCTCTTGCTCCTCCCTAGTGGCTTTCCATATTGCACAATTACCCTTGGATGTGAGAACAGCGAATTCCTTGGTTTGTGCCCGATTGCTGAGGTGCTGCGGACGCTGTAAATGGTTGATTTTAACGTATTACATTTTAGCACGCGCTATATTTCAAAATTGTATAGCGCGATATCGCGCTATAGGCCAACGCCGATCCCTAATTACTTGTGAAAAAGAATTGCCCGGGATGCAACAGAAGGTAATCAAGGCCTTGTGTAGTTGTTACACTTATAAACACTTGCACTTGCACCAATTGATTTGCTTAGTCACTGGCTTTTGGCAAAGCAATTGAAATCAGTGGCACTCTTGAAGCGGCACCACTTCTTGGCAACGTTGCCAAGTTAGCACAAGTTAACTTGTGCTAACTTGCAAGCTTCCAATTGGGAGTTGAATTTAATAGCAAAAAGCTTGTCTTAAGATGCTGAAGTACCCCAACTAGAAAAAAAACTAGTTGTGCTGATGTACCTCTAGTATAAGCCACGCTCAGCATAAGTCACATTTAAGTTGTTTCTCCTCTTGAAAGAGGCGTACTGTACCTTACATAGTACCTAACCTACTAGCAAAAAGTTTATCTCAAGATGCTGAAGTGCCTCAACTATAACTAACTCTAGTTGTACTGATGTACCTCTAGTATAAGTCACTCCCACCATAAGTCGCATTCAAGTTGTTTCTCCTCTTGAACTTTAAGGAGGTATACTGTACCTTACATAGTATGTCAAGGTCACCTGCCATGCCATAGTACCACAGGCACTCATGCCGCAGGTACAACTTGCCGTTTCCCATTACACTTAGAGCAATACACATAAGAGCTGCCTAGAGATTGGTGGCAAGCCATGAAAGTTGAGAAGAATAGCTTCCTAGGGGCTCTAGAGGCAAGATCAACAAAAATGGTTGAAACACCCATTGAATCATTGAGGGATCAACCAGCCTCTTGATTCAACCATTTTCTGGTTGATTCTGGTTGATTCAACCAATTTGGTTGATTCAAGCAGGAATCAACCAGACCCCATTGATTCAATCCGGTTGAATCAACAGTTACAACTTTTCCGACGTTCTCACCTTTCATCCCCCCCCCCCCCCCACACACACTCACACACTCACACACACACTCTCTATTCTTTTATTCTCTTGCCTAGTCTCTGTTCTTCCTCCTTTTTCTTCTCCCACCTCACCAAACAAACATTACCACGCCCCTTTCTCCCTCTTGTTATCTTTCCCTTTATACTTCTTCCTCTTACCATGTCACACACACACGCACACACAGACAGCTGTTTCTCTTTCACTCGCTTCCGTTCCATTCTTTTTATCTTTTCTCCACTCATTCTCAGTGATCTATTTCTTTGTTTCTCTTGGTGGAGAGGAAACACGGTGCCTCGGTCCTCGGTATCCTCTTTTACTTAATTGGTGTGAGTAGTGTTTTCATTGCATGCGTTGTCTTTCTTTCTTTCTCCACTCTTACTTCCTTTTTTCCTTCTCCTAACACACATACACACATTATACTTCCCCTCCTCCTCCTCCTCCTCCTCCTCCTCCTCCTCCTCCTGCTCCTCCTCCTCCTCCTGCTCTATCTCTCTCTCTCTCTCTCTCTCTCTCTCTCTCTCTCTCTCTCTCTCTCTCTCTCTCTCTTTCTCTTTCTCTTTCTCTCTCTCTCTCTCTCTCTCTCTCTCTCTCTCTCTCTCTCACGTTCTCTCTATTCCTCCCTCCCTGACACACAACATCATCATCTCACCCTCTTCCTTTCCTTTTTTTTGTCTCTTCTTCTCTCTCTTCTTTTCTCTTCCTTTCCTCGTCTCTTCGAACGCAGACACTCCCTTTCCTATCTTTTTATATCCCTCCCTCCCTCTCTTCTTCTTCTTCTTCTTCTTCTTCTTCTTCTTCTTCTCTCTCTCTCTCTCTTTCTCTTTCTCTTTCTCTTCCTCACACACACATACACTTTAAATCCCTCAATTCCATCCTTTTCCTTTTCTTCTATCCTCCTCTCTGTTTTTCCCTCGGCTTCACACTTTCACACACTCACACACACACACACACACTTTTTTATTCTCCTCCTCTTCCTCCTCTTTTATCTTTTCCATGTTTCCCTATTAACTTCATGTCCTTCTTGTTATCACAAACACATACACACAAACCTACACACACATACAAACATACACGCTGAAACACACACACATGTGTGCGTACACATACATACACACACAAACAAACAGACACAAAAACACACACACTTACACACACACAAACAAACTAACTGCATGTCCTTCTTATTATCACAAACACATACACACAAACCTACACACACACACACACATAAACACACACACCTACTTCCTCCTTTGTCATTTCCATTCCCCCTTTTTTCTTCATTTTATTCTTGCTACAACAAGCACAAAACGACAAAACCGCAAACCAACCCCCCACACCCAAAGCAACACACACACATACACACA
>OU611758.1:7097841-7135341 GCA_914767535.2 Dunaliella primolecta | reverse complement strand
CTAATGACTCCTCGCCTTAAATGAGAGGTCTTTGAATTTGAAACACAGCATAGCACAAATATAAAGCATAGCACAATGTTAGAGAAACTTCCCTAGATTACCTCATATATGTGAGCTTGTTGTTTGTTGGTGCAACGGCGACTTTGCCAAAAGCCAATGTAGCGGAGGGGAGGTGTTGTGGTGCTATACACAATTGGTTGCAAAGCTCTGTCAATCCCTGTTAAGTCAACAAGTGCACACCAATCTGAATATGCAAATTTATGTAGCCTTTGCCATATGGGAGGCACTGCCCCCCTCAATATCTTCTCAGCTGCTGCTACTGAAAATTCTTCATGTCAGGGTAACCCCTTATTTCAGCCAAAACGTGTCGGTAACATTAGGTCCACGTCTGTATCTTGCGCACCCCATCAAGTTTATCCAGCTCTTCTAGAAAATGCGGCACACATGGTTGCATGTGCAAGCTTTATAGATGCAGTTGGAATCAGCAAGAGCACTACCCTTACAAATGGGTAAACCAGTAGGATTGTACTCTTGCTGTGCAAAAACAATTGCCATTTTGTTCTCCTAGATGTAGGATAGGAGAAGCATTTGTGGACACTTGGCTACTCTCTGCCAAAAGTTTTGAAGTTGCTTTGAATTGTTTCTTTAAAGTGATTGTGCACATCAAACCCAGCTCCCAGATTGCGCTGTCCAAACTCTTGTACCCAATTAGTCTTGGTTGTTACAGGACCGGCAACAAAGGTGGTTCAATAACTGTTTCCCTGGAAACAATAGTCGAGGTGCAAAACAATTTGGTCAATTCTTTGCATGAGCAAGCTTACAAACTGGCATGCAACGTGGTGAGGGATTGAATTGCCAAAGCAGAATTGAATCGTACTCACCTTCCCGTAGGTGGCGATGGCGAAGGACAGTCTGAGGCGCCCACGAGTAGTGGGAGAACAGGTCTAGTCAGGACGGTGAGAGGAGTGACATTTTGTTGAAGATATTAAGAGCCTATGAGATGCTTTTGAACACCTTTCACAGCCCAAATCGCTTTGCTTTTAATTTACAGTGGGTGGTCAACATAAATTTGAACTTATGGAGGAGTTGAAGACAAGGACGCAGCAGCTTATGTATGCAATCATCTAAGATCACTGATGTATAAGAAGAGCTGGCATCATTTTGTCAGTAAAACATCTATTCATAATTGCATTCAGCTTTGAAAAAGTTTTAAAAAGCAATTCAGATGCAGCAATCAGATGAAGTGACCGCAAAAGTTTTGTGCCACCAAACAACCTTTTCCAGGATGGTAGAATGTGGTGTCTTTGTAAGTTGAACCTGCTGGCAGCAAGCGTACTCTTCAACCTGGCACAAACCTACAAGTTTCCTGTTTGGGTGCCTACAGATACAGGTGGAATGTGAGGGCATTGAGGGCGTCTTAAGCTTAGACACCTTCAAGGTAGGCCAACCTCTTTTTCTAGTCCTTGCTACCTGGAAGCTTGTTGCCTAACTTAGAAGGGGCTGACGCAATTCTTGGAGCAGAGACTCACCTGGGGTCACACCCACCTTTAATGCCACAATACAACATGCTAGTGACTAAGGAGTTCTTTAAATAGGAGTCTGCCAAAGACTGCCAAGGACTGTTTGAAGACGGTTTATAATGCTAATTCAAGCTGATTGGAACTTATAGAGCTTGTGGTTTGAATGGCACACGGATTTCTCTTCCTTTGCTTCTCGTCTTTGATTGGGTCGGAGCGCCCTGCTGCAGAGTCCCCTTGTGTTCGCTACTGTCAACACTGAGAGAGTAAAGCTTTGAGCCACACAAGCCACTACATGTTGCAAAAATTCATCCAGCTCATTTAAAAAAAGTGACAGTGCTGCCTTGGAGGTTTAGTCAAGCCCCTGCCAAGCAGGGAGATTCTGTGGACAAAGCATTCTTTCCTGAAAAACATTGTTAAGAATTAATGTTTTCCTTTCCCTCGGTGAGGCCCTAGCTAGCTTGCTAGTTAGGGGACCTTTCCTTAATGCACGCAGCTGGACCTGGCTTGCGTAGTTTTTTCTTTTCTTTTTCCTTAAAGTACATTAACAACCATTTTGTAAATTTTGGCATCATCTTGGCGGTGAATACCAACTTGCAGGAGCCTTGCAAGGCCGTTGCTGTGAGCAAGGAAGCATCGCATCAAGTAATGGCATGGTGGTGCTGTTTGGCACAAGGGGGCAGGAGGATTCCCATTCACAACTTCTTCATGGCATGTCATACAGGAATTGCTTCCATTTTGCAAACAAACATTGCCCCTTAACCTGCAAACGCATCCCTCACCATGCATGACAGTGAGAGGCTCCAGTGCACTGGAGGCATGCTAGTTACAATTATGATGAGCAGATGGTCCATGCCAATCCTACGGCTATCATGTGTTTGTTCTATTAAAAGTGTTCACATCTTAATCCCACCCTGCTAATCCTCGATACAGCTGGAAAGTGTAGCATAACTACCCTTGCATGTGCCTATGGATAAGCAAGCCTGATTTTATGTCCACCATGCTGCACAGGCTCCGCCCCATATTTTTGGTAACCCGCCATGGTCACACTTTCTTTGTCTTCCTCCTCTTCAGGTTACCAGCAAAAACGTCTCAGAGTCGTCACATCCTTGCAGCTGGTTAAACAAGCTGGGCTCAAAACGATACAAAGAGTGAGTAGACAAATAAAAGCTGTTGGTTGTTAAGAATCCTTTGCAACAATCCATTATGTCACTGTCAACACCTCCAGCACTGGTCAACACACCTGCACATGCGCGCGCGCACGCGCACCAGTGCTTCGATTAAGGACTTTGGGTTGGTAGCATTTTGGCAACCAGGGGTGCTCATATCAAGTTGACGTGTAGCACAGTCCAAAAATTTCTCGCCAAAATTTTGGCATAACTACAGACATATCATATATATCACATATGAATATCCATAAGTCCTGCATGCAAAAGGCTGCCGATTGCCGGAGCTTTCTGCCTCTCCTGCAGCACCAGATGCTCCTTGTGCTGCTTCCAAACCTCCACATTCTCTGTATGCTGGCAACCTCGGGTGATGGGAAGAACTGCTTCCTGCTGGCGCTGCTGTGCTTTGGTGAGCTTGCGCTTTTTCAAGCCCCAATGGGGCAGCACACAGCAAGAACTTGTGCAGGGACACGAGGCATTCTGCTTTGCAAGCCCATGAGCAGGCACTTTGCCACCTCTACGTCTGCTGCTTCAAAGTCCCCCCTGTGCAGAAGGGGAATCTTATTCATGCTCCCAAGAGAGCGCGCTCACTGGCGCTTGGGTACCTTCCCCGCTGCCTCCTCAGACTCACTGGAGCTCTCCTGCTCGCTGTTATCTCCTGCTGCTTCCATTTTCATGTCCTCATCTGCTACATGGGCAGTGCATGCGGGTGGTGGTGTTGGTGGTGATGGTGTGTGTATGTGTGTGTGTGTGTGTTGCGCGCGTGCGTGCGTGGGTGCGTGCCAGCTTTCTGTCGTTGCCCTCCCCTGCTGTGCTTGCAGGGGCAAAGGGTGCTTGCATGCTTGCAGCTGCTGGGCCACTGTCCACAGTGACTGCTGGTGCCAGTGCCATTGGAGGTAGCGGTAGTGGTGGTGCAGCTGCTGCTGCTGATGGTGCTCTGCTGCTGCTGCTGCTGCTGACCTTGGTCCAGGTCCAGGAGCCTTTGATTTGAGACTTGCCCTTTCTCTTTGCTTCTCTTTTCCTTCATCACCTTTTTTAAAGTAAGTAAAAGTGAAAGTGCGACAAGGGGTGGTCCCCAGAATGTTTTGCGTCGCCCCATAGCGACGAGGGGTGCTCCTAGGGTGCCCTCCCGGGCACCCCTCGTCGCCACCAAATGCGACACAATGTGCTTAAAACGCGACGCGTCGCCCCTAATCGAAGCACTGACGCGCGCACGCGCGCACACACACACACACACACTCACACACACACACTGTAACAGTGTAAGAGATAAGGTGTACTCAAGATGTTTTGAAGAGGTTTCCCAGGCCTCATATATCGTTACACACACACACACCTCGAGTCAATCCATGTTGACCCCCATGCAGTATTGCCATTCATGGGGCTCTAGGTCTGCCAGCTTCTAGCACAGCTCACACCTGGCTGTCCAGGCCTGCCCAATGCATCCCCCACCCTGCAATACAGCATGCAGACCAAGCCAATTGTCTTGCTAGGCAGCCCTGCAATAATGGGGGGGCAGTGAAGGCCATGGGCAAAGTGTTCTAACTTCCTTGTTTGGTAGCTGGGCAGGAGATGCAGCGCAGCCTGCCCTGAAGCTTGGCATTCTTGCCAAGCAAAGAAATGTTATCAAGGGAATCCAAGTTTGGGTGGTTTGCGGTATAGCGATGCAGTGGGGGAAGATATTAGGAATATAAGTTATGTTTAATAGCTGAAGAGGAGCTGATGTACCTAAGATCCCAGCCTGGCACCCCACGCCCATGGAATTACACCTGATGGCACAGGCCCAATGCTGAATCCGGAGCCTGGGTGCGGCTCAGTTGGTGACATAAAAGCTCACCTGCAAATGATTCCAGCTTGCCAGTGGGTCCACAAAAACTCTTTGTTCCACTTTCAATAAATCTTGGAACTTTTTTCTTATTGAAAACAAAAGCACTCATTATAATTCCGGTGTCCTGGCGCCGCGCGTCCTGGGGCCAGGAACCCGCCAGACCCACATTAGGCTCCCTCTTAACCTCTGGTGATGGAGACTCACGGCTTTTCTAGCGATGTGTATCCTTTTCCTTGTATAATGTAGGAGTGTTCTCACTGCCTACGTCTTATTTTTTTCCTTTTCTTTTAAGCAATGGTGAGCTGTGAAGAGTGAAAAAGGAAAAGCTGAGCACAATGCAGCACTCTTGTGTGGCTCAAGCCCAGAATAAAGGGTAGGCAATGTTTGGCGGCTTGCATGGCCTGCCCTTGGCAATTTTTGTGCAGGATGCATGCAACAATCGACAAGCAGGGCGGCATGGGTAAAGGGCTGACCTATTTTTCTGTGTCACTGGCGACACTTCCCTCACTCGTAGTGCTAGCAATGCCCTCCACCTGCCCGTCTCCCCGGTCACTTGATGTATGTACAGCTTCAGCCTAATAAAGGACTAGGATAGTGTATGTACTTCCTTTACTCTGTGTTTCAACGTGTTTGTGACCTCAATTCCATTCGCACTGTGAGATGCATGAGAAGTCTTGCAGCATTGCACTTACACAGCAAGTAGGGGGTAACCTTGCTTCTGCCGCCATGAAAAGCCATATTTTTTGTGCAGCAGAGTTCATGATGTCACCTCCCCTTGCAGGTGGAAGACAGTCATCAGTGTGGTTGGCCGGGACAGGCCACATGCACAAGCATCAGCAAATTCTGAAAAGGTAAGCATTAAAACCATTGATCAACTCAAGGTTCAACGTAGACATGGCCCCTGCATCTCATGTGAAATGAGCCAAAAATAGGAAATTTGCACGTGCTCAATGCCCTCACTTTTAGGTTAGGGCAAGGAAATCCCTCTCAGGCAGCAAGCAAAACATCCAGAAAATGACGGCTCGACTGAACCACCATCTATTGCCACATGCTTGGCTTGTTCACCACCAACTGGAGTTGAATTCCTGAAACAAAACTCAAATCTGACACCAATGTTGCTGCAAGCTTGCCAATAAGGCTGCCGCCACACACTTTTTGTGTAACTTTCTTTTGCTGTGGAGGGGGGGGGGGGGGCAAAGAGTAATAGATGTCATGCTTTGGTGGGGACCCCCCTGACCCACCTACCACCAACCCCCCCTTCCAGTACTTGTATCACCCAAGAAGCGGTAAGGCGGCGTTCACACTAGCTTGGCTTGGCCGGATTAATTAGTTTTTCAGCCGAGCAGAGGACATCCACACTGGCTCGGCTCGGCTCAGAAACTAGCAAATCCTGCCAGCCTCCCCCCCCCCCCCACCCCCCCGTGGCTCACTTAGGGCAACGAAATCAACAAACGGTTGATGCAAAAGGGTACTACAGAAGCCCAGCAATCATCATGAGTTTTTGTCAAACTCATGATGCCCTGAGTGTTTTCTGGCCTGAAAAAGCAGGTTATGCAATGGTTATGCTACGCCCTTTGGGCTCCGCCTCTCTGCGGGGGCTTCGCCAAAAATGAGCCGAGCCAAGCAGTGTGAACGGAGCTTGGCTCAAAAACTCTTTGAAACTTTGTAATCCACCAAAATATTGAAACCTTAAAAACAAAAACTATGGCAATGCTTCTCTCAAAAAAAGCAAACACGACATCATGGAGGAAGATGGGGTTATGAAATTATCAGAAACTGGGCTTCTGCTGAGCTGAGCTGAGTGTGAACGCCGCCTAAGCAAGAGAGTTATGGGGCAAAAGTTAACATGCGGACGCATGCATATATGTTATGCCTAGCACCCACAGCTGGCTTACAAGTCCATAGACTACCTTTTTCACTATACCATGCAACTATGCATCTTGCGCTGTAACAATCTTGGGAGTTTGGGTTGATTTGGCACATACTTGCGGGGTACTATGATGCTTCTACTCAAATCTAAATTAGCTCAATTGATGGACTGGTTGGAGATCAGCAGAGTAATCTGACCCATTATTTGGTGCGATTTCCTTGTTAAGAGCTGAACATGGGACTGATTTGCTTCAGAGTGCGGGATACATGAAAAAAATTGTTCGATTCCCAGGTCGTGGATGAGTGAAGGAGGTGGAGAATGGTGTTTGTTTTGGTCCCATTACTGTTTTTCGGTTTTCCTGCTAGCCACACACTGCATCCCCTCGATATCCACTTGGTAACCCCTTGTAGAGCAAATCATCTTATCTTGCCCCAAGAGCTAAAATTCCTGAAAAGATTGTGCATGGAAGTGCTGTACAAGGCTCATTAGTCCTTTTGCACTCACATTGGGCATTGTTTGCTTTCTGAGAGTTGCAACAATTGATCAACACGCCCATTTTTTCAAGCTTGGTTTGAAGTACTTTGCCCACATGCCTGTGGCCTCCTTGCCTATTCGCTTTCTCATACAACTTCTGGTTAAGACCAAACCACCCCTCCAAATATGAAAGGTTGTCAGCCCACACAAAAATGACATGTTGCTTACAAATTAACGTCTCTCTGTCTGTTCACAGGCAGTCGAACTGTCTTTTACAGCCAAACGATTATGGCTGTCCTTGTTAGCATTCGCCATTTGCCATCTACCTTTCAGCCAATGGTTTCGCAGGGGACAGTCGGGGGGCTTACACCAGTCTGCCTGGAACTTGTTGTGACACCACACGGCTAGCATTTTTTGGTGACACCAGTCTGCCTTCTACTTATCATCACTGTGGCCCATCTACACCTCTTTTCCTGCTTTCCTCACTCATTGAAGACCTTTTATAAACTGGGCCACTGAACTCAAAATTGTAAGGGAGTCAAAGACATTTTTTAAGGCACTTTGACTCCTTTTCACCAAAGTCCCTCAACCCTCCAAGAGCCAACTTCATAGTTTTTTTTCCAAATCGCCAAAACCCTGTTTTCAGATTAAAAGATATTACATGTCGAAAAAGAACCGAAACACATACAAACACATGTGCGCGTACGCGCGCACACACACGCACACACACATGTGGACGTGTACGCACAAGAACACATACACACTACGCGCAAACCATGTATTTCAATGCGCGCGCGCAGGCTTTGCCATGCTTGCACACATAGTCACGCACACACACGCATAAGCAGGCTTTGCCAATTTCTGCGTTGCTTGCAACGTCCCCCTTTTCTTTATAAGCAAAGGAAGTCATGCCGGCATTCAACATTCCCCGCGTCGATTAAGGAAAAAGGGCCACATAGGTTCTAAGACTGTGCCACCACCCAATCAAAAAGTGAAATTGAGAGAAGCATGGCAGGCAGAGAAAAAAGTAAGGTCCAGCAACAAAAAAGACCAAGGTGAAAGCTGAAAGGCTGGATAAATAGGGTACAATGTGTTTACATAATGTTACTCCTCAAGTAACTTTTTATGTAACTTTTTCTTCAAAAAAGTACCTGGAGCTCAATTCTGACCTGAGTGACAAATTTGGGCTATAACTGGCTGCTCGTGCAAATGAGACCAAAAGTTTTGCTACGACAATCCATTTGTGTGGTTACTCGAAAGCTTAAGTTTGTAATATTGCACAAATCCAGTCCAAAAGAGCTGGCCCGTCCGAGTGGCCCCGTTGTCCCTCCGGGACTAGGGTTACCTTTTTGGCGAAGCCTCATTCATGGGGCGTGAGCCCCTAGGTTTCGCTTTCTCCCGGTTTAGTTCACACTAGGCTGCCTAGGCCCTCCCAGCGCACCCCCCGCCCTGAAACCCGGCATGCAGGCCAAGCAAACTTCTTCAGGCAGTACTGTGATGTCAGAGGGGCATATGGGAACGTGTGCAAAGTGCGCTGAAACTCTTGTGTTTGGTAGCTGAGCAGAAGATGCCCAGCATGGCCCGCCCAGCGCACCCCCCGCCCTGGAACTTGGCATGCTTGCCAAGCAAAAAGTTTCATCGGAAGATTTGTGCTTGGGTGGCCGGCGGTGCTTGGGCAGGGACATCGCAAAAGTCTGGTAGCTACGCCTGTGTAGCTGGAATGTGAAACAATTCTGTATCAAAGTGGAAGAGCAAGTGTTAAGCCTGAGATCTAGGGTAGCCAAAGGCAATCCAGGATTCTTGCTGGCTACACTCAGTTCACTTGCCTCAGCGATGACAGGGTTTTCATTTTGTTCACAGGCTGCTGCCCGCTACAAGATGAGCCTCGGAGACTACCTAGACCAACTTCAACAGTTTGACAGCCATGGGAAAGGCAACGTGGGCGACCCAAGGAAGAGGTGTGAGGAAAGTTGAACTTGACTTGAAGGTTGTAGTAAAGCGCAACGTTTCTAATGCTCCAACTTCCATCTTGTGCATCCTAATTGTCCAGATCAGGAAGTAGCCAATAAAGCCCGCATGCATAATCATGGTCCCCCTCCCATGATCTAAGGATTTAAAAGATGCCCAAGGCTTGGTTGATAGCAAGCGGGTTTGAAACCTACTTTTTTGCTGCATAATGAAGCCTCATTCTTGTTTTTGCAAAGCCCCATTCAAGGGGTGCCCCTAAGCCCCTAGGTTTGCTTCCTTCTAGTTTAGTTCACATCTGGCTGCCCTGGGACGCCCAGCACGCTCCCCACCCTGAAACCTGGCACACAAGCCCAGCAAAAAGCTCCAGGCAGCTTTGCGTTGTCAGGGAGGTAGGGGCGGACATGGGTAAAGTGTCAGAGGAGGCTATCTGAGGCCCAAAATCAGCCAGTTATTGCATGCTCCTTGCATATGTGCACCCCAACTGGGAAGTTCCAATCTTAACATCCTTTGGTTTCTGGAACTTTAAGGTGATTAGTTCCCAGTTGGGGCGCATGCCTAATTAGCCTCGGCGTGAACCCTAGTTTTCAACACCAAAACTCCACATCTGACCACCCACTGCACCAAATTGGGTGCTTTCAAAGGTTATTGACAGAAGAATATCATTACAAAAGAATGGAATGAAAAGACTCAGTGGTTTGTCTCATGTGGCGATTTCAGCCATTTTCCCTCAAAAAGCGCCAAATTAGGGTTTACGTGCCCCATACCCAGCTTTAGCCCAGTCTATCTAAGCATACAGGGAGACTCACACAAATTTTAGCATATGCTCTGGTAGCTTGTGACGTCAGCTGCACTTTAGAGCTTAAATTGTACCAATCAGATGGAGTGGCTGTGGGTGAGTGCACTTTAAATGCAAAAAAGCATATTTGGGCACATGCTCAGATAGCCCTCTCTGGCAAAGTGTTCTGAAACCTTTATGTTCAGTAGTTAAGCAGAAGATGGCCAGCATGGCCTACCCAGCGCATTCCCCACCCTAACCCTGAAAATCAGCATGCTTGCCAAACAAAAACTTTTTTAAAGGGAATCTTTGTTTGGGTGGCAGGGAGTCCAGCCAGCAATGCTATCAGGAACATGTCTGGTAGCCAGAAGGAGCTGACCAGCCCGGCCAAATCACGCACACGGACTGGCACAGGCTCACCCAGCATCTTTGTGCTGGTGCAACTGCTGAGTCCGGGGCCGGGGGGTGGTCCAGCAGACGAAATCCCATTTGCTTCTGTAGATGCATCGAGCTTGCTGACGATTTGACGGATTTCAATATTTTCAAGTGCAATGAGTTTTTAATCTCATGTTTTATTGATGATGTGTTGAGCACAGCAAGCAGAGAGAAATACCTAGCAATTTTCAGTTGCAATGAGCATTCACGTTCTGGTATTTCCTTTGGCATTGTGTCCCCCAAGTCAAAATTCAAGCCTTCAACCAGTATAGGGCTGGCAGCGTTGCTTGCAAGGGTTCCCTCGCTTGTGAAATTTTGGGATGCCTAGTTTAGCATCTGGTATCAAATTGCAATGAAAGGACACTTGAAGTTTGCACTGGCTGTTTAACTGTATCAAAATTATCGCGTATAAAGGGTTCTTTCCAAATCTGTATACATGACAGATGTTTGAGGACAGGACATGATCATACTAGGATAACCTGTTAACCTGTTATTGTTTAAGTGTGTCCCGATCTTTCTGGGCCTGCTGGAGCTTCTGGGCCACACACTTCTAATGCTGATTTGTTCATTGTGGGCTTCTTGAGAATGCGAACTTATATCCAACCTCAAATGGGAAGTTGTGGACCTGAATTGGAATTGGACTTGAATATCATCCTTTCTGGGAAATTTGTCTATTCAGATTAAATCAAAGTAAAATTAGCAGCTCAACTCAAGCTTGCAAGTTTAGCTGGCCTCCGTGCAGTGTTCTGTCCTCTACAGTTTTTCATGACTCAGCACCTAAACTACCATCTTTTTCATGCTGAAAGCTGCTGACAGGAGAGGAAAAATAATTGAACAGACACCAGACCAGGCGTGCAGAGAGGGGGGCAGGCCAGCAAAATTGCTCTCTTCCCTATCTGCAGCGCGCACATGCATGCTTTCCACCTTTCACACGCTCCTTCTGGCTCGTCCATGCCATGCTGTCACTGCTGGAGCACAAAGGTGAGCCTTAGTAAAAAAAGTAGTTGGCTCGCACTGCAGCTGCTGATGAGCTGCTGCAGCGTGAGCCTATGCAATCGCTTCATCTCCCCCTGCTGCTCTGCTACTGACGGACACGCTGTTGAAGGACATGCGTCCGTCTCCCGCTTTGATCCCTGTTTGTTTCTCCATCAGTTTATTGTTTATTGCACCTCAGCTTGGACCCCAACTTTTTTAGCGTGACCGGGGCCTAAGGGAAAGAGAGAGCACTGTATGCTGAGGTGTGGGAAAAGGGTCAAGTGATGACGAGGCCTGAGCGTGCAATATGAAAGCATCACATGATAGGCTCCTTCCGTCCCAGGCCAAGATGGGTCTCCAAATCCTCTTCTATCATGATCATCTGATCTCTGCAGGAATAAGTCCTTGAACAACATGGTGAAGGTATGGGTCAATCAAAGGTCAGGTACCTGACATTACATGAGCAGTATTGCAAATAGAAAGTCATTTGAGCAAAAAGCTTCATGGAAGCTTTCTGCTTTTTCTGAGTACGAAGGACATTGTTTTATGTCAGAAACCTGCATCATGAGAATCGGCAAAGCTGGGATGTTTCAGAAAATTTCACTCCCCCACCAGGACATAATTAAGTAGCAGTTTAGGGGTGGTGGACATGTGGTCACTTCCGTGCAATTTCTGTGTGTATGCTTATGTGTAGGGATTGGCGCCAAACCTATAGCGCGATGTAGCGCAATATCGCGATATCGCGCTATATGAAAACGCTATATTTGGCCACAAACGCCCCTCGCAGATCAAGTTCTGGCATCAGACTCGGCGGGCCGGTGGGGCACCGTGCACAATGCTCCCTTGCAAAAAGCAAAAGTCAGAAAGCTACGCTGTTGAGCTCCGGCTGTCATTATGCCAAATTATTGCGCTATATCTGCTCAGGCCAAATGAACAACTAAAGGTGTGCCCACTCCCTCATGGCCATACATTCCCTTGGCCCTTCCCTTTGCAGGACAGCCCATGATAGCTTGTGTGTGTGTGTGTCTGTGTGCGTGTGTGTGTGTCTGCGTGCGTGCGTGCGTGCGTGTGCGTGTGCGTGTGTGTGTGTGTGTGTGGCTGCGTGGCCCCCACGCCTCTTCTCCAGGGTATTGCCAGGCTCTTGCTCCTCCCAAGTGGCTTTCTATTTTGCACATTTGCCCTTGGATGTGAGAACAGCGAATTCCTTGGTTTGTGCCTGAATGCTGAGGTGCTGCGGACGCAGAAAATGGTTGATTGTAACGTTTTATATTTTAACACGCGCTATATTCCAAAATTGTGTAGCGCAATTTAGCGCAATATCGCGCTATAAGCCAATGCCGATCCCTACTTATGTGTCATTTCTGAACATCATTCTTGCAGGGATGAGAATGACACCCGAAAGAGAGGGACAAAAAGACACAAGCAAGTGCAGTTGCAGCCTGATCAACAAGCACAGATGCTGCAGCAGTCAGGCAAAGGGAGCAGAAGTGGAGGTGGTCGAAGGTGCTCGGACCCTGAAACACATGCTATGCTGAGCACTGGGGAGGAAATTGATGCTGATGTGCAAGCTGGAGCACTAGGAGCGGGGTCAGGAGGAGTAAAGCGGCAGCAAGAGCAAGGGCCAGGGCAGGAGGGGAGCGGCCTCCCTCAGCTGGAGGTATGCAAACAATTCGAGCCAACAGGGATGGAGAGAGGTGTGGCACTGGATGTTTTGGGGGGAAGCCATTTGATGTCTATGCAGCTGCCAGATACAGTGCCAGTTGACGGCTTGCCAGAGGATGGGGCAGCATGGCAGGTAGATGGCAAGGATGCCTTCCCATTACGACCATCACCCTTGCAAGCACCAGCACTTCTTCCACATGCGCCAGCAGGGACAGCTACACAACCTTCACAAATGCCCTTTGGCGTGCCTAAGAGCATGGATACGGAGACTGTTCCTGACTCAGAACTGGCATGGGTCGCAGATAGCCAGGCTGCTGGGCCCGCAAATTGCCAGGTTGAGGGTGCGGGCCACCACCTCCATGGCTGCTCTACAATCCAGCAGCACCAGCAGCACCAGCAGCAGCGAGCAAAAGGGGACCACCATTCTGACCACTTTGAGCAGGTGACAGCGGGGACGTAGAAATGTATGCAATGCACATAATTACATCCATGCAATCATATGCTTTCGTAGTAGCCCAGTCTGGATAAAGCGGCAAAGCCGGCCATACTCAAAAGGAAGCCTCCTGCCCCATTATGAAAGAGAGAGCACTGCATGCTCTACCTCTCAGCCGATATATGCAGCAGTAATAAAGGCATAGCCGAAGTGTTTTCTTGCTCCAGCATGTGGCTGGGAGAGAGAGAGAAGCAATTGTCTTTTTCATTCTCTTTTACATTCCAGAAGCCGTTCCAAACTCCAATCTTGGCAAGTAAGGTGTTGTCCTTCAGATCACCAAAAAAAGGTGGAGTCTGTGCCGCCCTGTTATGCTTTAGCAAAGTTTGTCACTTGATTTATTGCAATGAATAAGATGCATTGATATGAAAATGCAGGGAGGGGTCTCCTACTCACCTCCTGCAGCATTCCAGATTTCCTAAGGACATGTGGAGGGGATGTGCATGCAGGATGTGGTCACGCCCATAAAGAGCAGCACAATATCAAACCACAAATGAAAGAGAATTACAAAACAAGAAGAGTGTGCATGGATGGAGTGCTTTCTCAGCGAAGAGTAATCTCGCCTTAGCAGGAAGCATTGACCCAGTAACCGAGGACAGCTCTAGGATCAGCGCAAAATTTGCTTTCCTTTGATGTAAACCTTATGACACGAGGTGAACACTAAAGAACTTCGGCCCAGGGGCCTCTGCCCCAAAACTAAACCCTGAACCCTATGCCCATACCAAATGGGATCCCAAGCCTCCTCAATCGTATCCGTATGACTCTCAAAACCTAAAAAATGAAATCACTCAACATTAGTGATCCTGTAAAATAGGGTCTTATACCTAAATTTGCCTGGCGACCGCCTTGCAAGCATTTAAAATTTTAAATGACAATTATGATAAGAATTTTAACCCTGAAATTGGTTATGTGCATTTGGAAATTTAATTGCACCATAGTCAATGGCACTCTGCGGGGAGCAATCTGCTAGGGATCAGCGCATAACAGTATCTGGAGATTTTCATAACGTTATATTTTGTTATATGATCCCTGTTATAAACTCCAGAGCACCATTTGGGGCAATGAATTTCACCACCAGACTTGGATGACACATGCATGTGGGTATGTTATGCCCACTTACAAATTACTAGGTCAAAAAAATGATTATGTCGTCCAATCTCAGCTCAGGAGCCAAAAATAACGTTTTTTCTGTTAGGTAGCCAGTCTGCTTGAGGAAGCCCACCGCACCACTTCACTCTTGCACCAAGCTCATCCCAGACCACACTCCTGTACTGCCATGTACATGGCATTCATCTACTGTGCCTGCTGTCTTACCGTACCGCTTCTTGGGCATGTTTGCCTTGACATACACCAGCTTGTCAGCTGTCTCAACGTTCAAGCGGTTGCGCAAGCTGGTGCATGTGCGGCCCCATGCTGACCAGTTCCGCTCTGCTGCAGCGTTGTTGCGTGTGCTGCGAGCAGCTTGTTGGCAGCTACTGCCAGCAGAGGGAATTGTGGGTTTGCCTTGGACAGCCAGAAGTTGCGCAGGTAGTCGGGGTTGGTGGCTTCAATGACCTGCAGTTGCGTGGGATCTGCTGAGCAATCGCACTTCTTTAGGACTACGGCTGACTCTGCCATGCTGGGGTTCCAATCCCCAAGTCCAGCTCACTGAGCTCCTTGCTGACAGTGGCCAGCTGACAGCGTCCAATGCCTGCTGCTGCCAATGCTTCTGCTTTGCACTTGTGACGCTGAGCTGCCTGGGATGGGTTATGCCAGGTCTGACATTGGCCTTGCATTGCTTGCACTCCAGCACACAGGTCCCCCACACTCTGGCTTTATCGCGGCCTTGAAAACCTTCTCTCACTTCTTGGGGGGTACTGTTGTGAGCTTCTTCAGAATGTAAGCAGATTTGCAACGGTTTGTCAGGCAGGACTGCTTGCCCTCCTTGTCTAACTTCATCCAATCGGCCTCCCCTGGACATGACGTCTGCCATGGCTCTAAACGATTTAAACACACTGAGAAGGTTGGGGATGGGCAGGGGTTGAGAATTACCCCGATTTAGGCACTGTTATACCGTTCAGAAATGGACTCATCCCGCACCCCAATAAAAATAAATAGTGTATGCAACCACGTATCAACCACGCACCCTTCCAATAAATAATTTACACAATTGTGCATCAACCACGCAGGGGCTTTTGCCCCTGTTTGCCCCAAAAGCACATGGGGCATTGTCTCAAAAGTTATCAAAAGCTCCAAGAACAGCAAAAGAAACCCTGGCCAGTTCAGGTAGAGGTCTCTCGTTCAGTTCATCACGTTTCCTTCATGCGCCCCCCCTGCCCATCCCCCTTCCCCTTTCATTCTCTATTCCTCATCACTGCTCCCCTCCTCGCTGCTCCCCTCCTTGCTGCTCTCCTCCTCCCTGCTGTCCCCCTCACTGTAGCTGCTGCTGCTGCTGCTGCTGACCTCACTGCTTTTACGCCTACTAGAGGGTGCAGTTGCAAGAATGCTTGCGAGTCTGCAGCTCGCATGCATGAGCTGTCCCTGAGCTGGCATTGTGCAGTGCACCCATTGGCATGAGCAGTGCACCCATTGGTATCTGCAGTGCGTCCCTGCAAGCACTGAGCACACCACACACCTTCAGGTGCTCGGCCAAACTTCTCCTTGCGAGGTCTGCCCGGTCTCCTCTTCTTCTGTTGCTGCTCCTTCTCGTACTCAACTCTCGCTGCAATTGCCTGCTCCAGTCGTGCGAAGTCGGCCTTTTGCTGCTGCTCCTGTCGCTCGGCGATGCGCTTTTTCTCCTCTTCTGTCGCTGAGGGCAGCGGTTTGAAAAACTTGCTCACATTTTGCTGATAGAGCCCCTTAGGTGCTGCTTGGGGCAGGGGGGGGGGAGCTGGGGGGTGTTCCTGACCACTCATACCGCTCGCTGTCCCAAAACGTTAATTTCACACAATCACGCACCACCGCGCACCCTCAAAATGACCGCGTTTCCAGTGTGACCGGTAAATTGATTTGGCGGACCGGGAAATAAAAAGTTGTTTCCACTAAGCGGTCCGGAAAATTCCTCGGCGGACCGGGAAAATGAATTTCCCGGTAGATGAATTTCCCGGACCGGGGAATTTATATGCGGACCTCCCCCCTTGCATATAAATTCAGGCGGACCGGGAAATTCAAATGCCTCCAGAAGACCCCAAATGCTTTGGAAAACTTAATTATAACTTTAATCACCATTGTAAACGTGTCTAAGGGCTCTCAAGTGGCAAGGGAATTCCCCGGTACTGATGTCCACTGGAAACAACTGACCGGTAAATCCTTTTCCCGGTAGACCGGGGAATTGCATCTCGGACCGGGAAATTGTTTTTGAATTTCCCGGACAGGGCCCAGTGGAAACGCGGTCAATAAATGAGCACACCGTGACTGCACAGGGCAAAAAACGTCATTTTTGCGCGGTGATATACCGGTACTTTCGTACGGTATTTCGAGGGACCTATCATGTTATATACCATTACATAACGTTATGTTATTTTTTGTACAACAGGTGCCAATCCGTACCTATACATCTGAAACAAGTAGGGTTTGATCCTCCGGATTACCAAAAAGAGGCAGAGCGTGTGCTTCCCTTGCATACTATTGCACCGTCATGCGATGTCTGCACCTTCGCTTAAATGGACTGAGCTATGCAGGGGGGGCCTGCGCATGCTCACATCTTCAAAGCATTGGAGCATTTCACCATGAAGGGTTCTGGGAAAATCCATGTGGGCAAGTGGAGGAGAAACGCATGCAGGCTGTATGGGTTTGACACTCAAGTGCATAGTCAAAGGGTTTGAGTCACCTGGAGGTCGTACCTCTTCTTTCACCCAGCTTCAAGCATCCCACGCAACACCACACTTCATGAGAGTGGCCTGCTGCAACGAGCACCAAAGCTTACGCCTCCGCTGCTCCCCCCTGCCCAATCTTGCAGAACAACAGGCAATATCAGCACTTCAATGGATTTTACAAAAATGTAAAACCAAACCATAGTTCACTTGGGGGTAATGCTTCATCTTGATGGAGAATAACCTCGGCCTGCAGGGTGACTTGACTGAGTATCTGAGGGCAGCTTTAAAATTAGCACAAAATTAGCTTTCCAATGGTGCAGTTCTTGTCATGTAAGGTGGCCTGGTTGGCTCAGAGCCCTAGTCTTTCAGGGTCAACACCCGTTGACCGCCGCAAACACAAGGGAATTACGCCCCAGAGGGCTCCGCACAAGAAGAGGCTGGAGGAGATCAAAATATCTGTTTTTTTACCACTTCGGTTAACATTATTCTCTTGTAGAACTATTGACATGCTGTGTACAAATAAGCTTTGAGTTCATTCCATTTCTATAGCAATGGTATCAATTAATCACAGTGACTGCATAGAGTCAATTTGGTGGTCTAGCTGGGCAGTCAGGCAGCCGTGAGTCAAGAATGTGCCAAATGCCACGGCAGATTCACTGAATGAGGCCTGTGCACCCCATTTTGCAAATTGTAAGCACTAGCGTAGTGAAAGGCTAAAGCTCTTGTGCTGCGCGTTACCAAGCTTATTTCCACCTTAGGGACTGAAACAGAGAAAGCTGATTCTTAGTCTGTATTTTGTCGCAAAGTCCTTCTGAGAGTGCCTGCCCTACTTGATTGGAAGGGTGTAATGTTTGGACAATGTTGAGTTATTTAGGATGATTGTTCAGTGTAGGATGCACAAAACATATTACATGCTGCCTCAGAGGGGGGTCACAACTGTGTGGGACTTCCAGAGGCCAGACCTTGAAGACGTATGGATTTCCCAAAGTTTGTCAGTACAAAGGCACTGTTCCCAGTAGATGCTAATGCTTATGGTCCTGGGACATCCATACGTTTCTGAGGTGTGGCCAGATCAGCATGAGGTGAAGTTTTTGGAAATATTTAGTTGTGCAACCGTCTTTTGCCAGGCTTGGCCGGCAAGGTGCGGAGGACAAAATGGATTGCCATTGGAGTGCGCCACAAAGGTTTGCGCAAAAAATATTTGCTGGCAGACGTCTGATGTAATGTGTTGGCTTTCAAAGTAATATGTGTCAACAAGCACAAAAGGTGATGGTCAATTGGAGAAGTCAAGAGCAAACTTGCACATGCCTGTAGCAGGCATCTCCAGAGGGTTGTGCAAGCAGGGAGGGCATGCTGGTGACTGATGCGTGCCATGGGGGCTGATCCATCGCATGCCCTGGGTCTTTCTACTTGACCCCATTATTTAAAAGCTTTTTTAAGAAACTCCAAGATATAGCAAATTGGACTCCTTGTTTGGCCTTGTATGACTGGAGCATAAAACAAAGGGTGCCCAATCTCTTACTTTATAACGCAAGCATGACAAGCCGTCGCTCCTCCCATCCCTTCTGCTACTGGTTATCATGTTTGTTTGTGTGAAACAGGTGCCACAGAGCTCAGAACAGGGTAACAGCCAGCGTCAAGACCAGTGTGCATACGATTCAGGTAGGCAGCAAGTACTCTTTTAAGGTACTCTTTCGAGTAGCTCATATCTTGATTCACATTTTGCCAAAAGGCATTGCAGAGTTTGAGACATGCTCCTGCACAGCATTTGTAGGCATCCACAGGTGTTAATGTATGTTGACATATTTGAACTTTAGACAAGAATTATCTGCATCCCTGCCTTTGAATTGTTCACAGATGTGCAAGAGAGCCAACTAATTGCAGAGCTTATAGCTGTTGAGCAGTATGAGGCAGAGCAGCAGAGACTTCAGGTGCAGCAACAACAACAGCAGCAGCAGCAGCAGCAGCAGCAACACCAGCAGCAGCAGCAGCAGCCGCCATCCTGGAATGCACCAGCTCTGCTCACAGCAGCCCAGCATGTTACTCTGCAGCAAGATCTGGGATGGAGGCAAGGTAACTAAGAAAGAAAAGAAAAATGTAGGCAGTGAAAACATCCCCCCATCAATTCAGAAAAAGGGGATACCTAGGGCCAAGGCACCGTGTATCCCATCCACCAAGAGAAGAAAGGAAAGAAAGAGATCAATGGAGATTGGCAGGGCTATACTGGCAAAGTTGAAAAGGTATTGCTGTTGCAGCTCCACAATAGTGCCTCACGACGTGGGTTGATTTCATCATGTTAAAATCTGTTTACATGTCCTTCACGTTTTGATTGTGCAAAAGTCATAAAGATGCTATAGAGCAATTAATACAGCTTGATGCAATTAAAAAGTGCACAAGTGGATAAATTGTGGAGCTTAGGAGGTTGACACAGTAATGATCTTGTGCAGCATAGCAAAAATCCATGGGCACCTTTAAGAGAATTTCCTGATAAGAGTGTGTGGACATGTGTGCTGCTTGTGCTTGCAGGCTTTCAGGTGCCCCTCTTCCTGCAACCACTAACTCGTCACGAGCAACACAACAAGCAGCAACCTCAGCTGCTTACATGTTTACCTGTACCCTCGTTTCCTTCCCTAGCAGACCGCCCTGGCTGTGCTGCGAACAAAACCACTAATACTGGATTTTCACGAGCAAATGGCCGCTCCCTAACGATAAATCAAGAAAATATGATCCGTTGCCAGCATCTTTTTTGTGATGAGCATGAGGAGGACCATGAAAATGTGGGGAGGCCCCCAGCCCCAACAACAGTAAGCCTAGCCCATGGAAAAATCCAGAGCCAGAGGCAGAGAACTCTGCAAGGACAGCACAGGAAGCTGGGGGGTGCATTCAAGCCTCAGGTGAGACTGTGGAAAGATCAGGTATAGAAACAGTCAGTAATAGGTTCTGGATAATATGTCCATGACTGCAGCAAGCCCTTGCCTGCTGCATCCCATGCTGCTGTCTTATTTGTTATTGCTCAATGAGTCTATACCGCTTTTGCATCTTTTTGAACCACCTTTTTGGGTTCCATTTTCTCTCGCAGGCCCCCAGGCTGAGGGATGGCCAGCTACCACCAGCGGCTGCACGTCTCTTGGAGCAGCGCAAAGAACTCATACAGAAAAGAAAACAGTGACATACTGTACCACTTGTTGATAAAGATGCATATCGTACATATTTTTTAAGGGGTGCGTACTGTGAACACTGCCAATGAGATGTTGGATTGCTTGAAAAAGGGGGTGATGCACAGGTGCTGAAAAGAGGTCAACAAAAGCACCTCTTCGGTTTAAGCATCTTAATCAGAGGGCTGAGCATAAAGGGAGGGGCATGGACAATCTAGCTTTTCCCCTGCCTACTGGCCCTTCCTATACAGCCAAAGCAAAGTGAGAGTGAGTGCAACACAGTAGAAGAGCAAAAGTAGCAAGTCTGCGGTGCATGCGTGGTCAGGACAGCATAATCTGAAACGCATGCCACAGAGGGCTAGGGGCAATACACAAAGGACCTATTTCCAAGAGGTGCATGGTGTGTGCGCGCTCGTGTGTGCGTGTGCTTGTGCGTGTGTGTGTGTGTGTGTGTGTGTGTGTGTGTGCGCGCGCGCGCGTGTGTGTGTGTGTGTGTGCACGCGCGTGTGTTGACAGGTATTCAAGGTGTCAGCAGCAACAAAAAGGATCCAGGCTATTTGTTCTTAGCAGCAAGCATCTTGTGCTCGTTCATGGGTTCACATTGGTAACCGTGTGCCCGTTCACTCGCTCTTACTTTTGTTCTGAGCCTAGCACTCACCCACCTGTTTGTTTAGCATCGTTGACCATCTTCAAGGATGTGATGACCCCGGCGACATAGAAAGCTCCTCAGGCAGTGCAAAAACAAAACCAATTTGCTATTGCCTATTTATATGAAGTGACCATCTAGCATCTTGATAACGAGACAAGGCAAGGCAAGGTAAGAATGGATGTTTTGCTTGCATGTACGGCACTAATTCCATCACTGCTCCCGATAAAGGGTCAAGTTTTTTCGCACGCCACCCAAGCTGGCAGCCAATCACAACAGCCGGCTGAGGACCGGTTGTTGTTTTAGTGCGGAGGCTGTCTGAGCAAGTTTTCTGAAATGTTCATTTTGCATGCGAGTCGTCCTTGAATTTCATGATGAGACAAGTATTGAGGTGCGGCCCAAAAATAACTCTTTGGCACACGGTGTGGGCCTCAGCTGACACACAGCCCCATTTTTTGGCATTGATAACTTTCCTATGTTGAACACACTTCTTCCACACCCAGCCAAAAATTGTCTGAAAGCTAAAACATAGAAGTTCTTCTTCTTTATCACACAGAATAAGCCTATGCTGAAACCGATATTTGAATTCATATTATTTTCGCGCCCCTGTGCTGACATATGTTGTCTTTCTATATGGAAATGCGGGGAGGATGCCTAAAAGTCAAATCCATGACAACCACTAAATCTGTTCTATCCTTTTTCAATCATGCCTTCAAGTCAAGTGTTGCTTTTGCAAGCATCTGGACTGAGGTTTTCTTGTAATCCCAGACCTCAGAGCCTTGACATACCAAGCTGAGGGGGTCGATGGCAGGAGAGTTTAGCTCTGTCGCTGTGTGAAGCAAATTTTTCTTGTTTTTGCGGTTGTTCATTTGTGTACCTAGGCTGTGTGGAGTGTTTGGACAGGTAGGAGGACTGCAGGTGTTGCCTATCTGGCCAGTATCTGTTAAATATGGGGGGGTTGGGCTGTGTTGGGATGTAATTAACAGTGTTTGACAGGCATTTGCTCTTGGATAGTTCTGGCTAAGAGGTTGAGGCGTGGATGTGGAGGTGTGATGTATTGTTGAGCCTGTGTGCTTGCTGGGTGGCCCTTCTGTAGGTGAATCCTGTTGAGTGGGCGTCATAACATTAGATTTAGCACTGATTTGTGTTGAGGTATGGATTATTAGTGTAGGAGTGATGCTCAGTTTACAATTGGAGCAAGCTCTTTTATTGGTGGCTCTCCTGTATTTTTCTTTGGCTGTCATTACTTCTTGTGTAATGGGACATTTTTTGTGTAGGAATGCTATTTGCAGGGGCGGACAAGGTGGCATGGTCGAACCTGAGGTGATGACCAGTATGTTTTGTGTCTGTAGTGAGATGTGGAGCAGAGTTGTTGTGATGGCACTACTTGTGCGGGATGGTTGCTGTCTTGTTGGGAGCCTGCACGGGCAAGTATGGGGGAATCTGGTTCCACATTGAGGCCACTCACATGTGCGTTTTTGATCAGGCAGTAATGTGCAAGAGTGTTTGCTTCAGTGTTTTTGTAGGTAATAGTTGGATGGAGGATGTACTTGACTCTTCTCCCGGGGGGAGGTTAACCAGTGCTGCCAGGCTGTTGAGTGCTTTTTTACATTTAGTGTTGACCTTGGAGTGTTTGGCTTGTAGCTGAGCTACTGTGATGGAAGGGAAGGGGGGTTACATAGCTGTACCTGCCTGTGGGGGCAGCTTAGCTGAAGCAAAACGTGCCAAGCCAGTCCAATCTAAAGCAAATTAGCTAGAAGCTCAGTCACAGCATTGTGATGATGTGAGTCTTACACGGGGATGTATGTTCAAGGATCCCATTAATTCCAAGGCCCATCGAGGGTTGCATTATGCAGGTTATGGGGGACTCCTCGGAGGAGAGGTCACGGTTGTGGGGATGTGGTTGATGCAGGGAGAGGTATTTATGGATGAGGTTCAATGAGTTACAATGAGTTACAATGGGGTTTGACCTTCAGCCAGGTAGTTTGGCTGCTCGGTCTGCTCAACTGTTCCAACTGCACAAAAAATATCCATGAGTTCGGAAATAAAACGATAAGTGTCATTAGTTTGCTTCTGCAAGAAATGAATAGCATCCTCAGAGCTAGCTTGAGAATAGTAGAAAGTGCCTGAATCGTCCAGAAAAATTCTATAAGACGAGGGGAAGTCAGAAAATAACTGTGCATAAGCCCTTCGAAGAGAGCACACAGAAGCGCAAGAACAAAGGAACACGGCATGCTTTTCATCTCGAAGTCCTTGTTCACATTTATCACAAGTTGATGTGTGCTCCTGCCAAAGTGATGTCTCAACTCTTAAAGTATGAGCGTGTAAGCGAAAACGTGCTATGTTTCTTAGCGTGCGCTTGCCCAAATCAAGATGCAAATACCTGGGTATGGATGAGGTTCAAGTCCTCATTGGGCACATTCTCATCAGAATTGCAGATTTACAAATTTAAATGGGGGGACCTTTGGCCATGTTCGGCTGATCGGCCTGTGACTGGTCCTCGCCAGTCAACATAATGTCCATAAGCTCAGAAACAAGCGAAAGGGTTACAAGGGGGTAGGCCATGGCCTACAGCCCGAGACTCTGCCTGATTGGCTGCTGGTGAAACAAACGAAAGATTTAGATTTTAGATTTAGATTTTACACAGGGGGACCTTCAGCCAGACTGTTCGGCTGATCGGCCTGTGACTGGTCCTCGCCAGCTTTTTTTTTTGATTTAGATTTAGATTTACACAGGGGGACCTTCAGCCAGACTGTTCGGCTGATCGGCCTGTGACTGGTCCTCGCCAGCCAACATAATGTCCATAAGCTCAGAAACAAACGAAAAAAGCTTGTTGTTGTGTTGCAAGAGGAAATCAGAAGCATCCTGGACACTGGCTTGTTGTAAAAATGGTTGCTCCATTGAAAAATCACCAGAGAAACAGTTGAACAGGTAAGCGTACTTTCTTCTCAAAGCACAAACATCTGCGTCTCTGCACACCAAAAGGGCATGAGCCTCATCTTGAATCTCATCACAAGAACAGCGATCACACAAAAGAGTGTTCCGAGTATCCCAAGCTGCTGTCTCCACCTTCAGTGTGTGTGCCCTAAGTCTGAAACGGCTAACATTCGTCATGACATGTGGAGACAAATCCAAATGCATGTGCCTTGGTAAACGGGCAGGGGCACGCACGTTATGGTCAAAAGGCACTGCAAAAAGAGACTGGTAAGTTGCCAGCTTACTGTATGTGTCCCGCGGGTTCACTCCCTCAACATCTCTCCACGCTGCCCGCAGCCTGTGTCTGAGGTCATCAGTAAACTCTTTAATAGGGATAGGAGTGCCCTGCCGCAGAGCTTGCACAAAGGAATCACAGCGCCGTAAGCCTTGAAAAGCATCTAAAACTTGAGCAGTCCAGCAGGCTGGCTCACGCGAATGAATATTCAAATCCGCTTTCAACACTCTTCTCAACGTCTCACTGTTAGACCTCAGCATGCTATTATACATTTTGACAACAGACCTAAACCAGTAAAACTGAAGCGGCTCATGACCACACTCCCTCAGGACAGCCCAGTTTGTAGTGGTACGCTTAACACCCAGCGTGCTCTTAAGATAACTCATGTGCCGCACTTGCAGATCACTTGCAAATTCCTTGCCCCCTTTAATGTATTCAGTGCCCCACACTTGGCCTGCATACATTCCAGCTGGAACCACATACGTCTTCCCAAGCCACAGAGACACGTACGGCCTATTTGCCAGAAAATTCTCACGAACAAATTGACGAACCCGAAATGCAGACGCCATGAAGGGGCCAGTTGCATGCTCAGAGGACTTGGCCATGCTCATGCACTTGTGGAACATCATGCCAAGGTACCTAAAAGACTCCTTGTGTGCCAGTGGCACCCCCCCAATATGAAAAACAGGCAGGTCCGACCCAGAGGAATTGAAGTGCACCACCTCAGATTTAACTGTGTTGATGATTAAGTGCTTCCTTTGAGCATACGCATGCAAGCGGTTCAACATGGTCTGCAACGCAACAGGATCGTTGGCCATCAAAGTCAGGTCATCAGCATATAACATGTGCGTCACATAGAATTCAGCCGTACCCGTGACAGCACCTTGCACCCCCTCCGCAATTTCATCAATGTCATTAATATACAGAGAGAAAAGCAGAGGGGACAAAGGGCAGCCCTGTTTCACACCTGTGTTAGGGTGCACCTGAGCATTCTTCTCTCCATCCTTCAAAATATACTCATCAGCATCGTACATGTTTTTAATGACGGACAAGAAGGAAGTGGGCATGCGTGTGCGCTGCAGATGCTGCCAGAGTGCCTGCCTAGGGATGGTGTCATATGCTTGCTTGAAGTCAATGAATGCAGTGTGCAGCCGGCTAGATCGCCCAGGCTTGATTGTGCGTGCAGCATGCTGTAGGTGCCTTAAAATGTAGATGGGCTGGAGGGTGTTCCTTCCAGGGTAGAAGCCAAATTGTGTGTCTGGAATCTTGTTTGAGGCCACACACCAGTCCGTGACAAGAGAACGAATCACATTAGCATACAAGCGGTACATTGTGCCACTGACAGCCAGCATGCGATAGCTATTTGGGTCAATGAGGGGCCCCTTTTTGTACAAGGGGGTCAGCTTGGCCTTCTTCCAACATTCAGGAATACGAGCCTTGTCATAGAACAACTTGAAAAGCCGGGCAATGTATGGCACCAGCACATTTACCCGCTCAGTGCCCCGGCCATTGACCCGCGGGCGTACCACAGCAGCATATTTGATAAAAGGAGCAGCCACACAGTCAAAACCAGGGGAAGCACGCCCATTCATCTTGCCAATCTGCTTGGCTACCAGCCCTTGCATCTCCTCCTCTGAAGGCAAAGCAACTGTATCCGGCTCAGGCATCCAATTATTTTGAGTGCCCTGTCTCAAAAGAGCCTCAACGTCGCGCCCACGACCCAAAGGAACAGCCATATCCCTTGCAGACAAAGCCACACCCCCACGAACCAATTGAGCTGCCTCACGGGGCTGAAAGTGCGCTTTTAGATACCTCTCCCACACAGACTGTGCCACAGGTGTGGTCTGAGTACGCTTAGATCGCCTCAGCATTGCATGCACATCAGGGTCTTTACTGTAAAGCCTCCCTAGGAACACATCCCTCTGTCTCTGCGTGTATGCACGCTTCGACCACCGAATTTGGATCTTGTATTGCCTCCGCACAAACTCACGCGCATGCAGAGGCTGACCAGTTCGAAGAGCCTCCATGAACACACGACGCTTCTCTCTACAAGCTGCATCAAACCAGGGAGGGCTGTGAGCGCCCCTCCGGCTGGCACGCAAAGGCCCACACACACTGACCAGCCCAGTCATGCCCGCATCCCCAGCAGCTTGTACAATCATTGAACGCAAGCAAAAACATGCTGCCTCACAGGCAGACACAGGGTCCTTCTTTGCAATGGCCTGCTCAAACTGAGTTTGCATCTCACTGTTCCCCACAAGCGCTTCCGCATAAACCTCAGCAAGCTCAGGCCGCCATTTCATGGACAACCTGCTACCACAGCCCCCAGGCTTACACACATGCTCAGACTGCATTCCCCAGTCTGCATCCTCTAAACTAGAATTAGGCACTCGAAACGTCATGCTTATAGGGCAGTGATCACTGATGGCGCGATCCTCAGTAATGTGCACACAGTCAGCGATCCCAAAAACCTTGTCAGACATCAAAACATGGTCAGGTCTGCTCCCTGCAACACCAACATCATGCCCCAAACAAGTACGCTGCCCATTATCCCCGCACACCCTGCCCGTGCCCAGCACCAATTCACAGATGCTCGCAAGCTCTACCAACAGTCTGCCAGCGGCATTCACACCAGGAAACTTACATCTACGGGCGTGGTGCAGGGCAGGGTACGCCATCAAAAGACCACCATGAACGTCCGTGACCTCTCTCATCCTGCCAATTTTGGCGTTCAGATCGCCACAAAGCAGCACATGAGGGGAGACCTGAGTGACACGCGCAACCTCATCAAGGAGAGAAGAGAAAGAGTCAGTCACTGCTCGCACAGGAAAATGTTGACTAACTGGGTTGATGTACAACGCCCCTAGTATGACATCTTCCTGAAACCCAAACAACCGTTTATCACAACGCACCCAAATGCATTGCAACTCCTCGCCAGCCAACATGATGTCCATAAGCTCAGAAACAAACGAAAAAAGCTTGTTGTTGTGTTGCAAGAGGAAATCATAAACATCCTGGACACTAGCTTGTTGTAAAAATGGTTGCTCCATTGAAAAATCACCAGAGAAATAGTTGAACAGGTAAGCGTACTTTCTTCTCAAAGCACAAACATCTGCGTCTCTGCACACCAAAAGGGCATGAGCCTCATCTTGAATCTCATCACAAGAACAGCGATCACACAAAAGAGTGTTCCGAGTATAGGGTTTAGGTGCCAAGCTGCTGTCTCCACCTTCAGTGTGTGTGCCCTAAGTCTGAAACGGCTAACATTCGTCATGACATGTTGAGACAAATCCAAATGCATGTGCCTTGGTAAACGGGCAGGGGCACGCACGTTATGGTCAAAAGGCACTGCAAAAAGAGACTGGTAAGTTGCCAGCTTACTATATGTGTCCCGCGGGTTCACTCCCTCAACATCTCTCCACACTGCCCGCAGCCTGTGTCTGAGGTCATCAGTAAACTCTTGAATAGGGATAGGAGTGCCCTGCCGCAGAGCTTGCACAAAGGAATCACAGCGCCGTGAGCCTTGAAAAGCATCCGAAATCTGAAACAAACGAAAAAAGCTTGTTGTGTTCCTAGAGGAAGTCATATACAGTCTGGACGCTGGCTTGTTCAACAAGTTGTAAATAAGGTTGCTCGATTGAAAAATCACCAGAGAAACAATTGAGCAGGTAAGAATGCTTTCTCCTCAAAGCACAGACATCTGCGTCTCTGCACATCAAAAGGGCATGAGCCTCATCTTGAATTTCATCACAAGAACAGCGATCACACAAAAGAGCGTTCCGAGTGTCCCAAGCCGCTGTCTCCGCCTTCAGTGTGCCCCCTGCCCGAACGGTTAACATTCCTCATGACATGTTGAGACAAATCCAAATGCATGTGCCTTGGTAAACAGGTAAACCAAGGTAAACAGGCGGGGGCATGCACATTGTGATCAAAAGGCACTGCAAAAAGAGACTGATAAGTTGCCAGCTTAATATAAGTGCAAATCCAAAGGACAGGAAAGAAAAGGTTTCCAAAGCTGTACCTGCCTGCGGGGGCAGCTTAGCTGAAGCAAAACGTGCCTGTAAGTCAGGCGCCACAACCTATGCCATAAATGGGTGATATACTGCCAGACACTTATCAACCCACTTCTGAGTATGAGGGGTTGCTGGTTTCAAGCAAAGGTCTGGTTTGGCATGCTGGGAACACCGGGGTGTGGCTCAGGTAGAGCTCTGTGCACCAAAATATAGCATTTCTTTCGTTTGGACACACCAACTTGTCTTTTGAGTATGCAAATGTTTGCTTTTTAATATTGTTACAATTTTGGAGTGCGAAATGTGCCCAATACCTGCAGTTCTCAGTCACCCCTGGTAAATGCCATTTTTGAGAGGGACCCTGCTCAAGCCCAAACTGCAGCAGCGAGTGTATGGGAAGATTGTTGGTATTATTTCAAGTGATTTTGGGTTGTTGCGAGGGCCCCTGGCGCTTGTCGGATTTTCATCGCACGGAGAGGCGCACAAAGGCAGGGAGGTTCGGCCAGGCCCCGATAGGCCCCGATAGGCTGGTGCCGTTCACGCTCCAAAGACTTGCGGTTCGTTTCCGCTTGTCGTCACTATGCAGCAGCGGCGTGCAGCAGCGAGCAGCAGCGGCAGCAGCGTGGTGGGTGGTGTGGGCTAGCAGAGGCTTGCGGAATGCAGCTGGTCCTGGAGTGCGGAGTATGCACGGGACGCTGGTGGGGTGGTGTAGGCAGCGACGAAGAGGGACCAAGCACCGAGCGGAGGCATGGGAGGCATGGATATAAGGCAAGCGGAGGGTGGTGCCTGTGGTCTGGGGGCCGGGCAAGGCGTGCACTTAATGTGTCGGCACCAGTGCTCTAAAGGCTGTTCCACAGGCTTATGCGTGGTCAGCAGTTGCTAGCAGCTAGTCAAGCTAGTCTGCCAGAATGCAGACTTTAGTTGTGCTCAGCTGCTGCACGTCTAGTGGTAACAAGCTTATGGGCATACTGAACCGAATGGGCATGGAGTTTTTGAGCAAGTTTATGGGCCCGTTGATGGTCCAGTCCAAGTTGTTTAAACTGGTTCAAGGTATGATCAGTATAGCAGGTCCCACCAACACCCAGAAGGATAGTGTGGAGAGTCACAACTTTAGCACTGATGAGTTTGCTGAGGTCTGTATGCTGCCGCTGTGCCGCCTCTAACTGTTGTCCAGGCCTCGTGTCTTCACAGTACTTAATTTCAATCAAGTGCACATGTCGCTGGTTTACATGAAGTTGGTGGGGCTGTCTCATGCGGTTGTCTCGTGTGGTCCTCTGTGTTGGGTTGTGTCTGCTGCGTAACGCATGGTGTGAGCGAGTGGAAGAAGGAAAAGAAGGAGTGGGTTTGGCTTTATAAGAAGTAATCAGTATAGCATCAGGACGACTGGATGTGAGTCTAGATCTCTTAGGAACATTTCTAGGAAAAAGGTAAGGGGGTAAAATTATGTTTGATGCATGTGCAGGGATTTGGAGGTTGTGTTGCGCCAGCCTATCATCACTCCCTATGTCCATGTTAACCAAGCCTGCCCCCAGAGGGCATTTGCTGAGAGCTTTGATGATCATTCTTCCAGCAACATTGTGGCGTTCAGTTTTCATGCTGGAGATGATATGATTTTGGCAGCCTGAAAGCATGTGGAGTGCACTGTCTAATTGATGACAGCCTGTGAGAGGGTAAAGTGGGTTAGTGGACCTCTTGAAGCGAACTGCATGTTTTTGGTTATAGAGGGTGCCAGTGCGATATTGTAAAATGGTGCGCTTCATAAGTGTGGATATACAAGGCATGTTTCTAAAGGCGTTGCTGACTTTCTTGTTAACATGAGGGAATAAGCTGTGATAGTAAGTGTAGTAGCCTGTTTTGTCCTAAATAAACCCACTGTCACCACTCCTAATCTCAATCTACGTTAATGACATTGGCTGCATCACAAATGGGGAAACAGGCGCGGTGACAGGCTTACCAAATTTTTATGTTTCTCATATGCTTTATGCAGATGACCTCGCTTTGACTGCAAACTACCACACCCACATGCAAGCCATGTTAAACAAGTTGCAGGGTTATGCAACCAGAAAATGCCTGACGGTCAACACAAAAAGTCTGAGGTCGTCTGCTTCAATTCCAGAGCTGACACTCTTCCTCAACTGTTGTATGATGGTGAAAACCTGACCTACACTGATTCCTTTAAATATCTGGGTATGGTCTGTGACAAACGTCTCAACCTTTCCACTGCTGCTGAGGCTGCTCTGAAACCATGCATGGCGGGGACTTCTCGTGTCAAAACCTTTGCTCACGACCACAACCTTACAAATCGGCTGCATGCGCTCATCTGGCTCTTGAAAACGTATGCTATCCCAGCAGGAATGTATGCTAGCCAGATTTGGGCCACTCCTTACTTACGGCAGGGCGCAGATATGGACAACCTGTTGCAGAAGTGGATCCTGAACGTTTTGTGAAATCTTCTTGGAGTAAAATCCACAACACCATCTTGGAGCATTTTACGAGAATGTGGCATTGAACCTTTTCAGTTCAATTGGTTTCGTGCCACTATGCGCTTCTACAACTCGCTAACTAAGTGCAACAGTCTCCTCCTCAAAAAGGTTCTCCATGCTGACATCAGCCTTAGCTCCATGACTGATTCTTGTTGGACGTCCCACCTCTTATCTGCGCTGGATGGTTTGGCTCACTCGGATCTGATGAAACGTCAAATTATGGCTTGTGACCCTGTGAACCTCAGTCAATTTGTGGTGGACCTGAGATCTAGACACCTGGGCTATTGGAACCAATTCACAGCCCCTGATCCAAGAGTAAGGTTTACAAGGTTTACAAGGATAAGGCCTTCAGTCAAGAAGTAATTCTGCCTGTGAGAACAAGGGAGCATATTTCCTGCGGAGAGAGACCACCTGGGGATGTGTGCAGTGGAAGAGGACATGTTGTTCATCCTGGACATCATCATCAGCCTCACAAAGGTCGCAGTTTGGGGAAGAGCTGTGATTCCAAGTTGCTGTCTCATAGCGAAGGGTGTGAATGCGGAGTCTAAACCGAGCCACGCTGCGAATGACATCATGGGGGAGGTCAAGGAACATGTATTTGGGGAGGCTATAAGGAGAATGCATAACCAAGGCTCTTTTAGTAGGAGGAGCACACCACTGGTGATAAGTTAAGCGTTTACTGTTGCGCTCTCTAGGGTGTGTGTTGGAAAAAGGCTCCCAATATTGTAGGTGCCTGGTCCTGAGATCTACAACAAAACGACTAAGATCAATGGGCTCACAATTCAGCAGCTTTTGTTTGAAAATATGGGAGTGTGCCAAGCCATCCATGGCTGATAGAACATGGGAAGACCAACAATCATCAGATCTCGAGCTCAGCCGCATGTCAGCCTGCAAAACCTTTTTCATTGTGGAGCTGTTGCATCGGGTCAAGGAGTTGTAAAGACGCATTGCTGCTCGGAACCAACCAAGAGTAAGCAACCGTAAACCTGCTCGGAACCAACCAAGAGTAAGCAACAGTAAAGGAAAGGAAAGGAAAGGAAAGGGTTACATAGCTGTACCTGCCTACGAGGGCAGCTTAGCTGAAGCATAAAGAGATGCCTGCAACCAAACCAGACCTGAGTTTGAAACTTAAAGAAAAGTCTGAAGTCTACAACTGTTTTTGCGTTGCTAAAAAAACAGAGATATAAGATGCGTAGAAGTTGCTCAAACTGTTTCTCAAAAACCATGCCACATTCATGTACAGCCCCATGCTCGCCAGGATAGCAATGAGGTACGTGTTCAGCAACCAGAGGATTGACAGACATGTGTGTAGCTCCAACAAATCATACATGTGCGCATACCCAAACTCAGTATGTTCAGCCCCACAGCAACAAGAAACACCCTGTGTAACCCCATGACTGGCAGCAATCATCAGCCATGTTTAAGCAACAGTAAGCAGCTGACTTACCATCAATGGTGCGCTCTCCCTGTCAGAAATGCACATGCCATTCACCCACCTTATACAATGCCTAAATACATGTACTTGGATCTTCCCCATCATGTCCTTCGCAACACTGCCAGATTCAGGCTGCGGGTACACGCTCTCCGAGTTGAACGGGCTACTTGGTCCAATAGTACTTCTCCGGTCTGTGATATCTGTGATTCTGATGACATACAAGATGAAAAACATGTGTTGTTCAGATGCTCCAATCCCCAGGTCTGCTCTCTCCGTCAAAAGTATGCCTCACTTTTTGAGCACAACTTCTCTTTCCTACACCTCCACATCTCCCACAGGATGTCCTGTCTAGGCACCATTCACCATGTGAATTCCCAGGATATCAATTTCTTTCTAAACCAGGATAAAAACTTCCTTTTTTTCTTCATGACCTCATGTGTATTTATGAACAGGCTAGCAGTCAAACGTCTTGACTGAGGCCTTCTTTCCCTTGTAACCCTTGTAACCCTTATAGCCTGTTTTGGGGTTGGCATATCCAAGTCTGTGACACATTTTATATGCATGTGAGACTTGAGCATTTTGAAGATTGGGGAGGTAGGTGATTTTAGGATTGGGTGTACGAGCTGTGGATGTGCCAGCATTGTGTTCTTTTTTTTCCTCTTTGGCTAACCAAAATATATGAGAAAAAGGATTTCCGCCGGGGCCTGCGCTAGGGATCCCGGTATCAGCCAGATTATTATTGGCTTGGCTTGCTTGATATTTTGCAATAGCATCTGCACATTTGTTACCAACAATGCCAGCATGAGATTTTACTTTGTAGACACAAATATTGGTTTGTGAATTGCTAATGAGAGAAGATATGATTTTGAGAACATCCCCTTGAATATGTCGTTTGTACTTCTCAGGGTAAATAAGCTGTTTACGTATTTGATGAAGAGAGGTAAGACTGTCTGAAGCAATGTGTGAATAAGAGTGCGTGATGGCAGCAGCGATTGCTGCTAATTCAGCTCAACATACGGTGTTGGTAATTCCAGCACCATTGGGCTCGACAAAACTTCTGCTATCGGTGAGAGGACAGTAGACTCCTGCTCCAATTTCTTGTATGCCATTCTGGATTTGACAACTACCATCAGTGTAAGCCCATGTCCTCCAGTCAGGGACTTTGAGCTTGAGGGTTGGACTAGATTGGTTAGGTACAAACAGTTCTTCCTGATTACCTATATGTGGAGAGGTAAGATATCTAGATATTTGTTGTTTGTCAGAGGGGAGGCGTTGGCATTTATTAAATCCAGGCATATCAGCATGCCTTGTATTGAGAGTAATGGTTGCCTATACTGCGCAGCTTCCAGTTAACTTCTGGTATAGCCAAAGCCAGGCCCTGCTGCCAAGCTGGGTTGTGATTGTTTAGATGGATCCTTGCAGCTGTGTTCCAGGCAGCAACAATTTGTAGGTCACATGTGTGCTGAGGAAGAGGTATTTCCTGGTTGAGGCAAGATTGTGGATCATTGTAGCAGAGGTTAATACGTGTGATTGTTCCAAGTCCACAACAGAGATGTGGATAAGCAGTGATGAGCTTAGAGTAGGGGTTAGTTATCATTTGTTTTCCCCAGATAGGGAGGAACATGAAAGTTGCAGTGGCTTCTGTATTGAGAATAGCTGAGTAAATAGAATGACGCAAGGCCTGAGTCATAACATTTTCATCATAAATGGGATGGCAGACGGAGAAACCTGAAAATTTGGATGAGAAGGAGTTATGATAGGCACCGAAGAGAGTGTCTCGGGGGTCGTAGCTCCAGTAGTGTTGGTATTGTGGGTTGTGGTCCAGCGGGGAGGCCATTTTTTCTTGAGTTACCAGGGCCCATTCTTTAAGGGCAGTGTGGATGTGGGTTGGCAGGGCTCGTGAAAAGGAGTCTTTAATCTTTTTGCTAGCATACTTGGTTTCTAGCATAGTCTTGCGAGTAAGGAGCCCCTGCAGCTCAGATGCAAAGCTAGTAGGAGGAGGTGTTATGGTTTCATGCGAGCCGGCAAGTTTGGCCTTATAGAATGCCTTGTAAAGAATTTGAAATCGGCTAGGGGTTATCATTCCCACACCTTGTGCGTTGTAAATACAGGCCATGCATGGTTTGTAAATTTCTGGAAGGATAAGGGGAGGTGGGGCACGAGGCTGGGGGCTGTTTGATTCAGTGTCTAACGGTTTTTGATTAGGGTTTTGTTCAGCTTTGTGCTTAACAAGGTCAGCGTCATGCAGCCAAAATTCACAACAACCAGTGGGTTTAATGTCAACTTGTGGATTGGTGGGGTGAATATCAAAGGTGATTTAGATTTAGATTTACACAGGGGGACCTTCAGCCAGACTGTTCGGCTGATCGGCCTGTGACTGGTCCTCGCCAGCCAACATAATGTCCATAAGCTTAGAAACAAACGAAAAAAGCTTGTTGTTGTGTTGCAAGAGGAAATCAGAAACATCCTGGACACTGGCTTGTTGTAAAAATGGTTGCTCCATTGAAAAATCACCAGAGAAACAGTTGAACAGGTAAGCGTACTTTTTTCTCAAAGCACAAACATCAAAGGTGATTTTGTTGCGCAGTTCTGTGTCAAGTTTCTGCTGCCAGGTGTTAATAGCACAAGGCTTTTCAAACCTTGTCTTTCAAGGTTAAAGAGGGCAGAGTCTGCTGCGGGTCGGGAGAGGTTGGGTTCGCTTTGCCTGGCTTCAAATTCAAGCAGGCGCTGTTGGAATTCAGGCCAAATTTCTTTAGTTTCCTCAGGCTCCCAGGAGGGCAACCAAGTGACCCTTATGAGCTCTTCCTTAAACTGACATTCTCTGTCAATCTTCTGCCAGAAGATTGCACAGTGTGCAATGTCTAGACCTGCACCGGCGGGGCAAGCCCACGTGTCAGCTTCATCTATCTCTTGTCTTTGCCCATCAGTGTAGCAACCTAGTTCTTTCATGCATTTCCAATGGTACGTTCTTTGGCAGACATCACAAATATACATATCGAGGTAAGGAGGTTCAGACTTAATAGATTCATAACCACCATGGTAATTGCATATTGGCAGCATGCACATTCAATATCAGTGCGAGCAGCAGTTGAGGTAGTCGCAGGCTGAAGGCCAGCTTTCTTAAAATAAGGCAGGGCCCACTCCTCTATAATCATTGGGGCAAAATGGGCGTGGTATTGTACTGAGTATCAGTGGCGTTTTGGCCTGGGATGCAGCCGTGTTTGTAACCGCGTCCTCCTACATGTAGCCATCTTAAGAGGGGTTCCATGTAGAGGAGAAATAGGAAGGGCGAAAGCGTATCTCCTTGAATTGTACCTCTTTCGACAGGAATTTTTTCAGTGCTACGTCCTGAGGGCAATTTAACTTGGGTGGTGGCGCTTTCATAAAGATTTTTGACAGTGTCAATAGCATCAGTGGGGAAGCCCAAGTCATACATTATCCAGAGCATCCTGTCATGGTCAGCAGTGTTGAATGCAGAGGTGGAATCTACAATGAGGGCGTAAATATCTTTCCCAAAAGTTTTAGCGTCTTCAAGTCCCATGATGACATTCTGGAGCTGGTGGATGGTGTCTTTTTGATTGTGGAAGCCAGCTTGAGTAGAGCTAAAAAGAGAGTGTGCTTCTGCATATTCGTAGAGTGTATTAATGACCATTCGGGTCCACAGTTTGTAGAGTGTGTTTGCGAGCCCAATGGGTCTGTAGGATGATATCTCTGTCTCTTCTCCCTTGTTTTTGTCAATCAGAATAGTCTCACTAGTCTTCCAGGATACCGGGGTGAGGCGGGTGGCCCACATAATAACTTATTATTATTGAATGAATAATTTGTGGATGCTCTCTTGGATTTCAGGGGAGAGCATTTTGAGGATCTCATTTACTACACCATCTGGACCTGGTGATTTGTTATTACTAAGAGTTTTGATGCATTCATTGAAGGCACTTCTATCCATGATTTTGGAGTGGAGCCATTCCCTTTGATTTTTACCTTCAAGTTCTCCTTTAGTAACTTGCGATTGTAAAATAAAAGGATCGGGCACTTGTTCAAATCTACCAGCCTGTTCCCAGGGATAATTACGTGGTGCTTCTTTTGGGAGGTATTGCCATGCTTGATGTTAACTGCCATCATAGCTTCAGTGTAGTAGTTTTCTACGATTTGGGCCTGCTTGGTAGGCTCAGTTTCAATGTTGCCAGTCTCTGGATCTCGCAGCGCTTGAAGGCCTGCTCTTGGTTGTGCCATCTTATCTGTAAAAATCTCCTTGTGTGCTCGCTTGGGATTTGTATTAATTGTTTTTTGCAGTTTTTTACGAGCCATGTTACTATTTTCTCTGTTGCGAGTTTCATCAATGTAAGTAATAGTTTGTTTGGCACTGTCAGACAGCTCCTCCAGCTGTTGGAGGGGAGGGAGGTCAAGCTCAAGGCTGTTGGGTTTAGAAATGGCTGTATGGAGAGATTGGTTTTCCTTGTTTTGTAGCTTTTTCTTTTTTTCTTTTACTTACGGCTCTTCTGAGCCAATGTCTCCTTTTCCTTCATTGATGTAGGGAGAGTTCATCTGCCTATGTAGTTTTTTTCTTTTCTTTTCTTCAACTGCCTCTATGGCAGGGTTGTTACAGAGTGTCTCAAGTTTTGTGGTATGCATAGCAGATGTGCTTTTCAGTTGTTAAGAAAGATTGTGGCTTCTGTACGTGCCGGGTCAAGGGTTTGGAGGATTCCTGAGAGTTCTTGTAATAAAACTGATCAGGAGTACTAGAACCAAAGAAGTACGGAGGTACTAAACGGTTAAAGGGACGTGCAGGTCATGCTGGATCGGACGGTCTGCGCTGCTTACATCCTTTTGTAAGAGTTTTGACCCACAAAAGGATAGGGTAGGATAGGATAGGGTTACATAGCTGTACCTGCCTACAAGGGCAGCTTAGCTGAAGCAAAAGGTGCCTGTAACCAAACCAAACTAAACTTGTGTAAATGTCAACTGAAAGCCTTGAGCTGAGTTCAGAAGTGTCAACTGTAAAAGTCACACACACTGTCACTCTAAATGAAACAAACACGCAAAGTCATGCACAAAAGACTCCAAAAGGCTGCAGTGTTAGGAAAATACACTTTTGTGTTTCCACAAGAAGCACAGAAAGTTTGAGAACAGCACCGCTCTGGAAAAAAGGTCCAAGAGGCCATAGTAAATATGTTATGTTCTGCTTTGCACTTCAGTTCTCAGCATCCACTGTTAACGATACAATGCAATGCTTCAGGAAGGGTAACCGCCGATACAGCCTGGTGAGTGCACATGTCAAAGAAGGTATCAACTGCGTTGCCTTGCTTGAATCTCTTCAGCAGACAAGTGCCCTCTGTAATCTCTCCAAGACATGGCACGGGGTATGGATGGCCCTTGAGGACCCCCATACACCCCCCCCATACCTCCTATTAGGGACCCATGCTGCTTTTATTGCCTGTGCAGTCTTGTGTGCTTGAACTCGGGTCTCTTGGTCTGCAGTTTGTCCATGCCTCTTGGCTCCTCCAAAGCCACCTGCGTGCATTTCTTGTACAGGTGCTGCTGCTCCTGCTGCTGGGGGAGGGCAGTGTTGGTGCTGGACAGGGTTGAACTCTTGGCTGGTGCGCTTC